>CM028132.1:338455000-339672500 GCA_016271365.2 Neoceratodus forsteri | reverse complement strand
ATATTGCACACAGTACTCCAACTGTGGCCTGACCAAGGACTTGTAAAGGGGCAGGATCCATGTAATTGTGCCTGGATGAGAATCCCTGTGTGATGCACCCCAGCATCCTATTGGCCCCAGCTGCCACTGTCCTGCATTGAGCAGAGTTATTGATGCTCCCCATTACTATGACCCCCAGCTGCTTCTCCTCCTCAGTGAGCCCTAACCACACCCCACCCAGCCAATATTCCCTCCTCTGGTGCCTCATCCTGAAGTGCATAACTTTGCACTTCTTTGCGTTAAATCCCAGTTGCCACCTCACTGACCACTCCTCAAACCTGGTGAGATTACCCTGTAGCCTGTGCCACCCCTCTATGTCATCCACTACAGCTCTCATTTTGGTGTCATCAGCAAACAGACTGATCCTGCTCTCTACCCCATGCACTATACCTGATATGAACAGTCCAAGCAGCACCAGCCCCAGCACAGATCCCTGCAGCACACCACTGGTCACAGACTTGGGAGATGAGAGTTCTCCCCCCACCACCACCTGTTGCAATCTATCCCCAAGCCAGTTTCTGATCCAGCCAGCCATCTTAGCCCCACCCCTACATGTTCCAGCTTTGCCCCTCAGTCATCCATGAGGTACTGAGTCAAAGGCCTTGCTGAAATCCAAATATAGGACATCCACAGCATGGCCCCTGTCCAGGTCCCTTGTCACCCAGTCGTAGTATTCTATCAGGTTGGTCTGACATGATCTCCCTGAGGCGAACCTGTGCTGCCGCCCATCCTAGAGATCATTGACCTCCAGGAAGGTTATCAGTCTCTCCTTCAAGACTGATTCCATTAGCTTACCCACTATAGAAGTGAGACTGACTAGTCTGTAGTTGCTCAGCTCATCCTTTGGGCCGCTCTTGTAGCTAGGCACCAAATGAGCCAACCTCCAGTCCTGTGGTATGCATCCCATGTCCAGGGAGGTGTTGAACAGGTCAGTCAGTGGCCCGGCCAGCACCTCCGCCATCTCCCTCAACATCCTAGGGTGAATGCCATCAGGACCTGGTGCTTTATCCTCCCCCAAGTGCCTTCAGACCTTCCAATACCATGCTTTCTTGAATCACTTCATCAGTCACCTCCTACCCCCTCGGCCCCACCCCTCCAGTCCATGGAGGTAGCGGACCTCCTACCTCCCTCGTGAACACAGAGCAGAAGAATCCATTCCATACCTCTGCCTGTTCCTCTTTCTTCTCCACCCATTCCCTGGCCTTCCTAATCTGAACTATCAGGTCCATGCAATTCTTTTTTTCCCTCATGTACTTAAATAATTCCTCCTCCCCCTTCCTTATGCCCTGAACCAGCCTTAGTTCCCTGGTGGCCTTGGCCTTCCTTACTAACTTGGTTACTTCCCTGGCCCTCTTTGCATGCAGCTCCTTGTCATCCCCCCCCCCCAGTCCTCTTCATTCACCTAAACACATCTCTCTTGGCTCTCACCCCCTCCAACACCCTCCTGGTTATCCAGCATGGCACCTTCGCCCTTGACTTCTTGTTCAGAGTCCTGGTACATGCTACAATAGCCTCCCTCAGGCCAGACTTTATGATCTCCCACTTTTGGTATGCATCCATCTCTAACTTAATTCCCTCAGTATTTCTCTCATCCTTCCAAAATCCACTCATCTGAAGTCCACTACCTTTGTTGCTGACCCCACTGCCTCCTTGCTCATGCTTAGCCTGAACCACACGGAAAGGTGGTCACTCCAGGCTAGTGGATCCTCCACCCATAGCTCCCTCGCCATCTCCCCGTTTGATAGTACCAGATCCAGTATATTGCCCAGTCTGATTGGTTCACCAACCATCTGCACCAGATGGCTTTCCTGGAATGCATCCAGAAGAACCTGTTCACTGGTGCTAGAGGTGGCATGGGTTCCCCAGTCCACCTCAGGTAGACTGAGGTCCCCGACAATCGCCATGCTCTCCTTGCTACGCTCCCATTGAATTTTATCTGTCAACTCCCTATCCATCTCCTCGCACTGTGCTGGTGGTCTGTACGCCACCCACGCAGCCTCAGTTTCCTACACTTCGGGTCCGGGAACTGCATCCACACTGCCTCCGTCCTCCCCTCCTCCCCCTTGTCCCTTATGCACCTGATCCCATCCTTTACATAAATCGCCATCCCTCCTCCCTTCCCCCTTCCCCACTCCCCTGTCCTTTCTATACACCCTGTATCCAGGAATTGTTAGATCCCAATCATGGTGTTGGTTGGCCCATGTCTCCATGATGGCCATGACATCCACCTTAAGACAGCCTGTAGCTCAGCTACTTTATTACCCATGCTTCTTGCATTTAGGAAGACTAGCCCCCACCCATTCCTTGCCCGTGCCCTCTCTGCCTGATTCACCCCCCCCGCACCGCTCCTTACAAATGGTGCTGTCTTGGGGGGTTAGCTCAATCTGCTCCCCTACATGGTGGCCCTGCATAATAGCTGCACACTCACCGCCACCCCCCTTCACAGTTGAAAATCCCCCTGGAAGCTATGTACTCTTCCAGTTTCTGTTTCAAGGCCCCCTGCCCAGCCCTACTCAAGTGCAACCTGTCTGCTGCATATAGGTCACTATTGTCCCATGTGTTCCCGCAGTCCCCCACCAGTCCATATTATTGTGAGCGACACCACTCCTCCAGTCAAGAGCTGAACTCCAAAATCCTGTCCTTCCTTGCTCTGCTTGCCCGTGGTACCAGAAGCACTTCTGAGAAGGCCACCAAGCACCCAACCTTCTTGCACAACTTCTCTAGTTCTTCAGATCGCTCCCTAACCACCACCACCTGACTCTCCGCCAGATGATTAGTGCCTACATGCACCACCATGTGAGGTTTTCCCTTTCCCTACCGACACATCCCTGCGTGACCTGCCTTGCCCTTCCTGCTGTTAAGCCCCGTATAGATTCCACCCATATCCGACTGTGTCATCTGCCCCTCCCCTTGCCTGATCCCCTTAAGTACAGAGTCACCTAACACCACTGTTCCTCCTCTTCTCCCCCTTTTTCCTGTATCTGCTTGCAATCCCTTCCCCACCTTGAGCGTATGCCCTTCCCTGCCCAGCAGCGCTCAGATTCCCACCTGCCTTTCCCTCCTCCCCTCCAGCCTACCCCTTTCCTACTGCTCCTCCCCTTGACCAATGCAGCTTCTGCCCCTCTACCCAAGTCTGACGCACCACCTATGATCCCCCCGCCCCACCAAGTGCACCTCCAGCTGTCCCCTGCCCCCACTGTTCCCCCTGCCTATCTCCCCTCCCTTGCTCTGTCTTTCAAGCCCACCCCCTCCCCTCTCAGGACTCCTGACTCCAGTATTCTCCCTGTCCTGATGTCACCTGCCTCACTTCTGTTAGTACCATCCTCTCCCTCTGCTACCGACATCAGAATCTCATACCTGTTACTTAACCCTATCCCCCTCCTGCCTGCATTATAATTTCTGCCACCTTGGAGTAGCTTGCAAACCACATTACACCCTGTGCACATTCCACCCCCCTCTGTCACCTCAATCTCTGAATCTCTGTATGCCTGAGGTGATGCCCCTCCTACCCTTGCTCCACCTTATTCCTAATAACCTGGAGTATAAAAAATTCCTTCTTAGATTAGATTCTGTTAAGCTAGTTTATGGTGTTGCTAAATGCTGTCTATTTTAAAATATATTTTTGAACCTCGTCGTAGGTTTATGTCTTGTCTATGTATTAACTATATATGGAACATGGTTGGTCAGTTTTGTGAAAATGTTGAATGTAACAAACTTGGTTTTATACATTTTTTTGACTCAATAAAAACTTAAGAACTTGACAACCAACTGATCTCTGCCTGCAGCGCTCTCAGCTTGCAGCAAATGGGACATTCCCACAGCCTCCATAGTGTACCCATCCATATGACTGCCCCACAGCCAACTGCATCCCACCAGCCTGTCTCCCCTGGACCCCTTGTTGGTTTCCTGCCTCCGACACAAGCCTCCCCTTCCTTGATATCAACCCCCCTTTCCATGCCACCCCCTCCTAGTCTTGCCATCCCACATTCACCACACCTCCTGAATGTTCCATCGCCCCACCCCCATCCTGCCCTCAGCACTCCTATCATTATCAGTATGCCCTATAGACTCTACCCCCCAAAGAGTAGTCCCAACAACAGGAAATTGCCTTTGAACTTTATCCCCTTGAGGAGTATCCTGACTGACAAGAGATTGCCCTCAAACATACCCCTCGAGGAGTAGCCACAACACAAGTGAACAGCCCCGAGGACTTAATTGTTTTAGGTTAGTTGGTACAGTACCTTGAATCTGCTCCTTTCTCCTGCCCCTGGACCTTAATCTGGTTGAGTTTTCAGGCTTTCCAGTTAGGTTGGTCCAAAGGACATCCCAGTAACACCACCCCTGCACCTTTATTGACTCTCTGCTAGTATGAGCGGGCTAAGTGGCTCATTTAATATTGGTGTGGTGGTGGTGCAGGGAGGGTGGGTAGGAGAAAATCTTCATAGGGAACATTTCTGGAGCTCTGGCTTGGCTCCCTGGTCCCTCCTTCTGCTGCCCGTCTGACTTCTAGCTGCTGATCTGGCCCTCGCTGGTCTGTGCTGACTGCTGATTCCTCTGCCACAAGCTGCTTCCCCCATGCGGCACCAGGCTTCAATCAGCACCACAGGCAGGTACAGTGAGTTTCAGCTCCTCTTGACTCTTTACTCCTGTTAAATCGTTCCCCACAGTTCACTTTGCTTATTCCCTTCAGGAACTTGAAGGTCTCTATCATATCCCCCCTCTCTCAGCTGGTCTCCAGTGAGTATATGTTCAATGCCTTCAGACGATCTTCATAAGATCTGCCATGTTTGCCCTGAATCATTTTGGTCACCCTTTTTTCCTTTTCAATATTTCTGAGGCCTTAACTGTTCCTGCTTTATTTACAGTGTATTGTGAACACATAATGCCCTATCAATAAGTGATCTGATTGACTGCAAGGGGTTCACCTCGAGATAATACTGTATATAAACCAGACACCTTTCCTGTGACTCTGAAACTATGAATATTAGGAACCCAGCACAAGCTCCCAAATTAGTCGTACTAACAGAATGGGACAGGGTTGGCAAGGCAGGTTCAATATGGAGAAGGACTGCTGCTTTGTGCGCACTGTGAAGTAGTTCATTTTGGAAAATGCAGAGTCAGCTGAAAGGTTTGCTGGTTGGCAAAATGTGCCAGGGTGGTCTGCGCCTGTGCCTGTCAGATCACCCCCACTCCATCCCACCCCCATCTGATAGCCCTTGCTAAAGTCACCAATAAAATTGTGAGTAAATACAACAGGAAATGACATCAGCAACCTGTACCTGTCCTTGCTCTTAAATTACCTTTAGAGAGAGAAAAGGCCATGAGGAATGGGAGGATGGGGGGCAGAGTTCTGCTTCCTGGAACATGACAGGAATTGACTGCGTGCTTACTAGAAACCAAAGAGTTGACTGTGCAGGTTCCTGAGGGCTCACATACCCTTCCTTTCTGCTTCAGAGTTCAGCAATCAGAAGTGCTGCACAGCAGCCTTTTCACTCCTTTTACTCCAATCTCCTTGAGTAAACATTGTCCCAGTGGAAAGATCCTGTGGGTGGCGGCAGCACCCTTGGTCCATCATCAACCCAGCACAGTTCCTCTCTGCTTGATACCCGTCCTACAGCTGGCTCCCCCCATGCAAGCCACAGTCCACTCCCTTCTGACCCACCTACACCACAGCATAACGGCCAAGCCTGCTTCCTGCATCATACCCCCGAAATCAGCTTCGTTGTCACTCTTCTCCCCACCTCCTGATCTCTTATTGAGAGAGAGCTGCAGCCTCTCTAGGCATTAGTTATCACTGTACCTCCACCCAGAGTTCTACAGGACTGCCCGCCTCACCTACCCAGCTTGTTCCATCTGCCATTCCCTGCCCACACAGGGCTCTGTCTGACAGCTGGCCACCATGCCTCCTCCTTCCCAAGAAAGTTGCCTCTAGGACGCTTCTCCTCATCTTGGTGGTGCTGGCAGCAATTGTGTGCCAGCACCCATGGGGTCGACTCTGTCTGGTGGCCTGGGCCGCTACTCTCCTGGCTCAACTGTAGAGGCCTGCTGCATGCTTCTCAGAGCTGGCTGCTGCTCACTGGATCCACCTGTGGCGGTTCCTCATGCTCACTCTCTCACTGAGAGCCACCATGTCTGCGACGTCCTGCAATTGTCCTGTGCCTGAGTGATGCTGGTCCCCAAAAACATTTGAACAGTGTGGTGCTGTGACACCGAGCTGAGAAAAAAAGTGGCTCCAGACCCCAAAAATGTGGCCTGCTGTGAAGCAACAAACAGCACCAGCAGCAGCAGCGATCATTAGGGGTGAAAACCTGAAATTTTAAATTCTGTAGTGTTTGAACATACCTCTTAACTGTCCCTGATTAAGAGGGATGCCCCTTTTTTTACCTTTCAAAAATACTCTGTCCCTCATAGAAAAGGTGCTGCAAACAGAGTGAATGTGCTCATGCTGTAGTGTAAATTCAGACTTTAAAGCAGATATTCCTAATATTCTTAGATGCTTCATAAAAATAAGCTTTGTACTAATAACCACAATGTTTGCTGCCCACAAAGGGAAAGCGTAGTAAATTCAGATGTTAAATAAGACATTCATAATATTCTAACATGCCTAATAAAAAATCTTTGTACTAGTAACCACAATGGTTCCACATTTTCAGTGCTTGTGTCCCTCATTTCAGTGATAGAAGGTTGTGAAGCATGGTTTGCGTATACATGTAGTCCATGTCCCGCTCCCACATACTGGTGTGCAAAATAGCAGAGGTTTTGGTTCTGCCAGATGACCCCTGGTTTTGTGCATAGGGCCCTTGTTTTCTGGAGGGCCCATTCTGAGCTGTTTGCAAACATGCACATGACAGCCACTAAAGGCCGTGGTTCCAGCCAGTAACCCGTTGGTAGTTCACTGAACTTTTTTTTCCTTTTCTGGATGCCTGTAGCTGAGGACTGTCTCTAACAGGAGCAGGGATCTGTGACATGATCTGTAGTGCACAGGCATAGGTGGTGTAATGGTGAATCTGGACCTGCATGTCACAGGTGGTCTCCCTTCCAGTTGGAGACAGTCCACAACTACAAGCAGCAAAAGTGAAAAAAAGTTCAGTGAATTAACATGCTACCCACTGGAACCTCAGCCTTCAGCAGCTGGCATGAGCAAACATCTCAAAAGAGGCCCAGAGCATGTGTCTGATCCAGACAGGGACAGATTTAGCATTACACCAACTACACCTGTGCACAGGGCCCTTGTTTTCTGGGGGTGGGGCCATTTCTGGGCTATGCTACTGCCAGCATCCAGCATTTGCTGTGAGTCCTCCTTTCTCCAGTATGCATGACACACATGCACAGAGGGAGTGAAACTGCAAGGGCAGTTACAATGGAGCTCGTGTGCACTCATTTGTAGGGTGACACAGCCCCCTCCAAGGCATCACAGAGGCATGCCCCACATCCTCTGTTACTGATGGGCAGACCAGATAACTGTCACCTCAGAGGCAATATGGAGTTCGGTCAGGAGGAGGCCAGGGCCCGGGTTTGCATCCCATGCCTTAGCAGCTGTGTTGTGCATCAGTGTACATAGTAGAGCAGGGCCTCCCACTAACAAGGGCTCTACACACAGGGGTACTTTGTGTAATGATAAATCCAGCCCTGGGTGGACTAATAACCTACAAGGGGAGTGGGGTCTAATAACCTGCAATGGTAAAGGGAGGACTAATAATGTGCAAGGTGGAGGGGGAGGGGGCCTAATAACCTGTAAGGAGACTGGGGTACTAACCTGCAAGGGGGAGAGGGCTAATAACCTGTGAGGGTATGAGCAAACAACCTACGTGAGGGATGGGGTTAATAACCTGCAAGTGGAGGAGAGTAAGAAACCTGCAAGGGGGCTAATAATCTGTGAGTAGGAAGAGGATTAGTCATCTGCAAGGGGGAAAGGGGATACTAACCTAAAAGAAATTACAGAGTAAAAGTCTGCAGAAGGGGAGGAAGGCTAAAATTCTGCAATGGAGAGCTAAGAACCATTAAATGGGGGATAAAAGCCTTCAATGGGGGTTGCCTAAAAGCTTGCAAGGGATGGAGAAGTGGGCTAAGGCCTTCATTGGGAGAGATAATAGCCAACAAGGGAGGATGGCAAAAACTGGGGTGGGGGTGGGAGATAAAAGCCTGCAAATGGAAATTAAATGCCTTCAAATTTCAGGGATTTACATAGGGTGGTTATCATGACAAGCTAAGAGTGCAGGCTTGGCAAACACACAGGTAGACTTTTTTTTGCTATATCCATGTCATGTTTTTGTTACATTGTTGTATTTAGCTCATTGTTACGATTTATTTTGGACGTGGAACCTTTGTAAATGAGTCTCTGACTCAAAGATATGTCCAATTCTGGGACTGTAATAAATAAATAAAAAGGCAGATTATAAAATGAAAAAAAGTTTGACACTCAATAAATTCCCAAACTAGACCGAGAGAAAAAAATAAAACTCGAAAAACTAATATTATAATCTAAAAACAGGATGATGCCATGAAGCTATAACATAAGATTTTTAATCACTGAGATTAAAAATAATTAAAAAAAGAAATACATTCTATGAAATTAGCTTGTTTTTCTTGACAAGAAGAAACAAGATAATCTGTCTTAATACAGTATAAACTATTTTTTCTCAATAAATAACTTGAGATATAATCTTGGGGATAAAAATTCAAGATTTTTAATTAGCAAAATAAGATATTTAAGCTTGTCAAGATATTATTTTTTGCAGTGTGGGTGTGGGAGAGACAGGGAAAGAGGGAGAGATGAGAGTGAGAAAGAGAAAGGAAGACAGATTGAGAAAAGGAAAGTGAGAGATGAGGATAGAGAGGAGAAGAAGAGGGAGACAGCAAGGAGAGAAAGGAGGAAAGAAGATCGAGAAATGGAGAAAGAGGGAGAAAGGGAGAAAGAGAGAGAAGGAGCGAGGGAGATGGGGAGGGAGACAGACGAGAGGGAAAGAAAGGGAGAGAAAGAGATTGAATGAGAATAAAAGCACATAAAAGAACAAAATCACAAAGATCGAGCACCCCCAACAAAAAATACTTGTTGCTTGACATGGCCCTCGATGGAGCAATCATCCCTAGAATATGGCCCCTCTGAAAACATGGTGACTACCATTGCAGTAGTCAAACCAAGAGGACATGAAGGGTTGTGTCAGTAGGCACAGATCAACAGGGTCAAGCAAGGGACACAGCCTGGCAATATTTTGTTTAGATGTTAAAAGCAACACCTGCAAACAGCCAACGCCAAAGATTTTAGTGTCAGTTGACACCAGACTTCAAACTTCCCTTTTCACCTCATACTGTCCCTATCAAGGGGGTACTTGAGGCTGTACCAAACTGTAAACATTGCTGATCTTAACCTACTAGTAGCAGCTCTGTCTTTCCTTTGTTAAATGCCAGCTACTTGGAAGCCATCCAGACCCTTATCTCCTCAAAGCATTGCTCTAACCATTGTACAGAAGAACTCTGCTCTGGTGAGAAGGACAGAAATAACCTAGTATCATCCACATAGCAGTAAAATCCAATGCCTTTTCAACTAGAAACAGGAAAAATGGACAGCAGAAGACCTAGTGGTTTATCTAATGTACTAGGTTACCTACTTTGAGTTAATTATGATTGTTACAGTGTCAAAATGTGTACTGTGAACAGTATGAGAGAATACACAGAACATTGATGGATACCACAGCCTAGGGCAACCAGACTTGACTGTCAAGCATTGACTGCAACTGATTGCACCCTTTCTGAGAATAATTTGAATTATTTGAGGGCAGTAACCGATAGTCTCCCGTATCCTTCCAGTCTACCAACTAACTCTCCATGACTGAATGCATCAAAGGCAGATGACAGGTCAAGGAGGACTGAAATAGTCACCCTCCTCAGTCCCTCACAAGGTAGAGTTCCTTGCAGACCCCCTTACCAGAATTGTATCTTTATTTATCAGAAAGAACCAGGCTGGATGGGACCTAAGACATTGCTTAACTTCAGATGCTCCCTCAGCTGCTTCACTAACACCTTCACCAGAGCCTTGGCCAGGAACAGCAGGATGGACACTGGTCTATAGTTTACAAGGTCATCAAGATCTAAGAATGGCTTCTTAAGCTGTGACCTGACCACTGCCATAACTGATCTGGTGATCTTCAGAAGGATGTAGGGATACACCTATTGCACAGAGGTGTTAAATTCAAGGGTAACATTAGAAAGCAACTCTCCTTCCACAGGGTGGTGAACCTATGGAACTGCCTATCAGTGGGGACCATAGACAAGAAAACAGTACAGACCTTAAAACCTAGATGAATATGTGCTTTGCAAAGGAATCACAGGGTACCCCGGGTAGTTGATGGGGTAGAGAACTCCTTTAAAATAGTACATGTTATGAAGCAGAGACGTGGGGTGGCCATGATGGATCTAGTATCCATTCTAAGCTTATATTACTATGTTACAAGCCATCCAGGTAGCGCAGTGATAGTGCGTCTGTTTGCTACACTGGTGACCATGGTTTGAGGGTGGACTCGAGTTGCTGGAGTCTGGCCAGGAGAAGGCAGGATGAGTGTTCCATGGACAACTATCCTCCTTTGAAGGGGGAAGGATAATGTCTTCTGCTGTTTGCCTGCCACCTGGAGGAAGCTTGGGGTTAGCACAGGAAAGGCTCACCTTGTGGAGGGGTAGTTGTTGGACACCAGTAGTTTGCCGGTGCATCAATGCGCATGAGTGTCATTGCAGGCTGGCAACCCTGAGTGGAGAGAAAAGGGTGAAAAATCCCCAGTAAGCAGGATGAAGTCAGGCCCCCTAAAGACTCCATCCTCTGCCTAGGCATCCACCTGTACACCATCTCCTGACCCTCCCAGGGAAGTTTCACTCCTTGAGGACCCCATCATGAGGGACATATCATGGGGCAACTGGAGGCTGCGGTAAGTGCCTAGGGAAGGCTCGTGATGAGACTGGGGGGTGGCTGCCATGATGAAGGCAGGTCAGCAGTGAAGTGTATAAATGCAGGGTTGAAAAGAATTACTAAGCATTACAGTAGTTTTAAACTGGCATAACTTCAGCTGGCTCGTTGATGCAGTGCAGCAGTAGCACTATTGCTTGCGATGCTGGTGACCTGAGTTCAGGAACGAGCTCTTGTCATCAGAGGGCCAGCCTGGGAGGAGAGGATTTAACATCTCACAGGACATTCTCCTCTCTGGGCAGGAAGGAGAACTCACTACTGCTCTTTGACTACCACCTAGGTGACCACAGGTGGCAGTGAAGGCTGGAGTGTTAGCAGGGGCAGGGAGAGATGCCTGTCACTGAGCCAAACAGATGCCTTGCGTCCCACCAGCTCTGTTGTGTGTCTCTTGGGGTGGGTGGGGCCAGAAAACAGGAAAACACCTGAACCATGCAGAAGGATGCCTGTGTGGAAGGTTGTAAACTCTGCACCCACTGACCCAGGTTAGCGCCTTGCACACAAATGTAGCCTTTCCAAGAGAACTGGGCCAGTCCGAGATCCTCTACCATGGGGAGGGGATACCTAAGATGCAATGCAGGAAGTAAATGTAAGTCCTGGGAAAAGGTGAGGTGACGGGGTCAGGGCTCTGTGTGGCCAGAAGAGGGCCTGAGGCTGACTGAGCAGTAAGGGAGCAAAAAAAAGCCTGATATAACCTCAGAATTGTGGTTAATTGAGGGATGCAGTGGGGGTAGGACAGCACAACATCAGCATTCACTGAAGATGAGTTGGTGGGGGTGGGTCAACTTGGTGTCCTGCAGGGTCATGAGGATATGAGTTAGATGGGTGCCCCCCCTTCTTACTGGGGACAATTCTCTGACAGTCCCATGTAAAGAGTGACACAAAACAGAACACAGCAACTGTGAGGGACTGCAACCATCTGCACATATCTATATTTGTGTTTTCCTTTCAAATAAAAAAAATATATTTGTTCTTTCCAGGGGGAAAAAGTTTTGAAAAATATTTACCCAGTGCTTCATTATTTTAGCCTTAGAAACTGAAGGTACATTTTTTTATTTGCTGCTGACTTACTGTTTAGTTAGAATTTAAACACGGGTTTCGACTGAGTCTACCGGAATTTACTTTGCATCTCTCTTTGGTAACCTTTTGGTAGACATTCGGTAGTCAAAAGGTGAAAGGGACTTTCTGACTGGGGAAAGTAGGAGTGCTTTTCAGTAAATCTTTGTATATTTTCTCCTTAAGACTCCCCTCTTGTTTTCACATAGATTTTTTCCTTCAGTTTCGAAAACAAGCGCTGATTCATCCTGTTCCACTTCAACAGAGTAAGATTCTCGGTTGACTAAAGAACAGAAATCAGACAAGTCACAGCTACAGTAGATACCTGCACATAAGTCAGGTTTTATATCCCCACAATTAGTTCCCAAAAAGGGAACTTGACTTATATGTGCAATTGATAAATATGCATTTTCTTTGGGGTTCTTAGAGCCTGGTGTCCTTTTCCACTTCCCATTCATCATCAGCAGTCATGTAACTTTTAGGAAGATTACCCACCTTCACCTTCCAACTGCTCTAGTCTACCTTTCCACTACCCACAATTCCATACATTTTCAATCTGAATTATCTTCAAGGCCCCATGGCCCACTTACGAAGCTGCATCTGTGCCCAGATGCTCAATGACTGACAATGTACACCAGGTTCAAACTACACGTCCCAGAGTGATGCAGGAGGAATGTTTGGTGACCAGTTGCAACTCAGAGGCAGATCTGCCTCCAAGGCAGCACTTTATTGTTTCACTTATTTTTCCTCATAACAAAGTCACCACTCACGTGAAGTTCCAAATGTAAAAAATCCCTGTTAGGATTTGAACTTGGTCTTTTGCTAAAGATATAATATTGAGTGATCCTGCCTGGATTCAAACGCATGGGGCTAGATTTACAAAGCTTTGTCCCAGCGTAAGCCCCATTTGAGTGGTGCAAACTGGGTTTTCTGCCACAGTGTTATTCACAAAAGCTCAGTCTGCACCATCAGAATGGGTTTATGCTGGGGCAAAGGGATCAGGCGGACACCATTCTAGGTAGAGGGAGGGGACCGACATAATGGTGCTGTGCCATCCACAAACCATTTTCTCCATGCAAGGGCCTTTTGTGGAGTTCCCTTGCATGGAGAAAATACTGCTGACTGAGACCTGGTGGAATTCCGTGCAGCTCTAGTGGCTGCCAGAGGTACTGCTGTGGCCCCCACACCCACAACACTGCCACCTGTGTAGCGTAGTGGTTCTTTCCCCCTCCCCAGTCTCTTTTCACTATCCCGATATAATAAAAATCCTGTTCCCTGGTAGTCTAGTGGTCCCTTACCCTCCCTGGCATCTAATTGCCATCCCTATATAAGAAAAATCTCATTCCCTGGTGGTCTAGTGGTTCCTCAACAGCTTCTGATCGCTTACAGTATGCGCTCATTGAGAGCTCAGTTGGTGACCTGTCATGGAGGTGAGAGGAGGGCTGTGCTGGTCGCCATCTGGGGATTGGGGTGGGGGTCAATGTCTGACAGGATCAGGGTGGTGTGTCCACTAGACCATCTGGGAACTAGGGATCTGTGTGATACAAGTGATCGGGATGTTTGGAGGGGACCACTAGCACCAACGGTAATGTCATTGGGCAGGGTAGGAACCGCTAGCCAGCAGGGCGATTCCTTACTTTCTTATGGGCTGGGGGGGAGGAACAATACCACTGGCAATGCCTTTCTCTGTATTACAGTATTTCTTGGGCCAGCGATCAGTGAGGGGAGCATAACAGCATAGAATATTCGTTTTTTTAAACTTTCAGGATGGCGATCAGAGAACAAGGGGACGGGACCACTAGACTACCAGGGAAGGGGATTTCTAATATACAGGGATAGCGAACAAAAGCCAGTGAGGGGGGAGGGACCACTAGACTGCCAGGGAACAATATATTTATTATACGGGGATGATGATCAGATGCCAGGGAGGGGGGCAGGGACCACTAGACTACCAGGGAATATTATTTTCAGTAATGGGAGGGTGATCGGACATTGGGGGTGGGACCATTAGAATACCAGGGTATTTATTTTTTTTTATACATGAATGGTGATTGGGGACAGGGGAGGGACCACTAGACCACCAGTGACTATGGCTGCATTGGGCAGGGGCTGGGAGGCGCACGTTAGGACTCCTGCAGCCCATCTAAATGAGCCCAAAATGGGCATGCAAATGGCCAGCTAGCACCTTGCATGCCCAATGGACTAATTTGCATGGTTGTTTTTGTGAATCTCAGATAGTGCACTGGTGCTATTCATTGTTGGACCAGTTCAGGGAATGCAGGTCAGGGCAGCACTAGTGGTGTTAGAGACAGTGGTAATGGGGTTACTGCTGCCTCTACCTACCCTGTTCACAGTCAGATAGCACCCTACACTATCTGTCTGTGGCTAGCATTTTTTACCACCTGGGCAATCACAAAGTGCAACGCAAACTTTTTCGGTGCACTTTGTGAATTTTTTTTGTGACTCTAAAGTAGCCTATGGTATCTTGATTATTAGCCTGTTGACACTGCCTTTTCATCATGAAGCTACTGCAGCATTGAATGACAGCTCCTTTGGTTAATTCTCTTTACTGCAGAGTGTAGATAAAGAATAACTATCTCTGAGGCTGTTGGTGGTTGCTAAAACATTCCTCAGCATGTGCAATGTGGAATTAGCAGCTGATACTACTCCTCCGTTGTGCACTGTCTCACTGACACTTCATCTGCAGTGAGTAACACTGGCAGTTGCAGTTTGTGTCTATTGCACTTGGAGTTAATTGCTGAGCGATCTGGTACAAATAATTAAGATACTGTGGCAAAGCCCTCAAATGTTTGATCCTGGTTGGATGGCCTTGTACTACAACTTATAACCAAACTGTGTCCTTGTTCAGTTTTTTTATAGAATTTGTGTCACAGGACAAAGTCATAGGACCCATGGGCCCTGTTCAACTATTCATGCTTACTTTCAGTTGTACAGGAGCAACTGCCTTCCTCTCACCTAAGTCCTGGCTGGATGTACCAGCTCTTCTCTTCTGCAGAGTGGCTCTTACCTATGACTCCTTAGCTCTCCTTGATCACCACCACCTCCTCTGACTCCACCAATCAGCTGGGGTCTTCCTCAGGGATCTCACTCTCAGGGTGATCAGGAAGATGCAAAGCAGTGAGCTCACTCACAGCAGTTTATCAACAGGTGAGGGTGACTGGCAGGGTAACTCCCAGGCCTCTCTGGTACATTTGCTGTGCATGTCACTCTGGCCCGAGTGGAATAATGCTCTTTTTGTTTCTTACTCTTCTCTACCAGTAGTGACTACCAGGCGGTTCCTTCACAGCCTGATAAAGAACAGGCAAGTTGAGTATCTTGAATCCAGAGCGTCACTAGACCAAATGCTTCATGGATTCACAGAGGGGAGGTCATGCCAAATGACTTTGACTGATTTCTTTGACTAGGTACCAAGGAAAATAGATTCAGGAAGGGTAGTGGATATGGCCCACTTGGACTTCAGCAAGGCCTTTGGCACTGTGCCACATAGCAGACTGATAAAGAAATTGGGCAGTCGAACTGTGGAATGCAAAGCGGTAAACTTGATAAAAAAAGCAGTTAATAGATAGATGACAGAGGGTAGAGTTAAACAGCACTGTCTCTAATGAGGGAGTGTGACTAACAGGGTGTTGCAGGTCTAAGTACTGGGACTGGTCCTCTTCAGTATCTTCATAAGTGACATTGCAGAAGAACTGGAAGGGAAGTTATGCCTATTTGCAGATGGCACCACAGTCTGTAATAGGGTGAATACTCAGGAGGGGGTGGACAGAATGAGTAGGGACCTTAGAAAACTTAAGGAGTGGTCGAGGGCATAGCAGCTGGGATTCAATGCCAAAAAGTGCAAAATCGTGCACCTAGGGCATAGAATCCGAAGTTGAGAGTCCCTTTTAGAGGTCGCGAGGGTCTCGGACGAACCCTCCCCCTCCCCCCGAAACTGCAAACAGGTACAGATGGCCAAAAGGCACGCTGAGGAGCACCAGCCCTCTGCGCAGTAGGAGAAGATTGTGTGTGTGTGAGGGCCCCCCCGACATAAGCGTCGGCTCCCCACCACCCCGCCACCACCCTTGGTGAGCATACCCTTTTATAGGGCTTCAGAAAGCTTCAGGAACCAATCAGCCCATTTCTCCATCTGCAGCCTATATTACTCTGCCACTAGGGCAATGCTGCCTCTCTACACCTATTGCTGGTTTCCCTTGGCCCTGCATCACATCCTAGCTGCTATGCTATGGTTACTCCTCCTGCTATACATACAACTACCCCATCTAGTAACCCCCCCGCCACCCTCCGGGACTACTCACCACTTCTATGTCCCCCATGGCTGCCTGACTGGTAGTCGCCACAAACTCCAACCCCTGAGACTTTCTCTAGACATGAATCTATAGCTACCTACACCTTTTGTGCACACTGGACTCTCCTTGCAGCCCTCACTCCGTCTCTTTTCTCCCATGCACACCACTCCACACAGAGCACCCTCTGCTCCCCCTGCAACTCCTGCCAGCTTCGCCACCTGCGACCCCAGCCCCTACCTCCTGTCCCCTCACCTTGGCTCCTATTACTGGCCACACTCCACATTACTAGCCTCCCCATCCCCTCATTTCCTACCCCGAAAGGGTACCTGGGCCACAGTGTGCAATCTCACAAAGCATCAAAATGGCACCCAATCTGTAGGTTCTTCCTCCTCCTCCTCTGACTTATGTCAGGAAATGTACACCCTAACCCTGGCCCTGCCACAACTACCGCGTCTGCTCACCCCCCGACTAGCGGACTTGCGTCTTGCCACCCTTAATGTCTGTAGCCTTCTAAAAAAGTGGGACTCCTTCCAGGGCTGGGTCCACTAGCACCAGCCTGACATCATTGCGGTTGGTGAAACCTGGCTATCACCATTGATCCCAGACTCGTCGCTAACCCTTGCTGGGTACAACTTATACCATGCAGATCAACAAGGTAAGCAAGGGAGGGGCTGAGCCATATATACCAAAGATATCCTACGAGGGCAGCCACTTCCCACCCCCCGGCTACATCCCAGACCACAGGCTCTCACTATCAAAATCACCCTGGGAAACTCCAAATCCCCCCTCCCTCCCTCCTCATCACTGTGGTCTACATTCCCCCCAGGGACCAGAAGGCGGCCTTGCACTCCATACTGTCCTACCTGGTCACTCTCCTGCCACAAGCTGAGAAAATCATACTTGGAGACTTTAATATTAACTGACTTGACAAAGCTGCCACACCGTTCATAGACGTGGCCACTGCCCAAGACCTTTCGCAAGTCGTATCATCCCCTACCCGACTGAATCTGCACTTTGGGTCCTCCTCCCTGCTGGATATGGTATTCACCAACTGCCCCCTTAAAATCACTAGTACTACTGCCCTCCCAAATGCCCTTAGCGACCATTCCCCTGTCCTCTGCTACTGGACATGCAAATCACCAACCCCAAAAATAATCTATTCTGCAAACTTGGCCCAGGCAAACTTGCTCAGCTCAAAGCATATCTCAGGACATTAGACAGTTCCTTCATTACAAAGGCCCCTGACCCTGACAGAGCCCTTGACCTCTTCATTCTTGCCTTTAACACCATATGGGACAAATTTGCCCCCATCACCAAAAGGGTGGCCAAAGGCAATCCGGCACCATGGATCACTGGCCATCTCCTGGGCCTCATGCAGACCAGAGATTCCTTATGGCACCTCTCCAACGAGACTGGCCTGCCAGCCGACAGACAGAGCTACAGAGAGGCTCGGAACAAATGTGCTTGGTCCTTGAGCAAAGCAAAAGCAGAGTACTACAAGACCTTCCTAACCAACACCTGGGGCTCTGGGCATAAGTTCTGGGCCAATGTTAAGGACCTCTGTGGCAATGTTCCCAACACTATCCCTAATCAGATTATGGATGATGGGTGTGTCTAACCTCTGACCCAGTCCGAATGGCCGCAGCCTTCAATGACACCTTCTCTAACCTCAGCAAGGTTCTCTCCCCAAACTTCTTTGACCCACCCCCAGCCACCTCCCCCTCCCCCAGTAGCCCCTCCCTTTCGTCTGCTCAGCATTGCACCTAAGTGCACCGAGCCTTATCTCAGAACGGCCTTAAGTCACTCCCGGTACAGTAGTGACACCTTAGACCTGAAACTCCTTAGCCTCTCTCTCCCAGAGGTGCTCAACCCTCTCACCCATATACTAAACCGCTCCTTATGCCTGGGGAAATTCCCCTCCCGCTGGAAATCTGCCCACATCACGCTGATATTTAAAAATGGGGTCCGTACCCTTACTAACAACTACCATCCTATCTCCATTCTCCTTCCCCATCTAAGACCCTTGAGAGGATCATCTCAGATCAGCTCACAGACCACCTCAACAAATACAACCTGCTTAGCAAGCAGCATCACGGCTTCCAGAAGGGACATAGTACCACTACTGCCCTCCTGGAACTCACCACACACATTCACTCCGCATTAGATAGAGGTCAAATCACAGGGGCTGCCTTCATTGATCTCACAAAGGCATTCGACACTGTTAACCACCCACCCCTGCTACCCACACTGACCAACATTGGATTCTCTCATGATGCCCTTGGCTGGTTCTCTAATTATCTGTCTAACCATTCCCAACAGGTCAAAATTAGTAACACCCTATCTAATAGGCTAGCTGTCCTCTCTGGAGTCCCACAGGGGTCCGTCCTCAAACCACTACTGTTCAGCCTCTTTCTTAACTCCCTCCCCAGTTCTTGCCCAGGGAACCTACTCCTCTATGAGGATGATGCCGTCCTTTATACCTCTAACTCTGACCCTTTGCAACTCCACCTCCTTTTCAATCCTCCTTTAGTGGTGCTGAAAAATGGTTCACCTCACAACGTCTTATCCTGAACTATAACAAGACCAAGGTTATGTTCTTTTCCCACCCACTCAATGCTAGAAAGGATCTCTGCCCTGAAGTACAAACTGCCAACCTGACCCCTCTGGAGCAAGTGGACTCCTTCAGATACCTAGGTATTACTCTTGACCGTGCACTTACATTCCACCAACATATCCACCTCCTGTCTAGTGTCCTCAATGTGCAGATCAGGCTTCTGTATCGCTTCAAACACTGCTTTACCCCAAACACAATGAGGCTTGCTGTCTCCTCCTCCTCCTCTGTCTTCTCCCTGCTAGACTATGGCTTACTCGTCTATGGGGCGGCGAACACCTTGGCCCTCCAAAGACTTTGTGTCTCCCTAAATAAAGCCTGTCGCCTCACCCTGGGCTGTGACCGCCTAACTCACACATGCTCTCTATACAATGATACTAACTGACTGAACCTTGACAACAGGATTAGGTTCCACACCTGCCTCATGGCAAAAGAAATTGCCCTAGGCCTCTGCCCCATAGGACTCACACCACTGATCCAACTAGCCCTGACTCTCAAGCAAACTCATAGCTCTGGAAAGCAACTCCTCTCTGTCCCTCACTGCCGTACCTCCCAATTCCAAAGGTCCTTTAGCTACAGAGCCCCTTCCTGGATTAACAGCCTGCCCACCCCACTTGCCAAAGAGTTCAGACTTGGACCTTTCAAAACCTCTCTTAGAGACCTTCTACAGTCCTCAAATCACTGTGACTGCCTCTGAAACACCTCACACTATTCTGTCCGACTAAGGCACACTGGCTGGCTTCTTCTACCTTACCTGCCCAAACCTGTGTCCCTCTAGCCTAGCCCTTCACCAGTGTGCTGTATGTATTGTGTGTTTGCACTAATTTTTCACTAGTTTTTTCACTGTTAGCCTCACAATTGCTCCTGTAACAACCTGACTATATACTGATGTACTGCATTGTAACCTGTATGTCTCTGTATGTAAATTATGTGATGTGGAACCTTTGTAAAGGAGTCTCTGACTCAAAGGTATTTCCGAAACTCCAATAAATAAATAAATAATAAAAAAAAACAGGAGCTGAGTATAAAATGTGTGTGTGGGGGTTACTAATGATCACTAAGCAGGAAAGAGACTTTGGGTTATCATATCTGATGACATCAAAGTGGTAGGGCAATGGGACAATGCAGTGGTCAGGGCCAGTGGGATGCTGGGTAACTAGGGAGAGGTAAACTCCACACTCAAAAAGTTTATAAATCCAACGATTTTTATTTTTCCTGTTTCATACACTTCATGGGGCTATGATTCATGGTTTGAACTACTTCCTCAGGCCCTCAGAGTTATCTTAGTTGTTAAGATTTTTGCTTCTAGTAGTTAGTCATGACATATTTTTGCAGTCATCTGTTTTAGATTGTGCTTAAGACAGATTTGTTTGTCATTTCAGCTAAGAGCTAAGCAGCAAGACTGAGAAGGAGCAGCATGTTTGGTCTTGCCTGAGGCAGAGGTACTTCTAAAACAAGCATTTGTCAATGCAGAATACTTGCTTGCTGGTATTGGTATTGGTAGCACAGGAGTTAGAGAGATGCATAATAGGAATGGCAGTGAAGTATTGAAGTAACACCAACCTCCACCCCCACCCTGCAGAGACTGACAGGCATTGTGGGTGTGCCTTTGGGTCATTGGCCATAACACTCACACCATTCCACCTCACTCCACCCTGTAGGCACTGATAGGTGTTGTAGTGTGCCTTGAGATCTTCAACCCTTACGCTCACCCCATTCTATAAGGATATAAGATGAGATGGTTGGAGTACAGGATAATGGGGTGAATGTTAGGACTGAAGACCCCAAGGCACACCTCAATGTCTGTCAGTGGCTGCAGGGTGGGGGTGGGGGTGGGGGTGGAATGGCATGAGCATTACGACCGACGACCCCAAGTCACACTCTGAAACCTGTCAGTCTGTAAAGGGTGGGAGTTACAGTTGGAAACCCTAATGCCCTGGGTGTTTGTTGGTATTTTTGCTCCAAATTTTCAACATGGGCTTCTTGGGACCCTACCTCATGAACAATAGCAGCATCATTTCATTACTCAGTCCCAAAAGGTTATTTCACACAGCAAGTGTGCCATTCAGTGCCACAGGTGTGAAAACACATTTCAGGCAGGATGTGAAAAATGACAGCTGTACTGTTCACGAGGAGGTGTGTAGAAGTGGCAATGTTGAAACTCTGGAGTGAAAATATGAAAAAGTGGCAAAGTTATGAGTGTGCGTTGAAACTGTGCAATGAACGCTTATAATGCAGTCATTTTTTGGAATGTTTTCAGCAAATTTTCAACATGGCCATTTTGGGACCTCCCTTCATGAACAGTGGCACTGTGATTTTCTTAATTTGTAGCAAAAGTTCATTTTGCACAGAGACCGCGCCATTCTGTGCCACAGGTGCCAAAACACATTTCGAGGAGGATGTGAAAAATGACAGCTGTACTCTTCATAAGAGGATGTGAAAAAATGTCAATGTTGGAAATTTGGAATGGAAATATTAAAAATTTATGAAGTTATGAGCATGTGTAGAAACTGCACAACGGATGCTCGTAACACAGCCATTTTTTGGAAGTTTTTCACCAATTTTGCAACAACTGCTTTTTGGGACCCCTCCTCATGAACAGTGGCACTGTTGTTTTGTTAATTGGTCCCGAAAGGTGATTCTGCACAGTGACCATGAAATCACCTTTTGGGACAGAGAAACAAAATAACAGTGCTAGTGTTCACGAGGTGGGGTCCTAAGAACCCCATGTTGAAAATTTGGGACCAAAATTCCAAAAATTGGCTGCCATATCAACCTAAGCCGAAACCCCCCCATTAACTGCCATTATAGGGCTTAGTGTCATTTCTTCAGTTCCCGCTTGGTCTTTGAAGAATGCAGACATGTTCCCGGTCTGCAGAAGATCACTGCTCCCAACCTCCATAGGTAAGTATGGGTGAGGGGGGTGCGGGGAGGTGGGGTGCGCAGAGGGAGGGTGCGGATTCGGTGAGGGGGGTCAGCAGGAACGATGAGGGAACTTCTTCTTTTTTTTTCAGGTTTAAAAAAAAGATATTGTGGGACTGTTCTTTTTTACAGGTGAAATATTAACAAATGGATTTTGGCACACTGGGGTGGGCTCCCAGTGTGCCAGAGTACTGGAAGGGGGATCAATGCCAACCCAGGGACTGGGCTTCCCGAGGTCAGCTGAGAACATAGAGGCTTGGGGCAGGGATTCAACACTGGAAATGGGTATCCTGGTGTCAAAAACATCAAATAAATATGTTTTGGCACACTGGGGTGGGCTCCCAGTGTGTGTCACATTAATGGAGGGGGGGATATATGCTGACATGGGGAGTGAGCACCTCGATGTCAGCAGGGGATGGAGAACAGAGGGTGTGGGGCAGGCAGCAGCAGTGGGGGGGGAGCTAACATTTAAATTTGTTTTCCTGCTGTGTGCCAGGTTGAGAGGGAGGGGGTACTGCTGCTACAATGACAAAACTGTCCCTGTTTGCAGCAGCAGATTTCTTTCACATGCGGAGCTTGCTCTGAAACTGCCATCATCGGCAGCTGCAGCATTAATTGGTTGCCAAGGGATGCGCCCATTAAAGTTATGTTGCATTGGCCACAACACTGCCACACCTCTGCAGTGCCCTGTTATCTCAATATGTTTCTTGTGCGCTGCGCATGCAAACAAACATGCAAGTAGCACTTAGCTGAAATGACAAACATATCTGTCTTAAGCACAATCTAAAACAGATGACTACAAAAACATGTTATGACTAACTACTAGAGGCAACAATCTAAGCACTGTGGGCTTGAGGAAATAGTTCAGACCACAAAACGTAGCCGCATGAAGTGTATGAAACAGGAAAATTAAAAATTATTGGATTTATAAACTTTTTGTGTGTGGAGTTCATCCTTCATATTCCTTTACTATGTGATACATGTTAGTCACACAAAGGACGACCCAAGACTAGGAACATTCTTTGAAGCACATGTAGAGCAAGGACAACCTGAACAATCTGTTAAATAACTAGGGAGAGGTATCATTAGCAAGAAGAAGGTGGTAGTGTTACCACTGTATCGGTTGCTGTGAGACCCCACTGGGAGTACTGTGTTCTGTTCTGGTGGCCACATCTCAGAAAGGACATGTACGGGGTGGAAGCATTCTTTTTTTCCTCTCCATCCCAGTCAGCTCTCATTCAGGAGGGTGCCCCAGTCCCTTCCCCCCTGATGTCCACTGGGACCAGCTGCCTTCCCCCGGAGCTTGCCCCCTCACTCACAGGGTCAGTGGAGGGTACCTAGACCTCCACCAAGGACCGGATTCAGTTTAGGCTGGCAAGCCCAGATAACCAGGGAGTTGGACATGCAGGTGCACACCATCATCCAGCTGCTGGCTTTTCTAGTGTTCTGGTCCCTTGGAGGTGTGGCATACAATGATGTCCAGGCACACACCATGTGCTCCCATGCAACATGCACCGATGTCTGCCCCATCTCCTGATCTGCTTGTCTGAGCTGCCTTTCCCCCAGCTTCCACTAGGAGACAGGCAAGCGGCAGGTGCTACCTAACCCTCCCCCAGAGGAGGAGAGCAGTCCATCGGATGATCAATCCTCCTCTCCCTGGCCAACCCTCGATGCCCTAAGGTCACTCCTTACCCTGGGTCACAGGCATGGCAGCAGCTGTGGCTTAGTGCCTCAGCCTTCTGTGCCACTGGGCCAGATATGGTGGAGGCATTCTAAAGGAGGGCAACTAAAATGGTGCAGGGGTTACATCAAAAGCCCTATGAGGAGAGACTCATGGATCTCAACATGTACACCTTAGAAGAGGGAAGGAAGGGGGGAGACATGATAGTGACCTGCAAGTATCTCACAGGGGTGAACAGGGTAGAGGAGAGAAATCTGTTTCAAATGAGGATGTGCACCAATACAAGAGGGCATGCAATGAAGCTGGAAGGGGGGAAGCTGAAGAGGAATGTGAGGAAGTACTACTTCACTGAAAGAGTGTGGATGCCTGAAACAGTCTTTCACCAGATGTGGTGGAGGCAAAAACATTTGGGGGCTTCAAACATGCATTGGATAGGCATAAGAGAATGTTGATAAATAGGTGGGGGGAGGCTCAATGGAGACCAGGCAGGGTCTGTGGAGACAGAATAGGTAGGGAACATATGGGCAGACTGGGTGGGCCAAGCAGTGCTTTTTTGCTGACAGTTTCTTTGTTTATGTTTCAACTGGTGGCTGATAGGCTTGGCTCAGTCAGTCGGATCACAATAGCCTTGCAGTAAGCGGCTCCTCCTCAGAGGCATGAGGTGCAATTCTACCTCTTTACCAGTGCCTGTGCAGTGCTGGCTTACACTCATAGATGGTAGACATGCCTTCTCGGACATGCTGAAATGCATTCCCAAAGCAAGACACATTTTGGGGAGAAACCCCAAGTATACAGCCTCCTCACTGGCCAAGGTCAAATGTTAGTTACAGGAGAGGACTTTTTTGTCAGCTTCTCAACAGCTGATTGGCCATCTCAAACCTGGGTGAATTAATAAATTCTTACTGCAGCCCATTAGCCCTCTGGTGGCTCCATTGTAAGCTCTGCTTTCGCATTGGCTGCTTGCAGTCCTCAGACCCTGATTAGCAAACCAATAAGGGTCAGAAGTGCAAAAGATGATGCTGCCATCAGTCCCAAAGACCCACTCTCTGTTAGTCCCAACTGAAAAAGCACTGGCCTCTCAAAACTCAGTTTGTGCTCCTTCACATCTGTCCTGCATGGGCAAGTGCTAGTATGTGGTCATTTGGTGCTACAATCTGCAGAAATTCCCCACCTTTTTGGAGTATCAGCCGTGTTCGTTGTTAGCAGTAGTGAAAACCATCTGATGCATTTGCACAACAACCAGTTTAGGCCCAGGAGGTGCTGAAGAAGTAGCTGTCCTCTTCACTGACTCCGCTACCCCCACAGATGCAATCTGCTGTCCCCAGAGCTCACAAGGAGCACAGAGATGTCAACAGCGTAAAAGAGCCCCATGCTTAAGGGCACAGGTAAGACCCACTGACGGAGAAGGTTGTATAAGTTAAAGTTCCTAAGTGGTGCTAGAATGCACAGAATCCCATTATAGTCCTATGGTGACACAATAGGAAAAAGAATATGACAGTAAGACTTGAAAAACAACAAAATATTATTTGTATCTGGCTATATTTTCATTCCAGACCTGCTTGGGCCACAGCAGAGTAACTTCAAAGAGTGTGCATGAACCAACTTTTTCTTGCATGTATAAATTCTGGGGCATTCAGAATCTGAGGCCACCATACAAGTACTATTTGATCATTGTACCACTGGTGTAAAAACTAACGTCAACCTAATCCCACCTTCTGGCTTCACCTCATTCCACCCAATACACCTAAGAGCCACAGAGTCACCAGGCTGTAGCCTGAAGGCCTGATCCTTCATTTGGAATAAAATGTTGAGCCAGCCATGCTAGCGATGAATCACATCCTCCCCAACCAACCAGTCATGGGTCTTTATTTTCCCAAATCCTGCTGACTTTCCTGAAGGAGTGTGCAAATCTCAGTATTATCCATGCTCTGTCGTGTGCAATTCATCATTCAGTAGCACCCTTCTTTTCCTCACCCTTTTGTTGCTCTGGACTGATATTATAGTGTTCTTGTTTTTGGCCACTGCGTGCACTGAAACTGTTTTGCCTTGCATGCCTAACAGTTATTTTTTAGTTGTGGTTTGAATCATTAACTCTCTTTTTCTGTTGCCCACATATGTTTGCCTTCTCTGTATTAGTGGGGGGATAACTTCTGTAGTGCTTCTCTAAAATTTCAACTAGTGCTCCTGAACCTGTTTGTTTGACTTAGATGCATTACATTTCCATCACTAGAAAGCAAAAATTACTTTGTGTGTGCTGTTTGTTTGTTGTTGAGTCTGACCTGAGCTTCAGTTCTTGTTTACAGCAGCACGCAATGAGTTTCTGAGCATGTTGCCTTTCTGTCAGTTTGCTTTTTAACTACAGTACCCTTACTGAGCACTGCTGCGGTGAAGGAGCCTTCTAACCTTTGTTCTTTAAAGGGGACAGGAACCGTGGGCACTGTACTGATAAGTTCATGCTCACATTTCTGAAACCATGAGTGACATAGACAAAACTCCAAATTCTTGGTTCCATGAAAGGAACTGCACAGAATGTTGTCTATACAAAGAAAACAATACAAAACACAATTAACAACTTCAGCTTTTATTCAGGCACAGGCCTCTGAGGCCAGGAGATCAGAGGGCTGTGGGTTCAGTTCCCACATCTGGCACTTGGGTTAATATCCCAGTACTGACACTGTAGTGCAGCATGAGAGGGGTGCTGCATTTCTGAGGTGCCGTCTTTCAGATGAGACGTAGTTCAGGTGGATGTTAAAGATCCCATTACAATTATCGAAAAGAGTAGGGAAATTACCCCAGTGTCCTGGTCAAATTTCCCTCATTCACTAAAAATACCACCAACAGCTTAATCTGGTTCAAGCTCATTTGGCATTCATCTGTGTCCTCTCCCCCGGGTCGTGCCTGCAAATAGGCAGGATTTGTCTAGTGCACGTACCCGGTCAACAAAAAGTAAATAAATAAATAGGGATCCTTTTGAGGTATGAATATAATTTATGAAAATAGAGACATTACAAACAGCTTCACATAAGTAATCAATTCATGTCCCCTTTAAGATAAAAGAGTCTCTGTATATTTTTTAGCTTTTATCTTGGGTTTTGATAACCAGTAATACAATCCCCTATAAGCCATAAGGATGCAGTTCCATGAAGGTGCCTCCTTATAAATAATGATGCATACTGTAGATTTATTTTATGTTGTTACTAGTCATTTCCTTTTTCAATAGTACCCCCAGCCAGTATTCTTTGGGTCAATGTTGTGTGTTAAATTCATCCTTTAGAGAGCCTGCTTATTGTTTAAGAGTAGTGTCACATACTTTCATAGGGTACAAGATCTGTAAATTGAAGGTGAGCGGTTCTGGTACACTAAGAATGTAAGTGAGACCACTCTTACAACTGTAAGAGTGGTTTCTGAAGATGTTACAATACGTTATTGTTGAAGGTTGATCAAATATTACAATTAAAAAAAAAACACCCTAAAATGTTTGTTTCTAGAACACCTACAGTAGGCGTAAAACACTTTTTATTTACAGTATTAGTGTGTCATGCACAAGGAAAATGAACATTTTGACTGGTTGAAAGCACTCCATCAATCTAGAAGGTCTTATATTGTATACTGCTTCTGTCTGCTAGGACATCATTGGGAATAATGAATCACAAACCAGAGTTGTTCGCTGCTGGAAGGGGTTGCAGCTACAAGGCTGGCTAACTTTAACTGAGGGGTGTTTGTGAAAGGGCTGAGCTATGCTATTGTGTATTTCCACGCTGATGGTATTTCACAGCTAGAGACGGTAATACTGTCAAGGTGTGGCTTACAGTAAACATGGGCAAGGGAAAACCTTTCAGAATCGATGTCATGTACAGGTTCCCAAATCAAGAAGATAAAGGAGACAGAGACCTAATAGAGGAAATCCACAAAATGTCTGATAAAGGTGAAGTAATACTGGTGGGAGAATTCAACCTACCAGATATTAATTGGAGCACACTAACAGCAGCAATAAGAAGAAGTAGTGACTTCTTATTGTCACTACAAGGCACGGAACTGTGCCAACTTGTTAAAACCCCAACAAGGGGAGATGCCATTCTTGCTCTTGTCCTCACAAACTTGGAAAGGGTCAAGGACATCGAAGTGGGATGTTATATGGGCAACAGCAACCATCACATGGTAAGCTTTAAGGTAAACATAACACAGGACACCAGCCACTCAAAGATAAAGGTGCTAGATTTCAGAAAGGCTGACTTCCAAGAAATGAGGAACAGCATAAGTAGCCGGTTAATGGAATCTGATGTTGTGGAGGTGGAGGTCATGTGGGGGAGACTCAAGACAGCAATAAAGACTGCCACAGATTAATGTGCCAGATGGGTCAGCAAAGTAAAAGAAAAATAAATCCTCTATGGTTTTCCAAGGATGTTGCTACCACAGTCAAAGAAAAAAGAAGGCATACATCATATACAGTACCAGGAAACCAAAACTGAGAAAGATGGAGAGTCGTACAAGGAAAAAAATGAGAGTCAAACAAACAAATTAGAGAGACAAAAGCCCAGACAGAGGAAAAGATAGCAGAAGGGGCAAAGAGAGGAAACAAATCATTTTTTAGATACATTAGGGAATGTAGGAAGACAAAAGGGGGATAGTAAAGATTGCTACTGATGAAGGGAAATGGACCAGACATGACCCAGAGAAAGCTGAAATCCTTAACAAATACTTTTGCTTGGTGTTTACCAAAGAGGACCAAGAGGATGGCCCAGCCCTGAAAAAACACAACACCCCAGGCCAGGGGTTGACACAAGTCCCTTTACAGAAGCCGAAGTATGGGAGGTGCTAAATAAACTAAAAGCAGACAAAGCCATGGGACCAGACAAGATGCAACTCAGAATCCTTAAGGAACTGGGGGCAGAATTAGCAGCCCCTCTGGCACTTCTACTCACAAAATCCTTGAAGAGCGGTGTGGTACCCGACGACTGGGAAAAAGGCAATAGTGGTTCCAGTTCACAAATCAGGCAGTTGCGAAGAAGCTAGTAATTACAGACTGGTGAGCCTCACGTCTATAGTAGGGAAACTAATGGAGACACTACTCAAACAGAGGATCATAGAATTCCTCAAAACTAGTGACTGACCAGACCCTAAACAGCATGATTTCACAGCAGGTAAGTCATGCCAGACAAATCTGCTTGAGTTTTTTGACTATGCTACAAAAATAGTGGACGACGGTGGGGCAATAGATGTGGTCTACCTAGACTTTAGTAAGGCCTTCGACTCGGTTCCACACGGAAGGCTGGTAAAGAAGCTTGACAACACAGAGGTTGGTCCAGAAGTAGTCAGATGGGTACAAAACTAGTTACAAGGCAGAACCCAGAGAGTACAGGTTAATGAAGCACAATCAATGGAAGGCAGGGTGACCAGCGGGGTGCCTCAGGGCTCAGTGCTAGGGCCTGTGCTCTTCAATGTTTTTATAGCAGACATCACTGACGGACTGGAAGGGAAGCTGTGTCTGTTTGCAGATGACACCAAGATATGTAGCAGGGTGGACATCCCAGAAGGAGTGAGCAAGATGGAAGCTGACCTCAAGAAACTAGAAGAATGGTCTGGAGTGTGGCAGCTGATATTTAATGCCAAAAAGTGCAAGGTCATGCACATAAGAAAGAAAAAAATCCAAGAAAGGAGTATTGCCTAGGAGGTGAAAGACTGGCAGCCTCTAACCAGGAACAAGATCTGGGAATCATAATCTCAGATGACTTGAAGGTTAATAATCAGTGTGAGAAGGCAACAGTGAAGGCCAACAGAATGCTGGGCTGCATTGGGAGAGGAATCACGAGCAGGAAGAGAGAGGTGGTACTACCACTGTATAGCTAACTGGTCAGGCCTCACCTGGAATACAGAGTTCAGTTCTGGAGGCCTCACCTCAGGAAGGACGGTGACTGGGTGGAAACAGTAGAGAAAGGTGACAAAAATGATTCAGAGTCTGCAGTACATGTCCTACGAGGAAAGACTTAGGGAACTGAACATGTATTCCCTGGAGCAGAGAAGAGAGAGAGGGGACATGATTGAAACATTCAAGTACATAAATGGCATTAACATGGTACAGGCACAGGAACTTTTTCACTTCAAGAAGAGCTCCAGGTCCAGGCGACATGACCTCAGGCTGCAAGGAGGGAGGTTCTTTACCAACACCAGGAAGTTTTTCTTCACAGAAAGAGTGGTGGATGCTTGAACAGCCTTCCCCAAGAGGTTGTGGGGGTCAACACTGGGGAGGGGGGGATTCAAAAATGCATGGGATAGACACAAGTGAGCCCTGACTACAAAGGGCAACTAGAGTGTCCAAATAGGTCTAAACCAAATAGGCAGACTAGATGGACCTAGTGGTCTCCTTCTGCCATCAACTTCTATGTTTCTATGTAATAATATGAAGTATATAAGCTGCAGTTTTTTGGTGTCCTAAATTTATTTATTTATTTTAAATTGGTAACATGGAGAGGCACGCTGAGGTGAGGCTCGTTTCCAGAAGTGACCCAGGGGAAGGGGAGAAGTACAATTGCAAACAAAATACAGCCAATCAGGTGATGTAGTACTAATGAGTATAACATAAAGAGCACAGGTTGAGTGCAGTGCAGACAGAATGGCAAAACATTGCATATGGAGGACAAAAGAATTAGCATACAAATCATCTGTGCAAATTGAGCAAACTCAAAGTGCATAGTGGCAGAGTGAAGGGAAGTTGAGCTGGTGCTGAAAGTACTGTAGGAGTCAAAACAGGCTGATAAACTTCTATGACCTTGCAATGACTGTGAGGTTAAGGGGAAGGAGGAGGAAAGGCGTGGTACAAAAGCCAGTCAAGGGAAGGAAGGGTTCAGGAAGAGGGTTGACAGGAGTTGGGGTGGGGAGGAATTATTGGCAAGTGCAGTTACCTTTTTTGTTTTTGTGTGCATCACTGGAAATAGGCCTGTGACCTAATAATTTTTCTTGGCGATTAAATAAATAAATATTGTAAAAAAAATAAAGTGAAGCACCTTACCCTCATTCACACTGAATTTTTTTTGACCAACACCCTTAGCATATTTAAGTCCATTTGCAGATAGTCTTCCACTTCAGTGCAGTCCATCACCCTCATTAGCTTTGTGTCATCTGCAAAATGAATTACTTACTTGAAACCTCTGAATCCACAATATCAAGAAAAAATTTGTACAGTAGGGGTCCCAGCATTGGCCTCTGTGGAACCCCACTGATGACTTTGTTCCATCTAATGCTGTCTCATGAGCCCCTATCCGCTGAACTCTAATCTTTAACCAGCTGTATCTTCATTATGCTACATTTCTTGTAATTCCAAATTTCCTAAACCTCTGAACCAGCTTCTCCTGCGGATGACATTTAACCTTTTTAGTAAGAATAGCGGATGAGAAACAAAAAAAAATAAAGCTGGCACTGAGGAGAAAATAGCTAGGCAGGCCAAAAGGGAAGATAAAACTTTTTTTTCAGTATGTGGAGGAAAGAAGGAAGGCAAGGCAGGGGATAGTATGGCTGAGGGAGGAGGGAGGAATACAACTGGAGGGCGACTTTGAGAAAGCAGAGGTGCTGAATTGCTGCTTCTGCTCTGCGTTCATGGGGGGGGGTAGGGGACCTGAGCTGAGGGGAAGGGGTAGGGATCACAAAAAGGTGGATCCTAGCCTGTTCAGCATAGAAAGGTTAAGAGAGGAACTAGGTAGGTTAAAGGTGGATAAAGCAATGGGGCCAGACGGCTTGCACCCAAGGGTACTCCAGGAACTGAGGGAAGAGCTGGCTGTCACATTGATGAGACTGTTAACTTGTCCCTGGATACAGGGTGGGTGCCAAGGGACTGGAGGAGGGTGGATGTGATGCCACTGCACAAGGGGGGCAGTAAGGAGGTGGCTGGGAATTATCACCTGGTCAGCCTCACCTTGGTTGTAGGTAAAGTGATGGAGGCACTAATTAAGGAAAAGGTGGTGGACTACCTGGTGGATAGTGGCCTGCAGGATGATAGGCAGCATGGCTTCATGAATGGGAGGTCAAGTCAGATGAACCTGGTAGAGTTCTTCAGTTGGATGACGCAGGTGATTGACCAGGGAGGAGCAGAGAACGTAGCCTATCTGGACTTCAGTAAGGCCTTCGACACCATCCCTCACAGAAAGCTGGTAAATAAGCTGGAAAGCTTAGGGGTGGGATGGAAAATAACTAGGTGGGTGGAAAACTGGTTGGTAGGCAGAAGCCAGAGAGTGGTGGTAAATGGGGTACACTCCAGGGTGAGGGGGTGATGAGTGGGGTGCCCCAGGGGTCAGTACTGGGACCCCTCCTTTTTAACATCTACATCAGTGATATAGTGGATGGGCTGGAGGGAAGGGAGTGCCTATTTGCAGATGGATGGACTCCCCAGAGGGGTTGGAGGCCATGAATCAAGACCTGAAGATTCTGGAGGGGAGGTCAGAAACTTGGCAACTGAAATTCAATGCCAAAAAGTGTGCTGTGATGCACTTGGGGTGTAAAAACCTGTGAGCAGCTTACACTCTGGGGGAAGGGGTATCAAAAAAACAGAGCAGGAGAGGGATCTGGGGATTATAATATCAAGCAACCATAAGGTAGTAGCCAATGCAGCAAAGCGGTGGGGAAGGCAAATGGAATGTTTGCATGCATTGTGAGGGGCATAACTAGCAGAAGGCGGGAGGTACTGATGCCTCTTTACAAAGCCATGGTGAGGTCACACCTGGAGTATGGGGTCCAGTTCTGAAGACCGCACCTAAGCAAGGACATAGATGGGATAGAGAGAGTTCAGAGAAGGGCAGTTAAGATGGTGCATGGTATGCAGGGGAAGCCATACAAGCATAGGTGTAGGGGATTGGATCTGTACCCATTGCAGACCATAAGGGAGAGGGGGAACATGATTTAAATTTTTTAAGTATGTGAAGAGGATCAATAAGGTGAAGGAGGGGAGCTTCCTTAAAAGGAAGCAGGGGGCTAAAACTAGAGGGCATAGCCTAAGATTGTAGGGAGGACGATATAGAGGCAAAGTGAGGGGGTGATTCTTCTCAGAGAGGGTGGTGGAGGCCTGGAACAAACTACCAGAAGAGATGATGAGGGCTGAAATGGTGGAGGGATTCAAGAGGGCATGGGGCAGACATATGGGGTTGGTAAGTGGGGGGAGGGAGGGCCCGTGGAAAAGGAAATAAGTGGGGGGGGGGGAAGGGGCAGACTCGATGGGCTGATGGGGTCCCTTTCTGCCATCGGATTTCTATGATTCTATGATAGAAACATAGTAATTGTTAGCAGATAAGGACCGCCAGGCACATCAAGTCTGCCCATATGCCCTATACATTGTATGTGGCCACTGACCCTATGTGGTCATTGGCTTTTCATCACTCCCTCCCCCGATTATATGATAACCTACAAAATACCAGAAATGATCAAAAAACAAGCAAACCAGAACTGACAATCTATCTTAATTTCATGTTAGGTAGTTTGTCACGTCACTTTTCAAAATGTGTCTATCCTACACACAAATATGCTACAGCACTGGAATTGTTTCAGACTGGAAGGCAATATTACCTTAACTCTCTGAGTGCTTAATATGTTTAACATATATAGATTTTGAATGTATATGTATGCCTGTAATCATCTAAGGGTTAATGAACAACAACTGTTTAAAACTGAGTTTTCCAATTTTGGTGTTAAAACATATTGGCCTGCAGTAGTTGTAGACAGACAGAGAGACAGATACAGACACACACACACACACACACACACACACACACACACACACACACACACAATCAAATAGGAAAAAGTTTCCCTTTTCAATTGAAATGACTTAATGTGCTGCCAGGTAGTAAAAGATGGCAGGACTGTTGACAGATAGGTTTTATTTCAAAATATTTCTTTTGAAGAAAGGGGATTGATTTCTAGTAAATCAAAAGTGTTGTTGATGTATTCAGTTCTTCCTCCTGATTTTTTCCCTTCTATGCATTATTTTTTTTTAAATTTAAGAATGCTCTCAAATAATTCCTTACCAGGGTATTCCAGTTGATGCATGGGATAGGTGTATTTCTCTTTAGATGACGTCTACATGCCCACCCTGACTCCTTTCATTGGGTAGCTCAAAAATGTGAACATGGTTATTCACAGATGAAGGAACACCACATTACCACTGTCCAAGCCCCTGTGTCAAATGTAATTTGTAGCAAACACAGGGAAACTACGGGTCTGTTTACAAATAACAAAATGGGTCATACATTACCTATTTGTGGCTGGGCAAATGAACAAAATGGGCTTATATTACAAATGGTATCAAAATATGACGGCCAGTGTTGAAGAGGGCTGAGGCACCCGGTGCATCTTGTCTTTTCCCACACCAGCAGGCTGGGTTCAGAAATGAGCTCAGGTTGCCAGGGGTCAGTCAGTGGGAGAGGACTGAGCATCCGAGGGACAGCTCTTCTCTCCTGGGGTGGGGAAGTCTGCCATCTCGCTCCATACCTGCCACCTAGTGGAGGCTGGGTGGCAGCAGCAGAGTATGAGTGACATGGAAGGGAGGGGCTGCAGTTTCAGTTTCATGTGTGCATCTCCATGCACACATGCTTACTTGCCACCGCAGCTGGGGACAAAGTAGAATACGGAAAAGGGTTGGTGCCGACTTAATGAAGTCCAGCTTGCCTACTTCTGTTCCCGCATTGCTGCCTAACCACCGACCCCTGTTCTTGAGGTGAGTCTTCAGGTGGGGGGTGGATGGACCTTCCCTTCCTAGCCTTGCCATGGGGGGCAATCTGTAGGGGAAGCTATCAGGCAAAGAGAGTCAGGAAGGTGAGTGCTGGACAGGAGAGGCAGGGAAAGGGCTGAACAGACTGCAGATGCCAGTCAAGGGAGAAGAAATTCTATGTAACAAAAACTGGTATCAAAACTGTAGACTCAGCAAGTTCCACATCAAAAATAAACACCCATACATAAAGTCAAACTAATTCAACCACCCACTGCTGTGTGAAAAAAAATATTTTTAGATCATAAGATTGTTTTGAAGCTTTTGAGATGTGTTGAGATATGTTTACATACTGTATCGGGTGTAACTTTATATACAATAACATGTGGCTTGACATTTTCACACTAGTGAATTGTTTTTTCAGAAGAAAGTGCTTCTTTATCCTCAGTACGTTGCAGATACTTAAAAACACCGTAACACACTTCAACCTGCTCAGCCAATAATTTCTAGTCTTGGGGGATTTCAAAACATTTGTTCAAAATGAATTTACTATTATTGTGTTAAATATCTGATTTAGGTCTTGTGTAAGAAATAAAGAACACCAACATTTCCATGTGGGATATTTGGCATGTTCAGTTTTTTGTTTCACAACTTAACCTTGCTAGTTGGTGAGTTTTTCATTCTCCCTTATTGAAGGAGACAGTAGTTTATATAGCTATTCAAGCCACTAAACATAGGATGGGTCTGCAGACAATGGACCAGCTCCAGTCAATTGGAATTCTGCATTTGAAGCAGAGTTGACTCTTGTGCTGCTCTTCTGACAGGGAGCAGGAAAGAAGCACTCAGATTTCAAATAATAAGATATTTAATACTTAAAGTGACTCTGTGGGTGGGTGAAAGTTTTTCTGAGTAGTTTTGGTGGAGGTCTCTTAAAGTTTAGTAGACATTGTGGTGAAACAAGCTGGTTAGAATATTACAGCCTATTGTCAGTTGAGTAGTTACTACCTTTGAACCAGGTGCCTGATTGGGGAGGATCTAATCAGGCCTAATGCTTTTCAGCAGGGGCTCACTGTCTTATCCATCAGACACTGAGTGAGCCAGTGGCAAATTCACTATTCTCAGATCAATTTGGCATGTGTGGATATATATATGTCCGGGGCCAATCAGATAATGACACAACGTGTCTTTCACTATCAAATCTGATGAGTCCCCTTGATGGGTATATTTCCATGTCTATCTATCTATCTATCTATCTATCTATCTATCTATCTATCTATCTATCTATCTATCTATCTATCTATCTATATCTGTCTATGTTGGCAGCATGAGTAGGCAGTGGGTAAGGTTAGTGGAATGCTGAGTTGCATAGGAAGGGGTATCTCCAGGAGAAAGCGAGAGGTAGTGCTGCCATTATATCATTCGCTGGTGCAGTCATACCTAGAGTACTGTGCTCCGCTTTACAGACTGCGCCTCAGAAAGGACATTAACAGAACAGAGGTGGTCTAGAGAAGGGCAACTAAAAGGGCGCTTAGTTTTCAGAAGACGACCTACAAAGGGAGATTATGGGATTTCAACATGTACAAGCTCAAGGAATGGGGATATGCACTGAAGCTGGAGGGTGGCAGTTCAAGAATGATGTGAGGAAATATTTCTTCACTGAAAAGATAGTTGATGCCTGGAATACATTACCAGTGGAAGTAGTGGAGTCTAAGGCAGAGGAGGGCTTCAAGCATACATGGGATAGACATAGGGATGTATTAGGCTGCAGGGAGGTGAGAGGGTCAAAAATGACCAGATAGCGTCTGTGGAGACAGGATAGTTAGGGACCATATGGGCAGACTAGATGGGCTTAGCAGTTCTTTTCTGCCATCAAATTATATACTTCTATGTATCTCAAACAGGAAATAACTAGTTATAAGATAAGTGAGTTGAAAAGAGGAAGTGAATCAACAACTGGTGAGTGTTGTTGCCCCATGAGTGACAAACATTTGTATTAACTAAAATAGACAGACGATGATTCTTTTACTATTGCATTTTTTATTTTGCACAATTATTGTCGCTGACCACAAAAAACTGTATATAAATGTTGCTTTATTGAGGGTCATGAAACACTGATGATACATATGACGGCCAGACACTCAGATAAAGAAATACAAATGTTGTACTTATAATTGGTAAGAGGGTGGTTCTGTACTGTCTAGCGTTTACTTGTTTAATTGACATTTTGATGCAATATGTACCATATTATTATGTATTCCCTCATGCAGCTCCTTTTCCATGTGCTGTAGTATTGGGTTGTTTTGTACTGTATTATGTTGTGAAATGATTTACCTCCACCAATCCCTACAGCAGGTTACATCTGTAATTATCACTGTCTTAATTTGCCCGGTTTAGTGAAATTACACATAAATAGAAACTGTGAAATATGAACTTAAACATTTCAGCAATTCTATTTTTTTTCTTAGTGTCCCCTGAAACATCAGGGACTCTTTAAAATAGGGCATTTTAAATGTCTAATTTATTTTTTTGTTAATTGCTTTAGTAGAGTTTGTATCAGTGGAGGCACCATAGAAATGTAGAATTTGATGGCAGATAAGGACCGCTTGGCCCACCCTTTCCGCCCTTTATTCTCTACCTACAGTGTTACCACGTACCGTACTTGATCTGCTGCTCTTTCTTCCTCCCCACTTCCTTTCCGCTATGATTCCCTTGTACCTTTGCTATGCATTCTTGAATCCCACTGCTGTCTTCACCCCCAACACCTCTGCTGGAAGATTGTTCCAGGAGTCTACCACTCTTTCTGTGAAGAACTACTTCCTAACCTCTTTCCTGAATCTACCCCCTCCAGCTTCATAGCATGTCCACTGTTCTTGAGCACCGTTTCTTCTGAAAAATACTTCCCTCCTGTACCTTATTTACCCCTGTGAGATATTTAAAAGTCTTCATTATGGCTCCCTTCTCCCTCCTCTCTTTCAGGGTGTACATATTGAGGTCTTTTGGTCTCTCTTCATACGGCTATTGATGCAGACCCTGCACCATTTTAGTTGTCCTCCTCTGGACAGCCTTCATTCTGTCTATGCCTTTCTGGAGATATGGTCTCCAGAACTGCACACAGTACTCTAGGCAGGGTCTTACTAGAGATCTATACAGAGGTAATACCACCTCCCTCTTTCTGCTGGTGATACCCCTTCCTATGTACCCCAGCATCCCAGTAGCTCTCCCAATTGCCTTGTTGCACTGCCTGGCCACCTTAAAGTTATCTGATATGATTACCCCAAGGTCTCTTTCCTGCTTGGCGGTCATCAATACCACTCCATCCACTCATTTTGTACTCTGCCCCTGGGTCTCTGTGCCCTAAGTGCATTATTTTGTACATTTTTGTATTCAAACCAAGCTGCCATACCCTTGACCACTCCTCTAGTTTTCTCATGTCTCTGCTCATCCTTTCCTTTTCCCTTGGAGTGTCCACCCTATTGCAGATTTTGGTGCCATGTGCAACAAGGCAGACCTTCCCTTCCAGCTGATCTGCAATATCAATTATAAAGACATTAAAAAGAACCAATCCCAGCACTGATCCCCGACAGGGCCAAGGTGGAGGGTGTGGACTCCCCCCCCCCCCCGGAGACCAACGTCCAGATTCCAGAGGGCTTGGTACAGGTACTGTGGGGCCATCATGGAGCCTGCCAGCCCTATTTCTCCACCTTGTTTCCTCCCCTCACCGCAGTGCTCACACGCATGTGGAGGCAAGCACACGCAGTGGCCCATGGCATCCTTCCTTGCCTAGTTGCTCCCATCTGCACTACCTCTGATCCTCCACCCGAGGACAGCCTTGCAGTGGGAGTGGCTGAATCCCCACCCAGGAGTGGAAAGCTGCCCTATGGCCATTTGATTCATCTCCTGGCCTCCCCCCAGCTGACCCCCAATGGCCCGGGCTTGTTTCTGAACCCAGGTCGCACGTGTAGTACAAGGTGTGGCATCCAGTGCCTCAACCCTCAACACCACTGGGCCAGCTATGTGATCTCTTTTCTAACCTATTACAGATTCTATTGGCAGCATGTGGTAGGACATATTTCTCTACCATTGAAGAGCATATCACTGTGAGGCACTGGCTTGGAGCTGTATCCTGTGCTTCAGACAGGAGGCTACAGTCTGAGGGGAGGGGTGAGTATTAGGATTGAGCACCCCAAAGAAGACCCCACCATTGATTTGCTAATACTCAGGAGACCCAGAACCCTATTTTTTTTTCTTTTTGCTGCTTGAGGGGTGAGGGTGAAGAGTTAGGGTTGGAAATAGTCACGTGGTGTGTTTCATTCAATCAGGAGACAGCATTTCTACTTTTTCTCACCCATTTTATAAATATAATATATGTATATATGGTACATATATGTGTATATCTATAGATATAAATATATAATACAGGTTTTGCATGGTGCTCTTCAATGTTTTCATAAATGTATTGAGGAAGGCATGAAGGGCAACATGTGCCTATTTGCAGATGACACCAAGCTCTGTGGTAGGGTGGACATAGTAGAAGGCATACTGGTCCTAAAGGAGGATCTGGTAAAACTACTGTAGAGAGGTGGTCTGGGATTTGGTAGTTTGGCTTAACAGCAAAGAAATACAAAGTTATGCACAGTGGAGCCAAGAACCCCAGGATGGAGTACAACCTGATAGGGGTCTGGGTATCTGCATCTAAGGAGGAGAAAGATCTGGGAGGGATGATCACTAATGATCTGAAGCACTCCATGCAGTGTAGGAGAGCAGAAGCAAAGGCAAATAAAATGTTGGACTGCATTGCAGAGGTATCAGCAGCAGGCAAGAGGAGGTAATACTCCCCTTGTACAGGCTATTAGTGAGGCCACACCTGGACTATAGTGCAATACTGGGGCCCATACCTTAAAAAAGCACATTAGCCTGCTGGAGATAGTCCAAAGAAGGGCAACAAAGATGATCATGGGCCAGCAGGATAGAACAAATGAGAAAAGATTGGAGGCCCTGAACATGTACTGACTGGAGGAGGAGAGAGAGAGAGAGAGAGAGAGGGGGACATGACAGAGACCTTCAAGTATTTGAAAGGAATTCATAGAGTGGATAAGAAGGGTCTATTTAAGCTTAGTGAAAAACAAAACATGAGGGGACACAATATCACACTGAAGGGGAAGATTTAGGAGAAATGCCAAGAGGAACTTCTTTATGGAAAAGGTGATGGTGGATTGGAACATGATTCTGAAAGAGGTGGTTTCATTGAAGATTGTGGGCAGCTTTAAGAGATGCTGGGATAGAGTTAGGGGAAAGTAACGGTCATGGGAGGGGTGGATGGAAGGGAAGGGCAGATTGGGAAGGGGAACAGGGTCAGTAGCTTAAGCTGAGGACCCTGCAACACAGCAAACTGGATAGACCAAATGGCCCTGTTCTGCTGGCTTCTTTGTATGTTCGTATGATTCTGCAATTATCACTCATGTATTAACTTTTGTATTAGTTAGCAATATGGATGCTAAAAAAAGTGACATCTTTGCACACTGAAAATACTAAAATTACCTGGAGGCGTGTTTTGCAGACTGAGTGGTTGGCATTTACTCTGAAAGAAATGTCTTTGAAACTTTTCAGTATACAAATGTTGTTTTCCAGTAGAAAATCACATTTGTTACAAATCACGAGTGACAGACACATTAATATTTTTTCAGTCTGTGATAAGTTGTTTGTCACTCACATTTTAGAGTTTGTAGGAATGAGCAACATGAACACTAAAAAACAGAAAGGTAATATCTTTGTACGCTGAAAATAGGAAAATTACCTAGAGGGATTGTCTGTGTTTTCAGTGGTCAACATATTACAATGAAAGGAATGTGCCATGTTACGTTCTTTCTCCAAATATTATTTTTTTACTGAAAATTGTTTGTTCAAAATCATGACTCGCAATTGCATAAATATAGTACTTTATGGATCAATCATTATGCTTTTGTCACTCATGTTTATAATTTTGTTTGTCATTTTGTATTCCTACAGTATCACTTTCAAATGATTGTTGACCTTTCCCAATCAACAAAAACTAAATAAAAAAATAAAGAAAATAAAGATTACACATCAATGATTACAAAACAAGGTCTATTTAATAGCTGTAACTTATGTGTCTGAAAGGCTATGGTGTTTGGGGGATTCTTTTTGTTGTGTTTTGTTGGAATAGGGCCTTTATTTTCATTAACAATCCAAATTTGCCAGACACAAAAGCAAAACATATTTGTCTTTCATCAGTTAGTGCACACAACATATGTACATGCATTTATGAAGTGTTTTTGCTTTCATGAATGCTTTTTCTTAAGGAATTTGGAGAATATTTTTTAAATGTACTTTTTCATTTGCTAAGGTGGCGTTGTTGCCACATGGACTTTAACCACAGACAGACAGATTCTTCCCTCAGTGCAGGGCCCAGAGTTGCAGCCAGATGAACTCTTACCTTGATGCAGTCCCTTGAGGCATCCACAGCCACAGTGCTGGGCCAAGAGGGTAGCAAAGAATGTGTTATATAAACTGTACTGTGTTTTGCTGTACTGTGTATTTATCCCATGCCACTATCCCCAGATAACACCTGGCAATAAGTCTTGACTCAAAGTGCTTTCCTGTCCAAAAAAAAAAAACTAAATAACTTAGGGGTGCTTTTAAAAATCTATAAATGACTTTTTGACACTGTGCTACTATAGTACCATGTATTCTTTGCAAAATCCATTGATGCTGCTCTAAAAGTGTGATACATAAATTAAATAAACTATTGATGCAGAAAATAATCACATGAAGTTCACTTCTCAAAGCATCTGTTAATTTTATTATTGAATATGATTTTTTTGTTAATAAGACCTTTTCATTTGCACACTGACTACAAGAGTCAAGTTTTCTTTTAGCCAGTTCCGGTGTGTTAAGTAGAAATGTCAAGTTTAAAGCTAAATACACAGCTGGCCAAATTGTGGTGGTGGTGACCTTTATAAGTATTTCTCGGGGAGGACCCAATGAATTCTCTTGATGTTTTGGGGCTGTTAACTGTTTCCTCATCTTGTCAGGCTTCCTGCTGCTGCTTTGTTTCCAGAGGGGCTGTCCCCAGTCTCTCCCTTGGTATGGCTAACACTTCTACAACAAAAAGTAGGCCTAGTGGTTATAACACTTCTACAACAAAAAGTAGGCCTAGTGGTTAAAACAAACTTACCGAGACTCAGTCAAGAGAGTTTTGCTTTTTTTGTGTAAAGATGCTGCTTGTATGCAAACTGCCTCCTTACACAATCAGAACAGGAACAGTTTTAAATGTCAGTATTACAACTGGCACGAGTCAATGTGAAGAAGTTCTGATTTTGCTTATCTTCTGATTACGTTTTTTACTTCTAACAATAAGGAATCAATTCATTCATTTTTTTTACAGCAGAGTTAAATCTAGGATTATTTTTCTTTACTTATATTCCTAATGCAAATCAGCCAGCAAGTTGTGATATGCCGGGAGTCATTCTTTAGGTTAAAACAGATATTTGTGCTGATGCGAGAATGGTGGATCCATTTGCAAGATCAGGTGAGGAAGTGCGCTGCAGGTGCAGTATCATGGACATATTGATGTTTAGTGAGAAGGGACTCAAGGTGGCCATATAAACAAGCATGTGTCAATGCCAAAAGTTCACCATGTACACTGGTGTCATGGGAGGGAGGGAGGGAGTGGGCACCCCCAGTGTCTGTATACTGTTGGGGAGCTTACACAGCAGACAACAATGGACGGACAGATGACACTATTGGGCACCCTCATATCTGCATACTGTTTGGGGGGTTTACACAGTGGACAACAATGGACAAACAGATGAGGACACTCAGCAACTGGGCACTCCCAGTGTCTGTATACTGTTTAGGGTAGGGGGGTTACAGAGCACACAATGATGGATGGTTTTCTTTTTTTGCAGGGGGATAAAAAACAAGCATTTGTCAATGCTGACAATTTGATGTATTGAAAGATGTCCACCTCTGCACCTTGTTTATGCCCTTGAGGTACTTGAATGCATCTATCATGTTCCCCCACTCCTTTCTTTCCTCCAATAAGTACAGGTTGAGGTTTTTTTAATCTCTCCTGATATGTTCTGTGTTACAAGCCATGTACTATCTTGGTTGCCTTTCTGTGGGCTGCCTCCACCCTGTCAATTGCCTTGTGCATTTGCGGCTTCCAGATTTGCACATAGTACTGTAGGTGAGGCCTCACTAGTGCATTATACAATGGCATCACCATCTCATGCCTTTTGCTAGTGGTACCTCTACTTATGCATCCCAGCATGGCACTGGCCATCCTTGCAACATGCGTGCTCTGCTTTGACACCTCTTGGTCATCAGAACTGATAACTCCTAGGTCCCTTTCTTCCTTAGTGATCATCAGCACCTCCACCCCATCGTGTTAATCTCCAAAGGTTTCCCTGTTCTCAGGTGCATTATTTAGGCTTCTTTGCAGTGAACCTCAGTTCCCACTCCTCAGGCCATTTTTTAAGCCTCTCATTGTCCCTGCTCATTTTCTCCACCACTTCTGGAGTATTCACTCTGTTACAGATGTTGATGTCATCTGCAAACAGGTAGATAGACCTTTGCTTCTAGCTCTTCTGCAATGTCTGTAATGAAGACATTGAACAGGACTCGTCCCAGGATTTATCCCTGAGGTAGCCCACTGGCCACCCCCTCTCCCTGGATTGGATCCCACTACCATCACCCTCTGCCTCCTGTAGATCAGCCAATTTCTAATGCAGTTTATCGGATTATGCACAATTGCCAGGCTACTCATCTTGTTAATCAGCCTTCTATGTTGGATATTGTCAAAGGCTTTGCTAAAATCAAGGTACTGTAGGTGACATCAAACGTCCCTCTCTGATTTACTTTCTTAATGAGGCATTAAGGTTTCTAACCCTAATGCCCTATCCCCACCCTGCAGAGACTGACAGGCATTGTGGGTGTCCCTTTGGGTCATTGGCCATAATGCTCACGCCTTTCCACCCCCACCCTGCAGACACTGACAGACATCACAGTATGCTTTGAGGTCTTCGACCCTCACACTCACCCCATTCCATAATGAAATAAGCTGAGATGGGTGCAGCATAGGAGAATGGGGTGAACGTTTGGGACAAAGACTCCAAGGCACACCCTAATGCCTGTCAAAGGCTGCAGGGTGGGCATGGAATGGTGTGACATTATAGCCGACAATCCCAAGGCACACATCCAATGCCTGCCAGTCTCTACAGGGTGGGGGCTGGGGGTTACAGTTGAAAACCTAATGTCCCAGATGTTTTGGGGTATTTTTCACTTCAAATTTTCAACATGACCATTTTGGGACATCACCTCAGGAACAGTAGCACTATCATTTTGTTACTCAATGCCAAAAGGTGATTTTGCACAGTGACTGCGTTATTCAGTGCCACAGGTGCTAAAACACATTTTGGGCAGGATGTGAAAAATGGCAGTTGTACTGTTCATGAAGAGGTGTGAAAAAATGGCAATGCTGAAAATCTTGAGAGAAAATATGAGAAACAGGCAAAGTTACAAGTGTGCATAGAAACTGTATAACGCACACCCGTAACATACTAATTTTTTGTAATTTTTTCCCCCAAATTTTCAACATGGTCTTTTTGGGACCTACTCTCATGAACAGTGGCCCTGTGATTTTGTTACTCCATCCTGAAAGTGGATTTCGCAAAGTGACTGCACCATTCTGCACAACTGGTGTGAAAACACATTTCAGGGAGGATGTGAAAAATGACAGCTGTACTGTTCATAAGAAGGTGTGAAAAAATGGCAATGTTGAAAATCTGGAGAGAAAATATTTCAAATTGGTGAAGTTACGAGTGTGCGTAGAAACTGTGCATTGCATGCTCATAACGCAGTCAATTTTGGGAATTTTTTCACCAAATTTGCAACATGGGCTTTCTGGACCCCACCTCATGAACAGTGGCACTGTCATTTTGTTACTCGGTCCCAAAAGGTGGTTCCACTCAGCGACGGTGAAATCACCTTTCAGGACTGAGGAACACAATGACATTAACATGTTCAGGAGGTAGGGTCCCAAGAACTCCATGCTGAAAATTTGGGCCCAAAATTCCTAAGAATGGCTGAGATATCAATGTAGGTCAAAATCCCCATTGATTCCCATTATACTGCTTACCTTGAATTCTTTCAGTTTGCTGGTCGGCTTTGAAGAGTGCAGACATGTCCCGCTCCACAGAACATTACATCTGCTTACCTCGGAGGGTAAGTATGAGGTAAGGGGGGGTGCAGGGAGGTGGATGCGCAGAGGGAGGGTTGGGATGGGGAGGGAGGGGACAGGGAGACAACGAGGGACCTTTTCATTTTTCAGGTGAAATTAAAAAAAAAAAAAAGACCACGAGGGAAGGTTTTCTTCATTTACAGGTAAAACAAAAAAAACCCCGATAAATTTAGGCACACTGGGGTGGGCTCCCAGTGTGCCACAAATTATAATAGTGTGTGGGTGTGTTTGTAGGGGGGTGGGATGCTGACAAGGGGATTGGGCACCCCGATGTCAGCTACAGATATAGAAGGAGGGGCATTCTGGCACTAGGAGTGGGCATCCCGGCGCTGGAAAGGGAAAAATAAAATTGTTTAACCAGGCAAAAACACACCATGGGGCTGCAGAGACTGGGGGATTGTTTAACCAGGCAAAGACACACTATGAGGCTGCATAGACTGGGGGATTGTTTAACCAGGCAAAGACATACTATGGGGTTGCATAGACTGGGGGATTGTTTAACCAGGCAAAGACATACTATGGGGTTGCATAGACTGGGGGATTGTTTAACCAGGCAAAGACATACTATGGGGTTGCAGGGACCAGGGGATTGTTTAATTGGACAAAAACACACTATGGGGCTGCAGGGACCGGAGAATTGTTTAACGAGGAAAGAAACACTATTGGGCTACAGGGATCGAGGGATTGTTTAGCCAGAAGAGACACACTGAGCTGCAGGGACAGGAGAAATTGTTCAACCAGAAGAGACACGCTGCGCTGAAGGGATGGGGAAATTGTTTAACCAGGAGAGACTGAGAGACACACTGAGCTGCAGCTAAAGGGTTCACATTTCAAAGGACAGAGCCGTGTGCAGCATCGACTCTGTCCTTTGAAATGTTTGCCGAGACCATCCCCCTCACCAAAACAGTGTCATCAGTACACTGCCTGCTGATTTGCTGGACACAGATCGGCCCCTGTAGCACTGCTGGTCACTGGGCTAGTACCCCTTCACACCCCTGACTAGCAACTCTCAAACCAACAAGTTCGTCTGCGCTTGCAAGCACGACGAACTTAAAAAGAGTTGGTGGAGATGAAGGTGTGAATGAGGGTTTCAAATGATACATATTTAGGGCAATAGAGAATATGGCCTAAGCAGCATAAGTGGCAGAAGACAGATTTACATATCATTGAGTTGAAAATATATTTAGCACATAACATTTGCAACCCTAAGTGCAGAATGAAATGTTTTCTGTGAGATATGAGAGGTTAAGTGAAGCAGCAAACAATGTGTTGGCATTTCCTCACAGGGTCTCTGGACTAGACTCATGATAAAGGTCATAAGAGAAACAGATGTAATTTTGTGGTTTCAGATACCAGTAAGCAGCTCTCTGCATTGCAAAGTTAGAAACGGGGACTGTTTCTAATTTGAAATCTTTGGGAATTCACATGACCAAATACATAGAAGACATTTGGGGAAAAACTATGGTTTTGGTGTGCATTTGATTAAGTAAAACTTGATTTTTAAAAGATGCAGTTTGTTTCAATAGGAATACCTAAAAAATAGTATCTTTTAAAGGGAGCCTATTGTTAGTGTACAGTATGCAGTGGTGGCTTCAGATTATATTGGTTACCTGGTATGAGTGTTATAACCTGGTTTTAGTTACACATACTCAAGCGTGGAAGTTATATGTGTGGGAGGCAACCTGATTTACTCTACAGAAGGTCAAGAGCAAATCATAATCCCAGTGTAGTGGACCTCACATAAATCCCAGAACGTTGAGAGTTTCACAGGACAAGCAAATAACAAAACCCTATGCTATACCATTCAATAGGTTTCATTTCAAGAAACACAGACTTGAAAAAAAAATGGTATACTTACAATAGCATGTAATTAAGCAAATCTTTTTCAAATAAATTTGTACCTATGCACTGTTAGTAGAAGCAATCTTTTGCTTCCCCCTGGAAAGGGGGGGGGGGGTGGAAAGGTATGTTATGTTCTTTCAACAGTTCCTTTTTAGCTGATACCCTTAGTACAACAGTCCCAATTTCAACTTGGCATACAACCAGTCCAGATGATCATGGTTTATACAGTTCATAGCAAAATCTACTCACCCATTAGCCACTTAAACTCACAGCCCCCAGGCAAAATCTTACTCCTAGTCCTTACAGTCTCATGCTAACGATTAAATATCAGTTTGGGAGTTTGTTTGGCAAGGGCTTACAGTCACTGACAAACATTTGTTTTCACCTGGCCAATGGGGAGAATGATACTTGCTGGCATTCTCTCCCTCGGTGGTTCAATCTGATGTAGATGTTTGGAGCTGGGGGAAGTCTTGTTCCTAAATGACTTGTTGCATCATGATTTTGAGGCATGGTAGATGGTAAAAGATTCTGTGTGCTGCTGTCTTTGTCCTGAGGTCCCATAACTTTGAGTTGCTGCTAGGGCAGTGTGAATATCTTTTCCCAAATATTCGGCCGAATATTCGGTATTTGGGTCCCAGGTATTTGTTATTCGGCCAGGAAAGGTGCTTTTTTAAAGAATTTCTGTAGAAGCCCTCAAAGATGGCACTATTAAACCCTCTTTGAATGTGGCATTTAATAAACACCTGAATGACTAACTGAGAGCTGTAAGCAAAGGAATGTAACGCAAGGTAGTGGACATGTCCCTTGTTGCACAGTTCATCATTATTACTTCATATCTGAATCTGACAGGGGAAAAAGGTTGCAGACAGTACCTCACCAGGAGAGTTCATGGGCATTTTGGCTTGCACACTGGTGCCAGAGGCTGGCTTGTACTGCGGGTGCTTGAGAAGGAGGAGGAAGAGAAGAGTTCATGGCATTTTGGCTTGTACACTGGTGCCAGGGCTGGTTTGTGTTGCTGTTGCTTGAGGAAGAGGAGAGTTTGTGGGCCCTTTGGCTTTTACACTGGTGCCAGAGGCTGTCTTGTGCTGCTGGTGCTTGAAGAGGAGAGTTCATGGCACTTTGGCTTATACATTGGTGCCAAAGGCTGGTTTGTGGTGCTTGTGCTTAAGGAGGAGGTGAGTTCATGGGCATTTTGGCTTGTACACTGGTGCCAGAGACTGGCTTGTGCTGCTGCTGCTGGTGCTTGAAGAGGAGTAGGAGAGTTCATGGGCATTTGGCTTGTAAACTGGTTCCAGAGGTTGGCTTGTGCTGCTGGTGCTTGAGGAGAAGGAGGAGAGTTCATGGCATTTTGGCTTGTACACTGGTGACAGAGGATTGTCTTGTGCTGCTGGTGCTTGAGAAGAATGAGAGTTCACGAGCATTTTGGCATGTATGCTGTGTGATAGGGCAATCCTGCCACTCTTGAGGACTGACCTTTTCTTAAATCTGTTGCAACATTTCTTCTATTTTTTAACCTAATCAATTCTTTACAATTTCTAGTTCATAAGGTTGGCCACCTTTGGGCACCCCTCTCCTTTCTTGACTATGCCATAGTGTCCACTTTAATTTTTCCTTTTCCCTGTCAGGTCCTCATACATGGACATTACTGTGGTGACCTCTGAACTGATGTTAAACAACAGGTTCTGTTTCTCATTGTTGGATTTAGTATGCAATTGCACTATATCATAAAATACCTTGCTGTATATGCCTTATGTGTATGAAACCTGTAAATCCTGAAAATACCATGGCACTAGGTGTTTTTGATAAAGGTAAAAAGTTACTAGGGGACTGTATTATAAAAATTAAGTTACCGGAGTAGAGATATTGGAACCCCCACCAATTGTGTTATTTAAATGCATGTAAATTACAGATTGTTTGAGAGGCTCTTTGGCACCATGCATTCCTGCTTTAAGCTGAACAAGTCTAAAATGTCATGGTGATTTGCATATAGATCCCATTGTATTATGGGGTATGTGTGATGTTGTGTTTGTTTGAAAATGGGCTTTATTGCCAATGCCCTTTGGGGTAACCCTTGCCTCAGTGCTTCTGCACTGGGGTTCTTTGTTTTTAGCTTGTTTTTGTTTTTTTTTTCTTTTTTGAGCTGCCCATCACCCAAATGCACAAAACAAACATACAGAATAAAATAATTTCCACTAAAGAGATAGATGATCAGTAGATCAGTGGGTCAGTAGGAGCTGACTAAGTGCAGATGAAGGACATGCATAGTCTGTTGCTGTAAACTGATGTATTGAAGAAGGGATATTCCATTGCTTTAGGTTATCCCATGTGTTTTAAATAAACATCACACAGAGACTGTGTGTTGAACCTGACATTCTGTGTCAGATCCATCTGTTATCTCACAGCCAGTCCACAGGCTTGGTGTCAAAAGTAGAACAACTTGCTGGAAACATCTGGACCGGGCCAGGGGGATGTTTTCTGGTGGATATCGCTCAGATATCCCAGGTGGACCAATGCACCAGGAGTTGCCAGAGGAGAACCCGGAGAAGAACGTCCATGGAGTTCTGACCAGAACCATGGCAGACAGGCTGGGAGAGAAGCTGCTGCCTGGACTGGACCTGGGAACTTGGAGGAAGGTCAAGCCTTAAGATGACAAAGAGATATAAGGGGACAAGGAAGAATCATGGGAAATACCTCCTCTTGAAGATGCTCCACCTGAGAATGTAGGGGAGTTGAAATGGCTTTGCATAAAACAGGTGCAAATGGAAAGAGATAGAGATATTGAGTGGAGAGATTAAGACATTCAACATAGAGATAGAGACATTAAGTGGAGAAGTCAAGATGCCAAATGGGTGACTACCATGAGGGTCTTGCATGCCATCAATGCAGGGCAAACAGAAAGAGCCAGTAGCACAAAAGTCATTAAACTGTCGAAACTTTTGGACAGTGATGACATTGAAGCCTACCTCACAACATTTAAGTGGATCACTCAAACATGTGCATGGCAAAGGGAACAGTGGGTTTTTCAAGTGGCAACACACCTGACAGGCAGAACCCAGTTGGTTTATAGCCACATGGACTCCCGTGAGGCAGAGGACTATGACTGTGTGAAGCAGTAAGTAGGACTAGTGGGATGCTGGGGTGAATAGGAAGGAGTACCTATAGCAGGAGGAGGGAGGTGGCGTAGCCACTGTATCATTAGCTGGTGAGACACCACCTGGAGTATTGTGTCCAGTTCGGGAGGCTGCACCTCAGAAAGGACATAGACTGGGTGGAAGCAGTCCAGAAGAAGACAATTAAAATGGTGTAGAGACTGCACCAAAAGCCATACACGGAGAGACTCAGGGATCTCAACATTTATTTATTTATTGAATTTTATTGACCCAGTAGGCCCACTGAGACTAATATGTATCCTGGAAGACAGGGGGGTGAATTCCTGTAGCAGTGACTGTATATCATGGGTGCCAAAAGATGGGACATTATGTAAGAAACTGTCCTAATATAAAGAAAGAGACAGCTGATCTAGCCTTAGCGAACTGGGGTCACTTTATGGCAACTATGCAGATTGGATCACAGCAGATGATGAGACTGACTGATTCAGGGAGCCACCAAACTCTTGTATGAACAGATTTGATAACTGGGAATAATAAAGGACCAGATACAGCAATCATCTGTGTGCATGGAGATACTCATTGCTATCCTACAGCCACCATACAAATGACTGTCCAAGAAAAGACACATGCAGTAGAAGTGGAGTTGGTACCTCGCCTACCTGTGCCAGCTGTTATCGGGCATGACCACCCAGACTTTGCTTCATTTATACATTGTCACACCACCCAGAACTCTGCTGTAGTTGCCAGAACCACCAGAGCTCAAGTGAAGCAGGAACATTTACCAGTTCTGTGTTCCCATTTGATGATGATGTTTTTGAGGATCCTGGCAAGGACCGTAAAACCAAGGTGGAGAAGAGGAAGCTAAAGAAGAACAAGACTGATACTCATGCTGGTGTGCAGCTGGACTTGAGACACACTTTTAAATGTGATATGCAGCATGAGCAAAGAACAGACCCTTCACTTAACCTTTTTTTCATAGGGGGGAAGGGAGTGGAAAAAGGTGCCCCAAAGTTTGTTGTAAAACAGGGACTACTGTACAGAGAATACACTAACCCGAGAACTGGAGAGGTAGTAGACCAATTAATGGTTCCAGAATAATTATGCACCCAAATCATATATCTGGCACTTGACATCCCTTTAGCAGGCCATGCAGACAGAGACAGCACCCTGAATAGGATATTACCCAGGTTTTATTGGCCCTCTATCCATGAGAACATAGCTGAGTCTTGTAAGCATGTGCTGAGTGTCAGAAAGTAGCTCAGGAAGGAAAAAGAGACAGAGTACCACTACAACCCATCCCCATTGTGACTAATCCATTTGACAGGATAGCCATGGATGTAGTGGGCCCCCTGAAAAAGAGCTCCAAAGGTAACAGATTTGTACTGGTCATATGTGATTACACTACCCGCTGTCAGAAATGCACTCCGTAGGTTAGGCCCTCTTCTCCAACAGTGCCAGCCTCAAAGCACAATAGTGTGAACAGGCAACAGACAGGGTAATCCTCCTGTCTGCTTTTGGGTCCAAATCACCTTTAGTCTCAAGTTCTGGGGGGATTCAAACTGTGAACCTTATGCTAGCGTACCCAATGTACAGGCTCAGATATGTACCCTCTTCGGGGATTGTGGTACAATATTTCACCAGGGACACCCAGCCAGGCTTCCAAAATTAACCCTTTTAACTCTATAAGAGACCTTAGGTCTATTCTTACCTTTTTCCAAGCTTAGTAACACCACCAAGCTGTTGAACTGTTTTGTCAGCCTTAACCCCCTATACGACACATGCAAAAAGAACTGGCAGACACTCAGGCAGTCTTTCAAAGAAAAGGTACTTTACTAAAAGATGATAAAAATATGAAAAATGTAAACACAGAACAATATATCAAACGGCTCACAATCACATAAAAGAACAAGGGAAAATTACAAAGCAAAACTCTTACCACAATACGTTTAGATCTTTGCTATATAAGGTTTTACCTCTGGAAGTGTGTTTTAAGGTTAGATCAGAGAGCTGAGTCTCTCTAGAGTCCCAAGATGATATGACAACATTTAAGACACAAGTATCAGTTTAAACTCCGTGTCTCCACAACCCTTCTGTGAGTCATCTAGCTCCTCCTTTTAGAATATAAAATTACAAAAAATGATTTCCTATCAGGAGGTATTTTAAATAAGGTGCCATCAGAAGAAAAAAGACATTTCCTACATATAACTCCATAATTACACGTTTCCTTTGAATTTAGCAATCCCACACTGGCACCGATGTGTTAAAAAAAAACCAACAACAGAAATCAGCCTAATGATGTCCTGTTTCTGGTGTCATAAAGTCACATTTGATTTCCACTTCAAAAACATGATGTCATAAAAAGGCCATAAAATGCAGTTTCTCAAGGAAGTTCGGTGTGGTTCATAGCTCAATGCTTGTGCTATGTACTGTAGCTACATTATGTAGGCTGTGCTTGGATACAGAGGCCAGACCAGTAGGTAGGATAATGCTTACTAGGTATTAGTTGTATGAAATGATTATTGCTAGATACTATACCAGACACATGAGCAAGTCAGTGATTATAGTACATGTGAACTGGATAGTATATGCATGGTGCTTAGATGCATGAACTGATGAGTAACTTGTTATAACTTGATGTTTTGGCCTTTCTCTGTTTCCCAACATAGGAAGGATGCTTAGCCGAGTAGTATGAGACCTCCAAAAGAAATAATGATTATCAGTATGATTATGTCCTCCAACTCTGGAGAGTGTGGCCATTAGCACGCAGGACAGGAAAAGCCCCCTTGGGGGGAAACCTCTGTGGACCCGTGGCTACTGATCTGCCCGTCCTTCAGGGCATACTAAAGGAGAATAATCCTAAAGGAGCAATATATATATATATTGGCTATTCTGAAACCCTAAAGATGAAAATCTGAAGGTTGGAAAGAGCAAGGAATCCAGTAACGATATGGAATATCCAGCGAAGATAGCAGCAGATCCTGAGCAAAGTTCCAGACTGAAGTCAATGTCCAGGAGAAATAGTGACAGATAGACATCAGGCATCCAGTTGAAGGCACAGGCAAACTTAAAGTGATGGTCCGAGTTCCAAGAGATGAGGTGATGGAGCAGAAGTTATTGAAGGTGAGGTGAGTAAGCTGGATGCAAATCAGGAAGCTGAAGAAAGTAGAGCAAAGAAACCCCTGATCCTGAGTGGGCAAAGCAGTAAGTGGACAATAGGCTGGACAGGTCTGAAATCCTTTAATCATCAGGTGAAGCAGGCATAGTAGGGAACAGAAACTGCATGTTGCAAACTGGGTGAGGCAGGTATAGAGTTAAATAATTGAACCTCCAGGCCCCGATGCTGGGCGAGGCAGGTGTAGTGAAAATAGTCGAACATCCAGGCCTTGATGCTGGGCGAGACAGGTGGAGAGGAAAACAGTCGAACCGCCAGGCCCTAATGCAGGGTAAGGCAGGTGGAGCAGGAGAGCTAAAGCAGGTGAGCAGCTGAATGAGCACTAGAGTGCTGAGAACGTAATAAGCATTGAGTCATTGAGTGGTGACACCCTGGAAGAATGAATGCGTTATTGAGTGTAGCAGAATTCCAGAGGCTGAGCTGAGGGGATGGCAGTAAGAATGAAGCAACAATGTGCAGCAGCAATGAGCAATGATTTCAGAAGCAAGCGTGGACCTGCACATAGTTCAGTAAAACAGAGTAGGAATAAGTGGACCAACACATACAGTAGGTCTGCATAACAGAGTAGCAATAATATTCAAACCACCATGCCCTGAATTGGCAAGGCAGGCGCAGAGACTAAGACAGACTTATGAGAGCAGTATGATGGTCCTGTAGATGTTATGGTCCTGTTGAGTGAAGGCGGTTATTTTGTTTGAGTGGAAGTAGGTATGAGCAGGCGATGTGAGGGCTGCAGCGGCCAGACTCAAGTAGTATGAGTGAAGACAAGACATCCTGGCATTGTCCTATCCTGATGGAAGTTGGAGATGAGTAAGTGACATGGAATGAAGGCTTCTGGCAGATGGAGGTCTGATAAGCAGGGCGCTGAATGCCATGATAGAGGGCACGGCTAGAGAGCATGGCAGGAGTGCAGGACAAAGCAACCAGCTAGGCCCCAATGTGAGGTAGATGGGCAGCTGGACCACATGTAGGTCAGGTGAGGAATGCATAGACAGCAGCAAGCTAGGCACTACGAAGGCAAGCAAACTGCAAACCCACACATAGGGCTGCAGGGTCAGCGGAGCCCACCTGGCTGGCACCCCCTAGTGGCCACCAGAAATGCTGGACCCCACGTAGGCCAGGTGAAAGGGGAGCGAGAAGCCAGACCCCTACAGGTTCCATGAGGAGGAGAAGTGCCACAGGCAAAGACAATGGTGTAATAGTGCAGAAGTACTGTGACCAGAAAATCTGAAAGTGGCCCATTGCCAGCAGAGAGGACAATTGGAAGGTGCAAGTAGGCATTAGCATTAAAGCGATGCTTCCCACTAATCCCCAAAAATATGGGTCTGTACCTGCCCTGAGATATGAATGTCTCTGGTGGTTTTAAGGGATGTCAGCATCACCTGTCATATGTGAAGACAAGGAATTCCCTCTCACATGAGGGAACACAGATTACAAGCAGCGCAATCAGGCTGAGTACTACATACATGAGTTGAAAGCTGTCAGAATAGAAGTACAGGCTGGTGAGGAAGTAATGTTGCCATGAAATTAGCCCACCCAGTCGTGCTGACCAATGAATAAGAACAGAAACAGACATGTGTAAGGAGAGGATCCAATGCCCATCAGAAGCAATGTCCTGAAATTCCAAGCTCTGGCAGTAAGCACACAAGGCATCAGGACAAGCATTCCCATGTCCAACCTCTCAGCACATGCACCGTGGCTATACCCTGGGCTGGAAGACCATCGTTCAAGTAAATGCCAAGAAAGAGCACTCCCAGAATTAACAGTCTCCATGGTGCACAGGTAGCTGGCTTACTCCGCAAATTGTAGCCTATAGTCTCATGTAGGCAGGCAGAAAGGCAAAGGCAGCTCCCGGTAGAAGCAGCAAGCAGGAAGCAACAAGCGGCGTACAGCTGTGCAGTCAGTAGGCACTAGGGAGAGCAAGGAATGCCAAAGAACCTGCCCCATAGAGCTGCAGCGAGGGGTGGGGTGGTGAGCAGAGTGGCGGCACTCAGGCAGCAAATCAGTGGTCACTCAAGCCTGAGTGCTTCCAGTCCAGGAGAAGCCTTGAAGAAGTGGACTGAGGAGCCAATAGTAGTGGCAGTGAAGTCATGTGGATGAAATAGCACAGCTGAAACCACCTGCAAAGCGAAAGCCTAGAAATCAGTAGAGCTGGACGAACGACTGAACGGTGTCTGGTTGTGCGGGATCAGAGAACCCCAGGAAAGCACAAGAAGGCAAGAAAGGGAGAGGGCGGGGGGGGAGCAAATGAGCAAGGAATAGCAAGGAAGCAGGGTAGAGGGAGCATGGGGAAAAAGGGGAGGGAGCAAAGAGCAGAGAGAGGAATCCAGCCCCAACATGTGGCACAGAGCAAGCACAGCGAGCGTGACATGCTCTAAGCAGAGCGATGGAGCCTGAATGCTTAAGTAGGATGTGGGGGAGGAGCTCTTCCCCCACAGAAGTACAGGCATGCACCTTTCAATTAATTACATTACAGAGATCTCCTGGTCAGTGTAATACATCCTGTGATTTCAGCTGCAGATACCTTGTAATTTAAAAGGGCCAAATCTCATAGACTAACATTTCATACACTGACCATTTATTTATACTACCAATATAATACAATAATCATAACCAGCTGGCCAAACGTCACAATCCTCCCCACCTAGACTGAATTTGGGGTCTCTATCCCCTGCATGAGATGAGCTCCCTAAGTCAGTTCACTCCTCATATAGACGCGACAAACCATCTGTGTTCTGATTGGTCGCTCCAGCCCTATGTAAGATCATCATGTCATACCCTTGCAAGGCAAGACTCATCTTAATAGCCTACCATTAGTTTTTCTCATTTGTGTCAACCAAACCAGGGGGTTGTGGTCAGTTTGTACCTCAAAATGCTGCCCATATAAGTATGGCTCAAACTTCTTTAGGGCCCACACTATGGCAAGACACTCTCTTTCCACAGTACAGTAAGCCTGCTCCCTGGGAAGTAACATTTTACTCAGGTGCACTACGGGGTGATCTTCCCTTGGTTGGATGTCTGACTCAGTACTGCCCCTATACCCACATCTGAGGCATCAGTCTGGACTATAAAGGGTCTGCTATAGTCAGGACTTGTCAATACAGGAGCCCTGTATAGTGCCTTCTTCAGTCTGGTAAATGCTTTTTCACAGGCTGGTTCCCAGGTAATTTTCTTAGGCATACTTTTCTTTACCAGGTCAGATATGGGAGCAGCCAGGGTACTGTAATAGGGCACAAATTTCCTATAGTACCCTGCTGTCCCTCTAAAACTCCTGACCTGCTTCTGCATTTCTGGTCTGGGCCATGCCTTGATCACCTCTATTTTTACTTGGTTAGGATGGAGCTGTCCCCGGCCTACAACATGCCTGAGGTATGCCACTTCAACCATGGCCACCTGGCACTTCTCAGCTATGACAATGAGCCCAGCCCTCGGTATCCTGCCCAGCACTTCCCTTAGGTGGGACAGGTGTTCCTCCCAGCTGGCACTAAAGATGGCAATGCCATCCAGGTACGCCATGGCATACTCCTCAGCAGTACTTAACACCTGGTTCACCAACCTTTGGAAGGTGGCCGGGGCATTTTTCATTCTGAAAGGCATTACTTTAAATTCAAATAAGCCTATCGGAGTGATGAAGACTGACCTCTCCCTAGCTCTGCCAGTTAACTCTACCTGCCAATAACCCTTTGTCAGGTCAGTAGTCGTAAGGTATGTCACCCCTCCCAACCTGTCCAGGAGTTCATCCGTCCGGGGCATCAGGTGGGTGTCTGACTTCATGACTGCATTCAGTCCACGACAGTCCACACAAAAATGAGTAGAGCCTTCTGGCTTGTGCACAAGGACTATGGGTGAGGCCCAGGGGCTGTGGGATCTCTGGATTACCCCTATATCCAGTATTTCCTCCATCTCCCTCCTAATGTCCTTTTGGACAGCCTCTGACATCTGATGTGTTGTCCTCCGTATGGGCATCTGTTTCCCCTACCTCCACATCATCAATTGCTAAGGGGGTTAGTCCAGACTTGGTGCTAAACAATGGGGTAAAGTCTGCTAATAATAATAATGAATTTTATTTAATATAGCGTTTTTCTCACTTCAAGGCGCTGTACAATAAGATAAAAAACAACAATCAATAAATACAGATAAAAATCACAGCAATTCAGGGTACGCTTTCCCCCACAGATAGGTCTTCAGTGCCCGCTTAAAGCTCCCCACTGTCCTGCACTCCCGTAGATGACGGGGCAAAGAATTCCAGAGGGTAGGCGCTACAAACCCAAAGGCATGCACACCAGATGACTTTAAACTTACCCTTGGAATCTCCAGCAACCCCTCATCAGCTGAGTGTAGCTGTCACAGAGGGGTGTAAGGAACCAGGAGCTCTTTCAAGTAATCAGGACCAAGTCCCTGTAGGGCTTTGTAGGTCAATAGACCTACCTTAAAGGTGATCCACCACTGAATAGGCAGTCAGTGCAGAGTGCTAAAACCTTCCTTACTTCCTGGATCTTGTCTGGGGCAAGCTGGGGTGACAATTTAACTGCTTCCACAGAGGACTCCTGCTTGCTTTCTTCCAGCAAATCCAGAAGGGGGTCTCCTTCATCCGTCCCCTCCCCAGGACTACATACATCAAACACCATGTCAGCCCTATTAGCATATGGCTTCATCATGTTGACATGGTATATTCTTTCTGTATGTCTTCTATCAGGTAACTCTGTGATATAGTTCACATCATTTACCTGTCTAACTACTTTGTATGGTCCTGCCCACTCAGCCTGAAGGTTGTTTTTCCGGACCGGGATAAGGACCACGACTTCCTGACCCACTGTTTATGAGCGAGCTCTGGCTCTGCAATCATACCACACTTTTTGTTTCTGTAGGGTAGGTGCCAGGTGGCTCTGGGCTGTCCCCATAAGCTCCTTCAGCTTTTCCCTAAACCTAAGGATGTAATCCACTATGGAAGTGCACTGGGTGGTGTGCTTGCCTTCCCAGTCCTTCTGGATCAAGTCTAAGGGCCCATGTACCCAGCGTCCATATAAGAGCTCGAAGGGGGAAAATCCTGTTGACTCTTGGGGCACCTCCCGGTATGCGAACAACAGGTGGAGAAGGTAGTTCTCCCTGTCCCTCTAATGCTGTTCAACAAATGCTTGGAGCATTGACATCAGGGTACCGTTAAATCTTTCCACAAGCCCGCTGGCTTGCAGGTGATAAGGTGTTGTGTGCCTCTGCACCACCCCACACTTCTCCCACAAACATTTTATCAGGTCTGACATGAAGGAACCCCCTCGATCAGTGATAACCTCTTGTGGAAACCCAACATGGGAGAAAATCCCAAGTAAGGCATTTGCCACTTTGTCTGCCCTCAGTGAGGGTAGGGTAACCGTCTCTGGATACTGGGTGCCATAATCCACCACAGTCAAGATGAACCTCTTCCCTGAGAAGCTGGGAGTATTTAAAGGCCCCACAATATCCATTCCCACCTTCTGAAATGGCTCCTTCACTACAGGCAATGGAATTAGGGTGGTTTGGGTTTTCTTACCTACCTTCCCTATTTCTTTGCACTGGTGACAAGACCTGCAATACTCCTTCACCTGCTGGGTGAAGTTGGGCCAATATAAATTTTGGGCCAACCGCTGCATAGTGCGTGCAATTCCCAGATGACCAGACAGGGAAATATCATGTGCAATCTTGAGCAACTGCTCACGGTACCCCTGGGGAATGACAAGCTGCCTGCCTATCACCCCTCCCTCTGTCTTAGCAACCTGAGTATACATCAGTCCATTTTCCAGATAAACTTTGTTTTCCATAACCTCCCGGGTTACTGCACACACACCATCCCATTTGAGATTGTTGCCAAGGATGACATCAACTGCTAAAGTTTTGGCTACAGCCACCTGTTGCACAGTTCCCCCTGTTTCACCCCAGTCTAGGAGAACACTAGCAAATGTCAAGGTTGTCTCCTCTCCAGTGAACCCTTGTACAGTTACAAATCTATTGGGTATAAGCTGACCAAGCTCTACCAGATCCCCTTTTACCAATGCCAGGGATGCCTCTGTGTCTCTTAACCCTTGTGTCTGTACACCATTCACAGTGACTGGGTGCATGTGTTACCTCAAGTTCACAGGCATGCTTCCAGGGACACACAAACAACCCACTTCTTTCCTAACTCCATTTTGCGTATTGCTCGTCCTTTTGGGACACACTGTCTGGCAAGATGCCCAGTTTCTTGACAAACCCAACATTCATTTATTTTCTCAGAGAAATCTTTTCTTTGACACCTGGGGCTAACTGATTTCAGTGGAGACAGTGAGGGTTTTAGCTGCCCTGAAGGTGCGTGATTCCCTTTCTACGCTGTCACGCCCACCCCATTCACTCTCAGAGCAAGTGTGCTCTTGGTAAAGCGGTCTGAGAGTTCAGCAACCTCTTGCACTGTTTTGGGATCTCGGTCCTCCAGCTAGGTTTTCAGCTCTGTTGGGCAAGCCTAAAAAAAAATGCTCTAACAATATAGCATTTTCAATTTTATCTACAGTTTGCTTCAATTTCTTTGCATCAACATTTAAAAAACTGACGTTCTTTTGTGGCTAGCTCCTCGTAGCTCACGTCAGGGCTTCTCCTGAACTTACAGAATTTAGCTCTGTCTGTTTCTGCAGTTAAATCAAACTTTTTTTAAAGTGCAGCTTTAAGTTTGCTGTAATCATTACTGTCCTCATTGTCCATTTGACCCAATGCATCCTGAGCTTTCCCAGTAAGTAATGGGGATACCTGGAAGCTCCAGGACCCTCTAGGAATTTTTGTATGAATACAAACCTTTTCAAAGGAATTTAAAAAGGCATCCATTTCCTCCTCCTCTTTAAATTAAGCTATCAATTTGGAATTTAATTTGTAACCCAGTCCTGTAGTTCCAGTTAAATCCAAGCCACTTACCTGCTCTGGTGCTGGTGGTTGGAGTCGTAGCTTCTCCAGTTCTTGTTGCCTCTGGCGCCATGCTCCTCCTGGTCTGCTTCTCGCTGTTCACGCTCAGCCTTCTACTGTTCTTGTTCAGCTTCTCGCTGTTGTCTCTCCCTCTTCTCCTCTGGGTCCCCTTTCTCTCGCTCCACTTCTCGACAATCTCATTCAGCCTCCCTCTGGAACTTCAGCTCCATTCTACACAACTTGATCTGCAGCCTGATTGCTTCTGACTCCAGAATGCTAGTTACTTTACCCTGCTGCTGTGGCCCTTGGCTTGCACTGGCCCTGCTGTCCTCCTCACCGGATCTGGATACTGCACTGGCCACTGGTCCCTCCATGCCCAAGGATTGGTCCTTTACAGTCACAGTCTGTGACTCGATGCTCTGGGCATCTGCTGCCATCAGGGCATCTATGAGGTTCTGCTTGTTAGCTTTCCCCTCATACTGGACTCCTATGTCCTGGCACAACTGCCTCAATAGTCTGCAGTGTACCCGCTGTAGTTGGAAGCCATCTTCTTCCCTAACTATGACTACTCTAACTTTCACTTTAGAAAAAAAATAAAACAGGTAGGAACTTTGTGAGTAAAATTGTATAGTTCTGTTTCTTTTTAAAAATAAATCACTGCCTTATTTTGCAAGTGAGCTGTACAATATTACACTGACACACTGAACAGTTAAAGCATGTGTTACCAATTTTTTTCGCACCGCTGCCAACTAAATATGTCACAACTGTACTCAGCAGGTCAGGTCCTCTGCTCCCACAATGCCAACCTCAGAGTGCAACAGTGTGAACAGGTAACAGACAGGGTAACCCTCCTTTCTGTGTCTGGGTCTGAATCACCTTTAGTCTCAAGTTCTGGGGGATTCAAACTGTGAACCTTATGCTAGCATACCCAATGTACAGGCTCAGATATGTACCCTCTTCTGGGATTGCGGTACAATCTTTTGCCAGGGGCACCCAGACAGGCTTCCAAAATTAACCCTTTTAACTCTATAAGAGACCTTAGGTATATTCTTACCTTTTTCAAGCTTAGTAACACCACCAAGCTCTTGAACAGTTTTGTCAGACTTAACCCCCTATACGTCACATGCAAAAAGAACTGGCAGACACTCAGGCAGTCTTTCAAAGAAAAGGTACTTTACTAAAAGATGATAAAAATATGAAAAATGTAAATACAGAACAATATATCAAAAAGCTCACAATCACATAAAAGAACAAGGGAAAATCACAAAGCAAAACTCCTATCAAAATACATTTAGATGTTTGCTATCAAAGGTTTTCCTTCTGGAAGTGTGTTTTAAAGTTAGATCAGAGAGCTGTGTCTCTCTAGAGTCCCAAGATGATATGACAACATTTCAGACATAAGTATCAATTTAAACTCTGTGTCTCCACATCCCTTCTGTGAGTCATCTAGCTCCTGTTTATAGAATATAAAATTACAAAAAATTATTTCCTATCAGGAGATATTTTAAATAAGGTGCCATCAGAATAAAACATACATTTCCTATATATAACTCCTCAATTACATATGTTTCCTTTGAATTTAGCAATGCCACACTGGAACCAATGTGTTAAAAAAAAAACAGGAATCAGTCTAATGATGTCCTGTTTCTGAAGTCATAAAGTCACATTTGATTTCCACTTCGAAAACATGAGGTCATAAAAAGGCAATAAAATGCAATTTCTCAAGGAAGTTAATTACATTACAGAGATCTCCTGGTCAGTGTAATACATCCTGTGATTTCAGCTGCTGACATCTTGAAATTTAAAAGGGCCAAATCTCACTCTCCAAGAGAACTGTCACCACCATAAGGATAGCAGAGGAGCTAGAAAAAGGTATTTAGCCACATGGGAATCCCCCAAGAAATACTTACTAATCAAGGGAGTAATTTTAATGCATGCCTGTTAAAAGAACTGTACCATCTGCTGGATGTGATAGCTGTACATACTTCCCCCACCACTCACAGACTGATGGCCTCATAGAGAGGTTTAATCAGATATTAAAGAGAATGTTGAGGAAGTATGTAAAAGAAGAGGGCAGAGATTGGGATAGGTACCTACCCTATTTACTTTTTGTGTGCAGAGAAATCCCTCAAGCATCCACTGGTTTCTCTCCTTTTTCATTACTGTATGGGAGGAACCCAAGGGGGCCACTGGATGTGGTTAAAGAATGCTGGGAAAAAGGGAAGGAGGTGGGGCATCTTAATGTCACAGAGTACATGACTTAGGTATGCAAACACCTGGTAAGGTACTGTATATCAACTTGGCACATCAGAGCTCAGAACAGAAGCAAGATTTGCAGAAAGAAAGATATGACCAGGGTTTGAAGACTAAAACATTTCAGTCAGGGGACAAAGTGTTGTTAATTATTCCATCCACAGAGAACAAACCACTCATGAAATGGCAGGGTCCTTTCACCATTTTGAGGCAAACAGGAGCAGTGAATTATGAACTTGGTATGTCAGGAAAGAGACTTGTGGGGGATGAATTTAATGTTGTAATGGATTATAATCCCCTTTGCTGGTTGCACCTAATGAGAGAAAAAATCTCCATATAATGCGGTGGTACTTAGCTCTTCAGCCCTATTGATTTACTGTGTCCCACAGGGCAGGGACAAAACATGTAAATGCTGATTTCATGTCTAAGTATGGTGCAGGAATTGATGTCAATGAAATATGATGGACTTTCCCTAAAAGGGTTCGGGATAAAGAATGATGATATCCACTATGTTTATGATGGAATGTTTATCATTAATAGGGATCCTGAGTTGGAGCTTCTGAAATGCATAGGTGGATGCTTCATCGCTTCCTGGGACAGGAAGGTGGTAAGCAGTCTGCTTCCCTCTTAAGGTGGGGGATATGTGACAGGGAAATCCTGCCACCCTTGAGGACCGACCTTCTTAAATCTGTTGCAACATTTCTTCTGTTTCTTAGCCTAATCTACCCTTTACAAATTCTAGTCCATAAGGTTGGCCACCTATGGCCACCCCTCCTCTTTCTTGACTATGCTATAGTGTCCGCTTAAATTTTTCCTTTTCCCTCTCAGGTCCTCATACAGGAGGTTATTGTGGTGACCTCCACACTGATGTTAAACAACAGGCTCTGTTCCTCATTGTTGGATTTAGTATGTAACAGCACTATGTCATAAAATACCTTGATGTATATGCCTTATGTGTATGAAACCTGTAAATGTTGAAAATACCACAGCACTAGGTGTTTTTGATAAAGGTAAAAAGTTACTAGGGGACTGTATTATAAAAATTAAGTTACTGGGATAGAGATATCAGAAAACACCCATTGTGTTATTTAAATGCATGTAAATTACAAATTGTTTGAGAAGCCCTTTGGCACCATGCTTTCCTGCTTTAAGCTGAACAAGCCTAAAATGTCATGGTGATTTGCATATAGATCCCATTGCATTATAGGGGTACGTGTGATGATGTGTTTCTTTGAAACTGGGCTTTATTGCCAGTGCCCATTGAGGTAACTCTTGCTTCAGTGCTTTTGCACAGAGGTTCTTTGTCTTTAGCTTGTTTTTTTAATTTTTTATTTTTTGAGCTCCCCATCACTGAAACACACAAGACCAATATAGGGAATAAAATAATTTTCACTAAAAAGATAGATTAGTGGGTCAGTAGGTGCTGACTAAGTGCAGAGGAAGGACATGAATAATCTGTTGCTGCAAACTGATGTACTGAAGAAGGGATATACCACTGCTTAATGTTATCACCTTTGTTTTAAATAAACATCACACAGAGATTGTGAGTTGAGCCTTAAGTTCTGCATCTGGTCCATCTGATATCCCACAACTCCTCCACACACTGGTGCCAGAGGCTGTCTTGTGCTGCTGGTGTTTCAGGAGGAGGAGAGTTCATGGCACTTTGGCTTGTACACTGATGCTAGAGGTTGGCTTGTGTTGCTGGTGCTTGAGGAGAGTTCATGGCACTTTAGCTTTAATGGGTACTACAAGACAAAAATAACATACATTCCACCCTTAATCTATGGATTGTAGAGTTTCACTGTGTGCAGAATTGCTGTCTTACCTTAACAGCTGAGAGGGACAGCTGTTAGGATGGCACTCAGGCATGATGCCCATGAGGTGGGTCCCAAAGAGGTCTGTTTGATTGGATGCTACCTGTGATGGAGACATAATGAAATAAAGTACTTTTTACAAAATAGCACAGACACATCAAGCCAGTTTCCCTTCCCAAGTTGCCATCAGATGATTCTCTAATCAGTGGCAAGCAGCTGGTACCCCTTCAGAAAAGCCTATTGGGACCTGAATAGAACCACATTCCAGTGTCACAACAGTAGAGCTTCACTGCATGCAGAATTGCTGTCTTACCTTGGCATATTGTTCTTGTTCAATGAGACTTACCCCCCCAAAAAAAACTAAATAAAAAAAATGTAAAGAATGAGGCCCAGATATTCAAAAGGGTTGCGCTATGCGCAATAGGGTTGCACCAGCGTAAGTCCGAAAATGCGCCATTCTGCGATATTCAGCGGGAGGCAGATGCACCTCCCAAATCACACTGTGCAAGAGCGCAATGATAATGAATGCATGCACAACTGAAGGGGGAGGAACCATGCATAAATGGCGCAGTGCGATATTCAACATGCGCCATGCGCAATAGGGGAGCAAGCGGATGTTGCGCAATAGCATAAATGAGCCAAAATAAAAAGGAACAAGAGACAGGCACAAGAACGCTACAGGGAAGGCACATGTTGCTGAACCATAGCCAGCCACACAGGCAACACACACACACACACAGGTCAGGACAGAGACAGAGCACCTGGAACCCACAGGCACAGGGAAGGTGTGGAGAGCCACAGCCACAGTGCAGTGCAGATGGGGGAAGTGCCACACAGCACTGATGCCACCACATGAAGGTGTTCCTAGTGCAGGGGAAGTAGCAGCCAGGACAGCGGGGGGAACACAGAAACAGCTGCCGGGGGGGAACACAAGCCAGGGACATGGCCAGTGCCACCATCCAGATGGAGGCAGTTATGAGGGGGGTGAGAAGGCAGGCAGCAGGGGGGCGTGGCTGTGGAAGGGCCCATCGGTGGTATGCCCCCAACAGGCAGTACCAAGCCCACACCAGCTTCGAGCTGTACACCGATACCAAGATCGTGGGCCAGTACCACCTGAACTGGGCAATTCTGAGGCAGCTCTGTGAGCTGTGCAGTGATGTGATGCATGCACCCACACGATGGAGCCATGCTCTGTCAGTGGAGACAAAAGTTACATATTGCATGTGCCTGCTCACCATGGGTACCTTCCAGAGACCAACAGGGGACACCACAGGCATAACCCATTCAGCCGTGTCACGCCACCTCACCCAATTCCTGAGTGCTGTGCTGCCATATGCTGTGGAGTACATCCATTTCCTCAGCACACCAGCAGAGAGCACAGCAAACATGCAGGAGTTGCACAGGGTAGCATGTATGCCTGGCATGCTAGGGGTAATAGACTGCACCCATGTGGCCATCTGCACACCAGCTGGCCCTGAAGGGGCCACATACATTAATCAGAAGGGTTATGCAAGCATCAACTGCCAGGTGGTGTGCGATGCCAGGGGGTGCATAATCAATGTCTGTGCCATGCACCCTGGGGGAGCACATGATGCCTTCATCTGGCACCAGTCAGCAGTGTGCCACAGATTCAAGAGTGGGGACATCCCCACTGGCCACTTAGTGGGTGGGTATGCAAACCACACGGAAAGACATAGAGCTTGGGAGGGGCATAGTCAGAGGTGACATGTGTATTGGCCTAGATGGCTCAAGGCAGGGCGACGCTGATCATCAAACTAACCTCCACCCTCTACACACAGGTGACAGTGGATACCCACTCCGTCCCTGGCTGCTCACACCATACCGGCAGCCCGCGACCCCATTGCAGCAATGCTACACTAAGGCACATGCCACCACACGCAATGTCATTGAGTGGGTGTTTGGGATACTGAAGGCACGTTTCCATTGCCTGGACACGTCTGGTGGTGCCCTACAGTACAGCCCCTCAAAGGCCTGCAGGCTATTCCTGGCCTGTTGCATCCTGCACAACATGGCCAATGACTGTGGGATAGCCATACAGGTCGAAGAGGGGGACAGTGATGGGGACAATGAGGATGCTGGTGAAGATGGTGATGGGCAGCCCCCCTTGGGTGACGGGACCCCCAACTGATCCATCTGGCACAGCTGCACTGGGACACCATCACAGAGGAGCACTTCAGCCAACCCATGTAAGTCATGGGGCCATGTGCAACCACCAGTGGCAAAGGCAAAACCCACAAACACGCATGGACAAACACCAGGGGTTCATGCTGTCAAGGGAAGTGGCCGAGCATGGAACTGCACACACTGCCAGGGATGGGCAAGGTCTAACATGGCACGCGGTCACCTACACACACACACACACACCCCTCACAAGACATGCACAAAGAGTAGGAGGCATGCCAACCCCAACTGCCACCCATAGCCAAACACACATCCACAGACCACCACACCCTCTGCTTGTCATTGTGCGTGTGTCAGACGCTGAGCACCATTGCACAGTGGTGGACAGCACAACGCAGGCAGCATCATCATGCACACGCCACAGCAGACAGCAGCGGGGAGGGTGTGCAGATGGAACGTGTGTGTGCGTGCAGAGCCGGGTACCCCACCCGTGCATTGCACACTGAACAACACAATGCACACAGGGCAGCATCATAGAATTTGAATTTGACGGCAGATAAGTACCGCTTGGCCCACCTAGTCTGCCCATTTTCCTACCTAACAGATAAGCTGCAGATCCTAATTAACCAACAGCTTACTTCCTCCTACCCCTCACTAGGACTGCCTTATGTCTGTCCCATGCATTCTTGAATTCCCCCACTGTTCTTGACTCCACAACCTCCTCAGGAAGGCTGTTCCATGCATCCACAACCCTTTCTGTGAAAAATACTTCCTCACATTTCCTCTGAGCCTCCCCCTCTATCTTCAAATTTGCCCTTTGTTCTTGCACATCTCTTTTCTGAAAGATGCCACCCTCTTGGACTTTGTTGATTCCCTTGAGGCACTTGAAAGTTTCTATCATGTCCCCTCTCTCCCTTCTTTCCTCAAGGGTATACATATTAAGCTCCTTTAGTCTTTCTTCGTATGTTTTCTGGTGCAGACCCTGCACCATTTTGGTTGCCCACCTCTGGACAGCCTCCACTCTATCTATGTCTTTGGGGAGATGGGGTCTCCGGAACTGCACACAGTACTCCAGATGGGGTCTCACCAACTGTCTGTGCAGAGGGATAACAACTTCTTGTTTTCTACTATTGATGCCTCTCCCTATGCATCCCAGTATCCCCCCAGCCTTCCTTACTGTCTTCTCACATTGCTTGCCCACCTTTAGGTCATCTGATATAATTACCCCCAGGTCCCTTTCCATTTTTACTGTTGTCAGTATCTCACTCCCCATTGTGTACTCTTGCCCTGGGTTTTGTTTCCCAGGTGCATTACCTTGTACTTCTTTGCATTGAATCTGAGCTGCCATACATTTGACCATTCCTCCAACCTTGCCAAGTCTCTTCTCATCCTTTCCACTCCATCTTGTGTATCTGCAAAGAGACATACTTTTCTTTCCAGTTCCTCTGCAATGTCACTTATAAAGACATTAAAAAGGACCTGTCCCAGTACTGAACCCTGCGGTACCCTGCTAGTAACCCTCCTTTCTTCACTGTGGACTCCATTTACTACTACCCTTTGCGTCCTGTTGTCTAGCCAATTTTTTATCCAGGCTACCACCTTGGGACCCACTGCAAGGTTGGCTAACTTGTGTATTAATCTTTTGTGTGGGACTGTATCAAATGCCTTGCTAAAATCTAGGTAAGCCATGTCCACAGCCCCTCCCTGGTCTACTACTTTGGTAACCCAGTCAAAGAAATCTATTAGATTTGTCTGACACGACCTTCCCATCATGAATCCATGCTGCTTTGGGTCCTGTGCCCCACTGGCCTCTAGGTACTCAACAATTCTTTCCTTCGGAAGTGATTCCATCATTTTACCTACCACTGAGGTCAAACTAACTGGTCTATAGTTTCCTGCCTCTGTCCTACTCCCACTTTTGTGAAGAGGAATCACATCTGCCCTCCTCCAGTCCTCAGGTACCACCCCACCCTCCCATGATTTGTTAAAGAGAGTAGTCAGTGGTGTCATTAGTTCTACCCTCAGTTCTTTTAGAATTCTTGGGTGAATCCCATCAGGCCCCATTGCTTTGTCCACCTTCAATTTTATTAGTTCTTTCAGAACTCTTTCTTCTGTAAATGGACTGGTATCGACCCTCGTCTTCAGAGTGTTCCTCTTGTTTGGTTTAGGTACCTCCCCCTCCTCTTCCTTTGTGAATACTGAGCAGAAATATTTGTTCAGTATCCCTGCTTTTTCATTGTCACCCTCTACCCACATTCCCTCCCCTTTATTAAGCCTCAGTATCCCTTCTTTGGTCTTTCTTCACTCCCTAATGTACCTATAAAAGGTATTATCCCCCTTCTTAACAGAGTTGGCTATCCTTTCCTTGGTTTGGACCTTTGCTATTCTGACTGCCTTCCCAGCCTCTTTCTGCTTTAACTGATAACGTTCTTTGTCCTTCTCCTTCTGTGTTTCCTTATATTTCCTGAATGCTATCCTTTTCTCCTTAACCTTCCCTGCCACCTCTTTTGAGAACCATAGCGTTTTTTTCCTTCGTTGTGTTTTGTTGATTTGCTTTACACAAAGGCTTGTTGCCTCTGTGATGGCCGTTTTGATTACTCTCCATTGTTCCTCCACCCCTCCTTCTTGCCTGTTTGCTAGTGCTTTTCTGAGGCACTCTTTCATTTTCCCAAAGTCAGCCCTCCTAAAGTCCAATACTCTTGATTTTGTATGGCTTGATTGTATGGCTGTGTTTATCGTGAACCACACTGTTTGGTGGTCGCTTGTTCCCAGATGGCTACCCACTTCTAAATCTGAGATTCTTTCTCCGTCCCCATTTGAGAATACCAGGTCTAAGATTGTTCCCTCCCGAGTGGGTTCCAATACTAGCTGTCTGAGGTATGCCCCCTGTAGGGCATCAAGAATGACCCTGCTCTTGGATGTGCCTGCAGCAAAGGTGCTCCAGTTAACATCTGGCATATTCAGGTCCCCCATCAACAATATCTCCCCTTTTTCCCCCCTCAGACAGTAACCGTGCTGGGAGACAGGTCAATCACAGCGCCACAGTACCACAGCCACCACGGATGCATGGGCGGCCCCACCGAGACCCGCCAGCAGTGACAGGCTGACCAATGGCCTCATGGGGTGGCACTGATGGTCCCCAAGGGGTTCCACTGCGTGAACACGACCGTGCTCGAGCAGGGGTCTGCAGCACACCGAGCATGCCTGCACCAGGCGTGCTCGGGATGCTCACAGCTGAACCCGGCATCGACAAGGAGGGTGTCACACGACACCAGAAATGGGGGGTGGACATTGCACTGCACAGTGTCTGTGACGCATGGGCAAAAAACTGTGTGCCCATTGTGGCCATGACAGCTGTGATTGCCTGTGTCTGCCTGTTAATGGCAGCGGTCACATCCTCCCGCAACCAGTCCATCTCTGCCAGGAGCAGAGCGGTGTCGCTGCTGCGCCACTCCTCTGCTTGGCGCAGAGCCACACTGAGTGCATCCACCACCATCACAAGCCGCATCTGCTGATTGACTGATGCTTGGAGTATGCGGGTGTGCTCATCTAAGAGGTCATCTGCCTGATCGGCATACTGTCCCTCATGGTGTTCACGGCCCTGATGGTCATCACCCCTTGAGGGTGGACACTGCACACCAGGGCCAGGCCTGGGCATGTCCACAGGCGGTGTACTGATGCCGCCTCCTGACACTGTACCCCCATAGCCATTGGCCAACTGCTGATACTGCCCCTCCAGCTGCCACTCTCCAGGGCTCAATGGTGCTGCCACAGTGGCCGCAACAGCCCCACTATCCTGGACACACCAGTGCTGCCCCACTGGTGCAGACAGGCACAGGCCGGGACTGTGATGTCATGCAGGCCTCCATGGTGGCACCACCCACAGCCATGCCCGTGATGTCACCTGCTGTGTGGCCATCCTGTGGCCCACACGTCTCACTGCACATGACGTTAGCTCCATCATTATCGGTGATGGATCCAGCACCAGCCTGAGACTCAGCATTCTGGCATCCATGGACACTGGCATGCTGGGACACGGGCAGGGCCTCCTTCGCACCTGCTCCACCAACATCAGTCCAGAAGTCCAGGCGGGCCCACTGTCACCCTGACCCCTGTATGCCTGTGGAGGTGGATGGGCTCTCCTCCATCTCCATGCTACCACCCTCAGTGGAGATGTCCACCACTGCTGACCCATGTAGATGCTCAGGAGCTGTAAGGGAAAAACAGTAGCATTAATGTATGTGACCTACCCTGTACCCCCCCATTGACAGACCAGGACTGACCATGCAGTGACAGGCTACCACCTGTCTGGAATCCACCACCCGGAACACCCTCGATGGTGCAACGCTGCATGCTTCCTGCAACCCGCTCTTCTTGTGGGGTCAGGCGTTGCACCTCCGGCTGTCCCCCACCAGTCGCAGACTGTGCTGCCCTGATGGCAACCACCTTCTCCTTAATTCTCCACCTGTCCATGCCCATCTTCTTTTTGCACTCCTGCACAGAGCGCTGGTGGCTGTCATGCAGGTTGACAGCACGCGCCACCTCTTCCCATGCAGCAGCACAGGCCTGTGGTGTTCCCTGGCAACCGCTGAGCAGCAGCTCCTGGTCGAGGTAGGCTTCAAACAGGGCATCTGTTTCTGCCTTGGTAAAGTTTGGCCTCCTCTTCCTCCCACGTCTCTGTTCCTCTTCCTCCACCTCACGATCGGTTATTATTCTTCCTGTGGGAATGACAGGTGTTACTTGTGATTGTGCAGTCCCATGCATGTCCCAAACACCACAGTCCACACTCCCAAACAGCATGCAACTCACCTCAATATACTGCAGTAACCGACTATGGCCAATGCAGTCCAATGTCACAGTTTTATAGCGCAATGCATGCAAATGAGGCGAGGTGCATTTTTAAGTGGATGCAAATGCAGTGACTGCACCATTGACACTGACACTGACACTTCCGTCCCACACTAGGGACAGAAGCACCATTGAATGGCTGATTAGCTGGTTTGCATATACCAGCTGAATATCATGCTGTTGCGCTTTGCACAATTCTGTTAAACATACTGAACCAAGGGCACAGTTCTGTGACATGCACAGTACACACCTAACTGCGCATGCCCAGGGTGATGATGCAGGTGTCTGCCATGCTGCTGATGTGCTGTGAGTGGGAGGCAATGCAGGGCATGGCCACCATTGTGCCAGTGGCGCTACTGCATTGTTCACATATATGGCGCTGTGGCACTGGGGCACCGTAGGTGCACTGGGGCCATAGTGCTGTAGGCCACTACAGGAGGTGGTACACAGGCACCCAATCATGTTACACGCATTGAGTTCCAATTGCACTGTGGCTGTCCATGCGCAAGAGACCCTTGACCCTGTGCCAGACCTTTGTCCCCTGGGAGCCATGCGTCAGGCATGGGTGCACCACTATCGTGCTGTTCATGACAGCACAATAGGGAATGGCAGCGCTGTACCATGCAGCATCTGCGCATGGCAGGACCATGCTGCCGAGCGCCATTTTGAATCCACCACTTTGTTGACATGGCGCGGAGTAGGGCAGTGATGTGGAGCCAGATGGAGCTTGTGAACCTGGTGGCCATTGTAGAGCCCCATGCTGGGGCTCTATAAGGTGATGCACCCCTGGACAGGGCCAGGAGTGCAGTTTGGCAGGAGGAGGCCACTGGTATGGGGCGCATGGTGAAGCAGTGTCGCCAACATTATGGGGACCTCAGGCTCAGGGATCTGGACCTGCTTGCCCACCTGCGGGCATGTGCCAGGAGGGGCACGGTGCCAAAGCCAGGTAGGTGCCCCATCCATACACTGTTATTGTCCATACGGGTATCACGATTAGAAACATAGAAACATAGACTTTGACAGCAGATAAGGACCACTTGGCCCACCCAGTCTGCCCATTTCCCTACCTACTGGATAAGCGGCAGAGTCTAGTTAACCAACAGCCTACTTCCTGCCACCCCCCGCTACAATTGCCTTGTGTCTGTCCCATGCATGTTTGAATTCCCCCACTGTTTTAGCCCCAACAACCTCCCCAGGAAGGCAGTTCCACACATCTACCACTCTCTCCATGAAAACAAATTTCCTCACATTACCCCTGAGCTGTCTCCCCCTCTATCTTTAAATTGTGTCCCATTGTTCTTACACATCTCTTTTTCTGAAAGATGCTACCCTCCTGGACTTTGTTGATTCCCTTGAGGTACTTGAACATTTCTATTGTGTCCCCACTGTCCTTCCTTTCATCAAGGGTATACATATTAAGCTCTCTTAGTCTCTCTTCATATGATTTCTGATGCAGACCCTGCACCACTTTAGTTGCCATCCTCTGGACTGCTTCCATCCTGTCTATGTCCTTGCGTAGATAAGGTCTCCAAAACTGTACACAGTACTCCAGATGGGGTCTCACCAACTGTCTGTACAGAGGGATAACCACTTCTCTTTTTTTGACATGTGATGCCCCTTTCTATGCATCCCAGTATCCCTCTGGCTCTCCTTACTGACTTTTCACATTGCTTACCAGCCTTTAGATCATCTGATATGACTACCCCCAAGTCCATTTTTGTTGTTGTTAGTACCTCCCCTGCTATTGGGTACTCTTCTCCTGGGTTTTTGTTTCCCAGGTACATTATTTTGCACTTCTTTGCATTGAATCTAAGTTGCCATGTGGGTATGTTAATGAAAAAATGTTGTACCAAACCGTGACATTAGGGGTTAATTTTCATATGCAGAGTAGCTAATTTTTTTCCAGCATTTTAACATGCCATGACCCTACAGTGAAAAATACACTGTGTTACAAGATAACTGACTTTTAAATGACCACGAAAAATAAGCGTAAGTGTTCTGAATGTACCAGTGGACACCAACCTTGTGTTCTGAATGTACCAGTGGACACCAATCTTGTGTTCTGAATGTACCAGCGGACACCAACCTTGTGTTCTGAATGAATAGCGGACACCAAACATGCATTGTCAATGTGGCAAAGACCAGCAAACAACAATGTAGGTTCATAAAATTTTGCCAGTTGTGATCCATGTTGTCAAGAGTTACATATTTGTGTACTGAAGTGCACTGAAATAAGAAAAAAAAAATCAATAAGATGTAAAATCAAAAACATCATAGAAAAGATTGTGCATAGCAAATTATCATATTGTCCAATGCTTTAAATGCTGTCAATTCCAGTGATTCTTGAGCATTTCATATTTTGTGGTGATAGTTTGCAGTTCATCCTGTGCAATTGTAAAGCTTCCATTTCCTGACAGATGAACAGGTCCATGGAAAGGTCTCTGCTGTCTCACCATATCAGTGTCCTGCTGTTGTGGCCATGTGATACATCGATCTGCATGCTGGTCCTGGAATTTGACAGTGAAAGTACGTTGTAGTTCATTAAATGCAAGCACTTGCCTGATAAAAAACTGTTAGGAATAGTAGACTGCATAGAATTTTTCCAACTGTATCTTGTCTGGGTTTAATTTTTTTTTAGCAGGTGGACAGTCAGCAAGCACACTAGGGACAGAAGCAGTGGAGAAGGCCATTGCTGAAGTTTCGTGAGTAGAATTGTCCACTGCTTCAGTGCCTGAAGCAGCAATCAGGTTGGTTGATGAAGTGCTAGTTACAGCAGAGGGGGTCTGTTAGTTGAGTGACAAGAGCAGAGGAGGGGTCAGCCACTGGAGTGCTGTAAACAGCAGGAGTGTCCATATCTGCAGTGCTGTGCTCATGGGCACTCTTTTTTGTGCACTGAGTTGTAGAGGAGTATGTCACTGGCATTGCTGAACAGTGCCATTCCTGAGTTTAAGCATTTGAGTTGTCTGAAAAGTACTGGTGCTGCAGTGTTTCAGTTTGAGCCTCTTTGAAGTCCATTGATCCACATGCTCCATGTTCACACATGGGCCATCATCATTTTGGCACTTGTGGCAGACACAAGACAGTGCACTGGTGGCAATCACACCACCTTCCACTGATCTTATGCTCTGCACACGTCTTGTCCCAGGAAAAGCTATAACATCCACTCATTTAGGCCTTCTTATGGATTTGTCAGGCACTCAGAAAAAATTTCTCTTGGAATGCCCACACTCATCACTTGGAGGCTCTCTCTCATCAGATTATCATGGCATTACGTGAACATCTCTTCTGCTGTTGAAATGATAGCGATTTGTGATTTCACTGCCTTGGTTGCTGACCATTTCACCACACCACTCTCCCCATCAGAGGGGTGCTTACCATGTTGTGATCAAAAAATTGGCACATTCAACAGGGAATCCACACTCTGATGAAGCCTTTGAAATTTCATAGAAGGACCATTTTGATTTGTATTGACTGGCACAGCCATCTGTGAAATGTACCTTCTTCATAATGTTTATGTGGTGAGTGTTCATGATGTGTTCACTGGCCATCTTAACAAAATGTCGAACAGCATGGTGGTAATGTGTGAGGTCATCTGAGACGAATACCAGGTATTCCATGACAAGGTCATTACAATGTGAGCACCTGTAATATCCAACTATCTGGTGCACTGTAGCCCACTCTAGATGCCAGTGGCAGGACTGGATCTCATCCTGGTACTTGCAGGCATAGTTTTCGGCAACGTCCTGCACCATGATTATTTATTTATTTATTTATTTATCAAGTCTAGGATTACAAATACCTTTGAGCCATGGCTCTTTTACAAAGGTTCCACGTCAGAGAAATACAAATTATGGGGAACATCAAGACAGGCATTACAACAATGTGGACACTGCAAACAGAGTAAAGATTAATACAGTTCAAGGGTAGCATTGTAACAAGGCAGCCAGCGGCATTTGTCAGAGAAAACAGACAACAGATAAAAAGTGCCAGAGTCATAGGGAGAAGGAAGCGGGTGCGGCGGAAAAGGAATGTAGGAAGGGTGACGAGAGGGTGAAAAGTGCAGCATTGGGTATACCAAGATGCGAGGGTAGAATCCAGTGAGGAGAGGAGGGGAGTGGGGAACAACTAGAGCAGAAAGGGAAGTAGAGAAACAAGGTTAAGTCGGGCAGTCACAGGAGCTGTTGGTAGTGAGATCATCCTGGAGCCTAGTTTTAAACATACCAATAGTTGGGGCAGAGGAAATGGTTGGGCTGAGGCCATTGAACCAGAGTGGTGCTCGATAAGCAAAAGAGCGTTGTCCCTGTGAAGTGTGACAGTGGGGGACTTTCAGTAGCTGTAGCATGGATCTCCTAAGGCACCATTTGCTAATTCGGTGTTGTAACAGAGTTGAGATCCCAGAAGGTGCAAGGCCTAGGTAGATGTTTTTGACCATGGAGCAGGTGAGAAACGTTATGCAGTTTGATAGTTGGAGCCAGCCGGTCTGAGTGTACAGGTCACATGTGTGGGTGAGATGGTGAACACCAGTGATGAGCCGACATGCTTTATTTAAGGCAGTTGAGAGGCATCTAAGGGTTGTGGTTGTGGCCGAGCCATAAATGGTGAGACCATAGTCTATTACAGAGATCATAGAGCTGAGGACTGCAACCTTCAAAGCTTCTGGCGTGAGATGTGGTCTGTGTGTGTGTAGAGGAGACCAAGCCGTGTATTAGCAGCTCTAGCTACATTATCTACATGAAGTCCATGGGAGAGATTAGGGTCAAGCTGTATCCCTAAGTATTTGAAGGAAACCACCTGATCTAGAGTGCTCCCCTGCGTGGTGGAGATAGCCAAGTGGTGTAGCTTGTGTGGGTTATGAGAGCTGCAGAAGAGCATAGATTTGGTTTTCTTGTCATTGAGGACCAGTTTATGATTAAGAAACCATGTCTCTACAGAACTGAAACCAAGTTGAAGGTTGTGTTGAAGAGTTACAGGATCTTTGTGAGTGGAGAATACAACAGCATCATCGGCATATAGTATGATTTGTTCAGAGCAGTGGTAAGGGAGGGAGTTTAAGAAAAGGCTAAAAAGGAGGGGTCCCAGTATGGATCCCTGTGGGACACTCGAGCGAACAGGCAGGGTGTTAGAAAGAGCATCCGCAATTTTTACTCTCTGTGACTGGTTTTCTAAGTAGCTTTTAAACCAAAGAGAAGAGTCAGGTGATAGCCCGGCATTCAGTACTTGGTGTATTAGTAGTCCATGGTGTACTGTATCGAAGGCCTTGGAGAGGCTGATGAAAAAGGCCCCTGTGAGAAGGCCGTTGTCAAGGGATTTGTGCAAAGCTCCAGTGAACTCAAGAAGGGCTGTGGTGGTGCTGTGACCTTTCCGGAAGCTGTGTTGTTGTGGACAAGGTATACTGTATTTATCCAAGTGGTCGGTAAGTTGATCAGCCACGATGCGCTCAAGTGCCTTAGAGAGTGGGGGCAGTATGGAGATAGGGCAATAGTTTGAGTGAATTGTCTTGTCCCCACTTTTATGGACCGGTGTCACGGTGGCTGATTTCCATAGGTCTGGGAATTTTCCACAGCTGAGATAGAGGTTTAGGATTTTTGTTAATGGATGAATTACCTCATCGAGGGTGAGCAACAGAAGCTTAAGGTCCAGGGTGTCACTACTAGATCTAGATTTAGAGATAGCTGCAGTAATATAGTGGCGAGCTTCATTCAGCCTTACCTTCCTGAAGCAGAAGAGGGGATGGTTAGATTGAGGGGCTGAGGTATTTGGGGAGTAGGCCCTGTTTTTGAAAAGTCATGGGGTAGAACAGCACTAAGGTCTGAAAAAGCCGTGTTAAAGATGTTTGCGATCACCTTGGGGTCAAGGGTTGAGGATCCATCAACCATTAACATGTCTGGAGAGGTTTTTGGCTGCTTCCCTGTGGCATCCTTGATATTGTCCCAGAAAGCACGACCATTTCCCCATGTATTGGTGAGAGCATCTTTGTAATAGGTGGATTTCATTAGCCGTATGGCTTTTGTGCAGGCATTTCGTGCTTGTTTGTAATTTTGGATGTCCAGTTGTTTGCCAGTGGCCCTGCCTTGTAACCCAGCCTTGTGGTAGATTTGTCTTAAGTAGTGCGACTTGCATTATTTTCCACAATGCCACATGTAGATGGTGACCGAGAAATTGTAGGTCTTCCAATAAGTTGTTGTAATGTGGTCTTCTTGCTGACCAACACTTTGCAGGATGTTTTTGCGTTAATGCCATCATTTGTCTTCTTCACTGTGATGGTTTCCCACTGGTGCTATCTCAATATTTCTATCTTGTGTTGATTCAATAGAGTCTCTGCATGTTTTACAATTGCCTTCACTGCACAAGCCCCACATACCTTCTCCAGACAGTCTTTTCTAAAAAACATGAAACCTTCATTTGCACACATTGTCAGCTCCAGTTTTGTAAATATTGGTGACTTTGCACTATGGCAGTTTGTAAAAATCTACCATGTGGTTTAATGATAACAGTTTTAATATGTCATTTTCTCAGTACTCACATAGGTACTTGTCCAGTTCCTGTTGTCTAGCAAGTTTTATATGCCTGAAGCACAAACTGTTGAACTAGATGGTACTGATACAATACTCTGGGTGTTGCTTCAGAAATTCTGCATGTAGTAAATGAAGGCGTTTTGATAGGAACAATTTGAACATTGACTTCTTTTTAAGAATGCCTTCTTGTATAGTAGAGGGGTTGCTGACTATTCAAAAAAGCGTTTTACTTTGTAATTTCCTGAGGCAGTACATAATTGTGTATGCTTTTTACATCTTCCATTCACTACGAGATGCATTCATGAGTGTTGTCCAGCTAATTCCAAGGGTTGTGCTTACGTACATAGCATCTTGTATTTTTTCAGCACCAAAACTGCTCTGACCTGCTACCATTCCTCTTGTCTAGTCTTCACATTTTCCTTTATGACATCCATAATGTTTGCCTCCAAATTGTGACATCATTTCATGTTTAGTCCTCTTCTTGACACTGCTGTCTGCTTTGCAGGTGAACTTGATATTATCGCTTATCACTTTATTATTGATGCAAACCATGCAGGTGACTTAGGCAGTCCTGCTTGAGTCCTTTGAATTGCCTTTTGGTTGGCAGCGTCTGATCGGGTGTCCCGACTGAAGCTGGATCACTGAAATTTACTTGCACTGCTACTGGTGTGGCTGTGTTAATTTGTTTCATAGTGGAGGAAAGGAAGAAACAAAGAGATTGTCCATGACTTACTTTACAGCAGATAAAGCAACAGAACAGAATGTGGAAAATTACTTCATAGCAGAGGAAAGGATGAAACAAAGATCATCCATCAGTTGCTTCATAGCAGATGAAACAGTGGAACTTAAAGTGGACAATTACTTCATAATGGGGGAAAGGAAGAAACAAAGATTGACCATCAGTTGCTTCACAGCAGATGGAATGGCAGAACAGAAAGTGGGCAATTACTTCACAGCGGGAACAAGAAAGAAACAAAAAGATCACCCATCAGTTACTTCACAGCACATAAAACAACAGAATGCAGAAGGTGGACAATTACATCACAGCTGGTGGAAGAAGATCACCCATCAGTTGCTACACAACACAGTGTGATGAATGTAAGGTGAATGGTGCACTGCAACAGCAGCTGTATTTCAGTATAGCTATCATTTGTATCCCACCACCACCATCACACATGGTCTTAAAGTGAATTTCTGACTAGTTGGTATAAGGTACTGGGCTTCATATCCCAATACCTTATAGCAACATGAGCTCACCTCTGCCAAAAAATCTAAATTTAAAGTTAATAGTTTTAGCATGGGAAAGGATTGTAACTGGCACCAAACACTCGGCCAGTCGATTCCTTTAAGCTTCCTGGTGCCCCTGCTCTGCCCCAACTCCGCCCCACGATCTCTGAAACTGTGACTTGTGGCCAGGGAGAATGTGTGGGCGAGCCCCATACAAGTCTATAGGGGCTATATTTAAAGCCATGTTTTAGTCATTTTTAACAGTCCTAGAGGAAAATTAAAGTCATAACTTAACTATTGGGGTCCCTACTAGTTAAGCAACTGCTTTGATTTTCCTCAAGGACTGTTAAAAATTACTAACAGCCGGCTTTAAAAATAGCCCCCATAGACTTTTATGGGGCTGACCCTCGCACTCCCTGTGGCCACACACATCACAGTTTCAAAGAGTACCAGGTGGAGTTAGTATATGGGTGTACCAGGAAGCTGGAAGGATCAGCTGGCTGAGGGTTCGGTGCCAGTTACAATCCTTCCCATGCTAAAATGACTAACTTCTTAAAATTAAACTTTTGGCGGGTGAGTTTCAGATGATATAAGGTACTGGACTATGAAGCCCAATACCTTATATTGGAAACTTCCTTTAAAATGGCTGCACACTAAGTGCCTAACAAAAGAGGACTGTATTCAGCATGCAGGCATGTTAAGACCATGCAGGGCACATTAGGAAGCACATTTCAGCAAAACATTGAGAAACATTTTAAAAACAATGCATATCCTTATTCTGAGCCCCAAAGTACCTGGGCACCCCCCAGTCCCACAACTAAATGGTCTGAAAATGGATGAGGGTCAAGAAGCAAACAAAGGCCTGCTCAGCACCCAGCCATGTGGTAGGTGGTTACTCAAAAGCAGATGGACATAAGGTCCCAGTACCACAGAAATGGCACAACAGGCAAACCATTTCACAGAAAAACATTTAGTAGCAGACAGGCAATACTTTGCACTTTCCCCATTGCCCAAATGACCACAGATGGCAAAGGTCTCAAAATGGCTGAAGGTTGAGCAGCAAACAATGGCCTGCACAGCATCCAGCCATGTGGAGACCATGCGGTAGGTGGTTACACAAAAGCAGATGGACAGTGTCAGTGGCTCAGTAGGTAGCACACTCACCTCTGAGACCAGGAGATCAGAGGGCTGTGGGTTCAGTTCCCACATCTGGCACTTGGGTTAATATCCCAGTACTGACACTATAGTGCAGCATGAGAGGGGAGCTGCACTTCTGAGGTGCAGTCTTTCAGATGAGATGTTAAACCGAGGTCCCATCTGCCTGGATTGGTGGTTGTTCAGGTGGATGTTAATTATCTCATGGCACTTCTCGAAAAGAGTAGGGGAATTTCCCCAGTTTTCTGGCCAAATTTCCCTCATTCACTAAAAATACCACCAACAGCTTAATCTGGTTCAAGGTCAGTTGGCATTCATCTGTATCCCCCTCCCCCAGGTCATGCCTGAAAATAAGCAGGATTTGACTAGTGCACTTACCCGGTCAACAAAAACTAAATAAATAAAAATAAATACGGTCCCAGTACCACAGAAATGGATACAACAGGCAAACCATTTCACAGAAAAACATTTAGTAGCAGTCAGACAATACTTTGCACTCCCTCTCCCCCAAATGACCACAGACCACAGGGTGTCAAAATGACAGAAGGTTGAGCAGCAAACACTGGCCTGTTCAGCATCCAGCCATGTGGAGACCATGCAGTGGGTGGTTACACAATATTCTGTCAGACATGATTACAGCTCCTCGGACTCGATCTTCACCTGCACAAGGTATGAGAACTGATACGGCGTCTACTCGTGGCGCCTTTTGCCCAGCCTTTCTCTGAATTTAAATTTGGCGCCATCTCCTTTCTCCCAGACTTCGGGCTGAGCATTGTGAGCAGTGGATCTTACATCTTTACAGCGCACTGCTCCTGCTCAATTTGGAACCAGGGAAAGTTAAACGTGTTGCAGCAGCCGGGAAACAGGACTGTAGCAGGGCTTAGGGCTGACTCTGTAACCGGGATCCCTGGCGCTCACTCGCTCACCCTGCTCTCGCTCTTAGCTGCCACCAGAACAGTCAGAACAGTAGCCCATAATTTCTATTGTCGCGCTACATAAATGTGATATCTGGCTTCAGTTTAGTTTACCCTCTGCAAATCGAGCAATCCGCTGCCTTGCTTTGATTGCAATATATTTTATATGATGTTTAAAAATAATTGTGCTACTGTGTAAAGATTGTACTGTTACTTAGCTCACGCATTTTGTGATCATAGTACCCTGTGCATGTACCTCCTTAGTATTTGCTCTTTATTCCTGACCTCATCCCCTCCTGCCTAGCTATCTGCTCACCTGCACACGCCTCTCTCTCCCCCCGGCTGTATTCTCCCACCCCACCTTGTTACACCTCGGAGTTCAGCAAACCTCTTACCTCATTGTTCCCCTGCAGCAAATCCAGTCTGTGCCTTGATCTTTCTTTTGTCCTGTGTCCCTCCTCCTACTGACTCTACCTCTCTATCCTCAGGTGGCCCACTCGCCCGGGCTGCCCCACCGAGCAGCTCGGACCTCATTCGCCCGCACAAGGTACTAGAACTGATAATGGTGTCTACTCATGGTGCCTTTTGCCCAGCCTTTCTCTGAATTTAAATTTGGTGCCATCTCCTTTCTCCTGGACTTCAGGCTGAGCATCGTGAGCAGTGGATCTTACATCTTTACAGCGCACTGCTCCTGCTCAATTTGGAACCAGGGAAAGTTAAACGTGTTGCAGCAGCCGGGAAACAGGACTGTAGCAGGGCTTAGGGCTGACTCTGTAACCGGGATCCCTGGCGCACGCTCGCTCGCCTCGCTCTTGCTCTTAGCTGCTGCTAGCCCCAACGCCTATGGCATCTCCCCACCCACCCCCCGCCTGCCCCCCGTGTTGGGCTTTGACTTTTATAGGCTGAGGAAACCAATCAGGTAATTTTTACTATCTCCCACTTTCCCATTGGCTCGTTATATTAACTAGCCACAGGAGCAAACAAACCTTTCCTTTTTCTCTCCTCTCGAGCAATATTGTTACACTTTACTGTTTCACCTCTCAAAGCCTTTAATCTGCCCTGATCTTTTTCCAAGTCTTTCTTACAGAATAACTCTGCTCTCTCTTATACTATTACTGGCCACATGAATCCTTTCTCTCCCTCCCTCTCAGTTTGTGCAGCTCTCCTCACATCTTGTTAGCTCCCCTGCCAACTGCCTTAAAACAGTCTCACTCAGCTTCATTGCTCTCCTACCCCGCTGACAAAAATCTTAGCTCTCTAAATCCCTTGTAAATCCTACACTAGGCAAGCCACTGCGCACTGTACTGCTCCTTTCACAACCCTCACCTCTGGCTCTTTACTGTGTCCCTCAATACTGCTCGTTCTTTAAATATGCCTATCACTAAAGACTATAGCATGTTCTGGTCATTGCTAGCTATGACCTCTCTACTCTTGTCTCTGATGCTACTTAGCATCCTTATTGTACCTCACACCAAAGATTACACTCAAAGCAGTTATATGCATCTAAACGACTTTACCTACTCCAATATGCTAATCCTAACCAAATTTGACATACACATAACCCCTGCTCTCCTCCCCAAAATACTCATCTACCATGCCACGGCATCCACTGCCAAACGATGGCGTACCCACTGCCGGAGCTGTACCAAAACTGTACTGCATCACCTTAGGTATCTCATATTGCTGGCCTTTATGCTGTCTGGAGATATAGAATTGAACCCAGGCCCTGCAACAGGCATATCACCTTCAATCTGCTCTAGACATAATATAAAAGGCCTTTACATAGTCCACCTTAATATCAGGAGCCTTCTCCACAATCAGCTGATCTAGAAGCCTGGGTGGTTAACCACCAACCTGATGTGCTTTGCCTATCTGAGACATGGTTAAGGCCCTCGGTCCCAGACACCTTTTGCCCGCTTCCAAACTTCTCCCTTCTTAGGTGTGACAGACCTCCTCCTAAACACGGTGGGGGTGTCGCAATCTATTACAAAAGCAACCTAAATATGACCATGTTACGAAACAATAAAAACTCCTCCTGTGAATATATCCATGCTATACTTAGACTCGGAGAGAAAAAACTCCACATTGTTTGTGCCTACAACCCACCTACCAGTGGAACACAAGGCCTAGCGGATCTGCCGGTTGAAACAGCTGCACTTGCAGGGAAAAATGAACTCATCATTCTCGGTGATATAAACCTAAACTGGCTTGGCAAAGCTCAAGACTCACTTCAGTCCCTGGTACAGAGCTACAATTTGCACCAAAACATTACTGATTACACAAGGGTATCAGTTAGCACAGACTCTAGCACCCTTATTGACTGGGTCTTAACGAATCATGTGGAACCATGCCTGACAATATCAGTGACCACTCCCCCGTCTTTTGCATATGGAGCACCTCCACTAACTCCACGTCCCACCAAAACTATATATGCTTCAGAAATTATGCTAACTTAAATCAAGGTAATTTCCTATATGATGTGTCCCACACTGACTGGTCCCCAGTCTTCCACTCCACTAGTACTGAAGCTGCCCTGCATGCCTTTCTGAGCAGATTCAACCTCCTTCAGGATAAGCATACCCCCGTCATCACTCGGCGCCTTCGTGGTACTCAAACCAGATGGCTACACAAAGACCTCCTCACTGCCCTCAAAAACAGGGATAAATGCTGGAGAAAGTTCAAAGCATCTGGTCTCCCTGCCAATTACAACAACTATAGAGAACAGTGATCAAAATTCAAATCACAAATTAGACTTGCTAAAAGCCAGTACTGCAAAGGCCTCCTGCTGGATGCAGCGGGGGACCCCAAGAAATTTTGGTCTCATGTCAAGACCTTCCTCGGCTCTAACAAAAGGCCACTAAATAACGACATGATATTAAAAGGCGTCCATTGCAATGACCCAGGCACCATTGCCAATGCTTTTAATTATTACTTCTCCGACCTCTCGAGCTACACAAATACCCTCTCCTCCACTAACTCAATACCTGGGAGCCCCCCACCCTAAAGTAACCTCACAAACGCCCACCTTCTACTTTAAAGCTATATCAAAAAATGACGTCCTCAAACATTTAAATTCCATATCAGACAGTACTGCTGTTGGGGCTGACCGCCTCGAGCCTAGACTCCTCAAACTGGAGGCACCTTTCATCTCAGGACCTCTGACCTGCATATTCAACCTGTCCCTGAGTGAAGGCGTGGTGCCCGAGGTATGGAAACTTGCCAGAATCACACCAGTATTCAAAAAAGGGGACAAAAAAAGTCATAGCCAACTACAGACCAATAGCAATATTGTCAACACTAGATAAAGTCCATGAGAAGCTCATCTCAGCTCAGATCTCAGAACACCTTACAAAACATAACCTACTGCACCCAAACCAGCACAGTTTCTGAAAAGGTCATAGTACTCAAACTGCTCTTCTGCAGCTGACAAATGATATTCTTCGAACCATGGACCAGGGTCACCTAACTGGTGCAGTTTTTATCGACCTGACAAAAGCCTTCGATCTAGTCAACCACCCTCTTCTGCTTACCAATCTCCACTCCCTGGGTTTTTCACCCAATGTTGTAACTTGGTTCCATAACTACCTATCAAACAGGCATCAATCCGTGAAATTCAATTCGGCCACCTCGGAAAAAGCTCTCATCAATATTGGTGTAGCGCAGGGTTCTATCCTCGGACCCCTGCTTTTTTCGATGTTTGTTAACAACATTCCTCAAGTGGTATCCTGTTCATCGCTGCTTTATGCCGATGACCTTGTCCTTTATACAAACTCAGATAATGTCCACTCTATTAATCATAAGCTCTCTATGGACCTACAAAATATTCAATCCTGGATCACCAAAAATAAGCTTGTCCTAAATGTTGCTAAGACCAAGACCTTGCTCTTTGGTTCCTCTATCAAATTAAAACATCACCGTGAATCCTTCCAGGTCACCTGGGCAGACAGCTCCCCACTGGAGATGGTAACTTCTTTTAATTATCTGGGGGTCTTACTCGATGAATCCCTCACCTATGATGCCCACATAACTTCCACGTGTAAGGCTGTGAATGCCAAATTGGGGCTTAGCCTACAAAACAAGCTATATTCTTACCCCCACTGCCAGGACTGCCATTGCTAGAGGAATCCTTCTTCCATCACTGTCTTACGGATCCGTAATCTATACAAATACATCTAAAGCTAATCTTCATAGGTGGGACACTACTTACAACGATATATGCCACTATGCCTCTGCTTCCTCCAGGCTAAAACGTCACTGCTTGCTGTACTCTGACCTCAATTGGCTTTCTCCCATTGCTCAATGTCTCCTCTTTCTTGGGAACCTGATAGACAGTGTACTTCGATCTAGCATGCCCACCTACCTAGCCTCCCTGCTAATCCCTCAGCCCATCTCTTATGGTCTCCGATCTACTGACCTTTCCCTGTTTTGCATTCCCAGATGTAGAACTACCAAAGGGAAATCAGGTTTCTCGCATGTAGGCCCCTCTTACTGGAACTCGCTGCCCCTAGATGTCCACCTTGCTCCTAATCATGCCATATTTAAGAAATTGCACCCCGCTCCCTCCTTACTACTTGTGATCAATGTACCTGCTTCAACCCTCCATAGGTCCAGACTTACTCTGCCCTGGCCACCTCGGTTACACCTTCTTCAGTGTGAGATTACACCTTGCTCCCCCTGCCCCACTACTCCCATCCCAACTTTACCTCTCTCTCCTGCCCCCTATAAACCAATACCCTCTCATTCTCAGTACATTGTTATAGTGCTGCTGTTCAATTGATTTCTTCTCTATGTACCTCATATTCTTGTTGTTGCTTTGTTAATCTACACTTGGGCACTTATTTACAATTGTTTAATTTTAAACCGGTTATGCCTTGTATCACTATTTGTCCTAATTTTGTCACCTTATGCTTGTGATGTATTGCACGGCTCCTGACACTGTATCCTATGTAAATGTCATCTCTGCATGTTGTTTGACCCCAGGTCTTGCCTGAAATGTATTACACAGCTCCTGACACTGTACTCTATGTAACTGTTATCTCCCTATGTTGTTGACCTCCCGGGGTCGTGCCTGAAAATAGTCACTTTCATGTCTAGCACACCCACCCGGTTATCAAAAAATAAATAAATAAAAAAGCTGGGGGGATTCTGGAATGTATAGGGAGATACATCACCAGTTGAAAACAGGAGGTTGTTATCCCTCTGTACAGGCAGTTGGTGAGACCCCATTTGGAGTACTGTGTGCAGTTCTGGAGACCCCATCTCCACAAGGACATAGACAGGATGGAGGCAGTCTAGAGGAGGGCAAAAATGATGCAGGGTCTGCACCATAAGCTATATGAGGAGAGACTAAAGGAGCTTAATATGTATACCCTAGAGGAAAGAAGGGAGAGGGGGAACATGATAGAGACCTTTAAGTACCTCAAGGGAATCAACAATGTCCAACAGGGTAGTATAATTCAGAAAAACAGGAACAAGGAGGCACAATTTGAAGACAGAGGGGGAAGGCTCAGTGGCACCGTGAGAAAGTATTTTTTTCACAGAGAGGTGGTGGATGCATGGAATGGCCTTCCTGAGGAGGTTGTGGGGTCAAAAACAGTGGAGGAATTCTAGAATGCATAGGACAGACATAAAACAATTCTGGTGAGGGGCAGGAGGAAGTAGGCTGTTTGTTAACTAGGATTTGCAGCTTATTCATTAGGTAGGGAAATGGGCAGACTGGGTGGGCCAGGCGATCCTTATCTGCCATCAAAGTCTATGTTTCTATGTTAAGCATCAGCACAGCAAAGCATGGATTTAAAAAAATTACAATGGACATTACAAAAATTCATGGAGACTATCATTACCCATTGACAATGTGAAACAACAGAAACAGCATTTTTGGACCAGCTCAAACAATACTCCCCCATCAACCACAGATTGCATGGTCTGCTCATCAACCAGCCATGTGGAGACCATACAGTGGGTGGTTTCAAAAACTGTATACAATGAACCATGGATTTAAACAAACATTTTGGTAACAGGAAGGCCGAGCATAAGTATTAAATCACCCTCCAGCCACAGAAGCAAACACTGGCGGGAAGTAAACAGTAGATAAATCACACTGCTGGAGTCAAAATAAGCTGCACAATGATCCCTTGTCCCTAAAACTGGTAGACCTGGTCAGAACCTTACCTTTTGGTGCTCTGAGTGCACTTTTGATGACTGGGGCTCTTCCTCGTTCTGAATGCACAATGGTGGACACCAACACTTTCTGCTGTACAAAAACAGCAAGAAAGGGGGGGCAAGCACTTATGTGCAGCCGATTTTGCATCTCCCACTGGCCACCTATGTCACAGGGGAAAACTGGAATCCTGAAACAATCGGGCAACCAATTGGGGGGAGGGGGGCATTCTGAATGTACCTAAGAGGAGCATGGACACCACTGGTTGGAAGGGCTGAAAAAGATGACCTGACTCAAATGATAAAGAGCAGACAAGTTGTACTGCCCGGCAACATAACAATGGCAGCACTGGTAACACACAGGAGCATTAAAAAAGGGATGTGCATGTCAAAAAGTAATTAATTGACCATGTTCTGAATGTACTAGCTGAGGACACCAACTAGTACATTCAGAACACATTTTTGGAGGTGCTTCAAACTATAAAAATAATGGGTTAAATAACATAGGTAGGGTAAAAGAACTACAGGACAGCATCTGGATTGTTGAAAGCATATTTTATTTAAACAAAAAAATGGCAGAATTGACAGAAAACATACAACTGAAACCTAAAGACTTTCCATGTCACAATTTAGGACCAATAAAACAGCAGGAAAATTGGGTTGGACAACAACTAAAAAAATTCCAGACAGCCGTGGACCACAATTTTATTATATGTATCTCTACATATGCAAAGCATTAAAACAGCATTTCAAATATTACTTTTTATTTTTTTCCTTACTTTACATCACACTCTTAACATTTCCATTCCACTGGTACAAGATTTTCATGAGCATAGCCATATGTCTGACCATTCCTCCAACCTTGCCAAGTCCCTTCTCATCCTTTCTACCCCCCCCATGTATCAACTCTGTTACAGATCTTTGTATCATCTGCAAAGAGGCATACCTTTCCCTCCAGACCCGTTGCAATGTCACCTATAAAGATATTAAAGAGGACTGAACCCAGTACTGAGCCCTGAGGTACTCCACTAGTGACCCCCCTTTCTTCGGAATGTGTTCCACTCACTATTACCTTCTGTATCTTGTTGTGCAGCCAGTTTGCAACCCAGGCTACCACCCTGGGACCCACTGCCAGACTGGCTAACTTGATTATTAATCTTTTGTGCGGGACTATGTCAAATGCCTTGCTAAAGTCTAGGTAGGCCATACCTACAGCTCCTCCCTGGTCTATTACTTTGGTCACCCAGTCAAAGAAATCTATTAGATTCATCTGACATGACCTTCCTGCTGTAAATCCATGCTGCTTTGGGTCCTGTGCCCCTCTGACCTCTAGGTGCTCAACAATTCTTTCTTTCAGAAGTGATTCCATCATTTTCCCTACCACTGAGGTCAAACTTACAAGTCTGTAGTTTCCTGCTTCTGCCTTGCTCCCACTTTTGTGAAGGGGAATCACATCTGCATGTGTCTGGCACATGGGGGGGGGCATCCAGTGTTGGCCGTGGTGGTGGTATTGATGTGTGGGGTGGATGGGTATGGCCATGTGGGATTGCACACACATGGGGTTGGGGGACTTTGCTACCAGATTGTACTGATGTTCCTTTCTCCATGTTTGCACCTTAGGCCCAGAAAAGCACAGACAGGTGAGGGAGCGGAGGCACCGCCTTGAGGACCAGCAGGACAGGAGGGCTGAAGGTCTTCAGCGGCACAGGGACCAGCCTGATGATGGTGAGTGCCTTACATCCATGATTACTATCGCATGCTGTATAACTGGGTGGGCAGCGGGGCATGGCCACCATCCACTGACACCACTGCCATGCACGCAACTTGTTACAGTCAGCACTGTCCAGTGGCACTGCATGTCTGGGAGTGCGTCAATGGTGGTCCATGCGTGCACCGGGCACATGGCTGTGCCACTGCCTGCACTACCGCATAGCCAAATCACTGTACGCCCACAGTTGTGCTGTGCAGGACATGGGCGGCGGGTGTGTGCAGTGGTCCACATGGCTGTGTCTGCCTGGGTAGGCAGGTCTTGTGGACACGGCACTGTGGGTGGTCTCAGACCATCACAGGGGCATGGCACATGGCTATATGACATGCACAATGGGTGGGCTTCAGGGGGCTGGACAGTCACACTTATTGACTCTGTTCCCTCGTCCTAGGTGGATATTGACTCCAGGCACTGAAGCAAGGACTGCAGGAGCTGATCCAGGTGGTGAGGGTGACTCTGGAGCTCCTGCAAAGAACGGACTGCCACGGGGTGAGGAGGCGGAGATGACATCGGCACCACGTGGAGGAGGACCGGGGCAGACGCTGATCAATCCATGCCCCTAATTACATCTTCCCCCCTGGACCCACCCTTACACCCCTTCTTCCCTCTCCCATATGTTCACCCCTGCCACTTACCTGCCCCCACCTGGTATGTGGCCCTTCCCCCCATTGTACATAGTTGTACATAGTTTTTGTATTTCCTGTTTTAAATAAATTTGTTTTGTTATGACAACTGTGGTGGTCTCTGATTTGCAGCGGGCTACAGGTGCTCAGATGCAGTGGCGTGCATGGCATCAGGGGTGGTGCATGCATGGGTGTGTGCAGAAGTGAACTGCCTTATGGTGTGGGCAGGGGGATCAGTCACTGTCTGTGGTTTGTGTGTTGTACTCTGCACTGGATGCCTATGTGCAGTGGTCCACAGTGCATGCACTGTGTGCATGGCACCCTGTCAGACCGTCCATGGCCTGTGAAGCTGACACCCTTGCATGTCTGTGATATGCATGGTCTGCTGGCGTGTCAGTGGTGGCTGTCCATGCTGGATAACAACTGTACCCGGCACAATGCCAGGTTGCTTTCCATCACCAGTATGGTGCATGTCTGCCTCCGGTGGCACTGTGGCCTCTGCTGTTGTTGTCCCCCTCCATGCTGTTGCTTGTGTCTGTTGCAGGGGATGTGCTCCAGTGTCTGTCACTTGTGCTCCGGCAGCATGCTGGTGGCATACAGCTTCATGGTGAATGCGCAGTGTGGCTGGCATACCTGTGCAATGTGGGGTGCTGGCGTGTGTACACGTCAGCTGTGGCCACATGCCAGGGGCTTGGTTGACCTGCTACTGTGTCCCTGTGTTGGTGTGCCTTTGGGTATGGGTGGGTGTTTGTCCATGCACTGTGTTGCATCCTGTGTGGTGCATGCTTCCATGCAACACTGTGTGTGCCTGTGCTGGCTGTTGGGGCCAGTGCTGGGACAGGATGTGTCCGTGGGAGGGTGTGCAGGGTGCTGTACCACTGATGGTGGGGTCTGGGGCATGCCCTGTCGCATGTGGGGTACCTCGTATGGAGACGCATGGTCGGTCTCTCAGCTGTACCTCGGGGGGACGTGCAGGGTGGCACTGTGTATGCTGTTGTTACATTGCTGTCTGCTGCCACCCACAGCAAGGTGCACATGGTGGGGCTGCCTTGCATGGCTCTGTGGTGCACAGGGTTGGATTGTCACAGTGGGGGTGGTGGCATGCATAGGGTGTCCTGCACTGTTGGGTGCTACTCCTGGGAAGGGTGTATGGTGATCGTTGTGCAGGGTGTGCTCTGCATTGGTAGGATGGTGTGGCATGGGGTGGTCGGCCCTTCTTGTGTGCAGTCACAGCTTTCCAGGGGGTGTGCTGGGGCACCATGGCCTGGCTGTGGGTTGGTTGCTGGTATCCATGGGCCGGTGGTTATTCCAGCTCTCCCCCGGTTGTGCAGTGCATGGGGTGTGGGGGACAATGTCTGTTCTGCTGTGTGCTCCTCTGCCCATCTGTGGCATAGGTGGTGGGCCCCTGCATCCCTGGTTGTGCTGTTGCACTGCTGCCCTGCTCCAGGGGGCATCCCTGGTTGCACTATGGCACATCTGGACTGCTCCACTGAGCATCCCTTGTTGCACTATGGCGCATCAGATATGCGCAACTTCACATCCCTGGTTGCACTATGGTGCAGGTGGTGTGATATTCAGTCATCTGCCATAGGCACATCTTGGCCTGCGCAGTTTTTGAATATTGCAATTCTTGCGCATGGGTGCAGTGGACTTGTGCTTGCTCCTGCTGTTGCACACTTTTTGGGCGTAGTTTGAATATCTGGGCCTGAATACTTTACTTCCCTTTGCTGGTAGGACACAGTTTGTTGACAAGAATTAATCACCCTAAAATAGCTAAAATGACAAAAAAAAGGAGGAAAAATGATTAGAGATAGACTGTTCAATAAGACCTAACCCACCCCCACCCCAAAACACAAATAAAATAATTAAAAGATGTAATACTTTACTTACCTTTGCCCATAGGACACAATGTGTTACTCAAAGGGCACAAACATTCAGATCTGGTTTGGGTAGTCATCATTAATGTCTTCATTAATATCCAGACTTCTTCCTCATAACTCTGGCTGATTAGACATGGTAAATGGTAATGGCACTGGTCTGGACAAGAGTGAGTCATCATCATCATCATCTTATTGCAGGAATGCACTTGAAGCAGTTGTACAGACTGCTGGCAGGCATGATAGCTCTTATTTCAGGTGTGGAAATACTTGGAGACTGGTGATGCCACAGTGGTAACTGGCTTATTTCAGGTGTGGAAATAACTTGGAGACTGGTAATGCCACAGTGGTAACTAGTATATTTCAGGTGTGGAAATACTTGGAGAGTGACTGGTGATGCTACAGTAGAAACTGGTATATTTCAGGAGTGGAAATACTTGAAGAGTGTTATACTAGTTGGGCATGTTTGCTGTTCATAGTATGGTTTTAATTTATGTTTCAAATGTAGTAAACGGACAATTAAGTGGAAGTGGAGCACCACCAATCCAGGGGAGATGAGAAGAAGCAGCAACACCACTCTCTACTGGGGTTACTCTACTAGTAGCAGCATCTGGAAAGCTGCACCAGCAGGACAGGGGAGAGGAGAAGCAGCAACACCAGTGTGTGTGTGTGTGTGTGGGGGGGGGTTATTAGCAGTAGCAGTTACTGGGTGCCAGTGGTCGGCATTGGGCATGACATCACTGGCACAAATGAAATCACAGATATGTCATACACTTTCAAAAGAATATGTCATGTCAGTGCAGGTAATGAAAAACGGTGTTGCCTACAGATTTGTGGTAGTATTAACATGTTTGAGTTAATGCTAACATGTGGTGCTTAACATAACAATGATGGGTAACACAGCGTGGATTGGGTACACCTGTCTATAACACAGAAATTGTATATCTACATTACAACAGGATTATTTAATGCATATTTTGCAGTCATACTTGTACCCAAAGTGAGGTAGGTTTACTTTTATAAACACTGGTTGTTCCACATGTGCTGGGTCCAGTGAGGATCTACCACATTCCCAGATGTCATGCTGGTGGGGTGGGAGCAACAGATATATTTAAGACTTGGTAAGCCAATGAAGAGATGCATTTAGCCTTTTGATCCAGTATTCCACTGGACTTATGGAGATTGACTCCAGAGGCTCAGTGAAATGACAGTTTGCAGATTGGTGGCTGAGAGTGGCTGCTCTTCTGTTCTCTTCTGTTGCTCAGCCTGTGGTGATGAGCTGAGCTCAGTCCATCAGTCACCCACCTCCTCGAGGGTTTCAGCACTGGTTTCAGTTTGTAAATCTGACACCGGCTCAGCAATAGGGTTACCTGCTGATGTCACCAACCCAAGCATGCAGAAGCTGAGTTTGAAGCACAGCTGCTTCTGAACTCTGTAACCTTGTGTGAGACCATTATAACATGTAGTACCTCACACTTGAATCATGGGTCCAACATAGTGGCAAATATGTGCTTTTTATTGCTACTCAGATCTGAGAATTGACTTTCAAGTTCTGTGGTGAGGTTTTTCACAAAGGATGTCACTGGACATGGGGTTTGGTTTGGATCCATCTCAGCATTTTCACCGCATCTTGTCATAGCTTTTGTCAGGATCTTTACTGCTGGAATGACCGAACTTAGCAGTGCTGACTGAAAGCTAAGGTCAGGAGTGCTCCTTTCAAATGGGGCTGACACCTTTACCAAGTCTTTGATCAGAGCCCAGTCCTGAAGTCGGAAGATTCCCCCATGTCAGTTTCCATGCTTATCTCATGATGGGCCCTCTTCTGCTCCAGAAGCCTTTGCGGCATGTAATAGGTGGAATTCTACCAGGTCTGTACATCCTGGATGAGATGATGCTGCAGCATTTGAAGATGCTCTTGTAGCTGATGCAGATGGTTTGTAGCTTTCACTGAATGATGGAAGTGGCTACACATGCTTCTGGCAACTTTGACTGTCTGATCTGCCTCAGCTGTATTTGCCAAAGCCTTTGTCACCACCAAATTGAATGTATGAGCGAAGCAGCATATCCCTTCAAAATTTCTATCTCTCAATGCCTTTATCACATTTGTGGCATTGTCTGTGGCCACAATCCCTACCTGCAAATTGTTGTTCTCAGTCCCTGAGCTCAACATGTCTTGCAGGAATGACAGTATGTTTGTAGCTGGATAATCATTTTCCATAACAGTGACATTTAGCAAAGCAGTCATACAGGGAGAGTGGGACGAGGCAGAACCAGCTCCAGTATCACCATCACCACCAGTGACTGCTACATGTGCTGCATATCAGTGTGCTGTCAGTGACATATATGCATGATTTGAATTTATGGTTTGTCCATATGTTGGTTGTGTAGTGGAACGCCCCACCCACAGCCTATGTCAATAGTCTGCCAATTTCCTTTCCCAAATCATAGTAAATGTTGGGGATAACAGTACAAGCAGATGTGTTCCTTGATTGTATATTATACCTGGGGTGCAAATGCTGTAGTAGCCTACAGAAATCTATGTTTTCCACAATGGAAAATGGCTGCAGATCCAAGGCTATCGTAATTAAACTGGTGATCTGCTGTGCTGTCGGATATAACGCTTGGTATTTGGTATGGGTATGGAAGGTTTGCATGATGGGTGTGGTCAAAGCTATAGCAGATCATGTTGCTTTTGACTTTGAGCCCGTGGTGGAGGGTATTAGAGTAACAACTGACTCAGCAGAAGAAGGCACACTGAGTGATGCTCCTGTATGGGGATGAGCTGTAAGTGGTGTAGAGGGAGTAGAGGAGTCAGAGGACACACTTTTTGTCTCAGTAACAGAATCACTTCCAATACTTTGGGCATCTACTGGACCAGTATCAGAAGAGGGTCAGACAGGCACAGGTTGTGGAAGGGGAAGAGCCACTGTGAATCTCTGAAAACACATGGATGGTGTTTCATTCAGAGATGGTTCATAAATTGCTGTTGTGAGATTTGAAAGGTTTTTACCATGGTTTATGGTAGACTAGCACACAGAACATACTGCCTTTGTTGCATCATCTTTCACAACAGTAAAGTACAGCCACACTGCACTCCCCCCCGCCCTCAGACAGTGGAAGTGCTGGCCCCAAAAGGGCCACATTTTGCCCCTTTTCCCTTATCAGACCTGGGTGCAGTGGATGCTGTTGCTGAGTTCTGTTCTTTCTCCACAACAGATGTATTTGTAGAACTACTTTGTGTTTCTTCTGCTGGAACTGACAGAACTCTTTGAAAGGATAAGGAGATTGTGTTTTTTTTTTATTGTTTAGCATGATGAAGAGAGTGACCATGACCATCTTGCTTGCCACGACTACCAGTAGTGCATTTGGCAGCTTCACGTTAACATTTCTCACCAAGATATGCTGCATATTCTGCCTCTTCATCAAATTCACTTAGATGGGTATCACTGTCAGATGATGTATTAAGCAGCTTTTGTGGCTCTGGTAAATATTCAGACCCAGAAGAATGCTCCTCCTCCGAGTTCTCATCATTAATAAAAGGAAATGTGGTGAGAGGAAACCTACGAGGCTGAGCAGAAGTACATTTAGGAAACACAATTGGTGTGGTCATTGTAACAGTTTCATGGTCAGCAGGCACAGTACCTGTGGTCATGGTCATAGCTGCAATGTGGTAGCAGTGTTGGTAGTGGTTCTGGTGACAACATTACAAGCAGGGCTCACAGTGGAAGCAATGGATATTATAGAATAGGTTGTGGTAGTGGCAGGGGTCCTGGTGAAAGCAGTATAGTCAGGACTCACAATGGAGGTGGATCTTGTAGTGACAGTGGCTGTGCTGGGAGCACAAACCACAGTGCACACTGCTGAAATCCAAATATAGAATGAAACCACCTGACCCTTGTCCACCACCTTCATTACCCAGTCAAAGAAGAGAATGATGTTGAGTTGATAGGACCTCCCTAAAATGAACCCATGCTATCTCTCATCCTGTAGCTCATCGGCTTCCAGGAAATACTAGTTTTTACTTCAGAATTGTCACCATCAGTTTACCCACAATTGGGGTCAGTCTGACCAGCATGTAGTTCCCAGGGTCATCCATGTGCCCACTCTTGTGCAGCAGTACTATATGTGTGGGTCTCCACTCCTGTAGTACTACCCCTGAATCTGAAGAGCTGATTAACAGATCCACCAGCAGAACTACCAGCTCCCTCAGCACTTGTAGGTGCATTCCATCCAGACCAGGGGACTTGTTTACCTTTAGGGACATGAGTCCTAACCTAAACATCTCTTCCCTTATCCTGTCCTTAGCCATGGTCCCCTTCCCCCCCCTTCATCGACCCATCCTCCCTTGCAGCAATGATCCAACCTTTTCTTTAGTAAAGATAGAGCAGAAGTATTCATTTAACACTTCTTTCTCTTTACTTCCACCCACCTCTTGTTCATTTTTAGCTTCACTATGCCTACCATTGTGTCCTTCTTTTTACTGATACACCTGAAGAAAGCTCTCCTTCCCCCCTTCCTTAAACCTCTCTGCAATTGGTAGCTCCTTCCTAGCTTTGACTTGCCTGACTATTCTACCGCTCTTCCTAGATTTCTCCAAGCAGACCCCCTCATTCTCATTCTTCTGGGACTTTCTGTACTTTCTGTGTGCAGTCCTTTTATCCCTCACTTCTTGGCTGTCCTCCCTACTAATCCAACTTGCTTTTATGGCTTTAGAATTCTTCCTCTTCTGTTTTAAGCATGTGTTGCGGCTGCTGCTATCCCCTCCCTTATCACTGTCCACTTTTGATCAAAACTCATATTTTCCTTGATGCTAGGTAGATGTCACCTTAAAATTTCTCCCATCTTACCATAATAAGCCTTTCTGAAATCTTGCACTTTTGTCTTCATACCTGGTATTTCCTTCCCCATGTCAACTCAGAATCACATTGTTCAGAGGTCATCATTACCACTCCATCCATTTTGCACTCTGTACCTGGGTTTCTGTGCCCCAAGTGCATTATTTGCACTGTTTTGCATTGAAATCCAGCTGCTATACTCTTGACCACTCTATTTTTCAGGTCTCTGCTCAACTCCCTATCCTTGTCTTCATCCTGATTAGGTGGTCTATAAACTATACCCAGAGTTAATTTCCTTCCAGCTGCTGTTTGAATTTGTACCCACAGAGACTCTATTTTCCCATCCCCGATTCCTCCTTAGAAGCAGTAATGCCCTCCCTGATGTATAGGGCCACCCCTCTTGCTTCTCTTTCACCCTGTTCCTTCTTTAGAGAGCATATTCTGAAATTGAGAGGCCCCAATCATGATTTGGGGTAGCTCAGGTCTCAGTGACCACCACCAGATTCACCTTTTCTTCTGTCATCACAACCTACATGTGGTCTGTTTTGCTTCCAAGACTTCCATCACTGAAACACTACCCTCCACCACCCCTGACTCTCCCCTCCTTTTTGACCAAGTGACTCCCCCCCCACATGGCTGCCTTCCCCTACTCTCTTCTGCCTTTGGTCCTCCCCCTTGTTTTAGGTCACCTCTAGACCCATCCTATTCCCACCACTCTTCCCCTCTACTGACCACCCAGTGCTGATTACCTAGGGGTATTGGTCCCCCTCCTCCAGAAAAACCCTTCCAAGCCCCCTCCTATTCTTCCCCTGTAGTGCTCAGTGGTTGGAAGCTATTCCATACTGGTGCTACTGTGAGTGCACCTGCCCCTTCCTCCCCCCGCTGACCCATCTTCTCCTCCCCATGATACTCCATCCAACCTCCCTTGGCTTCCTCTCCCTCTGGGCCATGGGTTCATGTGTAACTGGACCGTAGACCACCCAGCACTCCCCCTACTCTTTGATCCCACTCCTGGCCCAGACCAGCTTACCTGCCTCCCTACCAGAATTCCCAACTCCTTTCTTAGCAACTGCACCTCATCCATCAAAGAACCAGCCTCATACATACTGGGTAGCCCCTGCATCCCAAATTGTTCCCAGGAACACTGCAGCTCCACATACCCTAAAATACACCACCTTCCCACTTCCTGCCTCCTGCTTCAGCATCATATTCCAAACACTACCCCACCTGCCTTTGCAGGCCTACCCTATATAGGGATAGCTCTAATTAGTACACCCACCTGCCTGTTCAGGCCTAGCCTGTATAGGGAGTAGCTTCGATGAGTATAACCTGGAATGGTTGTTTCCCAGGTGTGATGCTTTGTCCACCAGGTCTCACTTATTGCGACTATACCTAGTTCCTCATCCCCCATGATGGCCACCATCTTATTTCCTAAATTCCTGGTGTTTGCTGCTAAGCCCTTCTACCAGGTTTCCCCTTTGTTTCTCCCTTCATCCGTTACCCTCGTGTCCACCAATTTAACACTATCCTGGGGGGGTTGGTAGCCCCCAAACTTTCTTCCTTATGGAGCAGATTCCCCCTCCAACCTAGTTTAAATTGTAGGTATGCACAATGAGTTCTCATAGTTTGATTTTCAGTACTGCTGCCCTCTCCATATTCAGGTGCAGTCTGTCCGGTGCAAATAGGCTCTCGTCACCACACGCTGATCCCCAGTCCCCTACTAACCCATACTTCATTTTCTTACCCTGACCCCACCAGCCACTCACTGAACTCTTTAATCCTCATCTTTAATTCTTCTCTTAATCCTTCTTGCTGTGGGTAGAGCTATCAGTGGAGTTTGAATATGTGGTGAATTTGTTTTTGAGAAGTTATCTCTGAGATTTTTTTTTAATGTAACACCCGTCTGACAATCCCACTCATCTGAGCTGCCCTGGTGGGACCGGGGGCTCAGCAGTACCTCTCTGAGGGGCCGGGCCTGAGTCCTTACCAGTAGTTTCTGTGGTGCCTTAGTTCCTCCACCTGGGGCCCCTGCATTGCCTCCTGAGGGTAGAACAGGTTAGAACATTTCCCCAGGATAAGGAATGGTCTTCCCTCTAATGACTGCCTGTGATGACCTCCAGACCCACAATCATTCCCCACAATGGTTTTACACACACAGCAGGTGAAATAGATTAACAATAAATATCCAGTTTATTACTACAAGCTAATACAAAGGAGGTGGAGGCTACTTCTCTAAAACCTTGTAGTTACCAAACATTCCCGTATCCCCACTTCCCCCCTTTCCCCTGGGTGCACCCAGACCAGTCACAGTTAGTGGGAACCTCAAGGTCCCTTAGTCTGCAGGCCTGCTGTTTGCCATTGGGGCCCTTACACACGTGCACAATTTCCAAGAAAAACAAAGATAAAGTGGTGTAGAGGATGGTTCCCTCCTGGCAAAGTTAACAATGGTCTCCCCTGAGCTGCAGCTGAGGGTACTCACAGTGCCCGGAGAGGGCAATGAACCCTGCAGTCCACAGCACGTCATCTCCCACGAAATTGGTGGCATAGTTCTTTGCCTACCTGGCCTTTTCCAGCTTTACCCAAGGATCTTTGTATATGAGAGCCTTTAAGAGGCCCTGAAGCAGCTCTCTCCCCTCACAACTCTGCCCAGCAGCGGAGCCTGAACCTAGGGATTGCTAAGAGCCTTTAAGAGGTAAAGCCTCCTTCTCCAGCCTGCTTGTGGTGTGGCTCTTCCCATCTGCCCACCCCAACAACCCCCACCCACAGGGGTGTCACTCTATTTATTGCTGCTGGCAGGTCACGTGTCACATCACATGACCTACCCATCATTTTACTAACTGTCCACTTTCCCATTTGCAGCTTATGCACTCCAACCACTAGGGGTTGCTGCACTATCCACTCTGGCACCACTCCAACCACTCTCTACTCCTTCCTGATGGCCTTAATGGAAGAGGGATGCCTGGATATCATAGCAGTCACAGAAACATGGTACACAGAGAACCATGACTGGGATGTTAACATACCAGGGTACATAACCTACAGGAGAGGCAGGCAGGGGAGAAGAGGGGGAGGAGTAGCTCTCTATGTAAAGGAAGGGATAAAAGCAACTGAACAAAAGAGTAAACAGGGAGGAGAGGAGGCACTGTGGGTCACCTTGGAGACTGGAAAGGGCACCACAATCCGCACAGGGGTTGTGTACAGACCCCCATGTCAGGGGGAAGGAATGGACAACGCTATGATAGAAGGCATTCTTAGAATGGCAGAGAAAGGGGAGATATTGTTGATGGGAGACCTGAATATACCAGATGTTAACTGGAGCACATTTGCTGCAGCCACATCCAAGAGCAGGCCATTCTTGATGCCCTACAGGTGGCAGGCATTAGACAGCTAGTTTTGGAACCCACTCGTGAGGGAGCAATCTTAGACCTCATACTCTCAAACGGGGGCAGTGAGAGGATCTCAGATCTAGAAGTGGGTTGCCATCTGGGGACAAGTGACCATCAAACAGTGTGGTTCATGTTAAATTCAGCAACAGAGTCAAGCCATACAAAAGTGAGGGTACTGGACTTTAGGAGGGCTGACTTTGGCAAGATGGGAGAGTGCCTCAGAAAAGCACTAGCAAACAGGCTAGAAGGAGGTGTGGAGCAACAATGGGAATTATCAAAACTGCCATCACAGAGGCAACAAGCCTTTGTGAAGCAAATAAACAAATCAAAACGAAAGAAAAAGCCACTATGGTTCTCAAAGAGGTGGCTGTGAAGTGAGGAAGAAAAGATAGCATTCGGAGTATAAGGAAACACAGAAGGAGCAGGACAGAGAGCTGTACCAGTTAAGGCAGAAGGAAGCAGGGAGGGAAGTCAGAATAGCAAAGGCCCAAACTGAGGAAAAGATAGCCAACTCAGTTAAGAAGGGGATAAAACCTTTTATAGGTACATCAGCGGTAGAAAGACAAAGGGAGGATAGTGAGGCTGAATAGAATGAACAGTGGGTGGGCAGGGGACAGTGAAAAGCAGGAATACTGAATGAATATTTCTGCTCAGTATTCACAAAGAGGAGGAAGTGCCTCATCCAATTAACAGAAGCACTCTTGATAGGGTCGATCCCAGTCCTTTCACAGAAGAAAGGATTCTACAAGAACTCCTAAAACTGAAGGTGGACAAAGCAATGGGTCCTGATGGAATTCACCCAGAATTCTAAAAAGAATTAAGGAGGAACTAGTGAAACCACTGGCTACTTTTTAATAAATCATGGGAGGATGGTGTGGTACCCGAGGACTGGAGGAAGGCGGATGTGATTCCCCTTCACAAAAGTGGGACCAAGACAGAGGCAGGAAACTACAGACCTGTCAGTCTGACCTCTGTGGTAGGGAAAGTGATGGAGTCACTTCTGAAGGAATAGTTGAGTACCTAGAGGCCAGTGGAGCACAGGACCCAAGGCAGCATGGGTTTACAGAGGAAGGTCATGTCAGACGAATCTAATAGATTTCTTTGACTGGGTGACCAAAGTAGTAGACCAGGGAGGGCTGTGGACTTGGCCTACCTAGACTGTAAGGCATTTGACACAGTCCCACACAAAGATTAATAGTCAAATTAACCAGCCTGGGAGTGGGACCCAGGGTGGTAGCCTGGTAAAACATTGGCTGGACAACAGGACACAGAAGGTAATTGTAAATGGAGTCCACTCTGAAGAAAGGGGGTTACTAGTGGGGTACTGCAGGGTTCAGTATTGGGTCAGTCCTTTTAATGTCTTCATCAGTGACATTGCAGAGGACTAGAAGGAAAAGTATGCCTTTTGCAGATGACACAAGATCTGCAACAGGGTTGATAAAAGGAGCGTGGAAAGGATGAAAAGGAGACTTGGCAAGGTTGGAGGAATGGTCAAAGTATGGCAGCTAGGATTCAATGCAAAGAAGTGCAAATAATGCACCTGGGAAACAAGAACCCAGGGAAGAATACACAATGGGTGGGAGGTAGTAACAACAACAAAAAGGAAAGAGACCTGGGGTAATCATATCAGACGACCTTAAGGTTAGCAACAATGTGAGAAGGCAGTAGGGAGGGCTGGGGTATACTGGGATGTATAGGAGAGGCATCATCAGCAGAAAACAGGAAGTTGTTATCCCTCTGTACAGACAGTTGGTGAGACCCCATCTGGAGTACTGTGTCCAGTTCTGGAGACCCCATCTCCGCAAGGACATAGACAGGATAGAGGCAGTCCAGAGGAGGGCAACTAAAATGGTGCAGGGTCTGCAATAGAAGCCGTATGAGGAGAGACTAAAGGAGCTTAACATGTATACCCTTGAGGAAAGAAGGGAGAGGAGGACATGATAGAAACTTTTAAGTACCTCAGTGGAATCAACAAAGTCCAAGAGGGTAGCATCTTTCAGAAAAAGAGACTTGCAAGAACAAGGGGACACAATTTAAAGATAGAAGGAGGGTGATTCAGGGGCAATGTGAAGAAGTATTATTTCACAGAGAGGGTAGTGGATGCATGGAACAGCCTTCCTGTGGAGGTTGTGGGGTCTAAAACTGTGGGAGAATTCAAGAATGCATGGGACAGACATAAGGCAATTCTTGTGGGGGGTAGGAAGAAATAGGCTGTTGGTTAACTGGGATCTGTGGCCTATCCTGTAGGTAGGGAAATGGGTAGACTAGATGGGCTTAGCAGTCCTTATCTGCCATCAAAGTCTATGTTTTCTAGCAACTGTTGCAATCCCTGTCTCTGCAGTTTCCTCCTAAACCTTTCTGCTGTCTTCTCCCTCCTTTGCTTTATCCCACCACTACGCCCCTTACAAGCCTCAAACCTTGTTCCCCTCACTCCAAAGTCTGTAGCCCACCCACTAAGCCAATGAACCAGGCCAATATCTACCTCTAATTTCAAGATTTTAACCCTTCCTTTTCCCTTCTTAGAAAGAAGAATACATATCCTCTGTCTCATTGCTGTTCTCAAACCCAGTACTCTTGCTGTCAGAGTCTGCAGCTCTACCACATAACCATTCTATCTGGCTATCTTATCCTTAATTTCTAAGGCTCTCATAGTCTCTGACCCCCCCTATTCTGCCAAAATATTTCACCATTTCTCTCTTGGTGCTACTGCAGGCATTGAACTCTGTACCCTTACTATCTCATGCAGCAGTTCCACCACTCAGCTATTACATCAGACTATCATTTGCTATAGGTTTTAAGACTCTAAAAGCCCCTAACCCACATAGTCTGCTAAAATATATTCTGGGTACTACTGCAAGCTTTGAACGCTGCACCCTTGCTGCCAAAGTCAACAGCACTGCCACTCAGCCATCATATCTGGCTATCTTTTTAAACCACTGTTTTGTGACAAATCTCAAAGCCCCTACAGCTTTTTCTGGCTCCCCCCACAACCTCTTTGTTCTTCCCCCAAAGCTATCTAGGCACCACGTCTGCTCAATTCCACCTTTTGTGCCTCATCCTCATTACCACCCTGGGTTTCACCTCCCACCTGCCACACCTCACACTATGCCCCTTGTGGACTGCACCTTTACAGCTCTCCAGATATGGCCATCCCCCCCACCTTGTCATCACACACTGGCTCCATCCACCTCCCACTGGCAGCCCCTACCCCAGCACCCACCCAGGCCCCGTGGCACCACCCCTTCTGCATCCACCAATCCCTCCAAACCCTGCCCATTCCCTGCCCCACTACATCCTCCCCTCCCTCTAAACGTTCCCCCAAAACTCTAACAACATGCCACCCTATGATTAAAGCCTTAGTCATCCTTCTACTCCTCTCTGGTAATATCCACCCTAATCCTGGCCCTGTCCCTAACACTCCACCTGCCAGATCCTCTGGACTCTGCATTGCCTCGCTGAATATACGCAGCCTGCCAAAAAAAACTGCAGCGCTTCAATGTTGGGCAACCCTTCACCAACCAGACATCATTGTCCTAGTGGAGACCTGGCTCTCCAAATCTACTCCCAACACCTTTGTCTCACTCCCCGGATACACCCTACATTGCAAAAATAGGGTAGGAAAGCATGGGGGTGGTTGTGCATTCTACATCGCCAACAATATTATTGGTCATGTGCTCCCACCCCCAAACTCACAAATGGAGCACAAGCCCTCACCCTATAAATCACCCCGACCCCTCCAGAGCCTCACTATACCTCACAGTCACCTACATACCCCATAAGAACCAAAAGACTGCCATCACATCCCTCACCGAATACCTATCTACCCTACCACACAATGCAGAACGGACACTAGTAGGGGACCTCAACGTCAACTGGCTTGGCCCCTCTGCAGCACCAACTAAGGACTCATTCTCAGCCATTGACATGGTCCAATTAGTTACCCAACCCACTAGACTCCACACATCTACTGGTACCCGCACTCTCCTGGGCATCCTTATCTCTAACCACCCCCACAAAATCCAGGATATACAAGTACTTTCTGACTCCTTAAGTGACCACTCACCCATCCTATTCCAATGGACCTCCTCCACACCCAAACCTGTAGCCCAAACAACCTTCAGAAGGCATCTCCGCCCAGGAGGGTTAAAAAAACTTAAACAGCTGCTAACCCAGATAGATTGTTCCCCCATTAATACAGCCCCCAGTGTCGACATTGCAGTCACCCTGTTTACACAGACCTTCGCCAAGTCCTGTGACCTCTATGCTCCACTCACCAAACTCCGCACCAAAAGGCAACATGCCCCATGGATAACCCCCTCCCTACTCCAAATGTTGAGAGACAGGGATAATTTCTGGCACAAAGCCATAGAATCGGGCAGGTTGGTGGACAGACATTCCTATAACGCCGCCCACAATAAAGGCACTTGAGCCATCCGTAAGGCCAAAGCAGACCACTGTCAATCCACTCTCACAACCACGTGGGGGTCTGCAAAGACCTTCTGGAATAACATCAAAGAACTCAATGGGAAATCTCGCTCCCCACCTCCCTCCCAGCTCACCATAAATGGCACTGCCTCCACAGACACACTCACCATAACAAACTGTCTAAACACCACCTTCTCAGATCTTAGCACTGTTCTCGCTAGCGGTTTCTTTGACACCGTGCCCCAATCCCTACCTCCAACCCTGCAGCATCCCTGTTTCCTCCTGCACACAATATCCCCCCATGAAGCTCATCCTTACCTACAAAAAGTGCTAAACAGCAATAACCCTATAAATGATCCCCTAGATGCCAGGCTCCTTCAACTAGTCCTCGACATGGTCCTAGTCCCCCTAACAGACCTGCTCAATAAATCCCTATGCCTAGGGCAATTTCCCAGTGCCTGGAAAACAGCTGTCATTACCCCCATCCATAAAAGTGGTGACAAAGCCTCCCCTAATAACTATCGACCCATCTCCATTCTGCCCCACCCCTCTCTAAAGCACTAGAAAAAGTGGTGGCCGCCCAACCTACTGAATACCTAGCCAAGTATAACATCCTATGCCCAGAGCAACATGGCTTCTGTTCTGGCCATAGCACCACCACAGCCCTTCTAGAATTCACCAACTTCCTGCACTCCTCCTTAGACGCCGGTAACATTGCAAGAGCTGTGTTCGTAGACTTATCCAAGGCCTTCGACACAGTCTGCCACCCTCTCCTTCTCAACTCACTCCACCAACTTGGTTTTTCCACAGGCCTCCTGGCCTGGTGCTCCAGTTACCTTTCTGCCTGGTCCCAATGCATTAAAATTAATGGAACTCTATTCGACACACTACCAGTCCACTCTGGGGTGCCCCAGGGCTCTATTCTGGGACCACTTCTTTTCTCCCTCTACCTAAACTGCTTACCAAAGGCCTGCTCCACAAAAATCTTACTATATGCAGATGATGCAGTGCTCTTCACCTCGCATCATAAACCCACACCCCTGCAGGACTCCCTCCAACTTGCCTTTTCCCAGGCCGAAACCTGGTTTAATACATTCACACCACAAGAGCTCTTTAAAACTTTCACCACTTGTGCCCTGTATACTCTTAGCACTGCATCCTGGACCTTTCTAAGCAAAATCAAACCATAATCATCATGCCACAAACAAATGTCAGTATCTCTTGACCCTTAAGTGCTACTCACAAAGTACGAGTGGCAAAGTTGTTCAGCACAACATTATCTTTCCAGTGGTGTTATGCAATCAACTGTAATCAATTTGTTTTTTTTATTTTATATTAGCTGAAATACCAAACAACTGTTTTTTTTTCAGATTTTTTCAGCTTGCATAGTTGAGGCTTGAGAGACAAATGTCAACCACGCACACTATACCTTAAACAAATGCAAATAACTCCTAAAGTATACATGATAGACACAAAGTATCAGCAGCAAAATTGTTCAGCACAAAATTACCTTTCTAATGGTGCTATGCAAGCGATTGTAATCCATTTAGTTTTTATTTTATACTAGCTGAAACACCAAACAGCTTTTTTTCTCAGATTTATACAAGGTGCTTAGGGGAGGCTTGAGAGACAGATGTCAGCCATGCACACCATACATTAAACAAATGTGAATAACTCCTAAAGTATACATGATATACACAAACTATCAGCAGCAAAATTGTTTAGCACAAAATTATGTTTCTAACGGTGCTGTGCAATCAATTCTAAGCAATTCAGTTTGTTTAATATTTAGGTACAAACTGCTGACTTCCTCAGATGTTTCCTGGCCCGAGAAAAAGTCAGCTGAGTATGTCTACAGACGTTATTGCCCTGAGTGGCTATGTTTTCAGATGCCACCTACAGGCATATCTCGGCCTGAATGAGTTAAGGACCATAGACTGGTCCTCAACTTAAAAAAGACGAAGTCAATGATCTTCTCTCACCGCCAAAACAGAGCTAAGAACGCACTGCTCAGCATCCTCCCCAGCACCCAGCACCCCCTTGAGCAGGTATCCAACTACAAATATCTTGGACTTACCCTAGAAGCTCGGCCCATGCTTCCACGACCACATAAACACCCTTGCTACTGCAACAAACACCTGGATTGGACTCCTTTACCGACACAGGGACTGCCTCCCCGCCACGCCCTTAGGCTTGCCATCACCTCATTGGTACTGTCCCTAGTGGACTATGGGCTCCCTGTATATGGTGCAATAAATAACACCACACTCCAGATAATCCAGGCCACACTAAACAAGGCCTGCAGGCTCCTTACAGGCACACCCAGGCTCACTCACACCTGCTCGCTCTATGCCTCTGTCAATATTCTCAACTTTGATGAAAGACTCCACTACCAGATCTGTTTACTATCCAAGAAAATACTGCTTGGACCCCCCCCCCAGGGTCACTGCCTCTCTTCAGCCTACAACCCCCACTATCTTCACCCGCAATTCAGAGAAAGCTCCTCTGGTTGTGCCCAGGGTAAAAACCTCCCTTGCCCAAAGATCTTTCCACCATAGGGCACCCACATGGTTTAATGCACTCCCAAGCACCATCACTAGTGCACCCAAGATCGCCCATTTCAAAACCACTCTTTGCAACCACCTCTTCAATATCTGCTCCTGCAACTGCTTCTAATTCTTTCACTCTCTTACCCACTCTGACCCAATATGAATAAGTCCATTATGGATTGCAACCTCCATATTTAACACCAAACCCATGATTAGGTCTGACTACTATGTTTAGATTCCTTCTCAAGCTTATAATGCCTCACTGCTGTTATGTTGTAAATATCATCATCTAAAGGTTATAAATAATGTCAGAAAATACCTACTTCCAAATCTTGTAAATACTGTCTGTGACAAATGTCTGTAACACATGCTTAATGTAACCACTGTTATACCATGTATCTCATGTTTAATGTAATTGTTATGTTTGCTTGCACGCATGTGCAAGAAACATAGTGCCATCATCTGAGTTTTCAGAGGTGTGTCACCCCCTCTTCTAATTCAGTCAGTGTGTTGGCAGGCGTGGCCCCTGTCCGCCAATGCATGCTGGAGCTGTCTATGACAAGCTCCAAAATGCAGTGGCATACAGTTGAAAGGGGGAGCTACGCTTCAGTGACCAGCGATAAGATATTGCCTGCTCATGCACAGCTCCCCCTACACACACACACACACGCACGCATACTGCGTGCCTCCCTCCACGCACACACTCTATAGCCGACGGGGGTACCCAATCCCCCGTCGGCTGTGCTGCGCTCCCCCACCAAAGCCTTCCAAATGCCACGCTGGGTGCCCACCCCAGCATTGCAACTGAATGGTATAGCCGGCGGGGTGCCAATCCCCTTCTCGCATCACAGTCTCCCCGAGTACAGGGTGCCACACTGAGCCCACCCCAGCATGGCAACAAATGCCATGGCCAACGGGGGTGCCCAATCCTCCGTCAGCTCCACGCTCCCCCAGCCATTCTTCTGCTATGCTGGGAGCCCACCCCAGTGTGGCAAACATCCTGCATCGTCTTTTTTTTTAAATACCTGTAAAGAAAAAACGGTTCCACGTAGTCTTCCTGCCCTCCTCCCCACAACCCGCACCCACCTACTGCGCACCCTGCCTCCCCACACCCCCCTCACCCGATGCTTACCTCCGGACGGCGGCAGATCTTAGGTGGTTTGGTTCGTCTGCACTCTTCAAAGCCGACCGCAAACTGAGGAAATGCTGGTAAGCTGTATAATGGGATAGATAGGGTTTTTTCAACTTTGTTGCATATCTCAGGCATTTTTGGGAATTTTTGCACCAAATTTTCAACATGGGGTTTTTGGGACCCCTTCTCATGAATGCTGTCACTGTCATGGTGTTATTTGGTCCCGAAGGGTGATTTCGCAGTCACTGCGCAAAATCACCTTTTGGGGCTGATTAATGAAATGACACTGCCAGTGTTCATAAGGTGGGCTCTCAAAGCCTATTTTGAAAATTTGGTGTAAATCCAAAAATGACTGTTTCAACATGCATTGCATAGTTCCTCATGCTTTCGTAAGTTGCAAATTTTTAATATTTTTGCTCCAGATTTTCAACATTGTCATTTTACCACACCTTCTTATGAGTAGTATAGCTGTCATTTTCACATCTCACCCAAAATGTGTTTCTGCCCATGTAGCGCACAATGGCGCTGATCGTTGTCTTGAAACTAATGTACGGGACAAATTAAGAAAACCACAGTGACACTGTTCATGAGCAGAGGTCTTAAAATGGCTTTGTTGAAAATTTGGTGAAAAAATTCCTAAAAATGACTGTTTTTCGAGCGTGCGTTGCGCAGTTCCTACGCATGCTCGTAAGTTCGTGGATTTTCAATATTTTCACTCCAGATTTTCAACATTGCCATTTTACCACACCTTCTTATGAATAGTACAGCTGTCATTTTTCACATCTCACCCAAAACATGTTTCCAGCCATATGGCGCACAATGGGCGCTGATCGTTGTCTTGAAATCAATGTCAGGACAAATTAAGAAAATCACAGTGACACTGTTCATGAGCAGAGGTCTTAAAATGGCTATGTTGAAAATTTGGTGAAAAATTCCTAAAAATGACTGTTTTACGAGCGCGCTTTGCAGAGTTCCTATGCATGCTCATAAGTTTCGAATTTAATATTTTCACTCCAGATTTTCAACATTGCCATTTTTTTACACTTCCTTATGAACAGTATAGCTGCCATTTTTCATATGCCGCCCAAAATGTGTTTTCGCACATGTAGCGCACAATGGAGCTGTTGGTGTGCGAAAGCAATGTTTGGGACAGATTAAGAAAATCACAGTTACACTGTTCATGAGCAGAAGTCTTAAAATGGCTATGTTGAAAATTTGGTGACAAAAGTCCATAAAATGACTGTGTTACGGGTGAGCATTGTGCAGTTTCCACGCACCCTCGTAAGTTCATGAATTTGTAATATTTTAAGTCCAGATTTTCACCAGTGGCATTTTTCCACACTTCCTTATTTACAGTACAGCTGTCATTTTTCACAACATGACCGAAGTGTGTTTTCACACTTTCAGCGCAGAGATGCATGGTTGCTGTGGGAAATCATTGTTCGGGACAGATAAAAAAATCACAGTGACACTGTTCATGATCGGAGGCACCAAAATGCCTGAGTTGACAATCTGCTGTAAAAAATCCCCAACCTAATTATATTATGGGTGTGCGTTGCACAGTTTCTATGTACGCTCGTGACTTCACCATTTTTTTAAATATTTTTACTGCAGATTTGCAACATTGCCATTTTTTACACCTCCCCATGAACAGTACAGCTGTCATTTTTTACATCCTGTTCAGAATGCTTTTGCACCTGTGGTGCTAAATGCCGTAGTCGCTGTGCATAAGCAGCTTTCAGCTAACAAACTGATATTCCCCTGTTCATGAGGTGGGGTCACAAAAACCATGTTGAACATTTGGAGTGAAAATACCAATGAATGCCTGAGGTATTAGGGTTTCCAACCATAATGCCCAACCCTGTAGAGAATGACAGGCATCAGGGGTGTGACTTGGGATTCTTGCCTGTAATGCTCATACCATTCCACACCCTGCAGCCAGTGAGAGGCATTGAGGTATGCCTTGGACTCTTTGACCCCAAAGTTCACCCCATTCTCCTATATCGCACCCATCTCACTGTATTTCCTAATGGAATGGGGTGCGCATAAGGGCCAAAGACCCCAAGGAACACTGTGACACTTGTCAGTGTCTGCAGGGTGGGGTGTGGTGAAATGGCGTGGCCATTATGCCTGATGACCCAAAGGCACACCCTAATGCCTGTCACTCTCTGCAGGGTGGTGGTGGGGTTGGCTTCAGTTCAATACTTCACTGCCATTCCTATTACGCAGCTCTGTAACTTCTACACTACCACTGCCAATGCCAGCAAGCAAACATTTGGCATTGACAAATGCTTGTTGTTATACCTACTCTATGTTTCCATCTGTCTTACATGTGATGAAGTACCTTTGCAAATGAGCCTCTGGCTCAAAGGTTGTAAACTGGTATATCAAATAAATAAAAATAAAAAATATATAGCTTTCACCAGGCAGGCCTGTTCGTCCTTCTCTCCACGATTCCTCTGATCTTTGCAATGGGGGGGGGTGTCACAGCAGTTCAACTCCCCCGGTACCTTTTTAGTTTCCTCTGCTTCTCCCCTGGCAGAAAGATCTGTCTCTGATGCAGCAGCCTCCCAGACACCCCAGGCTGGAGGTCACAGTACCGTCAAGCCAAACAGTCTGCCACAGTACTTTTGATAAAACCAACCTGAGGGGTCGTCCTGCACAGCCTCAGTGGCTGTCTGGCTCCTTCCTGTTCCTTATGATTGAAAGGGGAGAGAGAGGGGATGGAGATGGATGCAGTCCCAGAGCCTTTGCCAGGTAAAACCACCAAAATAGCCCTCTGGTTTCCTTTGGGGGACCACAATTACCTTTCCTACTGCTCCTCCACCCTCTTCTCTCTCTCTCTCTCTCTCTCTCTCTCTCCCCTCCCAACTCTCTCTCCCAAACTCTCCTTTTTCCCAAACCAGCTGTGAGTTTCCCCACCCCTTTCCTCTTCCTGCCATGGGAGAGGGGCAGACAAAGCCTCTCTGCCTGCAGGCAGTTGCCTTCTCTCTTGCTTTTAGGCGGGAAGGGGAAGAGCTGCCTTTTCTCTGGGTAGGAACCCAAAACAAGTAGCATGCACTTTTCTAGCTAGACACCTGGTTCCTAACTAGCACCAACAATAATCACAGTCACAGCTAGGCTTGCATCAGGTTCAGTCACAACAATGGACCAGGCACGAGTACCACCAGGACAGTGGAAGCCCCCTGCCCAGCTTATGTAAGCGCCGGGCTGGGGAGGCTTATACACTCCCCTGGCAGGACACTTGGCATCCTGACACGCCCCTCTGGGAAACCCATGACCAACAACAGGCACCTTACTGACTCTACCCATGGTCCCTAACTTGTACCACCGGATCCCCAAAAGAGCTATGATAGGTCAGATCATGGTAGCATACTATATGCGAGTAAGAGGGGGTGGGCACCTACATGCCTGCACTACCCTTCTAGAGCAACACACCAGAGGATGTAGAACTGGCACCACAGGCTGGAGGAGAACATCATGGGGCAGATTTGCGGGCTCACCTAGGGATTTGTACATGAGTTTCACGATGGGCCGGGGGGCCAGTCAAATCTGCGGGGCAAGGCATCGGCTGGCACCAGGGCAGGGGGTGTGGTCAGTCCAGTAAGGCCATAGTCTGTCATCCCCCTCCGGGCAATCCCTGTACTTCTACACTGTCGGGAATTTGGTCCAGAACCTGGGCAGAGTCCATAACTGCAGCCAACTCTGTATCTCGTGGAGGTAGGCACACCGGTGGGCCCCTTTGCCTCCCCAACATCTGCTTCAGTTGTGGCCTGGATGCTGGGAAAGGGAGTTGGGCCTCAGGGACAAAGGGTGGGGCCTCAGGGTCCAGGTAGGTCAGGGGTTCCAAGTAGCTGGAGCTGGTGGAGGGGTTGGGGGTCCCGTAGGACCCTTCCCAGCAGGGGAGGGAGCCATCGAGCCCCGTTTCCCCACTGTGTACAAAGGAAGTCCCCCTCCTCCCTCTCGCTCGCCTCATTGGAGGAGTCCTGGGGTCCCACGGAGGGCTGTCAGGCATCCAAAACAGGACCCATGGTGGAGTGTCCCTGGGTGGGGGAAACACCCATCCCTGCTGCTTATGCATCCCTCGGGTAACGGAGCACCTTGCCATTGGCAAGTTGGACTCTGAGGATGGGGTAAGCATGATCTTCCCTATGGGGAGCAGGTGATTTCGATGTACCATTTTCTGTAGCCCTCGGCCATGCTCCTGCTTAAGACGGTATACCGGCAGGTCAGTCAGTTTCTCCACCACTAGATAACCATCTGGGGCCCACCTGTCCTGGATCTTGTGCTTACCCTGGAACCCCAGGTTTCACAGCAAGACCCTGTCCTCCACCTCCAAGTCCTGGCAGCGCACTCTGACATCATACCTCCTCTTATTCCCCTGACTGCTCCGAGCCGCTGCCTTGGAGGTGAGTTTATATGCCATGCAGAGCTGTTCTCATAGGTCACTGGTGTACTCCAGGTATGATTTATGGGAGGTTCCATCAGCAGATATCCCGAAACAGAGGTCCACCGGCAGCCGGGCCTCGTGACCAAACATGAGGTAAAAGGGGGAGTGCTGGGTAGCATTGTTCTTCGTGCAGTTGTAGGCGTGCGCTAGTTGTCCCACTCACTGACTCCAATTAGCCTTGTCGGCAGGGTCCAAGGTGCTCAACATGTTAAGCAGCGTTCAGTTGAACTGCTTGGGCTGGGGGTCCCCTTGGGGGTGGTAATGGGTGGTATGGGACTTCTGTATGCCATAACATGCCAGAAACTCCCTCACCAAATGGCTCTCAAAATCCTGGCCTGGTCAGAATGGACCCGTTTAGGGAGACTGTAGTGTTGGACATACTGCTGCAGGACCTTAACCACGGTGCTCGCATTTTGGTCCCTGGTGGGGAAAGCCTGAGCATACCGGGTGTAGTGGTCCGTGATGACCAGTATGCTGGCCATATTCTTCCGGTCCGGCTCCAAGCACAGGAAGTCCAAGCACACCAACTCCAGGGGCCCACTAGTTTGGATGTTGACCAATGGCATGGCTCGTCATGGCCAGGTCTTCCATTGGATGCACCGTAAGCAGCACTTGCAGTAGCCTTCCACGTCTGCCTGCATCCGTGGCCAATAAAATCTGGCCCGGCAGGTGTCCAAAGTGCAGTCATAGCCTAGGTGCCCCATATCATCATACAGTGACTTGAGGATCACTTCTTGGTAGATCCTGGGCAACACCAGCTGCTGTCTCAAATGGCCCGAGAAATCTTGATCCTGCACTGTCTGCATAACCAACCCATCCCATAGCACCAACTTGTCCCACTCCTTAACCAGCCCCTGAGCCTCAGGGTGGGTGCACCACACCTGCCAGGGTGATCTCCACTCGAAGAGAGCCCAAAGTAGATCTCGGATACCAGGGTCCACCCTTTGCTCCTGCTGCAAATCGGCCTTACTAGGCTGAGGGAAGGCTGAAAGGTCCAGGCCAGCAAAATTCAGATAAGCCAGAGGGATTGCTTTGGGGGGGCTCCTAGCACCTCTATGCTCTGGGTGGGACAGTCGTTGATGTTGCTAGGGGGCCCGGCCTGGGAGCAGAGCACTTGCACCAGAGCCGGATTGACCCGGCCCGGGGGGGGGTCTGGGGTGTCAGGGTTTGGATGGCAAGACAGGGCATCTATGTCCATATTGGCCCACCTACTCTGATATTCCAGGCTGAAGTTATATGTGGAGAGGGCCGAGAACCTCCGATGCCTCGCGGTGTCCAACTTAGCTGTGGTGGTGACATAGGTCCGAGGGTTGTTGTCTGTGTGCACAGTGAATGGTACCCTATACAGGAATTCATGGAACGTCTTCATGACTGCCCACTTTAGCACCAAGAACTCCAGTTTATGCACTGGGTAGTTCTTCTCGGAGGAGGTCAGGCCCTGGCTAGCGAATGCCACAGGAAGGAAACCCTTGGGATACTCCTGGTACAGGACCATCCCCAGCCCGGTAAGGCTGGCTTCAGTATGCAGGACATAGGGCTTACATGGGTCTGCAAAAGCAAGGACTGGAGCCTCCCCCAATTGCCGGATGATCTCCCTGACCTTTCCTATGGTTCATTGGCGGATAACCCTGCATCAGGTCTTTCAGGGGACACAATACCAGGGAGTAATCCTTCATGAATCGCTGATAATACCCACAGAACCCCAACAAGACTGTAGGGCGCACAAGTGGATGGGCCGTGGCCATGATTTGAGGGCCTCTACTTTAGCCGGGTCAGTCTGTACCCCCTTTTCCAAGACTATATGCCCAACATACTTAACCTGTGGCTGGCAGAATTGGCATTTGTCGGTGGAGACCTTCAGGCCAAACTCATCCAGTCGGTCCAGGGCCTTCATCAACCGGGCCTAGTGTTCTTCCAGGGTCCGCCTGAAAATGATAAGTTCATCCAGATAGATTATGACCTTCAGCAGGTTCATGTCTCCCACATCCCTTTCCATCAAATGTTGGAAGGTGGCTGGGGCCCCCAATATGCCTTGAGGCATGCGCTCGAACTGGTAGAATCTCTGTGGACATATGAAAGCGGTCTTTTCCTTGTCCTCCTCAGCCATGGGTATCTGGTAGTACTCGCTCCGAAGGTCCAGCACGGAAAAGCACTTGCTCCCAGACAGGCTATCCAGTGCGTCCTCCACTCTGGGCACTGTGTACTGGTCTGGGATAGTTCGCTTGTTTAGCAAGTGACAGTCGATGCACATTCTCATCACTCCCCTCTTTTTTCTAGCCACCACAATGGGGGAAGCATATGGGCTGCGGGACTTTGTGATGACTCCGGCACCCAGCAACTCCATTAGGTGTTTCCTCACATCCTCCACATCCCCGGGGGTTAACCTCCATGACCGCTGTCTGAATGGGCGGTCATCCCTCAGCCGGATGTGGTGCTGTTTGCCAGTGATACATCCCATGTCCCATTCATGCAAAGAGATGACCCGCCGGCGCTTCACCAACTTCTGGCTCAGGCTCCATTTATAGGCATCAGAGATTGGTGAGCTTCCAAAATCAAACAAAGACTGGTCTATCTCTTCCCTGGGATCTTCGCCAGGGGTGACAGACATGGCCCCGTCACACCGAAAGATGGACGCCAACACACAACCCCTCTGGAAGATCACCATTTTTCTTGACTCATTCTGGACCCCAACCATAACACACCGGGCCTGGGGATTGGCCAGGGTGGACAGCACCCCCCTCTGGACTAAGAGCCCAAGTGGCAGGCTGCCCGGGGGAGAGGCATCGAGCATAAGCATTTCCCCCAAGGGGGATCGGTCAAACTGGGTGATTCCTACCACCCGGCACTCAGCCCCTGGGAGGAGAGTCAGTCTCCCCCTTCCAATTGCCAAACCACCCCGACCCCACCTCCGTCCGCCCCTATGAGATCGCCAGTCACTTCAAGCCCCAACTGCTTCATGGTGTCAGTAACCAATGGGCTTGTGAGCTCACCTATGCCACCCCGGTCATGACACATCTGGGTCAATGCTCAAACATGTTGGCATTGGTCCCAATAAGCACCGGGGTATCCGACATGCTCTTTGGCTCCGGACAGACCAATGCTAGGGCCTCTATGGAGGGCAGGGCTTCCCCTCCCTTAGTCAGGAAGGAGATACTAACCACACAATACCCATCATAAAGGTAATCCGTGCTGCCAATACCCCACAGGGACAATCCGGACAGAGGTCGGAGGGGGAGGTGGGTAAGATGCTGGTTATAAAATGGCCAGTGGATGATGGTGACCTAGGATCCACTGTCCAGCAGTGCTGACCAGGCCCCCCCCTTCCACCAGAACCTCGGTGTCATCCCGAGGGCCGATTAGGCCCCTTGGCATGTCCCGGTTGGTAAGTATATGGGGGTCAGTCCAGAGGGTAGAGCAATGCCATCTTGGAGGTGAGGGTTGCTCCCTTACCAGCCCCATTGGAGTTTTTCCTGGACTAGGTGCCTCTCAGCTACCAGCTGGGGGTTCACCTCCCTTTGGCAACCCCGCCGGGTATGGCCATCCTGCCCACACCTGAAGCAAATTCATCCACTCTGGGGCCTTAGGGACCCTCAAGGGCTGGACCAGGGAGCTGTATAGCTCGGGGGCGGCTTCCGAGTGTCAGGTGCCTCCTTGGCTGGGAGAGAGAGGGACTCCATGGCCAGTTTCATTGCCCATACCAGGTCCTTCATGCCCTGGACCTCCTTCAACACTGCCCCCAGGTCTGGCGACCTGACCAATTCAGTCTGGGCCAACTCCTTGGGCTGTAGTGCAGTGCTGGTGGCGTTGAGTGCCCCCTGCAGGGCCTCCACTTCCTGCTGCACCTCCTCCTCCTCCTTGACCTCGTCCAGTAGCTGCTTGAAGGGGGGGTCACTCTTTCGAGTCCGCAGCCCAAGGGCAACCACAGTCAAGGGGGAATGCACTGCTCCCCTCAGTATCTGCTCCAACCTCATCTTCGCCATCCCAGCAGGAGGGTCATGCCCCACTTTTGCCAGTCTGCACACCACAGTCTCAACTCAGGTGATGTACTGGGACAGTTTCTCACCCACTTTCTGAGTGGTACCCCACAGCTGGCTCAGCACTGCCTCTCTCTTTTTGACCACCCCAAAGGTGCTCTGCAGAATGTCTAAATAGTCCTGGGGTGTGCAGTGGGGCTGACTGGCCCGGAGGAACCGGATGATGTCTAGCGCCTTATCCCTGAGGCTCTCCAAGTCCCACTTGCACTTCTTCTCCTCCGGGCACCCCCAGACCTGGACCATTTGGGCCACCTGGCTGCTCCAGAAGTGGAAATCATCTTCGTCCTCGGGTGTGGGGAGGGCACCTGAGAAAGTCTGCAGCCTCTTATACTGCTCGTGTGCTACTCCCAGGTAGGGGATTGAGCCACTCGGCAGCCCTATTGGAGGCAACCCTCCAGTGGAAAGCAGAGACTGGATATCATGCAGGGTTTTCCCCTCCTCCTTGAGCCACTTCCCCAGATGAGTTACAAAACCCACCTGTTCTTTGGGTGGGGGGCCCAAGGGGCCTTGCTCCCTGAGGACAGGCTGCTGGCTGAGCCTTTCTTTAATGGGGTCCAGGTCTCTTTGGACCCCATGGGGGTGACCACAGGGCCACCTTCACAGACCCCAAATCCTGCCCAGCCTCCAGGGTGATATCCCTCCACCCCCGGACTCGGTCGGTTGTCACCCTCCAGACCTTCAACCCCCCTGCAGTTGGGCAAGATCCCCCTCTAAAAAGTCTAATATGTTCTCCTTCTGTCACCCCATGGCCACATTATGGACGAGTAGCATCTTATGAGAGTCTAGCCCCTCAAAGTCGCACCAGTCCTCTACATCCTGGAATGCCATTTCCCTGGTCCCAGTGCAAACTATCACCCAACTACAGAAGTCAAGGAATACTAAAGGGGTACAACTGAATGTGGGATAGGGAAGTCAATCACAGTCACGTTTGGGCAGTCACAGGGTCGTCAAGTCAGTGAATGAATCTCAGCGGTGCCTCCACTTGTAACACCCCCCAATAATCCCACTCACCTGAGCTGCACCAGCAGGACCGGAGGCTCAGCAGTACCTTCCCAAGGGGCCAGGCCTGAGTCCTTACCAGTAGTTTCTGTGGTGCCTTAGTACCTCCACCTGGGGCTACTGCATCACCTCCTGTGGGTAGAACAGGTTAGAACATTTCCCCTGGATAAATAATGGTCTTCTCTCTAATGACTGCCTGTGATGACCCCCAAGACCCACATTCACTCCCCACGATGGCTATACACACACAGCAGGTGAAACAGATTAACAATAAATATCCAGTTTATTACTACAAGCTAATACAAAAGAGGTGGAGGCTACTCCTCCAAAACCTCCTGATTACCAAACATTCCCTTATCCCCACTTCCCCCTTTCCCCTGGGTGCACCCAGACCTGTCACAGTTAGTGGGTACCTCACGGTCCCTTAGTCTGCAGGCCAGCTGTTTACCATTGGGGCCCTTACACATTCGCACAAGTTCCAAGAAAACAAAGATAAAGTGGTGTAGAGGATGGTTCCCTCCTGATCCTCCTGGCAAAGAAAACAGTGGTCTCCCCTGAGCTGCAGCTCGGGGTACTTAAAGTGCCTGGAGAGGGCAATGGCCCCTGCAGTCCACAGCACGTCGTCTCCCACGAAATGGGTGGCGTGGTTCTTCACCTGCCTGGCCTTTCCAGCTTTGCCCACAGGCCTTTGTATAAGGCTTTCACTAGGCAGGCCTGTTCATCCTCCTCTCCATGATTCCTATGATCTTTGCAATGGGGGGGGTCACAGCAGTTCAACTCCCCCTGGTACCTTTTTAGTTTGCCTGGCTTCTCCCCTGGCAGGAAGATCTGTCCCTGATTGAGCAGCTGGAGGCTACAGTACCTTCAGGCCAAACAGTCTGCTCCAGTACTTTTGAGCAACCAACCTGAGGGTCCTCCTGCACTGCCCCAGTGGCTATCTGGCTCCTTCCTGTTCCTTATGATTGAAAGGGGGGAGAGAGAGAGGATGGAGAGGGATGCAGCCCCAGAGCCTTTACCAGGCAAAATCACCAAAATAGCCCTCTGGTTTCCTTTGAGAAACCACGATTCCCTTTCCTCCTGCTCCTCCATCCTCTTCTCTCTCTCTCTCCCCCCATTCCAACTCTCTCTCTCTCTCTCCCAAACTTTCCTTTCTCCCACACCAGCTCTGCATTTTTCCACCCCTTTCCTCTTCCTGCCAAGGGGAATGGTAGCCAAAGCCTCTCTGCCTGCAGGCAGTTTCCTCCTCTTTTGTTTTTTTTTGGGGGGGCATAGGAGAAGAGCTGCCTTTTCTCTGTGTAGGAACCCAAAACAAGTAGCATGCACTTTTCTAGCTAGACACCTGGTTCCTAACTAGTAACAACAATAATCATAGTCACAGCTAGGCTTGCAACAGGTCCAGCCACATCAACGGACCAGGTGCGAGTACCCCCAGGACAGTGGAAGCCCCCTGCCCATCTTACGTAAGCTCTGGGCTGGGGGGTACTTACATTACATTTTTGTAAGTTTTGCTGGTGTGTTTTAAATGTAGCTTAAATTCTTAAATCTTTCTGTGGTTGGAGGGATTGAAATCCTTAAATATTTCTGTGGCTAGAGACTGTTGCTGGAGGAAGGGTTCTTTGGCCAGTAACAGAGCCAGCCAATCAAGGTTGTTTGCATTTCAGTTAATCTCTGTTTAAATGCTCACTGAGACATTTTAATTCTTGTTGTTGGTGGCAGAGCTAGCACTGGAGTTTGAATATGTGGTGAGTGTGTTTTTGAGAGTTTATCTCTGAGATTTTTTTTTAAAGTGTAAGTTTTGCTGGTATGTTTTAAATGTAGCTTAAATCCTTTAATCTTTCTGTGGCTGAAGGGACTGAAAAGGCCCCCCCTTCCACACCCTTCACCAGCCTTTCTTAAATACCTAAAAGCCACTGGGGGTTGGGTTTGAAGGCTGTGAGGGAAGAGCTTAGGGAGTTGCAAACGTCCCATATGTATTAACTCTTAAAGCTAATAGTCAAGTGGGGAGAAGTTCAGACACTCAAGCTTTTACTATTTGGATTTTATGGTTTAAATGTTTCAAAGCTGCAAGTTTGAAAGTCATACGGACAGATTTGGATTTAGGAGGGGTAACTGAATATTTAAAGTTGAAAGTTTAAAGTTCAAACTGACAAGGTCATGTATAACTGTATCAACTAAAGATACTGAACTACCAAGCTAGGGATCAATGGGGTAAAGAAGGACTCAGAAGCAAACCAGTAGGGTCACCTACGGTATCCAGCTATTGCTGTACATACAGTGTGATAAGAAACTGAGGTTACATGTAAGTTAAGTGTGAATAATGGAGGGAAGAAAATTGGGGAATTATGGGGGAGATCGCACTGTGGGGTGGAGGGGCTTCAATAAGGGTGGCTGGAGATATCGGAATAGTGGAGGGAATGGGGGGCACCATGGAGTGACGGTGGCAGGCACAGGGAGGATAGTGGGTGCAGTGGTTGTGGGGCGGCTGTTTGGATGAATATACTGTGGAAACTGGGAGGGTTGTCCAATTTGTTACAGGCTGAGGAGACCGGAAGAGAAGGTACAGGAGCTCTGAAGGAAGCTGGAGAGGGTAAGGGGGGGGCTGGGGCAGGAGGGACCCCCGAGAGGAGTTGCTGGGAGAAGCAGTGGAGAAGCAGCTGGGCTAAATACCATGAGGATGTAGGGAGGGGGAATGGGAGTAAGAGGAGCAGGGGGGCAGTAAGTAGAGGGAAGGCTAAGGGCAGGGGGAAAGAGGAGATGGGGACCACTGCGGGGGTAACAAGTAATAGGGTGTTCAGTGTTGGCATCGGAGGTGGCAGTGGAGGTGTCAGAGATCGGTGGAAGGAGGGAGGGGTGGGGAGAGGAGAAGGGTAGTGAAGGCCCAGGACTCAGGCTGATAAGGAAAGAAGGGGGGGAAGGAAGGGAAGAGCTGGGTAGAGGGAGAGGCAGAAACAAGGGGGAAGTTGTCAGAGTCACAAATGGTGCAGGTAGGGGTAATAAGGGGCAAGACAGTGTGGACTCTGGAATGTGGACATGAAAACAAGAGGAGGGATATGGGACAAGAAAAAAGGGGTAGTAGTGCTGGAGGATTCTATACTGAAAGGGGTCAGATATGGTGGAAGGGGAGAAAGACACAGTCGTATCTGGGTTGATGCTATTCCCGGGTTGACCACAGGAAGAGCAGGGCAGGCACTTCTCAAGTGCACATGGAAGGGGAGGAAGAAACCTCACATGGTGATGCAAGTGGGTATAAATGACTTGGCAGGGGAGACTGTAGAGGTGGTAAAGGGGAGGTTGAAGGATTTGGGTAGGCAGTGTGAGGAGGTGGGGGGGCAATGACATTCTCTGAGGTACTCCTGGAACCATGTGTGAGTACTGTGAGGGAAAAAAAGGATAGAGGAGTTCAATGAGTTGATGAGGGATTGGTGCTGTACCAGGGAGTATGGATTAGTGTCAGACTGGGGCAGGACCTGGGGCAATAGTGACTTATATGCAGGGGGCATGTTACATTTGAGAAGGGAGGGCAAGTGAGTACTAAAAAATGGAATAGAGTGGTACACATCAAAAAAGGTGGTTTTAAACTCGGGGGTGGTGGTGAGGGGACTGCTAATAGGAAAATGATCTGGAAAGGGCAGCCTAGTGAGCTCACCCCCCTAGTTATGGGTAAAGGCAGTGGTGAAGTGGCACAGGGAGGGAGCATGCAGGGTTGCCAGGTTGGAGTGCAAAACGCACTGTCCCCCTGTGATAATATTGAGGGTAAGGGGAGGGGACCACTGAGAGGAGAGGGCAGACTGAGGAGCTGGGGGGGTAACAGAGTGGAATTGTTGGAAGGTAGTCTTTCTAAATGCGAGGACCCTGGATAATAAAACAGCAGAGCTTCAGGTGCTTCTTTTGGAGGGTAGTGTGGACGTTGTTGCAGTGACTGAGACTTGGGCCACCCAGTACCATGACTGGGATCTGGCAATCCCAGGGTATACAATTTACAGGAAAGACTGAGGGGTTGGGAGAGGGGGTGGGGTAGCACTCTATGTGAGGGAAGGGATCAGATGTACGAGGGATGAGGGGGAGGAAGGGAGGACAGAGGCACTATGGATGCAGCTTCTGGACTCCAAGGGTAGAAAGCTGAGGCTGAGGGTGGTGTAAAGACCACCAGCCCAATCACTGGAACTGGACAGGGAGTTAGCAGAGCAAATAACAAGGGTGTGTTGAAAGAGGAGTGTGTGATTGTGGGGGATTTCAATCTGCCGGAGGTAAATTAGAGCACCCCTGCCACCTCCAATGCCAGGGAGCAGGTGCTCCTGGATGCAATCCAGGATGGTCTCCTGGCACAGCTGATCAGTGGGCCAACACGATTAGGTAACACACTGAACTTGGTGCTGTCAAATGAGGAGGCGGTGAGGGAAATAAGGGTGGAAGACCCACTAGCTGGTAGTGACCACCAAACAGTGTGGTTTACTCTCAAGTTGGGCAGGGACAGCTGGACCAGTGGCATGGAGGGCTGAGGCATTCATGCCTTAGCTTCTGCCACACCGGTGACTCGTGTTTTTGTGGTGCGAGTGGGCCGCTGGGGGTCGGCTGGGGAGGGAGAGGACTGAGCATCCGTAGGACAGCTCTCCTCTCCTGGGGGAATACAGGCTCAGCACTTCCCTGACACCTAGCGGAGGCTGGGTGCAGGCACACCATGAGCTTGTCACAAGCAAGGGGGGTGGAGCAGTTGGCCAGCATGCTGTGGGTGGAAGCACGCACAGCACAGCCATTACCAGCATTGTACACTGTACCCAGTGGGAAACTGAACAAGGAAACAGAGGTCCCAGGTTGAGCAGGATGACAGCAGCCACCCTCCGCAAGCCCCAACTCTGAATGGCATTTCCCCAGAATTGGATCCTATTCGAGGGGAGTCGAGCTAGGGGGAGTCCTCACCACTCTGCCATGGAGGGTAAACTATGGGAGAAGAAAGGGCTAGCTGCCCGATGTCGGATGCGGGGCTGGGGGGGGTGGCTGAGAGAAGGTAGCCAACTGGTGGGGACCCAAGGAGAAACAAATCAATGTAAAAAAAGTTGGGCAGGGAGTCTGGAGGCACAGTAACAAAGGTGGTGGATTTTAGTAGGGCGGACTTCGGGAGGATGAGCGAAATACTGCAAGGAAGACTTCAGGGTATTAGGCCAGAGATGGATGCACAGCAAATGTGGGAAATTATTAAAACTGGGCTAACAGAGGCTACACAAGCTTGCACCAGGACCAAGAGCAAGAAGTGCAGAGCCAGAAAACCATGCTGGCTGAACAGAGAAGTGTCGGAGGGGGTGAGGGCGAAGAGAGCTGTGAACCAGAAGTTCAGGAGAATGAGGAAGGAAGAGGACAGAGAGGCTTATGTGACTTGGTCCAAGGAGGTGACTAAGCAAGTGAGAGTAGCCAAGGCCTCCAGGGAGCTAAGGTTAGCGAAGGGCATCAAGGGAGGGGAGAAAAACTTTTTTACATATGTCAGGGAAAAGAAGAAGTGCAGAGACCATGTAGTGAAGATAAAGTGGGGAGGAGAGTGGATGGAAAAGGGAGAAGAACAAGCGGAAGTACTAAATGAATACTTTTGCTCCATTTTCATGAAGGAGAAGGATGGTCCACTACCACCATGGACTGGGAGGGTGGGGTTGATAGGGAGGAGATGATGGATGGAATGATCAAGGGGAATAGAGTACTAAAGTGTTTGAAGGCAATAAGGGTGGACAAGGCACCAGGTCCTGATGGCATCCACCCCAGGGTGCTGAGGGAGATGGCGGAGGTGTTGGCCGAGCCACTAGCAGACCTTTTCAGCACCTCCCTGGACACAGGATGTGTGTCTCAGGACTGGAGGGTGGCCCATTTCGTGCTCATGTATAAGAGTGGCCCTAGGGATGAGCCAGAAAATTATCAGCCTGTCAGTCTCACTTCCATAGTGGGTAAATTTATGGAGATGATACTGAAGGAGAGGCTGGTAACGTTCCTTGAGGGTAGTGACCTCCAGGAGGGGCAGCAGCATGGGTTCATCTCGGGGAGGTCTTGTCAGATCAATCTAATAGAATATTACAACTGGGTAACAAGAGAGCTGGATATGGGTCATGCTGTAGATGTCCTGTACTTGGACTTCAGCAAGGCCTTCAATTCAGTGCCTCATGGGAGGCTGGGGGTGGGGGAGCTGACTGCTGCGAGGGTGGGGATGAAGCTGACAAACTGGATAAGGAAGTGACTAGAGGGGAGGCTGCAATGAGTGGTAGTTGGGGGGAGCTCTCGACACCTAGACTGGTCAAGAGCGGTTTGCTGCAGGGCTTGGTACTATTTGGGCTCTTTATCTCAGATATATATATTTTTTTATTTTAGTCTTTGGTAACCAGGTAATGCCCACTAGGCACAAGTGCCTGTTTTCAGGGGTGACCTGGGAGCACTGGGCAGTTAAGTGACTTGCTCAGCGTCACACAGTATGTAAGTGGAGGTTGTGAGAATCAAACTCAGGTCTGGTCTGCCGGATGTATCAAGCTCATTCAAACCTCATTCCTCTAAATTCTAGGCTATACTGGGAGCAGTTGGAACCAGGGTTAGTCTGTTCGCAGATGATACCAAAATGGGGGCAGTGGTGGACGAAGAGGATGGATGGAAAAAACTACAAGGTTACCTAACCAAACTGGAGGAATGGTCGGAGCAGTGGCAGCTGGGATTCAATGTGAAAAAGTGCAAGGTAATGCACTTTGGGGAAACAAACCCAAGGAGGGACTACTGGTTGGGAAGGGTGAGGTTGGGAATCACTGAGGAAGAGAAGGACCTAGGAGTATTGGTAACAGGGAGCATGAACTACTCTGTCCAATGCAGGAAAGCAACAGCTAAGGTGAACAGGATGATGGGCTGTATCACAAGGGGTTTCTCATCCAGGCATAGGGAAGTGATCCTGCCTCTCTACAGATCTTTGGTCAAGCCACACTTGGAGGGTGGCAGCCAATATGGGCGAGTATTGTTGATCGGCTCAGTATGAGCGACTCAATAATACCATTCCCATATAGAGTGAGTAGGGAAAAAGAGAACAGTATAGGTACAGCAAGAGTAGCACTGAGGGATACATGCTACATTTGCGAGAAAGCAGATAAAATTATTTGCTTGGCCAAGCCCTGCCAAGCTGGCCATGTGGTGTAGTGCCCCGGAGTCTATGGTGCCGGGATCGGATCCTGGTGCGGGCAAGTGTTTTTGCTTCCAGGGGGAGGTCCTTTTTGCCTAAGTCCCTCCCTTGGAGTTGAGAATATTTATTTGGGGGTGCATGGGCATAGCCCCCAAAAACAAAAACAGTTATTTCAGGACGATCGCTGTTTACAGTGGTCTCTCTTAATCCAAGTTGCCCTTTTTAGCGCAGGCAAATTTGCGTTGCTCTTTGTGAGCAGCGCGATAAGGGACTTGCCCTTATCACATAAAATCCACTTGGAGTACTGTGTGCAGTACTGGCAGCTGTATCTGAAGAGGGATATTAATTTACTGGAAGGTGTGCAATGGAGGGCAACAAAAATGTTACGGGGATGGAGGGCAAGGCCTACGAAGACAGGCTGAATGAGCTGAATACGTACACACTGGAGGAGAGGAGGGATGGGGGGCTATGATTGAAACATTCAAGTATTTGAGGGGATAAAGCTAGCACTGAAGGGGTGTTTAAACTGAGGAGGGGTAGGGACACAAAGGGGGAATGGATTAAGATTGGAGGGTGGAAGATTTAGGAGGGAGATGAGGATGCACTACTTCATGGAGAGGGTGGTGTCTAAATGGAACGCTCTACCAGAGGGAGTGGTATCATGTAAGGCAGTAGGAAGTTTTAAGAGGGAGTGGGATAAAGCAAGAGGGAGGGTCTGGGTGGAGGAGGCTGAGGTTGTCATGGGAATGACAGATGGGGAGGGAGTTGGGGCAGCTGCAATCTAGGGTGCTAGCTGCACACTCGGGCAAACATTGATAGGCCGGGTGGTCTGTTTCTGCTGGCAGATTTGTATGTTCGCACCTTCCTATCAGTGCTTGCCCTTGGTACTGGTAACATCTCTGAAAAAAAAAAACTGATTTGAATCCCAGACTGCTGTAGTATCTAGCGAGAGCTCTGAATCTTGCCTGCACCTCCATCCAGCTACTTCCTGCCAGGTTATTCATTCCCAGGCAGAACAGCAGGTGTGTTTTCTCATCCTGCTGCTTCCCCTTGAGTGGATATAGTGAATGACCTTCGCCACCGTCATACCCGGCAGACACTCAACCCACACTGCGCTGCTCTTGTTCCCCTGACCTGCCACCTAATTCCTTTTATTATCAAGTCCCCAATCAGTAGGACCCTGCTCTTCATCTCCTTCTGGTTACATCTCCCTTCTGTCCTTCCTCCAACCTTTTGCATTATATTTTCCATGCTATTTTCAATACTTTCTTTACCCATTTTACCTCCCATATTACTGTCTTCTCTCTGTGACCCCCAGCTTTGTTTCCCCCACAGGTGCTTTGTGCTAAGCCACCCGCCTCTGCCCCTCCGTTTGCAAACTTTTCCCTTCCCAGTTTATCTGCCTCTGCCCGTGCCCTGACTGATTTTCCCTGAGGACCTTCACCTTTCTCTGCCCCATCCAGTCTTTGCTCCTCTGAACCTGAGCATGCTGCCCCCACCCCCCCCCCTTTGGGCTTGGCCCTTGTTGTTACCTGATAGGGCATCCCCATTTTCTGATTTTTCTGATCCTTACTTTGCGCTTGCCTCTCCTATTTCCTCTGCATATTCTTAAACTCCATTTTCCTGATTCCCCCCATTTAGTGTCCCTAGTGGCAAGGCAAGGCAATTTTATTTATAGGGCGCCCAATCCCGGAGACTCTGGGCACCGAACTTAAATGAGGACATACATAATAAAACCTCATTAAAACCATACCAAGATTAAAATTCAGTAAAATAGAGGTTTCCAGAAGTCAAACTTCATAGGACTGGCCAAAACTAAAGAAGATGTCAGCAGTCAAAGTCCAGGCTGAAGAAGTGAGCCTTTAGCCTCCCCCTTAAATACCTCAATCAAGTCACCATCAGGGACAGACAGAAAAACAGCGGGGAAGGATATCAAGAGATACTATGGTGGGAGGCCACCCCATCATAGTTGAAACGGAAAACTGTCAAGATAGACCAAAACAAATAGATTTCATTGCTACATCAAGCTTTAGAAAGGGGGGGGAGATAATCAAATCTCAGACTGCAGGAGGAAGCGAGTTCGACAGGGTCGGCCCAGAGACACTAAAAGCACGATATTATGAGGTCTTGGGCCGAACCCTGGGAACGTCCAAGAAGCCCCTTGAGGAGGAGTGGGGGGAGTGAGCAGAGGACTCCATTGTCATAAGCTCAGACAGGTAATCAAGACCCAGCCCATATAGGGCCTTAAAGGTGAGAAGACCCACCTTGAAAAGGACCCCTCCTCCTGACTGGCAGCAAGTGCAGAGCATGCAGGGCTGGAGTCACACGACTGGACCTTGAAAGGCCAGTCAGCAACTGGGCTGCTGCATTCTGCACTAGCTGCAGCCTGTGGAGGGTCCTTCCAATGACCCCGAAGTACAGAGCATTGCAGTAGTTGAGTCTCAAAGTCACAAAGGCATGTACTAGTGTCAGCAGGTCCTCAGGCAGAATGAGGGGGCTTAGTCCAGGCAATGTTCCTCAAGTGGTAAAAAACACTGTTGACTACAGCTGACACCTGATCTTCAAAGATCAATCTGCAATCAAGGATCACACTCAGATTTCACACCCTTGGAGAAATCACCAATGGAGCAGACCCCAGAACAAGTCCAGAGTCAGCCCCCGGTGTCAATCCATTAAGCCCATAACCAGGCTCGATCACCAGCACCTCAGTCTTAGCCGGATTGAGTCTCAGCCAGCTGGAAGCCATCCAGTCATTGATTTTAGCCAGACAGCTGTTAAGCACGTTGACCGCTCCCAATGTTCTGGATGCAAAAGAAACACAGTTGGGTATCATCTGCATAGCAGTGAAACACCACTCTGTATTGTCGAATGGTCTCGACCAGGGGCAGCATATACACTGCAAACAACATCGGTGACAAGATCAAGGCCTGAGGTACCGCAGAAGACAGAAGCACTGGGGAGGAGGAGAAATTCCTCATCACCACCCACTGCACTCTGTCCAAGAGATAGGACTCAAATCATTTGATGTTGGTGCCGGCGAGTCCCCAAAACTCACAGAGCTGATCAAGAAGCACAATAGTAGTAATAATAATAATTTTTATTTATATTGCGCTTTTCAAGTGTCGAGGCACAACCCAAAAAAGAAGATAAAAATACAAGAATACAAAAACAGAAATACAAAAGCAATATTATAAAAACACACAAAGGCAGATTATTGAACCGTAAAACCGTATGCCTTTTCCCACAGAAAGGATTTAAGAACCTGTTTAAAACTCCCCACGGTCATCCACTCCCTAATCCAATGGGGTAGAGAATTCCAAAGGGAAGGGGCTGCAAACATAAAAGTCTGGGCCCCAGCAGATTTTAACATCACCCTTGGAATCTCTAGCAACCCCTCGTCGGCTGAGCGGAGAGATCTCACAGGCCGACGAGGGATCAGGAGTTCTTTCAGGTAATCAGGGCCCAGATCGTGTAGGGCCTTAAAAGTCAGTAATCCAACTTAGAAGGTGATGCACCACTGAACAGGCAGCCAGTGCAGTTCCCGAAGCACCAGTGTAATATGGGAAGATCTAGGGGTGCCCATCAACACTCGGGCTGCAGAATTCTGCACCAGCTGCAAGCGGCAGATATCAACCCCTGGAAGCCCAAGGTAAAGCGAGTTGCAGTAGTCCAGGTGCGAGGTCACAAAGACATGGATCAAAGTTGGCAGATCACCAGACGGAACAAGGTGCTTGATCCTGGCAATGTTTCTTAGATGGTAAAAAGATGACTTTACCACCGCTGACACCTGGAACCGAAGAGTCAACACTGCATCTAATATTACCCCCAGATCCACACCCATTCAGAGACCTGTAGCTCGACATCCCCAAAAAACAATCCAGATGGGGTGCCGGCCACAGGTCTCCCAATCCAGCAATCTGGATCCAATACCAACACCTCCATCTTTCCAGAGTTCAACTTCAGCCAGCTGGACCTCATCCAATCCTGGATTTCATTTAGGCAGCTGTTAAATACCGAGATAGCTCCTTCCTGGTCGGGTGCAAAGGACAGGTATAGCTGGGTATCATCTGCATAATAATGAAACCTCAGCCCATACCGTCTCACAATGTCTCCGAGGGGAAGCATGTACACCGCAAACAACATGGGGGACAATATAGAGCCCTGAGGAACCCCACAAAATAGAGAGATGGGATCAGAGGAAAAAAACCCTGACAACACTCTGAGTTCTTCTGGTGAGGTATGAAGTGAACCATCTGAGAACAATCCCAGAGAGCCCAAAAATACATCTCAGGTGCTCAAGTAGGACCCCATGGTCACTGGTGTCAAATGCTGATGAGAGATCTAATAGTACCAAAATGGACCATTTTCTCTGGTCTCTCGCCATCAGGAGATAATTGAGCAGCCGAACCAGCGCAGTCTCGGTACTGTGCCTCTTTCGAAAACCTTATTGGAGAGGTTCGTAGATGCTATGGATGGTCAAATGGTTCTCCAACTGGGCGACCACTACCTTCTCAATCACTTTCCCTACAAAGGAAAGGTTCAAGATAGGTCTGTAGTTAGCAAGACAGTCTGGGTCCAAGGATGCTTTCTTCAGCAAGGGTGTCACCACTGCCTCTTTCAAGGAACAGGGATATTCACCCAAGTCAAGGGAACACCAGACTATCTGTGCTAGAACCAGTAGAATGGACTCCCCATACCCCAGAATTAGGGAAATAGGGCCTGGATCTAAACTACGCAGGTAGGATGCAGCCCTTGGACAATCCGCATAACATCTATGATTTCCAGGCGGTCGAAGGTACTCCAGGAAAACGAAGGGGTGGTGACCAGATCCTGGCCACTAGCAACCCACATAGAATGTATCTAACAGATCTCTGACCTAATGCCAGCCACCTTATCAGCAAAGAACCGAGCAAGCTCATCACACTGTAATTGTGAAAACACTCTACGGAGCTGTAGACAGGTTGGGTTGCACAATCTGTCCACAGTACTGAATAGCTGAGCTGGTCGGTTCTGAGTGGCAGAAATTTCCCTGGACAGGAACTCTGACTTCTTACAAGAGATTTCTGACTGATAGAATTGATAATGTTCTAACAGTCTAAGGTGGTCGGCATCCAGGCCAGATTTCCGCCAACAACGTTCTAACCTGCGTCTAAGTCGCCGCAACTCCCTTAAGGCCCCATAAAACCATGGAGCCCGAGGTCGAAGGGAGAGAGGACGCACATGAACTAGAGCAATAGAATCCAGGGCAGAGGTGAGGCAGTATTATAAACCACAACCAATGCCTCTGGATCACTGCAATGCACAGGAAATTCTGATAGGTCAAGAACCACAGCAAGGCCATTGGAAGAAATATTCCGCAAAGGGCAGTACTTGACCATCTCCACAGGGATCGGCCTACAAGGTGGGGTGCCAGAATTGAATCTCACAGTGTAGTGATCTGACCAATTGACTGGTTCCTCCCTCACATCAGAAGCCTCGATCCCCAGGAGGAAGACCAAATCAAGAGAATAGCCACCTTTGTGTGTAGCAGTGGTAATCACCTGTGTTAGGCCCAGTGAATCCACAAGAGCTAATCTGTCTCCCCTCTATCTCTAGCCCCGAGCAGATCATTATGCACTCTCACTAGAGCAGTTTCAGTGCTATGTCTGTCCCGAAAATCTGACTGGAAAGGCTCATTGATATCCAAGGATGCCAGGTGATCCTCGAGCTGATGTGCCACCAATTTCTCAACAACCTTGCTCAAAAATGGCAGGTTGTAGATTGGACGGTAATTCGCCAGGGCGTCTGGGTCGAGGGAAGATTTCTTTAGGAGGGGCTTCTCCAGTGCTTCTTTCAAAGTGACTGGGAAGACCCCTCCGCCATCGAGCATCTGGCAATCCTGGTGAACACCAGGCCAACGGCATCGCCACATCCCACTAAGAAGCACGTCGGTGCTGGGTTCAGTTAGCAAAAGGTGTGCTTCAGCTCCAAGATCACCTTAGTCACTTCAGACACCTCCACTGATAGAGGAAAAACAGAGCAAACTCTTCACATAAAGTGGTTGAAAAAGCTTTTTTCATCCAGACGCAGGCAGGATGTAAAAGCCTGTCCACAGTCCGAAACAGTTGAGATGGTCCGTTTCTCCATGCAATTTCCCTGGGCAGAAATTTTTCCTTCTTATGGGAAATTTCCCCCCGGTACGCAGCATATTAAGAACGTAGAGACAGCCTGTCAGCCTCCAGCTGGGTCTTCCACCAGCAGTTCTCCAAGTTCCAACCCCTGATCTTCATCACCTTGAGATTTCCATCAAACCAAGCGGATCTCAAGTGAGAGGATCTGGGTCATATACAGACTGGTGCAATGGCATCTAGAGCTTCAGTAATGACCGTATTATAAGAGGCCACAGCCTCTCCAGTGCCAATGGCACATGCAGCATCAACCCTAGATAGATCAGCCAATGCCAATAATCCATCTGGGTCGATACCCCTTAATGGGTGATAGCTGATCATCTCCACAGTGGGGCAAATCTATTTTTTGTTCTAAGCCCACTGCCTGTATCCCTCTGGCTGATGGTGCTCCCATTGCTCCCTCCTCCCTTGTCCTCTGTGCAGGCTTTGGTCCTTTTATACTTTATCATCTGCCATTCCCTCGGTCACTCTTGTGTCCCTTGCTGCCTCTATCTGGGATTCTTGTATCCCCTCTGGTGCTTTCCTCTACCCACCCTCCTTGCTTTTGTGCTCCTTATGTATCCTCCAGTCCCTATCCCATCTTCCTTTCCTGCGGCTGTGTTTGCTCCTTGTCCCCCTTCAGCTCCCCTTACCACACCTTGTTCCCTTGGCTGTCCCCTTTAGTTGCCATGAAGCCTTGACGGGAGCAATCCAGTCCTCCTTCTACCTCCTCTCCTTTCCCAGCTTAGTGTCCATCTTAGCCATCCCACTGCCTCCCTAAGCTGTGCAATCTGCCAACATACCCATATATCCTCAATTTTCCAGACTATATCCAGTACCATGGCTACCCCTCAATCAGTACACCCTCCCACCCTCCCAAAGATGCCCCCAACCCTTGTAGCCTGGGGACCCTGCATTGGATCCGCCCTCACCCTGCTCCATTGGTCCCTCCAATGTGGCTGCCCCTCCATTTTCTCCTCTTGCCTATGTTAAGCTTTTGGTTTCCAGCCCAAGGTGAGATTTTCCTTGTTCAAAACTATCAGTATCTGGCCCCTGTGGCTTTCAGATTTCTGACCCGGGAATGTTAGGGCTGCACCTGATTATACTGTCCACCAATCGTAGGGCAACCCCTCCCATAAAAGTGAAGCACTCTTGGGTGGAGGGATGGGGAGGGTGGGTTTATGCCCTATCCCACTCTCGTGAGAGTTAATCAGCCCTGTCCTTCTCCCCACTGAGACTTTTCTATCCCCAACTTAAGGCCTCCTATCCAATTTCAGCACGTACCTCTTTTACTCCTACTGCAAGGCCCTCTCCTGCCAGATGAAAGACAAGGACACAATGTGGAAATGCACAGGAAACAAGAAACCCTACAGTTTACTGCAACCTTTCTTGCAGAGAAAATTTCCCCTTACTATGGGCCACTATGCCCATACACAAAGAAAAATCACCTTGTTTCACTGCTGCCCCTACCGGTCCACTGCTCTTAGCGTTTCTCCTCTGAACCCAAAATTTCAAACCCAAAAATCCTTGCTAAAATTATTTGCACTTCTTTTTGTTCCTCTCACTTTGCTTAGTGTCTCAGTAGCACAGTAGTAATCCCAGAGGTCCGTCACCACACCGCACCGCACCACAAGCCCCGTGGCCTGCTATGCACCCCACCACACTCCCTCCTGGCTCCTCTCTTACTCCTCCTCTATTACTTTTAAAATAAAGTAATAAGTAACTGTAACTATATACTTTTCCCTAAAAGTAACTGTGGCAGGGTAGCCCCCCCAAAGTCTGAGTGCACCCCGGGACATCCTCTCTTATTCCTCCCCTTTCTGAAGCTTGCTGTAGCAGCAAAACCTATTTGTTTGGTCTATCTTTTTTTTTTTATTCTCATTCTTTATCTGGCAGGACCCCCATCTTTTCATCATCCTTGGTCACAGCCCCCAGAGACCTCCACCACTGCCTATGGCTGCCGAGGACCTACAGTCACCCCCGGCTTACCCCACGGAGGGTGGGGCCGTGGCCACCTTCGTGACCACAGAACTAGAGTCTGGTTGGGGTCCCGCAGTGGCGGTGATGAGATGAGGTCCTCTGGGGAGGGCTTCATTCACACGGTGATCTTGCCCACCTCCATTTTTCTGTTTTTCTCCCCAGGGAGGCAGGGACATGCAATGATGCCAGCATCCGCCCCGCCTCCCAGACATCGAGCATCGGCAGCGCGAGTTCTCCCAGCTTCCGCCAGGAGTCCTCAGCTCAAGTGCTTCCCACACCTACCTCCGAAGAAGGAGAGCTATCCAAAGGATCGCCCATCCTTGTCCCCTGGCCGGCCCTCCAATGACCTGGGTCCATTCCCGAACCTGGGTCGCCGGTGTCGCAAGCGGAAATCCCACCGCTGCGCCAACGGGCCAGCTTTGTTTGGTCTATCTTGACTGTTTTTCCTGTTTCAACTATGATGGGGTGGCCTCCCACCATAGTATCTCTTGCTATTCTTCCATGATGTTTTTCTCTGTCTGTTCCTGGTAGTGATTGAGTAGAGGCAGAGTAATGCCTCCTATCTACAACATGGCCATGGGCTAGTTGGCAGTAAAGCTGTGTAAAGTCCCACTATGCCTTGTGTGGATAATGGACCACTGTTAAATATAATAATAAAGGTGTTTGCCCCAAGAAATATGTGAATGGCAAAGTAAGCTCTTAACAAAGCTAAGCATGGAGCCAGCCAGCTCAGTCTGTGTATGGCATCGGAACACATGTCTGCAGGGACACTTGTGGGGCATGGTCAGTCCTGGTACCCTTGGAGTAAAGGTGGCACTATTGAGAAAAGGGAACAGTCAGAGTATGTGCTACGGGGGGTGTAGAATTGTAAATAAAAAAATAAACACCCCCATAGCAAGATGATCCCTGGTGCCCCATTTGCTCCAGTTGGAGCAAAAGTTAAAAGTATTTATCACTTTCCACAGTTCCATTACGCTGCCCCTGTAGCTCCTGAAAGGAGCAAGTGTATGACGTATGTGTGCAGCTTTTAGCGGCTGTACAAACAGTAAGCGGAGCAGTTCTTTGTGATACAGGGTGTGATAGTACAAGGCTCCCCCCCAACTCCTCTGGTGGTCTCAGAGTTAACCACACTAGGTGACTCTTTTAACGGAGAGGAGAGGGTTGTTAGAAGAAGTGCTTCCTGACATAGCACTCTCTCTCTTTCCTGTGTCCCGAACAAAGAGCAGTGTGTCGTACTCCAGCAGCCTGGCAGAAGAAAGTAAAATATAGGAATAAGCCAGGCTGCCCAAGTAAATAAGAACACAGAATGTGTTTTTGTTCAGGCTCCCTCTATACCCTAAAGCCTTCAGAGGGGTGTCTGACACTGTTAAGAAAACCAGGCCATTTGGCAAGAGGGCCCAAATGAAAAGCCTAGCCAACGGCTTAGCTTTATAGCCATCAACAATAAAAAAGAGCTGTGTTTTCAGCTGTAGTTGTTGAGTAGCCCACATAATCAGATTGTAGCTGCTCTTTCTTATACAGAACAGCCCCCAGTATTGTTTTGTTACAGACAACATGCGGTTGTAAATACTGGGCTACATATAAAATCTCAAGAAGGGGTTCTGAATGTTATCAGTCACCACTCCCAATAGCTATGCAATATAAAAACCTTTCTATTTGCCAGAGTGGGATTGCCAGTGTTAAAGACAAGGCAAGACACAAAGAAGTAATAAAAAAATGCATGTCCTGTATCTTTTAAAAGCCAGGCAGTCCCCCTCATATAAACAGCTTGCTGTTCCAAAAGCACACAGTGAACAAGTAAGATAATTATAAAAAGGTCTTAAGCAAAGGCTATAGTTATGTCCCCAAAAGCCTAGCCCTTCTTACGTTCGCTTTCGAGCATGCGCAAGGAACGTTTTTGGACAGTACAACATTCTGGAGGTGTGTTACCCTCCTGTCCAATATACTGCTCCTTGAAGCAGGCACGACCGTACCCCACCAATAGATGGACTAGCTGTCTATGACAGCAGTTGGGCTGCAGTGGTCTTCAGTTCAAAGAAAACCACCTGCTGCAATCAGCAGTGGTAACGTACGTGTATGTGGCATACTGACATCACGATCCCTCCCACTAACTCCCTCTGCTGCTGTCCTCCCCATTCCCTCATTCCCCATCTCAACCACTGAACTTGCTCTGGCAGACATTTCAAACGCTCTTGCATTTCAGCCCATTAGAACTTATCTATACTGAGTCTGACAGCATGAATATTCTGGGGCATCACATCATGCCTTATGTACAAAACGATCTGAGATATTGTTATTAGAAAATAAAGCAAATCTGTACCATATTTTACTAAGTCTAAGCTAGTTGAATATTATTTTTTCAGCTTTGTTCTGGAGGACAAATTCTAATCAAAATGATAGTGGCATAAAGTTAAACAGAAATACTTAACTGTAATACAAAAAGGAGACCCTAAAGGTTCTCGCCTAAAACATATGCAGCACATTTATCTTAGGTATTAACACTGAAATAGATGTGTTTATTAACACAAAATGGACTTGTGCAGGCCAACTGAGCCCATGATCATTTCCAGCCATTGTACAGACATCATTTTTCAAGCACTTTATATAGGCTAAAACCAACAGTGTTTCTTATGGATGTCGCTAACAAAATGGACTAGCAAGTTTTACAATTATGCCAGAGCTGCAAGTTTTATATTAGCCACTCAAATTAGCAGAAACAAATAAATAAGACAGACACCACAGGCAGACGTGTGAAACACCACTGTTGTTTAAAACGTTGTGACATGAGATATAAATATATAGGTATCCACTGGTTATTCCGTTTTATCTAAGGTAACAACTTTAGGTCTTATTACTAAACAGTTTCCCTGCTATTGAAGACAGTTAACTGCATTCAGTATTGAAAGCTGCTTGTAAAAACATTTGCTGTTGAAAATCATGTTATTAAATAAGATGTTATTTATCTGTGATACAGTTATTTCATGAGATACATGTATCTGACTGAGAGCGAAACATCATAATAGCTTGCCTATGTGTATAAACTGCAGTCTCTGTCTCAAATCCATATACTTTTTGAGGTTAGGAATAACTATAGAATACAGTTTTAATTTTCATCTTAAATTTAAAACTAAAACATTAATGTCTGTCTGTCATATCCACCTGTTATAACTAAATACATATACAAGTTTACAGTGATGCATATCCAGGAAACGAGAAATCAGTACAGATAATTAAACACAAAATACTCCCAAGATATACTTTCCAAAAGTTGCCATGGTAATTTCAAGTTGAGAACGATCTCATTTCAAACAAAATTAAGTAAAAGTATACAGTTTACATTTTTCATCAAATGTTATGTTTTCTTTAAGAGGAGAAACAGATTTTATTTGCTTTGGAATGCCACTTGGTCTGTGTTTCATCTTTCTCCTATCGCAAGTTCGCTGAAATATGAAATATACCCTATACCTGTGCAAGGATATTTCTACAACATACACGGCAATACATTCTTTAAGAGATGCTTTTTTTTCTCAGGCTTGGAGTAATCCTACTATTTGCACACTGGAACAACAAAAACACTTGACAAATGAATTGTATTATTTCTGTAAGAATATTAAGATTAAAAGTATATTGTTTCATTTACTATGGGGTTTAAAGTTAAACCACCATTTTGGATTGATATTTCTGGATGTTTCAACCACATATTCTTCTGAAAAGCCCAGAGGTAGTTTGGGTTTTACTAGAACGGACAAACCGAATGAAGAAAAATACAGTAACTGTTGATTTTACAAAAGTAATATCCTTCTATAATGAATCCAAAACACAGTGGGCTGGATATTCAAACTGCGCCCAAAATGTGCGCAATAGCAGAAGCAAGCACAAGTTCATTGCGCACAAGTGCAATAGACACGATATTCAAAAATGGAGCAAGCCAAATTGGGCAACCAGCCAACGTCTGAATATCGCACAACCTGTGCCATAGCGCAACCAGGAAGGGGAAGCTGAGCAGATACGATGCACTATAGCGCAACAAGGGCAGCCCATCTGAGCAGCCCAGAGGCACCATAGCGCAAGCAGGGAGCCCCCCAGCAGCAGAGCAATGGAACTGCACAACCAGGGAGGTAGGCAGAGTCCCACCACCCATGCCAGAGATGGGCACAGGAACACACTGCAGAACTGACAATGCACCCCCACACCCCAAGCACAGCACAACTGGGGGAGGGATGGAATATCCACCGGCCCATGGGGACAAGCAAACAAAGCACAGCTGGGCCATGTTGCCCCAGCACACCCACTGGCAAGCTGAGACTGCCACACAAGGGGGGGCAGACCACCCCAGTGTACAGCAGCCCCCCATGCACAGCACACCCTGCACTGTGACCCCAAGACACCCCCCCATGAGCAGTGACCATCACTGCAGGAATTGCCATGCATACCCCCCATCACACTGCAAGCTCATATACCACAGAACCATACAAGCCAGAGCCACCATGAGCACCCAGCAGTGGGTGGCAGCACACGACAATGCAACAATGGCAGACACAGTGCCAACACGCACAACCCCCCTGAGGCACAGCTGAGAGACTGAACATGTGTCACCACAAGTGGTACCCCACACGGGAAAGGGCATGCCCTTGACACCACTGCCATTGATACAGCACCCTGCACAGTAGACAGGTGTCACAGCGTGACCCACCATGAGCCACAGCAGCCAGCACAGACACCCACAGTGTTGCATGGAAGCATGCAGCACTCTGGGTGCAACACAGTGCAGGGGCAAACACACACACCCATACCCTCAGGGACACCAACACAGGGACGCAGTAGTGTGGCAACCAAGTCCCCAGTGTGGGTACATGTAAACTGTGCACACACAGCCTGCAGTCCACCATGGCACAGGAGCGACACCCACCCTGTGCATGTACTGTGGCCCTGAATGTGACCAGCACATGCCTGGATCACAAGTCACAGACAGTGCTGCACAGCCCCTGCAACACACACAAGACACAGCATGGAGGTGGAACAGCAACTGTGGAGGCCACAGTGTCACCCGAGGCAAACATGCACCCCACTGGTGACAGGTGGCAACCCAGCATTGCGACGGTCACAGTGGATAACCTGCAGGGACAGCACCCACTGACAAGGCAGCAGATCTGGCAGGCCACAGACATGCAAGGGTGTCAGCTGCACAGGCCAAGGACAGCTTGACAGGGGCACAGTGGACACAGAGCAGGCACCATGGAACACTGCACACAGCAATGCAATGCACAGAGAACAACACACACCACATATACCAACTGAAAGCCACTCCCACACCAGAGACACCTCCCCATGCACACACACACACATACCCATGACTATACCTCCCCAGATGCCATGCACACCACTGCAACTGAGCACCTATAGCCAGCTGCAAATCAGAGACCCCCACAGTATTCATATCAAAATAACTGTATTAGAAAACCAACAAGTACAACAACATCAACAACTATTTACATATATACAAAACTGGGGTGGAGGTACAGTTACAAGGTAGGGGTGGGTAAGGGGCAGGGGTGAACAACTGGGAGAGGAAAGGCGGGGTGTGAGGGTTAGTGAAAGAGGGAGGTGATGCCCAGCTACTGGTCTCCAGCCTGCTCCCCTGCTGCCTGGTGCCGGTCCTGGGATCTCCGTCTCCTCTGCACCCCATGCTGCTGGAGGTCCTGTAGGATTTCTAGGGAGTCTGTGGCCACCCACAATAGCTGCTGCATGGCTCGCTCAATGCGTAGTAGTATCCAGACACCTAGAACAAGGGGTCAGAGTCAATGAGTGTGACTGTCCATCTCCCTGAAGCCCACCCATCATGTATGGCATACAGCCAAGTGCCTCGCTCCTGTGATGGTGTGCACCCACCCACAGTGACCGTGTGCACAAGACATGCCCAACCAGGCAGCAACAGCCATGTGTACCACTGCACACACACACTGCCCATGTCCAGCAGAGCACAACCAAGGCCGTACAGTAACGTGGCTATGCGGTGGGCAGGCAGTGCCATAGCCATGTGCCCAGTGCACGCATGGACCACCACTGACGCACTCCCAGACATGCAGTGCCACTGGACAGTGCTGACTGTCACATGTCATGTGCATGGCAGTGGTGTCCATGGATGGTGGCCATGCCCTGCTCCCCACCCTGTCACACAGCATGCAGTAGCAATCATGTTGTCATGTCGCTCACCCTCATCAGGCTGTTGCTGGCATTGCGGTTCTCCACAGCCACGCTCGGGTACTGCAGCCACCACCCTCTACTGCTCAGCCATGGCCCTCTCCGGTCTGCCACGCCTGTGGAAAACAAAAGGTGAGAAACACATTGGTACAATCCTAAAGCATATTCCCCCTGCCCCAATGAGTGTGCCCACCCACCCAGCCAGACCCATACATCACATACCCTGTAAACACCTCCACAGCCAACCCTAGACCAACCTTCCCCCATGCGCTGGACACAATAGACAGTGTTACCCATATGGACCATACAGGTGCATAGATGGATCACCCACCTGGATGAGGCACCACGCCCCTCCTGGCACGCGACCGCAGACATGCCAATAGCTCCAGCTCCCTCCTCCTCAGGTCCCCATAGCAGTGCCTGCATTATTCTGAGGTCCTCCTTTGGCCAGTGGTCACCTCCAGGTCAGTGGCTACCTGTTGCCACACCTGGGTCCTGGCCCTGTCCAGGGGAACCTCCCCATACAGTGGGCCATAGTGAGGCTCCACAATGGCCACCAGGTTGGCCAGCTTGAGGGCACTCCATTGGGGGCCTCTTCATGTGCCATCTCCAGACTCCATAGTAGGCAATATGGCGCCCGCAGCACAGCAACCCCACGGAATTGCTGCAATACAACGCCGCTTATTCCCTATCGCGCTGTCTGTACAGCGCCACCATTTCCTATTGCGTTATCACCGAACAGCACGATAGAGCTGCAGACATGCCATACGTACAGCGCCAAGGGGGCAAAGGTCAGGCACAGGGTCATGGGTTTCTGGTGCAAGGCCACACACAGCGCCATCGGATGTCTATTTTTCCAGCGCGGTCACCTGTGTGCCATTGCCACAGCGAACTATTGCGCAGTTGTGCCACAGCGTGATGTAGTGACCGTCGCCGTAGCACCACTGGCACAATGGTGGCCGTGCCCTGAATTGCCTACCGTGCACAGCACATCATCAACGCAGCAGATGCCTGTGTAAGCTACCTGGGCATGCGCAGTGCAGTGTACTATGCAGTCACAGAACTGCGCCATTGGCTCAGCATGTTCAACTGTATTGCGCAAAGCGCAACAACGCAATATTCAGCCATCATATGCAAATGATCCAATCAGCCATTCAATGGCACAGCAGCGTGATTTGCATCTCATTAAAGTTGCTCCACACCTAATTTGCATGGATTGCGCTACAAAAACTGCGACACTGTTCTGCAATGAGCATATTCGGTTACTGCAGTTGATAGGTGAGTTGCATGCTGTGTGCTGTTCTGGACTATGGTTCCAGGTAATTGATGTGTACTGCACAGCCACAGGTGACCACTCTCACCCCTACAGGCTGAGAAATGACCGAGCCAGGACTGGGTGAGGAAGATGATGGTGGGCGGAAGAGGAGGCCTAATTTTACGAAGGCTGAGATGGAGGCACTCTTCGAGGCCTACCTGGATGAAGAGCCACTGCTCAGTGGCCGGTGGGGCACCCCTCAGGCCCATGCTGCTGCATGGGAGGGGGTGGCATGTGCTGTCAACCTGCATGGCAGCCACCAGCGCTCTGTGCAGGAGTGTAAAAAGAAGATGGGAACCGACAGGAGGAGGGTGAAGGAGAAGGTGGCTGCCATCAGGGCGGCACATGCTGCAACAGGCGGGGGCCAGCCAGAGGTGGTGCAGCTGACACTGGCAGAGGACAGGCTCACTGCAAGCATGCAGTGTAGTGCCATTGAGGGCATGGCTGGAGGTGGCTTCCAGACAGGTGGTAGCCCATCACTGCATGGTATGTCATGGTCTGTGGGGAAGGGGGAGGTAGATCCCATGCACTAACATGTCTTTGCTTTCTGTTACAGATCCTGTGCGTCTGCAGGGGTCAGTGGTGGAGGGCCTGTCCACTGCAGATAGCCATCTGGAGTTGGAGGAGGGACCATCCACCTCTGCTGGTAGCCGGTGTGCATTGCAACAGTGTGCACGCCTGGCTGCCAACACGGGGTCGTAGAGACAGGTGTGGGGGGGGTGCCCTTCCTGTGTTCCAGCGGTTCGGCGTCCAAGCATGCCAGCATGCTGTGTCTGTGGCACAGACCGGCACCATTGATGATGCAACGACCATTATGGGCATTGACATGTGTGTGTCACAGAATGGACACACAGCAGGACAGCACACGCCCATGGATCTGGCTGGTTCCGATGTGTGTGCCAGCACAGTCCCAGACTGCACCTGTCAGCACCGGTGGGGCAGCACTGGTGGCTGTTCAGGTCAGTGGCACTGTTGCAGCCACAGCGGCGGGACAACTGATCCCTTGGGCACAGCAGGTGGAGGGCCAGCAGCAGCAGCAGTCACCCACCGGGACTGGGGGTACAGGGTTCAGCGATGGCATATGTGCACTGCCTGTGGACTTGCCCATACCTGGTCCTGGTAAGCAGCGTCCACCCTCAAAGGGTGCTGTACATCAGGCCCTTCCATACCCTGAGGGACAGGTTGCTGATGTGGCAGATGACCTCTTTGAGGAACACACCCGCCTGCTGCAGGCATCAGTACAGCAGCAGATGCAGGTTGCAATGTCCATGGAGGCAATGTGTGTGGCTCTGGAGTGGGTTGAGGAGCAACACAGCAGGGATACTGAGAGGATCCTGTCTCGGACTGACCATATGCGGATGGATGTGACTGCAGCCATTGACAGGCTGACACAGGTGGTGGTCGCTGTCAGGGCCACATTGGGCACACAGTCAGATGCCCCTGTGCCACTCACACCATGCAGTATGCTATCCACTCCCCGTTCCCGGCATCGTGTGACACCCACCCTGTCAATGCTGGGTTCAGCTGTGGGCATCCCAAGCACTCCCAGCACAGGTATGTTCGGTGTGCTGCAGACACCTGTGTGGGCATGGTCGTGTTCGCGCAGTGGAACCCCTGGTGGACGATCGGTGCCACCCCATGAGGCCCGTGCTCAGCCTGCCAGTGCTGCTAGGTCTCGGCGAGGCCGCCTACACATCCGAGGTGGCCGTGGCACTGTGCCGCAAGACTGAGCTGTCTCCCAGTGCGGGCCTTGCCTGTTGCTGCCCTGTGTGCAATGTGTGTTTTGGTGGGCAGTGTACCGGTGGGTGCCCAGCCCTACTCGCAGACACACGGACCACCTGCACACCCTCCCGACTGCTGTCCACAGGTGCGTGTGCATGATGATGCCTGCATTGTGCTGTACACCAAAGTGCGATGGTGCAAAGCATCTGACACACGCACATGGACAGTCAGTGGACGTGGTGGCCAGTGGACATGTGTGTCTTTAGTGTCTGTGTTCCGGCTGTTTTGCACCTGACCCCTGTGCACCTTGTGCCTATTGTGTGTGTGTGTGTGTGTGTCCGTCCATGTGGCGTGTTACTGTTCACCTCTTCCTGGTTGTCTGTGTGTGCCTCTGTGCCCTGCCACTTCCCTTGCCATCATGCACCCCTGGTATGTTTCCATGTGTGTACATGGGTTGTGCCCTAGCCACTGGTGGTTGCACATGGCCCCATGACTTACCTGTGTTGGCTGAAGTGCTCCTCTGTGATGGTGTCCCAGTGCAGCTGGGCCAGCCGGATCAGTCGGGGTCCCATTGTCCAAGGGGGGGCTGCCCATCCCCATCCTCACCGGCATCACCGTTGTCCCCATCGCTGTCCCCCTCTTTGACCTGTACAGCTATCCCACAGTCTTTGGCCATGTTGTGTAGGATACAAGAGGCCAGGAATATTGTACAGGTCTTTGAGGGGCTATACTGTAGGGCACCGCCGGAGGTGTCTAGGCAACGAAAGCGCGCCTTCAGCATCCCAAACACCCACTCAATGATGTTACGTGTGGTGGCATGTGCCTCATTGAAGCATTGCTGCGATGGGGTCGTGGGCCGCTGGTAGGGTGTGAGCAGCCAGGGATGGAGTGGGTATCCACTGTCACCTGTGTGGAGATAGTGGAGGTTAGTGTCTTGTTCAGGCTCAAATTGCCACTAACCCTGTGTGCCACACCCATGGCACCTGTGGCTTACCCCCCCTTGCCCCCAATTTGTCAGTTCTACATGCATACTCACCCACTAGGTGTCCTGTGGGGATGTTCCCACTCTCAAATTGATGGCACAGTGCGGACTGGTACCATATGAATTAATCGTGTGCTTCCCCAGGGTGTGTGGCACAGACATTGATGATGCGCCCACTGGCATCACACACCACCTAGCAGTTGACACTGGCATAACCTTTCCAATTCATATAAGCGGCCCCATCGGGCCAGGTGACAGCGTGAATGGACACATGGGTGCAGTCTAGCACCCTAGGATGCCAGGGCATCGTGCACCCTGTGGAACTCCTGTATAAGTTTGCTGTGCACCCGCCAGTGCTGAGGAAATGGATGTACTCACAGCATGTGGCAGCAGTGCGCTGAGGAATTGGCTGAGAATGCATGATGTGGCCGACTGTGTTATGCCTGTGGTGTCCCCTGTTGGTCTCTGGAAGGTACCCGTGGCGAGCAAGCACATGCAGGCTATTACCTTTGTCTCCACTGACAGAGCGAGACTCCGTCGTCTGGGTGCCTGCATCACATCACTGCACAGCTCACAGAGCTGCCTCAGTATTGCTGTGTTCAGGTGGTACCGGCCCACAATCTCAACATCTGAGTAAAGCTCAAAGCTGGTGCGGGCTCAGTACTGCCTGTTGGGGGCGTACCACCGACGGGCCCTTCCACGGCCACGTCCCCTGCAGCATGCCTTCTCACCCCCCTCATTATGGCTTCCATGTGGAAGGTGGCACTGTCCATGTCCCTGGCTTGTGTCCCCCCCAGCTGTTGTTGCTCTGTTCCTCCCACTGTCCTGACTGCTACCTTCAGTGCACTGGGTACACCTACTGGCCTCTGCACTCTGTGGCCCCGCACACCTTTCCTTGCCCCTATTTTGTCCTCTGATCTCCCTGGCCTGCCCTCTTTGTCCCTCTTGCCTTTCTCTCTCCCTGCCTCATATGGCTTCCATTGCAGCGTTTTGCACCTCTTCCTTGCTCCTTTTTATTTTGGCTCATTTCCGCTATGGCGCAACTTCTGCCTGATCCACTGTTGCACATTGCGCAAGTCTTTGAACATCGCACTGCGCACTTTATGCATGGTTCACCCCCTTCAGTTGCACATGCCTTCATTAGCATTGCGCTGTTGCTCAGCATGTTTTCAGTGGCGCAACTGCCTCCTGCTGAATATCGCAGAATAGTGCATTTTCTGACTTGTGCAGGTGCAACCCTATTGCGCATTGTGCAACCCTTTTGAATATCCAGCCCAATATGTAAATCTGCCAAATACTCTTATTTTACTTTTAGATGCTGATTTATTTTTATAAGTTTTATTTCAGACATTTAAATATTATTCCCCTACTAGATAGCTGACATAATGCTGCCCTTAAAAGTGACTTCCTGAGCTGATGAAATGCATTTCTTTAAATGTTCAGTTTCGTTTTTATTATGTTTTATTACGTTCGCTTGCACGCATGTGCTGTTTTGGGACAGTACAACATTCTGGAGGTGTGTTACCCTCCTGTCCAATGCACTGCTCCATGTAGCAGGCACTACCGTATCCCACCAATGGATGGACGAGCTGTCTGTGACAGCAGTTGGGCTGCAGTGGTCTTCAGTTCAAAGAAAAGCACCCGCTGCAATCAGCGGTGGTAACGTATGTGTACGTGGCATATTGACATCACGATCCCTGCTGCTAACTCCCTCTGCTGCTGTCCTCCTCATTCCTTCATTCCCCGTCTCACCCACTGAACTTGCTCTGGCAGACATTTCAAACGCTCTTGCATTTCAGCCCAGATTAAGCCCTGCACTTCTCACTCAGCTGCTGCAGATACAAGGTACGAACATCAGATCTACCGGAGCTGCCATCGAACTATCTGGAGCATTGCTGGCGAGACTCACATGTAGGCAATTAAATTAAACAAGCCCTCGCATTCAGAACAAAAAAATTAATTACAACTCCTATCAAGCCTTTGTTCTTTTCTCCAGTTCTTACCTTCTGCAGACACTTTAGACTACGACTTTTTTGGCAGGGCCCGCTTTTCCCAGGTATTCTGACACTTCATAATCCTCTCGCATCAGTCCTTTATGCTGTAGGGCACCAACTGCAGCTTCAAATTCATTGTAGATCTGTGGCCCCTCCGGTAAAATAATTTTCAAATGGGCAGGATACAACAGAATGTATTTTATTGTACGTGCTCGCAGCATTGCAAACAATTGCACTAAAGATTTCCGTTGGTGCTGAACAATCGTGGAGTAGCAAATTCACAAACTATATTCTCTGGTCCCAATATTCCAGCTTTCTCAATCTCCAAGCCCTCGTTAAAATTTGCTGCTGGACCATATGATTATAAAACCTGACAAAGATTGGTCTGGGGAGACGTAGGATCCTTAGAGGGCTGCGTTACAAATGGTTCATTTTGCGTCATCTTCACAGTTGAAATTGTGTTTTTCATGGCACAGTATGGCAATCACCATTCAGGTGGGCATTAACTGGCTCTCATGCCTTAGAGACCATGAACACCAGATTTGTAAGTTTTTATGCTTTAAATGTTTTTTTTTTCAGACAAATCAGACGAGTTTGGAAAGTGTAAATATCAGAAGTAAATATATTACAACATTTCGCCAGAAAGTCCCTCCAGCATGCTCAGGTTGTAAACTGTTTACTTCTGATATCTGTAACCTGCAGTGTGTGCTGTTTATCTGCATTGCAAACCAACGGATGAGAGAGAGAGAATGTTTGTAACATGACGGGAGAGCAGAAGAGCAGGAGGGAACACTTCCGCTACATTCTCATTGTCTCTCTCTCTCTCTCTCTTTCTCGCTCGCTCTCTTGCTGTCCTTCTCGCTCTATGTATCTCACTGCAGATCTCTGGATTTGTGTTTTGGCATGCTCCGATGCTCCATCAGCTGTTCACTTTCTATGCCACAGTACTGAAGAGCTGGAGCCAATCGAATACTGGCTGGGGCTGAATCGGAATTCATGTGCACATTTCAAAACGTACAGCAATCTCACCAGCGGCGGGGAGCTGCTTCAAATGTAGGGTCCTCTGAGCCTTCTGACTCTTGTTGGACATGTGTGTGGTGCAGGGCAGAATGGACAGCTGAGCAGCAAGTGTTATCACTCAAGGCGGAGAAGGGGATGAGAAGTGGTGACAATACAGCAGAAGCAGCCACAGCTTCAAGCAGCTTTTCAGGTGTATAACTATAGGGAGAAGGAAAGTGGGCCTTTCGGAGCTGGGGGGGTTTAACAGTGCCCTATGGATGCAGATGGTGCACTGCGGAGCCTGCAGTGCCCCCTACCCCTTCATTTCCTCCACTGAGGTCATGTTTTGAGAAGTTGACTGGGAGGAACAGGAGGACGACATACCTCTTAGACTTTCATTTAGTAGCAGGAGTATAAACAGGAGCTCATATTGGCCATTTAAGTGCTGGAATTTTAAAAAAGCACTCCAGCAACTACAACATGAAGCTAGCATATATAAGTAATCTTGACCCCCACATTGGGAGCTACTGCATAATAAATTTATTGAGCATCCATTGTTTTGAGTTTATGTTCACAAGCTGAAGAAGTGACTAAGTCAGTCACAAAATGTTGATGACTTGAATGTTTGATACTATGCAGTTTAAATTAAAAAATATATATATATTGGAATATGTCACTGTTCAGAAGGACATTACATATTTCTTGGCTGTCTGTCGGGTTTTGGCACCCACCAGTCCCAGACCCTTGCTGGTGCCCCAAGGGGCCACTTGCCTCGTGTGTGCTCAATGCCAGTGCTGCCATTAAGGATCTGTGTGCTCTCTCAATCGGAAGCAGCAAGAGGTCAAAAAGATCAAGAATTTTTGAACACAGTCACAAATACTTCTTGGCTTCAGCTCCTCTGGTACTTCAAAGATTCGGATGCTGTTCCAGCCGACCTATTTTCTAGGGCATTGCATTTTTCCATAAGGGTTTGGGTCTCTTGGAGAAACCAAGTGAACAATCTCTCAAGTCGATCGACCGTGCCATCCATGCTAGTTGCTTGCTGTTCCACTTCTCAGATTTTTCCCTTCAATATTAGCAACTGAAGATTTTAATTTTGCGTATAATGATTGAGTTTCCTGTTGAAAGTCCAGAAGCTCAGTTATAACAACTGCATTTGTGGGTTGCTGCCCTATTCCAAACTGCCCATTGCCATACTATTCAGAGAGGATGCATGCTGTGCTGCAGAAGAGGTATGTTTCTTTTCCTGTTACCAATTTATATTTAGTTAGCCTCTGGTGACTCCCCATTCAATCCAAACCTCTTTCTTCAGGAAACTGTGGAGCTAATGAATTTAAATTAGTGTAAGGAGGTATTATATCAGTGGACCTGATGGAGCTCAAATCTTAGCCTGCCATATGAAATGCAGCATCACCAGAAATCGCTGCCCCCTGTCAGTCTTGAACATGTGCTCCAATGTCCCTTTTACGTTCGCTTATGTGCATGCACAAGTAACGTTGTGGGACAGTATGACTTTCTGAAGCTGTGTGGCCTTCCTGTCCAATGCAGTGCTCCATGTAGCAGACGTGACCGTACAGCACCAATGGATGCTCAAGCTGTGTATGACAGCAGTTCAGCTGCAGTGCTCTACAGTTCAAAGAAAACCACCACTGCAGTCAGCAGTGGTACCGTGTGTGCATTTAGCACATTGACATCACAATCCCTTCTGCTTCCTCCCACTGCTGCTGTCCTCCCCACTCCCTTATTCTCTGGCTCACCCATTGAACTAACTCTGGCAGAAGCCCCTCTTAACTTACAGAGGAACATCTTCGACCTGCCTGTGCTCTGCCTTGTGTTTATTTGTTGCTTTCACATGAATTTCACGAGTGACACTGACATACCTCGCACATGCATGTCTCCCCAGTAATACTACGGTTGAGTTTAGTGTCTGAACACCTGCCTCCGCCCACTCCCCACCTACATGCTTTCCTACTGGCTAAAAAGAATGCCAGTTATACCTCCCAGACTCCATGGTAGTTCCTATTTACAATTGATATATGAAGTTTCCTGAAGAAGCATCCTAGTGCTGGGCTATGTCAGTACTGACCACATGGAAGAGTAACCAAGATTTGCGGGCACCATGTGTGCCACTCTGAAGGACCTCCTCCTGATGACACTATGTTGCACCGTGGTTTTACAGGGTCGGGTCCAGTTGTTTCTGCAGCAGCTGAGTTTGAGATGCTGGTGCATCTGAAGGCTTGGGCCAATGACAAGACCCAGATGGAGGCAGGAAGAGAGCTGCTGCTGAAGCTCATGCAGGAGAGGGTGGCCAAGTTCCTGGCTACTGTGAATGGGTCGATCAGGGAAGGTGAGCTAGAGATGTACAAGCTGCAGCCCTTAGGCGGTGGGAAACAGGTATTGGTGATAGGCAGCACCGGGGTCACCATAGTCACTGCAGTGTATTTCTACCCGAAATACTACTGTAACTGTCATAGCTCATGGTCAGTAGACCAGCACAGAGTCCCACATCCCTTGTCATTAATCCAGAGGGTGGTCTGAGTCACCATGCCCAACAGGTAAAAGCAAATGGACAGGTATTAATTGCTGTACTGGCTGAAATGCTTGGGTGCAAACCCTTTTGACTGTTGATCAGTGTGCTGTCAGTGGGTACCCTTGAAATATGCTTTTGAACACTAACTGTACTTCTTGTGCATCATATGATGGGGTTGGGTGTGAAATTAAAAGTCTGACTGTGCAAAAAGGGAAGGGGCTGCACCTCTGTAAACTGTACCCCCTAAAGACATTAAGCCATGTCCAAGTGCCACACACCACTGCAAATACCTGCAAGCGAATGTTCAACATTGACAAATGCTTGTTAAATAACAATATAAACTGTTTAACGTTTTATTCCTGGGTTGTGCTGTGTAGCAAGTCGTTTCTCAAACGTAATTTACCCCAAAGTGAAGTGCTTACCAGCTAAAGTTGGTAGTCTAGTGGGTCAAGAAAAGCAGGCCCAAAAATCCAACTCCTGATTTTGTAAGGGTCTTCTAGAGGGCTGGCTGGCTGCCCTCAAACTGCCTGTATTTATAAGAACTCCACCTGATGATGTCACTACAGAAGTGAGGGGCTTGACTCCATAATGAGTTACCCTACTATAATTAAGTCATTTGCATGATATGGAGGGACTTCCCTTGTATATTATTTACAATGAATGTCAGAAAATGTTGTGCCCAAGCAGAGAGCAGATAGCCATGCTATGACACTAAGTTAAGACAGGGAAATAAAGGGTAATAGGTTAAGTACCTGATCACCTGGCTGTGACGTCATGCCTAAAAATGTATAAAGTTCACCACCAGGGGAGACTTGAGTTATATAGGGAGTCAGTAGGCAGCTGAAGGAGTTAGGAGTAAGACTGCCTAGTGTGGTGTGGGCTCACATTGATCATAACTGACTAAGTTTGAGAAAAAGAACAAACTAGTGGCTGCTAAGACAGAGCAATGTTTTTTTCTTCTGTTTTATTTGGAGTGAATTTAATATTTTTTCTTTTGATTTCTGTACATATTCTCGCATTTCATGAAGAAAATAAAATGATGAATGCCTTTTGACATTTTTATGCACTGATTTTGATTGTCTGCCTGGTATGTTATCCTGACTACCCACCCCATCCACAGTAACTAGTTACTGTAATATAAATAGAATAACAGATGTGCATTCATCTGTTATGGTTGCTGTAATCCATTAAGGGGTTCCTGTGACTTCATAAACCTCAAGAGCGATGCTCAAGAGGTTTATGACATAACAGGAATCCAGAGATTGTGCAGGTGTCTTTTGATGTTCAGGTTTCAGTGTAAACAATGGCTGCTCCGCTGACTGTGTGCTCGATCTATTACAACATCAGGCTAAAAAAACTGATTTTTGACAAGCACTGAGTGATCATCCAGCATCTTCACCTTGCACATTGTATACAAGTTGCCTACCATTTTCTTTGCCTTTTTTCACAATTCAGAGTTTAGGCAACATTTCAAGGCTGTGAGGTGCCTTTTTTTCTAGCCTTGCTGATATTCAGGTTTGCATAGTCACAATGTCTAGGTATTAGGTATTATTAGTAGCACACTCACCTCTGAGGCCAGGAGATCAGAGGGCTGTGGGTTCAGTTCCCACGTCTGGCACTTAGGTTAATATCCCAGTACTGACACTGTAGTGCAGCATGAGAGGAGTGCTGCACTGCTGAGGTGCCTTCTTTCGGATGAGACATTAAACCGAGGTCCCATCTGCCTGGATCGGTGGCAGTTTAGGTGGATGTTAAAGATCCCATGGCACTTATTGAAAAGAGTAGTGGAAAATTTTATTAAAGAAAGCTGAGCAGTGTATTACACAAAGGAAAGAAATCAGAAATGAAAGTACCTTAAACAATAATCAGTAAAATAATAACTATCAAAGTATTACAAAATTCATCTGATTTTGTTTTTCAAAAAAGGTACCTCCCTCCACCTATGCACCCAAACTGTAGAAAGCATATACTTTTGTTCATACTGACACTGTTTATAAATTTCAGTCTCAATAATGATAACAACCTGTTCAGGATCATGAAATAATTGTTGCAGCACAAATTTACATCTGATTTGCCAAAATATAAATTTTATAAAAGCAAGACTTAGACAGACCATCCCTTTTTGTATATCAATTTCCATCAAACTAAAACCCCCTACAATTTCAGCATATGTGAAATTTTTCCAATGAAGATTATTTCAAACCATAGCTATTCTATCCCACAACTGTCTAACAAATGGACACTCAATGAGAAAATGACACACTGATTCTTCTTGAGCAATACAACCTTCTCTTGGACACATTTACCTACTAACATACTATTTGCCAGCAGATTAGGCCTTACGGTCTATCGAGTCTGCTCGAACTTTAGATCCTTAGTTGGGTGCCGAGACCCTCCCATCCCTTGTGCTCCAGAAACCCGTATCATCCATCCCCACCCCCCTGGGACAGGACATCATCTGATACATCCACTTTCTGTGTCTGTCCCATCCTCTCTTGAAGCCCTCCACTGTGGATCTCTGAACTAGCTCACCAGGCAGTGCATTCCAAGGGTCCACCACCCTCTCAGTGAAAAACCTCCTCCTCTTTTCCCCCCTTACCCTTCCACCTTCCAACTTCAAACTATGCCTGGTTCGTGCCATGCTCTTCAATTTTTTATGTTTGGCATTACCTTTAACAAACAGGCATCCATGGGCACATAACCAGCTAATGTCCCAAATCCTGGATGGAATACCAGGATCCGTAAGAGTTTCTAAAATAAAAGTCCAGTATTTGGACTCAACATTTTTAAATTGGACCACTGATGGACTAATAGGGGCAGGCAAAGAAAACTGTGAAAAGAGTATATTCCAGTGCTTTAATTTTCTTATTGCAGGCGGAAAAAAAAACAACAGGCCGTCTTCACTTATGCCTTCAAAACTCCGGGCCAGATATTCAAAACTTTGCGCTGGGCAAAAATCATTTGCGCAGGTTTAACGCGGGATTAGCGCGGGTCTGCCATATTCAAAAGGCCAAATAGCGCGGACAAACTGCATTAGCGCCAGGCAAAAGTATAATGTATGCAAGGGGCAAACTGACATGAATACAAAGCGCAATGCGATATTCAGCGACTAGCGTAGCGCTAAGTGATTTAAGCGACCTGGCAGCGACGGTTAGCGGCGATTGGTAGCCAGAAAAAGCTGGTCTTAATCCTGGCAACAGCTTTATGCGAACATAAATGGCTGTGCGCTGGATTTGTTGGGTTTAGCGCCGGTCTTGCTTACCCTAATACATAAATATAACACATAGATAAAGCCAAACATAGTGGAAGCTTGCCTAACCAATGGCATCACAATGATGCCATCATCTGCCACCAGTCCCAGCCATGCCAGGCAGTAAGTGGTGACCCTGCCGCCAGTGACAGCATGGCAGTGTAGCCATACAGCACACACCTGCTGACCACACATATCTGTGGACAAAACAGATGCCAGCACACATGCAGCACTGTGGGCATGGAGGATGTTGAGGGAGTGTGTATGGGTGGCCAGGCTGTGCCACAGACCGGAGTGTGGCCACAAGGCTGGGACTCAGCATGCAGTGCACATGGGCCAGTATTAGGAATACCCCCAACACTAGTGTGCCTTTCGGATACTATATGCCCCCAGCCACATACCACACAGCTGTACAACTGCCACAACACACAAAGCCAGATATGTACATGTCACTGTGGGCATCCATGCCACAGGTACAGCATCTGGGTCACACAACAGTGTAACAGTAATGTCGACTGTCAGTAAACACCTGCAGGTTGGGCCTGTCACTGTGTACAGTGCAATCAGCATCACTTGCCCTACACACCATAGGCAGTAAGTACGCCCCTCACACTACTGTCTCCTTGCTACTGTAGTGTCTGCTGTGCACTGTAGCATGCCCTACAGTGTGACAGTTGCATGCAGCACCACCACCACCTGTGCCTATGCTGTCCTGTCCCCTGGGTACAATATGCTATGCTATGCTATGCTGTACTGTTTACCTGTAGCCTGTAGCTATCATCTGCACTGCCAGACTGACCTACAGATGGAGCTGCGGTTGGACCTTGTCTGCCCTGTACTTCCAGACTGACCTACAGGTGGCTCTATGGGACCCTGCAGTAACGCTTAGGCAAACTGTGTGCAAATCAGGTATAATGAGATGCTAATCCGGTTGTTTGCCCAGAGACTACCTAAGTAGGCTCATTTGCATGGCACTTTGAATATGGCACATTTTAGCTCCAGCAAGCGTGTTTGCTCCAGGTTAACTTCTTAGCTCACGCTAATGTGTTAGCGGCGCTAATGGTATGGGGAATATTGTAAAGTTTTGATCACTGTTCTTTCTCATCTGCTGCTTCCTGCAACTGTACTGAGTCCATGCATTTGCTGGCACACACATTGGCCACGTAGTTCGCCTGTACCTGCCCCTCACGTTGCTGTGTACTGTGTTGTTGTTGTGGGTTGCACTTCCTGGTTGTTTTATTCAGTGCTGTCTTATTCCAGGAATGTTTGCCCTGCACTCCAAGCCCAGTTTGCATGGCCTCATTACCATGCTATATTCAGAAGCTGTTTGCCCTGGGCTATTCCGTTTGAATATGGCTTGCTTTGTGCTCCGGGCTCAGTTTGCCCGCTGGGCAGTGCTAATTTTGCCCCTGGGCAAAGTTTTGAATATCTGGCCCTCCATGTTCCTCCCATGTTATATAAAGCAGTTGAAGCCAAGATCTAGCAAAAATAGACCATATAGCCAGAGTCGACTTTGATAAATTTATCAAGTTAGAATAAAAAAATACTATAAAACAAACTATAGGTATTGCAAATTTAAACCTCCTTTTCTACTGATAAATAAATAATCTCCCTTTTAATAGGATTTAGTCAGCTTCCCCATAGTAATTGAAAAACAAAACTTAAAAGGGAAGCTTCCAATGTCCAAGGTAAGGGGTAAACAAAACTAAGAAATAAAAATATTGGAAGTAAAATGGTTTTAATTATTACCACTTTTTTCTTTTTTGTCTGAGTCCATGTTTTCCATACCGCAACTTTAGTTGCCGCAAAATCTAGCTTCAGTTTCCAATTATAAATTCTGTTATCCCCTCTCCCAAACCGTATACCCAAATATTTAAATGGTGCAGTTGACACTGAATCCCTCTCCAAGAAGTGTGCAAAATATTATCATCTTGCAAAAGGTAGACAATACTCTTCACTGTGTTAAGATGGGCCCCTGTTATGGTTGAATATTCAGTAATAAGGTCTAATACTCAGATACCCGACTTATAATCTGCAACTATAACACATATGTCATCAGCATAGCCTGTCACCCTAGCTTCTACACCACCCCCTTTTGGTTGAATACCAGTAATACTGGAATCCTGCTGCAGAAATCTCAGTAACAAATCTAAACACATTACATACAGCAGTGGACTAAGTGAACAACCTTGTTGCACTCCCCGAGAAATATTAATGTAATTACACAAATGACCATTAACTAAGGGAACAGCTGTGGCAGTCTGATATAATAAAGAAATCCATTGTACAAAAAGAGATGGTATAGCATAGTGTGCTAATATAAGTGAAATAAACTTATTAGGTACTTGATCAAAAGCTTTTTCCTGATCTAAATACATAACATAACCCTTTACTTGACCCACCTTACCTTGTTCAATAATTTTCCTAAGCAATAATAAATTGTATTTTATAGAATGCTTAGGAACAGTACAGGTTTGTGCTGTTGAAATAAGGACCGAAGCTATATTTAATAAATGGTTATGCAGAATTTTCATAAGTATTTTATAATCGGTGTTTAATAAACTCAAAGATCTCCAATTATCAAGAACAGTCCTATTACCCTTTTCGAATATTAGAATCTGAATAACAATGCAAAAATGCATATCCACCTGTAAATCATCCAGGGCCCTGTTAAACACGTTCTCCAATATTTCTATTAGTGTATCACTAAAAGCTCCATAGAATTCTGGTGGGAGTCCATCAATACCTGGAGCTGTAGATTTTTTAAGATGAGCAATAACTATCCTAATTTCTGCCCTAGTAAGAGGTTTAGTAAGCTCTTTTAAATGTATAGAAGATAAACTAGGAACTGAAATTTTATTCAAAAATTCAAATACTACTTTTTTATTAATAGGAAATGAGATATACATAGTGGATAAATATTGAGACACGATCCTCAGAATTGTTGGCCCATCTGATGTTAGAATACCACTGGTATCTAAAATAGATCCCATAAATTTATCAATTGCTCTTTGAAAACAACTTTTAAAGGCATTGCCAAATGCTGTTTTCCCGGGGAAACAAATTCTGTGCTCATTTAACAAAGCAGTAACTCTAGAATGTTGTAAACGACTCATTGCTGTTTTAAGATTAAGGACCTGGGAAGTTAAACTAACATTCTGGGTATTAATAATAGAATATAACTTACTTAATTGCATTCTAAGTTTTAAATATTCCTTAAATTGGCACTGTCTAATTTTAGTAGAGTATGATTGAAACAAAGACTTCAAATCTGTTTTTGTTATTTCCCACCAAGTACTAATGTTTCCCGTCATACATGCCACTGACATTCTTGCCTTAAGGTGCTCGACAACCTGTGCTCTGATCTGATTCTCCTGTAACACTGCTGTATTAGTTTCCAATATCCACAGCCATATTGTGGCCCATTTTGGCCTCCTATGCTTATAGATAAAATGATGTGGTCAGAGGTTTCTATTGGGATAATGGCTGCTGTTATTATACTGACAGATTTTTTTGTAAATAGAAAATCAATCCAAGTGGACAATGCTCCCCTACAGTAAGTGTGACCACGCTCCTTATGTAAAATTCTAAATGAGTCTTGCAAATTACCCTGCTCAATAATTCCCTTTAAACAATTAGAATCACAATACATCTTTGTCATTGCCGCCCTTCTATCTTTTCTTTTACACAATTAAAATCCCCACCCCATAAAAGTTGTTTGGTAGTAATCAAATAAGGCCTAATTTCGTAATATAAATGGAGCCTTTTTTTGTTGTGAGGGGGCATAAATATTTATTAATCTCCACCCTATCCCTTTAAACAAAAAATCTAATAATAATGCCCTACCCAGGCTTATTTCTACCAATCTAGACACCCGGAATCCATCTTCTTTAAACAGTATACCTACTCCTTCTCAGACCCCTGTCCCAAAGGAAACAAGCATTTGTCAGTGCTGAATGTTGCTTGCTTGTATGTGCTGTTTAGGTATTTGGAAGTGATAGTTCCATGCCTTCCTCCCAAGACATCCACTGTGTCTTTCCGTTCAGTATTCACAGAAGAGTGGAAGGGGCAAGGGCCACAGCAGTACAGCAGTTGCCAAGGCGGTGAAGAGGTGGACAATAGCCCATTCAAAGGCAAAAGAGTCCTGCAGGAGCTCACTAAATTGAAGGTGGACAAATGATGGAACCAGATGGCATATGCCCAAGGATATTAAAAGAACTGCGAAGGGAGATAGCAGTACCTCTGGAAGCCATGTTCACTGAGTCATTCAACAAGAGTGAATTGGAGGAGGGCACATGTGGTCCTGCTACACAAGTCTGGCAGCAGGGAGGAGGCAGGGAACAATAGGCCGTTCAGTCTCACCTCAGTAGTGGGGAAGATCATGGAGACATTGCTTAAAGAAAGGACAGTGGGGCATCTAAAAGCCATTGGAGCCCAGGACCATAGACGACATGGATTCACAGTGGGGACATCATGTCAGACAAATCTGGTTGATTTATTTGACTGGGTGACAAAGGAAGTGAATCAGGGTGGGGCAGTGGACAATGCTTACCTTGATTTCAGCAAAGCCTTTGACACCATCCCACATAGGAGGCTAATAAACTAGCTGGGTATGCTGGGCATGGGGGAAGGGTGGTAAACTGGGTTAGAAACTGGCTAACAGACAGGAGGCAGAGAGTGGTGGTAAATGGGGTGCAGTCTAGAGAGAGGGCGTGACCAGTGGGGTGCTGCAGGGTCTTCATGAGTAACATTGCAGAATGGCTGAAGGGAATTTTTTCACTAAATTTTCAACATAGCCATTTTAAGACCTCTGCTCATGAACAGTGTCACTGTGATTTTCCCAATCTGTCCCAAACATTGATTGTACTCACCGACTGCGTCATTGTGCACTACATGCACAGAAACACATTTTGGGCAACATGAAAATGGCAGCTGTACTGTTCATAAGGAGGTATGGTAAAATCGCAATGTTGAAAATCTGGAGTACAAACATTAAAAATCTGCGAACTTACGAGCGTGGGTAGGAACTGTGCAATGCACACTCATAAAAAAGTAATTTTTAGGAATTTTTTCACCAAATTTACAACATAGCCATTTTAAGACCTCTGCTCATGAACAGTGTCACTGTGATTTTCTTAATGTGTCCACACATTGATTCCTTACCGACTAAGCCATTGTAAGCCACAAATAAAAGAAACATGTTTTGGGCCAGATGTGAAAAATGACAGCTATACTGCTCATAAGGAGGTGTGGTAAAAATGGCAATGCTGAAAATCTGGAGTGAAAATATAGAAAATTTGCGAACTTACAAGCGTGCATAGGAACAGCACAATGCATGCTCGTAAAACAGTCATTTTGGGGAATTTTTTCACCAAAGTTTTAAAATAGCCATTTTAACACCTCTGATCATGAACAGTATCACTGTGATTTTCTTAAAGGAAAACTACACCCAAAACTTGAAAAAATATATGCTGTGCAGAGTGTTTTAATTTGTATGTGAAGTTCTAGTGTTTCCTTCCCTCTGACTAGTATTAGGAGTTTTTCCTAAATTAGCCTGCTAGCTTTAGGGTAGTTTTACGACCCCTGGATATCTACATATCAAATAGGTTTATTGCATTTCTTTGTCCTACAATGCACCTTGTTTCATGTAATGGTGATGTAGCAGAGCCCATAAATCCAGCAGAAAGCATTGCATTACAATCAGTTGACAACAATAGAGATGGCTATATTTTTAAAATCTGTAGAATTCAGCTTGGTGACCACCCTCATCCTAAAGGTTTTACTGTCCTGAAAAACTTTGCTGCTGGTATTTTTTGTGCAGCTTGTAAAGCTTCCAAGATATTTAGTTTGTTTGGCATGTGTGTGCTGAATGTTGGGTCTCTTTTACATCACAGTCACGTGAGACAAGATGCACTGTGGGAAGAAGAAATGCAATTACACTATCAGGTATGAAGATCCCCAGGGGTCGTAAAATTGGCATAAAGCTAGCAAGCTAATTTGGGAAAAACTCCTAATACCAGTCAGAGGGAAGGAAACACTAGAACTTCACATGCAAATTAAAACACTCTGCACAACATATCTTTTTTCAAGTTTTGGGTGTAGTTTTCCTTTAATCTGTCCCAAACATTGATTTTGCACACTGACTGCGCCATTGTGCGCTACATGCGCAGAAACACAATTTGGCCAAGATATGAGAAACGACAGCTGTACTGCTCATAAGGAGGTGTGGTAAAATGGCAATGTTGCAAATCTGGAGTGAACATATTGAAAATTTGTGAACTTGCGAGCGTGCGTAGGAACAGCAGAATGCATGCTCGTAAAACAGTAATTTTTGGGAATTTTTTCACCAAATTTTCAACATAGCCATTTTAAGACCTCTGCGCATGAACAGTGGCACTGTAATTTTCTTCATCTGTCCCAAACATTGATTGCATGCACCGACTACGCCATTCTGCGCTACATGCACAGAAACACATTTTGGGCAACATGTGAAAAATGACAGCTGTACTGCTTATAAGGAGGTGTGGTAAAATGGCAATGTTGAAAATCTGGAGTGCAAATATTAAAAATTTGCGAACTTATGAGCATGCGTAGGAACTGCGCAACGCATGCTCATAAAACCATCATTTTAAGGAATTTTTTCACCAAATTTTCAACATAGGCTTTTTGAGAGCCCACCTTATGAACGCTGGCACTGTCATTTTGTTAATCAGTCTTGAAAGGTGATTTCGCGCAGTGACCACGAAATTACCCTTCGGCCCTATTAACGCCATGACAGTGCAAGAATTCATGAGGAGGGATACCAAAAACCCCATGTTGAAAATATGGGCCCACAATTCCCCAAAATGCCTGAGATATGCGTCAAAGTTAAAAAAAAACCTATATGTGCCATTTTACAGCTTACTGGCATTTCCTCAGTTCACGGTCGGCTTTGAAGAGTGCAGACGTGTTCCCAGTCCACTGAAGATCATCACGCTGGAGTTCGGAGGTAAGTATGGGGTGAGGGGTGTGTGGGGAGGCAGGGTGTGCGGTGGATGGGTGTGGGTGGTGGGTAGGGAGACAGAGACTACGAGGGACCTTTTTTTGTTTACTGGTTGTTTTTTTTTTAAAGATGACACAGGACATTTGCCACGCTGGGGTGGGCTCCCTGCATGGCAGCTGGATAGGCTGTTTGGGGGGCTGGAGCTGACGGGGGATTGGGCACCTCCGTCAGCCATAACAAGTTTTGCTACGCTGTGGTGGGCTCCCAGCATGGCACTTGGAAAGCTTTTGGGGGGGTGCAGCCATGGACCCGACAGGGGAATTGGGCACCCCATCAGCCATAACAGTTTTTGCCATGCTGGGGTGGGCTCCCAGCATGGCACCTGGACAGCTTTTGTTAGGGGGAGGCATGGAGCTGACGAGAGATTGGGCACCCCCGTCAGCCATACACTGTGTGTGTGTAGGGGAGAAAGTGCATCAGCACGCCATATGTGTGCTTGCATGTGTGCGTGCATGTGGGGGGGGAGCTCTACTCATTGAAGCAGAGCTCCCCTTTTCAACTGTATGGCACTGCATTTTTCAATTGCTGTCATAGACAGCTGCAGCAGTCATTGGAGAACTGTGGCCATGCCTGCAAACACATTGACTGAATTGGTAGACGGGTGCCACACCTCCGAAAACTCGGATGATGGCACTATGTTTCTTGCACATGCTTGCAAGCAACATAAAAGATGAAGGGCCCCAACACCATAATTGTTGTGCAGACCTGACCAAAGAGTTTGTATTTAACCTTATGTCTTGTAATAAACATATATCACAACGGAGAACTTTTAATACAGTAAATGTAATCAGTCTTCTTTTAGCATTCCTAATACTACTGACATTGATGGTTGCAATATTCAACCGGGAAGAAAACTAAGAAAAAGACATGATAAAACCTAAATCAAGGTGGCTTTCTTAACCTAGAGCTTCATCTCACACTAGCATTTTTTTCTTTTTCCCCCTTCCCCAAGCATTATGTCTAATGAATCACCCTCAGATTCGGAGGAGTGTGGAGCTAGGGACAAAGCCTCTGAATTACCACCTTGTTCTGAATCTACTGTAGTTTTAGCCAGAAAAGTAAATTTATTGGATAACACAATCCCTTCTTCCCCTTGAGCACAGGCCTTGGCCACCTTAGACTTGGGTCTTGTTTACTTTATGCTCCTCTTCTTAGCAACACTTTTGACCATTCTGGGGGGGCATTTCACTGATTTAAACTTCCCTCTCCAAAGCTTGTGGAGTGTTTATACTAGGGACATCAGAAACTACTGGCTGAATGAGGGCCATGGAGTATTCAGAGGTTACCTCAATCCGAACTCCCACCTCTCCCGAGGGAGGAGAGGGAGCCAGAGGAGGGGTAGAGGGATGGTTTGGGGCCGGTCTAGCAGAAAAGCCCTTCCTTTTTACCATTTCTTTTTTTTGGGCTTCCTGTAGTATAAGATCTTGGTTAACACGGTCAGTATGATTGTGTGTAGCCCAGGGACAAGTTCTAAAAGCATGCCCTGTATCCTCACGCAAATTACACCGAAGTTCATCAGTACACTCAGAACTATGGTGACCAAAAGACAAACAAAGATTACATTTGATCCTGTCACAGGCAGAGCCCAAGTGAGTAAAAGAACCACACTTAAAGCAGGCCCGAGGCTGTCCTGGATAGAAGCAATGCCCCCTTTCACTACCAAAAAATAAGCTATTAGGGAGATGTACAGGCCCTAAACTATTATTTCTGAGCCGAGCCTGGAAGGTCCAACCTCCATTCCAAATACATTCCTCATCAAATATAAGCTTAGGACTATCCAAGATATCACATTTTTTCTCCAAACAATAAACAACATCGTGTATAGATATAGATTCATTACGAAATAACACAGTAACCTGCGTAATGGAGGGCTTTGTTATAGGAATAGCCTTGAAAGGCAACCATAACTCAGAGTATTTCAAAGTGTCATATTTGGACCAAAAACAGTCGAGACCTTGAGGGGAAGTAAAACTAACATCATAAATTACTGACCCTGACACATGAATCAGGGCATAAATTTCAGTCAAGAAAAAAACCAAAAGACCCTTTCAAAGGAGTATGCCCCACATAAAGTCTGTCAGGTGCCAACTCTAGTCCACCCAAATATTCCAAATGGGCCGCATTATGTCTTTGCAAGGAGGGGGAGCCTGAAATAGGATTCTTTTTCCTAACAGACTCCCAAGCCTTTTTTGTGTGTTCCTGAAACTTAGCTCCAGTCACTGGTTGCTCAACTTCATTTAACTCCGAATCTCCCCAATTAAATAAATGTTTTGCAGTGCTTTCAGACTCTGAGGCAGAGGAATCTACCTCCTGAATAGAACAGTCAGGTAATGTCTCTGCCACTCCAGAAGTAAAACAAGAAACTTTGGGCTCCGATTCAACATTTATAATTACTCCTTCAGAATTCTGAACCACAGGAGGGGGAGGCATTCCCAGAATTGTGCTGTGACTGGGATCGGGGACCCAGATGCCGACCTCTCCCTGCATCCACCCCGCTGCGAGCAGAGAATGCTCCAGCCAAGTTGGGGATTTCCCACAAGGTAAAGCTGCTACAAAGTCACTATCTCACCCCTTTCTTAAACTGAGGGGATTAGTGACCGTAGGAGGAGAATGTTTGACAAAAATAGGGTTAGAACTCACAGTTTGCATTACTTCTGTGTTTGGAACTGAAGTCGTTGTTGCTGTCAAAGGCCACAGATCTACTGTCAGACTCCCCATTGCAGTGGATGAGTCAGACCGCAGGTATGCAGGTGAAATTAACATGTCATTAGTCTGAGGTCGTTGCTTCTGAACCTATGCTGTAGCTACCGTGGTGTGCCTCAATTCTGCACACAATACTGTTGCTGCTGCTTGCAATTCACTCGGACTTAAGAATTCCTTCTGAGACAATGGGGAAATCGTAACTTTGTTTTCCCATATTCCTCAAATTGTTATCCTGCTTGTCACCAAATCACAATGATTTATTTTGTTGTAATAAATGTTCCAGCCACACTTCATCCGTGGAAAAAAAGCCCTTGAGCTACGTCCACTAGTTTCTTCTGGTCAGGCTCCTTCATTTGTAAAGCAATATCAATTTCCATCATAGCAGCTTCTACAGACACGGTCTCCTGAGCTGCACCTGTGGGCTGGGAGACCTGCTCACCCACAGGTACACCAGCAGAATGATCTTTTAACTCCTGTTTGTTTGTCACCTTTAACAGCTCCATTTGCAAGGCTTTTCTTTGCATTTTACATTTCTCCTTTGCCAATAATAACTCTCTGAGTTTTTCTTTCTTTTGCAACAGTTCTGAACCAAGTATTAAAGGGAACTGTATCTTAGCTGAGTTTGTAGCTTCTTCCACAGTTTGTGACCAATCCACGTCAGATTCTGGAAAGCAAACAGGAACATCATTTTCATTTTCCTTATCTGTAGCAAATTGCAAGTCCACATTGTCCACAAGAGATATTGGAACAGAAAGGGATTCCTGCAGCCACTTCCAAGAGCAGGGCCATTCTTGATGCCCTACAGGTGGCAGGCATTAGACGGTTAGTTTCAGAACCCACTTGTGAGGGAGCAATCTTAGACCTCATACTCTCAAACGGGGGCAGTGAGAGGATCTCAGATCTAGAAGTGGGTTGCCATCTGGGGACAAGTGACCATCAAACAGTGTGGTTCACGTTAAACTCAGCTACAGAGTCAAGCCATACAAAAGTGAGGGTACTGGACTTTAGGAGGGCTGACTTTGGCAAGATGGGAGAGTGCCTCAGAAAAGCACTAGCAAACAGGCTAGAAGGAGGTGTGGAGCAACAATGGGGAATTATCAAAACTGCCATCACAGAGGCAACAAGCCTTTGTGTGAAGCAAATGAACAAATCAAAACGAAAGAAAAAGCCACCATGGTTCTCAAAAAGAGGTGGCTGAAAGTCAGGAAGAAAAGATAGCATTCGGAAGTATAAGGAAACACAGAAGGAGCAGGACAGAGAGCTGCACCAGTTAAGGCAGAAGGAAGCAGGGAGGGAAGTCAGAATAGCAAAGGCCCAAACTGAGGAAAGATAGCCAACTCAGTTAAGAAGGGGATAAAACCTTTATAGGTACATCAGCGAGTAGAAAGACAAAGGGAGGGATAGTGAGGCTGAATAGAATGAACAGTGGGTGGGCAGAGGGGGACAGTGAAAAAGCAGGAATACTGAACGAATATTTCTGCTCAGTATTCACAAAAGAGGAGGGGGAAGTGTCTAATCCAATTAACAGAAGCACTCTTGATAGGGTGGTTGATCCCAGTCCTTTCACAGAAGAAAGGGTTCTGCAAGAACTCCTAAAACTGAAGGTGGACAAAGCAATGGGTCCTGATGGAATTCACCCAGAATTCTAAAAAGAATTAAGAGAGGAACTAGTGAAACCACTGGCTACTCTTTTAATAAATCATGGGAGGATGTGTGGTACCTGAGGACTGGAGGAAGGCGGATGATTCCCTTCACAAAAGTGGGTCCAAGACAGAGGCAGGAAACTACAGACCTGTCAGTCTGACCTCTGTGGTAGGGAAAGTGATGAAGTCACTCTGAAGGAAAGAATAGTTGAGTACCTAGAGGCCAGTGGAGCACAGAACCCAAGGCAGCATGGGTTCACAGAGGGAAGGTCATGTCAGACGAACCTAATAGATTTCTTTGACTGGGTGCCCAAAGAGTAGACCAAGAGAATGGCTGTGACATGGCCTACCTAGACTTTGCAAGGCATTTGACAGGTCCCATACAAAAGATTAATAGTCAAATTAACCAGCCTGGGAGTGGGACCCAGGGTGGTAGCCTGGGTAAAACATTGGCTGGACAACAGGACACAGAAGGTAATTGTAAATGGAGTCCATTCTGGAAGAAAGGGGTTACTAGTGGGAACCGTGAGGGTTCAGATTGGGTCCAGTCCTTTTAATGTCTTCATCAGTGACATTGCAGAGGGACTGAAGGAAAGTATGCCTTTTGCAGATGACACAAAAATCTGCAACAGGGTTGATACAAGGAGGCATGGAAAGGATGAAAAGGGACTTGTCAAGGTTGGAGGAATGGTCAAAGTATGGCAGCTAGGATTCAATGCAAAGAAGTGCAAAATAATGCACCTGGAAACAAGAACCCAGGGAAGAATACACAATGGGTGGGAGGTAGTAACAACAACAAAAAGGAAGGGACCTGGGATAATCATATCAGATGACCTTAAGGTTAGGAAGCAATGTGAGAAGGCAGTAGGGAGGGCTGGGGTATACTAGGATGTATAGGGAGAGGCATCATCAGCAGAAAACAGGAAGTTGTTATCCCTCTGTACAAACAGTTGGTGAGACCCCATCTGAGTACTGTGTCCAGTTCTGGAGACCCCATCTCCAGCAAGGACATAGACAGGATAGAGGCAGTCCAGAGGAGGGCAACTAAAATGGTGCAGGGTCTGCAAGAGAAGCCGATGAGGAGAGACTAAAGGAGCTTAATATGTATACCCTTGAGGAAAGAAGGAGAGGGGGACATGATAGAAACTTTTAAGTACCTCAGTGGAATCAACAAAGTCCAAGAGGGTAGCATTTTTCAGAAAAAGAGACTTGCAAGAACAAGGGGACACAATTTAAAGACAGAAGGAGGGCAGTTCAGGGGCAATGTGAGGAAGTATTATTTCACAGAGAGGGTAGTGGATGCATGGAACAGCCTTCCTGAGGAGGTTGTGGGGTCTAAAACTGTGGGAGAATTCAAAAATGCATGGGACAGACATAAGGCAATTCTTGTGGGGGGTAGGAAGAAATAGGCTGTTGGTTAACTAGGATCTACGGCCTATCCTGTAGGTAGGGAAATGGACAGACTAGATGGGCCTAGCGGTCCTTATCTGCCATCAAAGTCTATGTTTCTATGTTTCTATGTTTCCTTGTCTTCTGTCTCTCCTGTATGCAATCCTCCTTCACCAGGATCCATGGGAGCCACCATCTTGGTTCCACAGGAAAATGGTTCCCCCCCTGCTCGCAGGAAGCAGAGTAGGGGAAGGATTTTATTAATAAACAGAACAATAAATCAGAAAAACAGTAATACAATTCATGGAAAATAAGAAAAAACAAAGCATAAAGAGAATATCAGCAATACTCAATTCTCTGACAGCATAATGATTCAACCTATATTATCTTTCAGAAAAGGAACCTCTTTCCATCTCATAAGCCATACATTTTTGGACAAACAGTTGCGTTCAGAATCACATTGTAACAACAAATCATGTTCAACATGTTGAAGAACTTCAAGTGGTGAGTGGTATAACTGTTGTAGAGTAAGGTGACATCTGGCATGCCTTAAATGAAACTTGAACATAACGAACAGCAGCCATACTACACCTGCATCCAACAAAGTAGAATATAGCAAAAAAACTCCCACAACTTCCAGATATGTAACAGCCCACCAGAAAGGCTGGCTCCAATGGGAAGAAAGGGTCATCCAGAATTCTTGCACAAAGGGGCAGGAAACAAAAAAATGGGACATTGTTTCCTCCTGATTAATGCAAGTATCCCTCAGACAAGTACGTTCAGTAACCATTTTATGCTTTAAATTCCCCCTAACATTGAGACGTCCATGACAACTAAGCCATAAAACATCCCATAATCTAGGTGGAATCCATTTATCTACCAAACTTTTAAGGAGGTTATCAACATGACCATCCGGTACACCCTTAAAAACAGGGACTATGGAATGAGCTTTAGATTGTAGGACATCATAAAAATATTTGCGCGATTTGCAGTACACATGGGCCAGAAGTAACTTCTATCTATTAAGTTTCAATATCATAGGTCTGACATAAATCAGGTAACTAGGAGTGTGTAAATTTTTCTGGCTGAAACCTGGCCACTCTGAGGACAATTTAGGTAACCAACCATACGTATAAATCACCCATAACACAGCGTGTGGATGACTAAAGTCTAGCAAATTCCAATGAAAAAAAATACTATAGTAAAAAGTAATCGGATTCACACAATTCAAACCACCCTGTGCAATAGGAAGATACAACACATCTCTTTTCATGGAATTTAGGCAACTCCCCCAAATAATTTGAAAAAAATGACCCAATAAAGTGGCTTCCAAACCAGAAGGAATGGGGTCTACTGCACTAATGTATTAAAATTGAGGGAGAAGTAAAGATTTAGTAATGATAACCTTTTTCTGTTTAGTTTGTTGCCAAGACTTCCATAATCTGATTCTGGACTGAGCTGCCTCAATTTTAGCTGACCAATTAAGTAACGCATTATCACCTTTACCAAATTCAATACCTAAAATTCGGACCGGGACCAGTACAACAGGAATGCCTTGCAGCTCCGTAACCTCAGGAATGGCAGTATGCAGAGGATAAAAAAAACTCTTAGTTTTATTAAGGGAGGAACCTGCAACATCCAAAAAATTAGAAAAATGATGTAACGCCTTATCTCCAGAGGTCATATCAGCAACAAAGACACAGACATCATCAGCGTAAGCCGAAATTTTGGCCTCAAGGGTACTATGAAGGGAAGCAATACCAAGAATCTGCACATCTTGGGCAATTGTACATAAAAGCGGATCCAAACTAAAAACATAAAGCACTGGACTCAGAGGGCAGCCTTGTCTCACCACCCCCTGACGAATAGGAATATAGGAACCCAAGTAACCATTTACCAAGGGCATAGCATAAGCATGACTATAAAGCAAAGCAATCCAGGTTATAAAGCGATCAGGAACTCCATAGGTTCATAAAATCTGAAACAAATAACTATGTGGGACTTGATCAAAGGCCCTTTGTTGATCCATGGACATAAGAAAACCCTTTATAACATCAACTTTACCAAGCTCTATGAGTTCCTGAAGCAAAAGGAGATTATTATAGATAGATCTGCCTGGTACTGAACAGGATTGGTGTTGGGAAATCAAGTGTAGAGCTATGGACAACAATCTGGTATTCAATATTTTCATTAAAATGTTAAAATCTGTATTAAGGCGACTTAAAGGCCTCCAATTGCAAAGTAAGGTTCTATCACCTTTCTTATATAACAAAATCTGAATTGAAGTACAAAAGTGGAAATCGAGAGTGTGAAGTTGCAAAACCCAATTAAACACTACTGTGAGCACATCACAAACCAAAGGACTACAGGTTTTATAAAATTCTGCAGGCAAGCCATCAATACCAGGCACTGTGTTATTCGGTAAACTGGAAATTTCCCTTTTAACCTCATCAACACTAATCGGAGCAACTAAAGCCAGTAATAGTATATCAGAACAAGGGGCAATATGGAGAGAGGAAAGGAATTGTTCTACACCAGCGCTATCCACTGGAGAAGCAGCATATAAGTCTGAAAAATGCGAGGAGACTGCTTGTAAGATATCCGGAAATGCAGTGTAACTAGTACCAGCAGTATCCATAACTTCAGTCAGAAGGCGATCCTCAGAATGCCTATGACTACAATCCAAAACATCCCCCAAAGCAGATTTATTAGCAGAACAAACCCTATGTTCATGTAACAGGGAAGTAGCTCTAGTATACTGTAGTGCAGCCATTACTTTTTTTACATTCTGTACCTGTGCTGTCAAAGTTAAGCCTTGTGAGTGTATAGCTGAATATAATGTTTCCAACTGCATACGTAAAGACAAATATATCTTATATTTAGTCACTACAGCATATTTAGATGTCCTCCTAGCCAAAGTAGAGATTTCAGATTTAGTGAGTAGCCACCAATCTAACAAATCTTCAGAAAGTCCAGCTAGTGACATATGAGCTTTCAACAAATCATGAACTTGGGCCAAAAACCTGTCATTAAGTAGCAGTAAAGAATTCAGTTTCCAATATCCCTGCCCCAGTTTAGCATGAGGGCCTACCCCTAACATGGCAGTTACCACATTATGGCCTGAAATCTCCACTGGAATGGTTTGAGCTTTAATCACTCTCAAAGCTGCAGAGACAAAAAGAAAATCAATCCTAGTGGATAAGGCACCCTTAAAAAAATTACGTCCACCAGTAGGATGACAAACCCTATAAACATGCTGTAAACAACCCTGGACAATAGTGTGATTGAGACAATGTGTATCACAGAAATCCTTATCAGTCCGGGCCCCCAATCTGATTTATGCACTACACAATTAAAGTCACCACCCAATATGAGAAAGCGTGATGTGAACAAAAAAGGCTGCACCTCACGAAAGAGATCCACTTGACCTTTCTTTGTAACTGGTGCATAAATCACAATTAATCTCCAAGTGTGAAGTAAATAAGTAAAATCCAATATTAATGCCTGTCCCATAAGCAGTTCAACCAACTTGGTAGCATGTAATCCATCACCCCTAAACAACACTCCAACACCACTACATGTGTCTAATCCCAAAGAAAAAAAAGAAGGACCCCATTGCCAAAGTTTTTTGGCCATATTAACCAAAGGAAGGGTATTGAGTTGGGTATCCTGAATAAGGCAAATATCACACGCCAAATCACTCAAAAGTTGAAAAGTAATCAGGTGCCTATGAGCATTTTTCACACTGTTCACATTGAGAGTGGCTACAGTGAGATGAAATGCCATGGCCATGAAAGAGAATCAGATAAAGGGTCGAAATAAAAATAAGTCAACATCAAGTAACCCTTCCCTTCCTAGTACTTCTCCGGGGTCTCACCCCACCCTCGAGGGTCGAGTATCCATAGGCAGCTCCTTTGATTTATCATTCTCAGAATCAGAGGATACCATAGGTTGTGAGGAGGTGTCAGAATCAGCTTCCACATTGGAAGACTGAGTGTGACGGGACAGGACCTCACATTTATTACTTAAGGGAACAGAGCCACCAGGAGAAGATGCTTTAGCCAATTTGGCCCTACCTGTAGTCTGTTTTTGAGCCTGTTTCTTTGTCTGAGCACTAGGCTCAGGAGGGGACGTAATAATAATATCCAGAGGTTTGTCAGGGACAGGCACTGTTTCAGCAGGAACCGGAGAAACAACAGAAAAGGAGGGGGGGATGTAGAGGAAGGGTCCTGTATAACTGGTCGTGGAACTTCCTGTAAAGGAGGCTCAGAGAAAGGTTCAGATACAGAAACCACTGACTGGGGAGCAGGCACCGCAATATCAGGGTATAAAGGGGGACCAGTGACTACCTTAACATGCAAAGAAAGGGACTTCTCCGTAGCAATATCCTTTTTCTGGGCATTAAGAAGGATCACAACCTGATCCGGGCTATCTTCCTTGTTATGGGAAGCCCAAGGACAGGATCTAAAACCATGACCTAGTTCTTTACATAGGGTACACTTTAGTTCAGAATTACAATCTGCACTAGCATGGCCAAAAGATAAACAAAGTGAACATCGTAGTCTATCACAGGCTGCACTGAGATGGGAAGGGGAGCCACATTTAAAACAGGTACGAGGCTGCCCCACATAGAAGCAATGCCCCCATTCCCTACCTAAAAACAAACTATTAGGTAAGTGTATGGGACCCACATTCGTATTTCTAAGTCGCACCCTATAACGCCAACCACCAGTCCACAAGTGTTCAGAGTCAAATATAGGCTGTGGCAACCCCAAGACATCACAGCATTTAGCTAACCAATGCGTAATATCACTAGCTGCTACATTCTCATTTCGAAACAAAAGGTGACAGTTTAAATAGAAGGTCTAGTAAGTGGGATAGCCTAAAATAGTAGCCACAACTCAGTGTATTTAAGAGTATCGTACTTTGTCCAGAATCGATCTAATCCTCTAGGGCTTTGAAAACTAACATCATATAAGGAAGAACTTGATACATGAATCAATGCAAATATTTGGTTTGTAAAAAACCCAAAGATCCTTTTAAAAGTGACTTTCCCACATAGAGATGGTCTGAAGCTACATCAAGACCCCCAATGTACTGAAGGCGGACCGCATTCCATCATTGAAGAGGAGGGTGGAGTTCCGAAAGGTATCTCTTCTATGAAATTCTTCCCAAGTAGATTTAGCCTTGTCCCCAGGGTCAGGAGAAGGGCCCAGAGGAGGGTCAGGGAGTAGGACATCCATGTCCATTCTATCACCCCACTCTGGTCCCCGAGAGCTAGAGCCTTCATCACCCGAAGAAGAGGGAGGCAAAGAAGGAACTTTAGCCAGCAGAGCAGTATCCAATGCAGGATGCTGAACATCCTCAGCACACAAATCCAAATCCGGGCTACCAGGTAAAGGTGGAGGCATGTCTATCAAGGAGAGCTGTTGCCCTCCACAACCAGGTATCGGGCTATGGGCAGGATCAGGTATCCAGTGCCCCGAACTGCCTGGTTTCTAACTGGCACTCTGCAGGGAGGCCTCTAAAGAGACATGTAGTGGGCTAGAACAAGGCAACAGAGTGGGAGGAGGCAAAACAGGTGAGACAGTCTGCGCATTAGGATGTGAAACACATGGTCTAGGATGCATAGTACTCACAAGTTCACCAGGCAAAGTCGCAGATGAGTTCAAAGGTGGAGAAGGCACTGCTCGATCCAGATTTGTAGGAACAGAAAATTCCAACGGAGCATGGTGCAACACTGGTAGGACCAGTGCTACAGAAGATTGTTGCCAACTCTATACCTTCAAAGAGCCCGAAGGTACCGCATCTGTAATGAAAGCAGGAAGATCCTCCACAGCCCCTAGTTCTGGTGACAGAGTCCGTATCCCAGGAGATGCCAACTCAAAAGGGCTAACGTCATCAACAACAACAAGTACCTGGTCCCAATGTGCAGCAAGGAGGGACTTCAACCAAAGTTCATCTACAGGCAAAAAATCTGATGATGCAGAGGCAGACTGAGCAGGTAAAGATTCATCTGGTACAGCAAGATCCACAAGCATATCAACAAAACAGTCAGATGTCCTCAGTACTTCAGGCTCCAAAGCTGGACCTGCAGGAGCGGAGTTCTGCTTTCCTACAGGTACACCAGCAGAATGACTGGGTCCCACGAACAAATCCATGGTGCAACAGCGCCCCCACACAGAGTAGGGAAATTTCCCCGGTGTCCTGGCCAAATTTCCCTCATACTAAAAATACCACAAACAGCTTAATCTGGTTCAAGGTCAGTTGGCATTCATCTGTATCCCCCTCCCCCAGGTCGTGCCTGAAAATAGGCAGGATTTGTCTAGTGCACTTACCTGGTCAACAAAAACTAAATAAATAAATTAAGCTGCCAGAGCTATGGGGTGGTGTAAACATGTGGCACAACAACTTGAGCAAAGACGTGCAGCCTCACAATGTGTAGCCTAGGAATTTTGACCTAATACTGGTTTGCCCTACTAGATTTTTGCTTTAACACAGTGGCTACAACTACAAGTTAGCCTCATTTATCGTACAACTGCTTTCTACATGGTTACAGTCTCACTGTCGGTGAGTGCTGGGGATGTTTTTGCTAGTTGCTTCATTACAGAAAATGTTAGGCTGAATGGCTCTGGTGAGGTGTTGTTGTGCTGAGTGTCCTTGTACCAGTTGTCGCAGATCCAGTGTAAATCACTGGCCTCTCTAGTTTGAGTACACACATAGCTTTCACCTTTCAGCCTTCTTACTAGGTCCTGTTAATTCGTCCCCACTTAAGGACTCCTCAGTTAATTCACTTCTACTATGCCTTTTTATGTTTGCTTGCGCGCATGCACAAGAAACATATTGTGCTAGTGGCAGGTTTCAGAGGTGTGTCAGTGTTGTGGCCAGTGTCAGCAGTGCTTTTTTGTGCTCGTCTGTTTGGCATGAAGTAATGAGCATGCTGTCTATGACAGCAGTTTTAAAGCATGCCACCAACTTGAAACAAATTTGCCTCTGCAATCAGGGAGCACCGCATCATTCATGGGTGTCAGACCGGGGCGGGGGGTGTCTCTCCAGTTTTTGGGCTGAAGGACATTGACCTTTTCATTTACTTCAGTGCTACAGATGATAACTGTTGGTGCATGACAGGTTAGTGTCTTGCTTCTTTAAATCTGCCACCATGCTCCTGCTCGCCCCTCCACGCTAAACAACAGATTAAAGAAACAGCTGTTGTCTCTGTGATAAAGTGCCTCCCAGGCTTCCAGCAGAATTGTAAAGTACAGCCATTGTGTTTAAATGACTGCACCCTTTTCATCCAGCAAAGCTCCTTACTGTTGTTGGCTACATAAGAACTCTACTTTACAACTGTGAAACTTAAGCAGCTCCTCTCTTCCTGATAATTTAAGCAGCCCAGTAGCCCTGCCCTTAACACCTCCTTGTTTTCAGGAGTCAGAATTTAACACATTCTAGCTTGTCTTGCCTATGCTGGTGCCTCCAGCTAGGTCTGCAGCAACAGCATGCACCAGAATGCCCGATGGAAGACCTAAAATAGCTTTCCATAGTTCAGAAACCTTTTAAAATAGGAGTTATTTTACTGTAATTACCCTCTAAACCTCTATTGTCATTGCCATCAGGTACAAATACAACAATAAACTAACCACCACTTTTCTACAATACCCAGTCTGGTGTCACGTACCTATCCCTCTGTTTCATATTTCTTACAACTGTTACAAGTCATCTTTTCTTTTACCCTACATTCCTAATACCAATACAAGCAAGCAAACATTTGGCATTGACAAATGTTTGTTATACCTATCATTACCTTTTCATTTTCCAGATTCCATTCTTACCTTATTTATTATCACGTTTTCTCCTACAGCCTCCCCCATTTTCTTTCCTCACATGCTGTATATTTCTTTTTTTCCTTACCTGCTTTTTCTCTGTTTTAGATAATTCCTGAAGAAGACCTGTAGCTGAAACATTGACTCTAATTCAATTTTCTATTTTCAGTATGCATTTAATATTATCATTTTGTTCTACAGCTGTAACATGTGCTATGTAAATAAAAGTCAGAAAACACAGTTTTATTTGTCAGTTTATTATTAAATATATAATTTTGCAACATTTGATATATAAATTATACCACTTATGCACCACTACATGGTACAGCTAAGAAGTGCTATAGGAATTGATGAAATTTGTTTGAGGGAGCAACAGAATGGCCAGTTGATGTACAATTTATGGATAGCTAGCTAGCTACACCCCTGCATGTCATCAGTCGTGGCACTCTATAGTAGCCATTGTTAACCCTGAGGGAATCAGGGCAAGTATAGCTGTTGTAGGGAAAAAGGCAAGTGGTCTGTTTGTAGGCAGGGCTCAGGGCTTATTTCCACCAACACTATATGCACCAAGCTGCCACTGCAGGCCATTTGATCATTTGTCTGCCCACCCACCTGCCTGGTCTATCACCATCACCCAATCCATCTCAAAGAAAATCCTCATTAAAGGGTTATGTACTGGAGTACAACAAGTGTGCTGTGTTGTGTAATAATTTGATTGTGACACTGTCTGACTTCAGTTGTGGCATACTGGCAGTGACATAATAGTCATGGCAGACTTAATTGTAATTATAACTGTGTCTCAGTGTCAATGGCAAGTCAAGGTTCAGCTGTGGGAAAGAGAGTTTAAATTGTGTGATGGGGTAAGCAGATGTGTGCTAGTAGAATTTGTTGTATGTGAAATACTGTAGGGTGGATCTGTTGCTGGCAATGGCATTGTTAGGATTCAGGTGATTGTGGGGAATTGAGAAAAGATCTCCAAGACAAGGAAGGGCAGTAGATTTGCAGGGTGCATGTGTGTGAGTGAAGGGGAGCTATGTGAGGGTGGGATTTTATTATGGAAATTTAAATGGGTAGTTGCTCTTGCATAGCCAAGAGGAAAATACAGGCTAGATGTGGGAAGGATCACCAAGTGCAGCAGATGCAGCAGGGTGTGTGTGTGGGGGGGTATGGGTGGGATGGAAAGGGGTAGTTGTGGCTGGCATTGCATTGTCAGGATACACAGCTGTGTGGGAAAGATCACCAAGGGCACTGGCAATAGATTCAGGGTGTGTGTTTGTGTGTGTGTTGGAGGGTGAGTGTGGGTGTTATGGAACTACAAAAGGTTAGAGACAGCAGCAGCTGGAAAAGTCAGGATTCAGCTGTGGGGGGAAAAGGTTGCAGAGGGCAGCAGTAGATGCAGGGTGTGTGAGTGTTCTTTTTAATAGAACTCTTTCATGGAAATGTAAAGAGATTGTTGTGGCCGTCAAAGTCAGATGGGTACTGCATTGTAAATTAACATTCATTGTCTTTAGAATCAGTTTTATTTCTTTTATACACTTTTTGGGGTTTCATTTCATTTTTATTGTTTATACTGGAGGACGTGTGAGCATAACAGCCCATTTTCACAAGCATCCAGTCTACACATTACAAAGCATAACATGGGTACAGTTACAGAACTGGAGAATTAATACATGGAGGACTACGTGTAGTGGATATGTACAGGAATGATAACTAATTACAAGGTAATACAAGTGATTTAATTAGGAGGAAGTAAAGAGTAAAGGGAGGACAGTGTTAAGCACTGGAATAGCCACAGTTCTCAAGGAGGTACTATTTGGTGTTGTTTTTGAAGGTTCCAAGGGATAGAGACTGTACAAGGGAGTCAGGGATACTGTTAAATAGTCTGGAACCCCTGGAGGAGAGGGAGTGAAATCCCTGGAAGGTGTTGAAAAAAGAGACCAAGAAGGAGTGGTGGACAATGGATCTGGTGGTGTGGACAATGTTTGGCCTCGGGAAGCAGGAGGTGATGCTGTTGGGTAGTACACCATGGAGAACTTTATAGAAGAAGGTCAGGATTTTTCAGTTAAATCTGTCTTCGAGAGATAGCCAGTTAATAGCCTGGTAGAGGTAGCAGTGGTAGGATCTTCTGGGGAGACCAGTGATGAACCTGATGATGCTGTGGTAGGTGGATCTGAGCTTACTGAGAGTCTTGAGGGAGAGGGTGGAGGAGTAGATAAGGGAGCCATAGTCAAGAAGAGGGAGCAGGAAAGTATTTGCTACAAGTGCTCGAGTTTCTGGGGTAAGAAACTGAATATTTCTGTAAAGCATTCTAAGTCTTTGGTGAATTTTCTCAATAAGTTGGGAGATATGGCATTTGTAGGAAAGGTGACAGTCTAGGTAGTTACCAAGGTACCTAAATTCTGTAACTCTCTCTGTGCAGCTGAAGTTGTTATGCTGGAGTGTGAAGTCAAAGTCAACCATTTTTCTGGGGACAGAGAAAACCAGAGATTTAATATTTTTGGCATTACGGGGGTATGTACTGAAGTACAAGCAGTGTGCTGTGTTGTGTGATAATTTGATTGTCATCTAGACCGTGAGTGGAAACGAAGAGTGGAGTTTGCTGAAGTCATGCTGGAGTTTGTTGAGGAGAGTTTTGGGGCACCTATCCTTACAGAACAGGGTTGTGTCATCGGCATATAGGATTAGCTCGGTGTGGAAGCATATAAAGAGAAAGGGATTAATGGTGAGGGAGACAAGTAGGGGGCCTAGAATGGAGCTTTCAGGGGTGCCATATTTAATGTGATGGATATCTGAGTGCTGACCTTCAGTCATGGTAGTGTGCGATCTGTCTCTAAGGTAGTTTTAGAACCAATTGAGAACTTTATTGGAGAAGCTGAGTTTGGACAGAGTTCTCGGGAGTATGTGGTGGTTGATAAGACTAAAGGCCTTGGTGAGGTCCACAAAGACAGAGCCACTTTAGAGATCTTCATCGTTGGCCTTGTCAATGAAGTTGGTGAGCTTAACAAGAGCGGTTTCTGTACTGTGGCCTGACCTAAAGCCATGCTGTGACTCTGAGAGTAAGTTACAACTATGTAGGAATTTAACGGTTTGGTCAAGAACAACATTTTCTAGGATTTTGGAGAGGGGGCAAGAAGGGGAAATTGGTCTGAAGTTATTCACATCTGTAGTGGCCTTGATGGTGGAGGAAGACCTAGACATTGTCACGGTCACTGAAATATGGTACACAAGAAACCATGACTGGGATGTTACCATACCAAGGTGCACAATCTTCAGGAGAGACAGGGAGGACAAAAAGGTGGGAGGAGTGGCTATTTGCATCAGAGAGGGGATCAAGGCAACAGAGATAAGGGGAAGACAGGAAGGGGAAGAGGCTCTATGGCTCACATTAGAGATGGGAAATGGTATCACCATCCATACTGAAGTTATCTTCAGACTTCCAGCACAGGGTGAAAAAAAGACAGGGTATTAGTGGAAATCATACAAAGAATGGCAGAGAAAGGGGAGGTGTTGCCTGTGGGGACCTAAACATGCCAGATGTTGACTGTAACGCATATGCAGCAGCTACTACCAGGAGCAAAGACGTCTTGGATGCCCTGGAAGGGGCATGCCTCAGACAGTTGGTGAAGGAGCCAACATAGAAGGGAGCAATACTAGACCTGATTCTCACCAATGGTGACAGAATAACAGATCTATCAGTGGGCAGCCATCTAGGGACTAGTGAACACCATACAGTGTGGTTTAAGGTGAAGATAATAGTAGAGCCGAGCCACTCAAAATTTAAGGTCCTGGACTTCAAGCAGGCAGACATTGCAAAATTGGGGAAACACCTCCAAAAAATCCTGGCTGAGGAGGAGGAGGAGTGGAGGAACAGTGGCAGAAACTTAAAGGAGCCATAGCAGAGACAGCAGGCCTCTGTGTAAAGCTAATAAACAAAGCAAAAAGAAAGACAAAAAACACTATGGTTTTCAAAAGAGGTAGCAGAAAAGGTTAGGGAAAATAACAGGCATTCAGAAAGTACAGGGAAACACAGAGGGAGGGATACTGGGAAATGTACCTGGCAAAACAGAAGGAGGTGGGAAAGGCAGTCAGGTGCACAAAGGCACAAACTGAGGAAAGGATAGCAAAATCAGTAAAAGAAGGTGACAAAACCTTCTTCAGGTTTATCAGGGAAAAGAAGAAGACCAATGGAGGGATTATGAGGTTGAATAAAGGGAGGAGTAATGTCAGAAGCCTGGAATACTTTCTTCAGACAGAGGTGACAAAACAAATGTCTGTTGTCATTCTTCAGACAGAGCTGTGAGTCTGTGTATTGGAAGGCACAGCAAGTTAAAATAACAGAAAGCCATATTTCTCTGGTTTAAGAGTTAAATAACATGCAGTAGCTCTTGCCTATTTGGATGGAGCAGTTAAAATGAGTACTGCCACTAGAAGAGAGCTGCTGGGACAGGGTGTAGTCTTCTTGTGGTACCCCATGGTAAATCAGTGGCAGGTTTGTCAGTTTACCTTGCGGAGTTCAGTACAGTGTTTAGCATGGCAGGAGGGCTCAGACAACAGTGTTAATGTCTTGGTTTCTGCATCTAGGTCTGTGGTGCAGGTGAGACAGAAGGCAGGAGAAGGGCTGCTTTCTCCACCATGTGTGACATTTTGGTGTTGGTCTGCTACTAAGGACCCTTACCTTCTCTTCAGATCTGCCATCTCCATCTCTCACTGCTATCCAGACCATGCGAATAACTGAGGCGGATGCACAAAATAAAAGTAGAAAAGGAATTATTCCCAGCAGGTCACATCTGCACACCACTAGATACAGTCTCTGACTGACTGCTAAAAGCCAGCCTACAGGGTCTTCTAGAGAGCCCCTCCTACAACCAGTTACATGTAACATGAGACTAATTTGCTGTGAGGGTCCTTAGACAGGCAGCAACTAGCCTCATGCCTAAGTGTACTCCACAGTATTTATAATACATTTTGGACTTTTTCTCAAAACTTGGTTATTTCTTAATATTTTACTCACAGATTTTCAATATGGCCTTTTTGAGACACCACCTCATTAAAAAGGTAGTTGAAGTTTTTCAAACCTGGCCCAAAATGTGATTTCAGAGTCACTCCATGAAATCACCTTTTGGGTGGGATTAGAACATTTTTACCTACCCGGTTGATGAGATGGGTTAATATGAAGACTATGTTGAAAATTTAGGTTAAAAATATTTAAAAAGGACAAAGTTATGAAGGTATGTTGAAATGTTTCAATGCAATGGAGGCAGTAGAGCATGTCACAAACCCACTCAGCAGGTCAGGCCCTCTGCTCCCACAGTGTCAACCTCTGAGTGCAGTATTGTGAACAGGAACAGAACAGGGTAACCCTCCTGTCTGTTCTGTGGTTTTGAATCAACCTTTGGTCTCAAGTTCTGGAGGGATTCAAACTGTGAGCCTCTTGCTATCGTACCCAATGTACAGGCTCAGATAATTCTGCTCTTCGGGGAAATGCCAGATATCTTTCACCTACGGGCACCTAACCAGATATACAAAATGAACCCTTAAAACTCTATGAAAAGACCTCAGATAAACTCTTACCTTTTCCCAGTTTGGTATTGCCAGTAAGCTATGCACAATGTCAGCTTTAGCCTTATATGCTTCACTTGTCAAAGAAAGAATTTCAAAGGCACACCAAGTAGTCTCTTAAAATAGAAGTTTATTTTGAAATAGATAAAAATATGTAAAATGTACATACAGAACAATATATCACAAAAACATACAATCACTTAAAAAGAACAAGGTTTAAAAAGTGCAAATTAATTCCTACCAACAGACAATTAGACTTGTCTATCTAAAGTAGATGTTTCTTCTTCAGAGTCCAAACATGAATGTCTCTAAGTGGAAAACAGAATGCTGTTTAAAACTGGATTTGCCAACCTCTTTGCATGAAGTCACCTAGCTCCTCCTGGTCAGAACATAAAAATTATACAAAGCAGGATGTCTTATCATTCAGAAGGTAAATTAAATAAGTGACATCAGCAAAAACTCACTTCCCCATAACCCTTTGATCTAGTGTGTCTTTTGGCCCTTCACATACATCAAAGGAGCTTTTATGACTTAGCACCTAAGTGACATAACCTGGTTTCTTCCTCTAAAGGTCATAAACGTTTATGATTTTCATCCTAGCAGCTGGCAGCTCCAATTATGCCAGATAAGCAAGAGATCCTTAATTTGTGTTTCTTCTAGCCTGTACTTATCTCCTGGCTTTTAGGTTAACAGCTTATAGTTGAAACCTGAGGGTGTGTGGTCATCCCATAGGCTGTTTCAGCATGTCTCATGAGAGACACTCAATAACACATTTTTATATTACAAAAATCATAGAGTAATCAGAACCAACTGTATAAGCATCACAATCATCCCTACCTAGACTGAATTTGGGGGCTCTATCCCCTGCATGGGATAAGCTTCCCAAATCAGTTCACTCCTCATAGATGCGAGACAACCCATCTGAGTTCTGATTTTTTGCTCCAGCCCTATGTAAGATTGTCATATCATACCCTTGCAAAGCAAGATTCCATTTTAACAATCTACCATTATTCTTCCCCATGTGCTTCAGCCAAACCAGGGGGTTGTGGCCAGTTTGCACCACAAAATGCTGCCCATAAAAGCATGGCTTCAACTTCTTTAGGGCCCACACTATGGCAAGACACTCCTTTTCCACGGTAGATTATGCCTGCTCACTGAGAAGTAACTTTTTACTCAGGTATACTACCAGGTGATCTTTCCCTTGGTTGGATGTCTGACTCAGTACTGCCCCAATACCCACGTCTGAGGCATCAGTCTGAACCATAAAGGGTCTGCTATAGTCAGGACTTGTCAAAACAGGAGCACTGCACAGTGCCTCCTTCAATCTGGTAAAGGCTTCTTCACAGGCTGGTCCCCGGGTAATTTTGTTTGGCATCCTTTTCTTTACCAGACCAGATAGGGGAACAGCCAGGGCACTGTAATTGGGTACAAATTTTCTATAGTACCCTGCTGTCCCAAGAAAACATCTGACCTACTTCTGCATTTCTGGTCTGGGCCACACCTGGATTACTTCTATTTTTATTTGGTTAGGATGGAGCTGTACCCAGCCTACCACATGCCTGAGGTATGCCACTTCTCCTATGGCCACCTGGCACTTCCCAGCTTTGACAGTGAGCCCGGCCCCCTGTATCCTGCCCAGCACTTCCCCAAGGTGGGATAGGTGTTTCTCCCAGCTGGTACTAAAGATGGAAATGTCATCCAGGTATGCCATGGCGTACTCCTCAGCTCCATTTAACACCTGGTTCACCAACCTTTGGAAAGTGGCTGAGGTGTTCTTTATTCTGAAAGGCATTACTTTAATTTCTAATAAGCCTATTGGAGTGATGAAGGCCGACCTCTGCCTAGCTCAGTCTGTTAACTCTACCTGCCAATACTCCTTAGTCGGGTCAATGGTCCTAAGGTAGGTCACCCCCCCAACTTGTCCAGGAGTTCATCCATCTGGGGCATCGGGTGGGCATCTGACTTTGTGACTGCCTTCAGCCTACAATAGTCCACACAGAAATGAGCAGAGCCATCTGGCTTGGGCACAAGGACTACGGGTGAGGCCCAGGGGCTGTGGGATCTTGGGATTACTCCTAAATCCAGCATCTCCTCCACTTCCCTCCTAATGTCCTTTTGGACAGCCTCCGACACCTGATATGCTGTCTGCTGTATGGGTGTCTGTGTCCCTGTCTCCACATCGTGAGTCACTAAGGGAGTTAGTCCAGACTTGGTGCTAAACAATGGGGCAAAGTCTGCTAAAACCTCCCTTACTTCCTGGATCTTGTCTGGGGCCAGCTGGGGAGACAATTTAACTGCCTCCACAGAGGACTCCTGCTTACTTTCTTCCAGCAAATCCAGAAGGGGGTCTCCTTTGTCCATCCCCTCTCCAAGACTATACACTGCACATACCATGTCAGCCCTATTTGCATATGGCTTCATCATGTTGACATGGTACATCCTTTCTGTCTGTCTTCTGTCAGGTAACTCTGTAATATAGTTCACGTCATTTACTTTCCTAACCACTTTGTACAGTCCTGCCCACTCAGTCTGCAGCTTGTCTTTCCAGACCGGAATGAGGACCATGACTTCCTGACCCTCCATGTATGAGCCAGTTCTGGCTCTGCAGTCATACCACACTTTTTGTTTATGTTGGGCAGCTGCCAGGTTGCTCTGGGCTGTCTCCATAAGCTTCTTCAGCCTTTCCCTAAACTTAAGGACGTAATCCACTATAGGAGTTCCCTGGGTGTTGTGCTTGCGTTCCCAGTCCTCCCGGATCAAGTCTAGGGGCCCACATACCTGGCATTCATATGAGAGTTTGAAGGGTGAAAATCCTGTTGACTCTTGGGGTGCCTCCCTGTATGCAAACAACAGGTGGGGGAAGGTATTTCTCCCAGTCTTTCCCATGCTGTTCAGCAAATGCCTGGAGCATTGACTTCAGGGTACCATTGAATCTTTCCACAAGCCCATTGGCTTGTGGGTGATACAGTGTAGTGCATCTCTGCACCACCCCACACTTCTCCCATAAACATTTCATCAGGTCTGACATGAAGGAACCCCCTCGATCGGTGATAACCTCCTGTGGAAACCCAACACGGGAGAATATCCCAAGTAAGGCATCTGCCACTTTATCTTTCCTCAGTGAGGATAGGGCAGCTGCCTCTGGGTACCAGATGGCATAATCCACCACAGTCAGGATGAATCTCTTCCTTGAGGAGCTGGGGGTATTTAAAGGCTACACAATATCCATTCCCACCCTCTGGATGGCTGCTCCACTATGGGCAATGGAATCAGGGCAGCTTGTTTTTTTTTGCCCACCTTCCCTATTTCTTGACACCGGTGACAAGACCTTCAATACTCCTTCACCTGCTGGGTGAAGTTAGGCCAATAGAAATTCTGGGCCAACTGCTGCATAGTGCGCACAATTCCCAGATGACCAGACAAGGGAATATCAGGTGCAATCTTGAGCAAGTGCACACGATACCCCTGGGGAACGATAAGCTGCCTGCCTAGCACCCCTCCCTCTGTCTGCACAGCCTGAGTATACATCAGTCCTTCTTCCCAACAAACCTTATGTCTGCAGTCACCTCCCTGTGCTCTATCAGAATCTGCCCAAGCCCTCAACTTCTCTAGACTAGGGTCACTTCTCTGAGCAGCTGCAAACTCCTCACACATTCCCAAAGCATGGGAAAGGCCCTCTTCAGTCGCTAAACTAGGGTCCCTAGCACTAGCGTCATGGCACTCAGGATCACTGTCAATCCCAACCCTATGACAATGTGTCACCCTTCCCTCCTTGGAGCAACCCTCTTTAGCTGTTTGGTTAACTGCTACTGGTGACATTTCTACCCCTTTTTTGTTAGTCTCCATATCAGGAGACACAGGCTGGGGAACAAGCCTCCCAGTGGTTTCCACAATGGCTTCTGTGAGGTCCAGGGAACTACAGTGTTCCCTTGCCGCTTGGCTATGGGTAACTGCACACACCATCCCTTGTTTGAGATTGTTGCCCAAGATCACATCCACTGCTAAGGTTTTGGCTACAGCCACCTGTTGCGCTGTTCCCCTTGTTTCACCCCAGTCTAGGAGAACACTAGCGAAGGGCAATGTTTTCTCCTCACCAGTAAAGTCCTGTATAGTGACATATTTATTGAGTATAAGCTGACCAGGCTCTACTAGATCCCCCTTTACCAAGGTCAGGGAGGCCCCTGTGTCCCTTAACCCTTGCGTCTGTACACCATCCACCATGACTGGGTGCATGTGCTCCCTCATGTTCACAGGCATGCTTCCAGGGACACACAACCAACCCACTTTTTTCCTAGCCTCCTGTTGTGTATAGCTCACCTCTTTGGGACACTGTCTGGCAATATGTCTAGTTTCTTTACACAACCAACATTCATTTCTTTTCTCAGAGAAATCTTTTCTCTGAAACCTGGGGCTAATTGGTTTTGGTGGAGGCAGTGAGGGTTTTAGCTGCCTTGAAGGCATGCTTTTACCTTTCTGTGCTGCCATGCCTGCCCCATTTGCTCTTAGGGCAGGTCTGCTCTTGGCATAGCGATCCGAGAATTCAGCAGGCTCTTGCACTGTTTTGGGATCTCAGTCCTCCAGCCAGGTTTTCAGCTCTGCTGGGGATGCCCAGAAAAACTGTTCTAACAAAATCACATTTTCAATTTTATTAGCAGAGTTTGCTTCAATTCCTTCCCACCAACATTTTAAAAACTGACATTGTTTTGTGGCTAGCTCCTTGTAGCTCATGTCAGGGCTTCTCCTGAGCTTACGGAATTTAGCTCTGTATGATTCAGCAGTTAATTCAAATTTTTTTAACAGTGCAGCTTTAAGTTTGCTGTAATCATCACTGTCCTCATTGTCCATTTGATCCAATGCATCCTGAACTTAACTGGTAAGTAGCGGGGATAACTGGAAGCTCCAGGACTCTCTAGGAATTTTAGCCTGAATACAAACTTTTTCAAAGGAATTTAAATAGGCATCCATATCCTCCCCGTCTTTAAATTTGGCTATCAATTTGGAATTCAGTTTGTAATCCAGTCCTGTAGTCCCAGTTAAACCCAAGCCACTTACCTGCTCTGGTGCTGGTGGTTGGAGTCGTAGCTTTTACAGTTCATGTCACCTCTGGCACTTACTCTCCTCATGGTCTGCCTCCCGCTGTTCCCACTCTGCCTCTCGGTGTTCTTGCTTTGCCTCTCGGCGTTCTTGCTCCCTCTTCTCCTCTGCAGCTCACTGGTGCTCATGCTCCTCATGGTCTGCCTTCTGCTGTTCATGGTCCCTCTCCGTCTGGAACTCCAGCTCCATTCTGCGCAACTCAATTTGCAGCTTGAGTACTTCTGGATCCAGGATACTGGTGACCTTCCCCGCTGCTGTGTCCCTTCACTGACAGTGGCCCTGCTGCCCACCTCATCAGATCTGGACACTGCACTGGCTGCTAGCCCTTCCACATTCAAGGTTCAGTCCCTTACAGTCACTGTCTGTGACTCGATGCTCTGGGTATCTGCTACGATCAGAGCATCCACGAGATTCTGCTTGGTGGTTTTCACCTCAAACAGGACTCCTCTGTCCCTGCACAACTGCTTTAAGTAGTCTACAGTGTGTCAGCTGTAGTTGGAAGCCATCTTCTTCCCTAACTACGGCTACTCTGACTTGCACTTTAGAAAAAAAAATAAAACAGGTAGGAACTTGACTGTAAGCCAAGTGATATAGTTCTGCTTCCTTTTAAAAATAAATCACTGCCTTTTTCTTTTTTTGCAAGTGAGCTGACAGTATCAAGCTAACACACTGAACAATAAAAGCTTGTAATACCAAACTTATGCGCACCGCTGCCAACCGATCTGGAAATTATCAGCACTGCTGCCAACCAATCTGTCACAGCCCCACTCAGCAGGTCAGGCCCTCTGCTCCCACAGTGTCAACCTCCGAGCACAGTATTGTGAACAGGAACAGAACAGGGTAACCCTCCTGTCTGTTTTGTGGGTTCGAATCAACCTTTAGTCTCAAGTTTTGGAGGGATTCAAACTGTGAACCTCTTGCTAGCATACCCAATGTACAGGCTTAGATAATTCTGCTCTTTGGGGAAATGCCAGATATCTTTCGCATACGGGCACCTAACCAGGTGTACAAAATGAACCCTTAAAACTCTATGAAAAGACTTCAGAAAAACACTTACCTTTTCCCAGTTTGGTATTACCAGTAAGCTATGCACAATGTCAGCTTTAACCATATTTGCTTCACTTGTCAAAGAAATAATTTCAAAGGTACACCAAGTAGTCTCTTAAAATAGAGGTTTACTTTAAAATAGATAAAAATATGTAAAATGTAAATACAAAACAATATATCACAAAAACATACAATCACTTAAAAAGAACAAGGTTTAAAAAGTGCAAATTAATTCCTACCAAAAGACAATTAGACTTGTCTCTCTAAAGTAGATGTTTCTTCTTCAGAGTCCAAACATGAATGTCTCTAAGTGGAAAACAGAATGCTGTTTAAAACTGGATTTGCCAACCTCTTTGCATGAGGTCACCTAGCTCTTCCTGCTCAGAATATAAAAATTATACAAAGCAGGATTTCTTATCATTCAGAAGGTAAATTAAATAAGTGACATCAGCAAAAACTCACTTCCCCATAACCCTTTGATCTAGTGTATCTTTTTGCCCTTCACGGACATCAAAGGAGCGTTTATGACTTAGCACCTAAGTGACATAACCTGGTTTCTTCCTCTAAACATCATAGTTTATGATTTTCATCCTAGCAACTGGCAGCTCCAATTAAGCCAGATAAACAGGAGATCCTTAATTTGTGTCTCTTCTAGCCTGTAATTATCTCCTAGCTTTTAGGTTAACAGCTTGTAGTTGAAACCTGGGGGGAAGGGGATCGTCTCAGCATGTCTCATGAGCGACACTCAATAACACATTTTATATATTACAAAAAATCATAGAGTTACCAGAACCAGCTGTACAAGCGTCACATAGCATAGAGGTTAAGGGCACTGAGCTACAAATCTGGGGATCAGGGTTTGAATCCCATCAGTCCCCATTTGCATACTTTGTGACCCTGAGCAAGTCACTTAACTTTCCTTGTGCTCCCAGGTCACACCTGGAAACAAGCTCTGGCTTAGTGTGCCATTCCAGGTTAAACAATTCCCCCTTTCCCTCACTTACAACTTTAGTAATTTTCAATATTTTGACCCCACGTTTTCAACCTAGCCATTTTTTTCACACCACCTCATGAATGTGACAGATGTTGTTTTCCAAATCATGTCCAAAACATGTTTTTGCATTTGTGGCATTTTATAAATGACACCTGCCAAGTTCAGAAGGGTAATTGGGGTAATAAAAGATTAGGTTGGGTCCCAAAAAAGCCATGTTGAAAGTTTAGCGTATAAAGTTAAAAAAGTAAAGAAGTTATGAGTGAACATTTAAATGTTTCAATGTTCACTCAGAACTTGGCCATTTTAACATATTTTTATGACTGATTTTCAAAATAGCCTTTTTATGACCCCACCTCATAAACCCAGTAGATGAAATATTAAAATCCTGCCCAACAGGTGATTTTGTGCAGTGACCTTGAAATCACCTTTTGGGCCAGATTTGAAAATTCCACCTCCCTTGTCCGGGAGGGCAAAATGGCCATGTTGAAAATTTTGGGTAAAAATATAAAATTACAAAGTTATCAGTAAAAGTTCAAACCCCATTGAAATACATTAAATCAGACTTACCTTAGTTTCTCATATTGCAATTCCTGATTCCAGCAGCAAGACATGTCTTTGATTGGAGAGTGTATCTACAGTACATCATGGGACATGTTCAGGTGAGTGAGTGGATGTGAGGTGATGGGTGCTGAGTCGGGGGTCCAGGTGGGGTGAGTGGTGTGTGGGGGGTTAGATCAGTGAGGGACCATTTTCTTTTTACAGGTTTATAACTTTCAAAGAAAGAGATTAACAAGGGACAGTTTTTTTTTTATTTTAACAGGAGGACCTAGCTGACACTGGGGACTGGGCACTCCATTGTTGTGATCCTGCTCTATGGCACTGGGGGTTTAAATAAGCTCTGCTCTTTTATTTACTGGTTCTGCTGTCCTCCTTGGGCTAAGCTGAGTTATAGAGGACTATACGTAGCCCCTGGAGAAAAGTAGAATCAAAAAACATCTCATTAGAGATTAAAAAAAGTTCTAACAAGCACTGCAGGCTATTAAATACCCCACTGTTACCTACTGCTCTGTTATGAACAGTAGAGGATCCTGGGATTTGTAGTAACAGAAGATATCAGCAAAGAAAATTAGTCTGATACAATCTACTATACCACAGTAAACAGTAAGTAAACCAAAATGTTTTTTCAGACAGAGTGCACAGTGGATGAGTGGAACCAGCCCCACACTTGAGTGTGGGACCCTATGTGCTGACTGTTCCCCTGTAACTCAGTGTCTTTACCAGTGTGGGAACCTATGTGCTGACTGTTCCCCTGTAACTCTGTGTCTTTGCCAGTGTGGGACCCTATGTGCTGACTGTTCCCTTGTAACTCTGTGTCTTTGCCAGTGTGGGACCCTATGTGCTGACTGTTCCCCTGTAACTCTGTGTCTTTGCCAGTGTGGGACCCTATGTGCTGACTGTTCCCTGTAACTCTGTGTCTTTGCCAGTGTGGGACCCTAGTGCTGACTGTTCCCCTGTAACTCTGTGTCTTTGCCAGTGTGGGACCCTATGTGCTGACTGTTCCCTGTAACTCTGTGTCTTTGCCAGTGTGGACCCTATGTGCTGACTGTCCCCTGTAACTCTGTGTCTTTGCCAGTGTGGGACCCTATGTGCTGACTGTTCCCCTGTAACTCTGTGTCTTTGCCAGTGTGGGACCCTATGTGCTGACTGTTCCCCTGTAACTCTGTGTCTTTGCCAGTGTGGGACCCTATATGCTGACTGTTCCCCTGTAACTCTGTGTCTTTGCCAGTTCTTATCTGGCTCAGCATTCCATCTTATGCTTGCATGCTCTCTGTATCTTCTCATGCTGTAAGATCATATCAGTTTTTCAATGTGCTATTGCCCACATTTTAAACCTCTCAATCGACACTGCCACAGTCCCCTCTGCCTGGAAACTTGAAAAAATCCTACCTCTCCATAAAGGTGGTGACCCCACCCTCCCAGGAAATTATAGACCCATCTCCCTCCTCCCATCCCTTGCCAAGATCCAAGAATCCCTCATGCTATCAAAATTGTCCCCCCTTCCTCTCTACTAACAGCTCCCTCTCCCCTTTTCAATCAGGTTTCAGAAAATCTCATTCTACCACCACCACCTTACTACGAGTAACTGACACCATTCTCTCCGCCATGGACACCGGGAAAACCACTACTGCCATTTTCATTGACCTGGCTAAAGCTTTTGATTTGGTCTTGCACCCTCTACAGCTGGGCACATTGAGCTCTTTCAGCCTTGCCAAGCCAGCCATAAACTGGTTCCATTCCTACCTCCAAAACAGGATGCAGCAAGTACAAATAGGACACACCCTCTCCACTCCTCGACCCATCCTCACTGGTGTCTCTCAAGGCTCCACCCTTGGCCCCATTCTTTTCTCCCTATTTATAAACAACCTCCCCTCAGCCTGTCTCACCTCCGACATGCACCTATAGGCTGATGATACCATTATCTACGTCTCAAGCCCCTCCCCATGTCAGTGTTCACCCAAACATCCAAAGCGATTTGAACCGTGTACAAGCCTGGCTCCTGAAAAATCATTTAAAAGTCAATGAAAAAAAACTGTCTCCATGGTATTTGGCACAAGACAAAAACTCGCCTCCCTCCCTGCCCCCCGATCTCCACCCTGGATGAATTAGCCCTTGAGCCTGTACCCACTTTTAAGTACCTGGGTGTCTGGCTGGACTCAAATCTCAACTTCTCCACCCACATCGACGCCATCTGCACTAAACTCCAGCCCAAACTTGCCACCCTCTACCACCACAAAGACTGCCTCCCCTTCCCTACTCGGAGTGAACTCATAAGAAAAACCATCCTACCAGCACTGGACTACGTAGACATCATTTATGGCACAGCCCCTTCCTCCTCCCTCGCTAAACTCGACGTTCTGCTAAACTCCTTCATGCGCTTCACCACTGTCTCCCCCCAACTCACTCATCATTGCCAACTATTCTCATTTCTATCTCTGATGCTACTGTCACATAGGCGGACCACCCACAGTGCTTCACTCATAGCTAAATATTGGCTCGGCTCCTTTCCCCTCTACCTCTCCACCCACCTCTCTCAAGCCAACCCCACTGGCTACTCACTTCGCCATAGACATGCACGTACCTTCCACCTCTCATGCCCCCTCTCAGCCTCTGGGCAAGCTGCCTTTTCCTGCTGGCTCCCACTCCTATGGAACAACCTCCCACCCAACCTCCACCTGGCCTCCTCCCTGACAGCCTTTAAACAGCTCCTCAGGTTTCTCCCTCCCACTCCCTGCCGCATCTGTGCACCCAAATCCCTCCTTACCCAGACCTAGCACTACCCTCAGTAGTCTCGCCAGGTTTTTTCGGTTAATCCACTACTGTAAATATGTTATGACACGCACTTGTAAATTAAGGTAATATGGTCTAGAAATGTAATGAAAAGATTTTATCGACTCTACAGTTTTAAACTAAAGTGAAACCTCACTACCAAACTCTAAATGTAATGTTCTAATACTGTATTATTCGTCTGTTACTAGAAATTTGCTGTATCTCTCTGTCTCCCACCTTGTACTACTAGTACCCGGGTCGCACCTGGAAATGAGCCTCGGCTCAGTGTGCCTTTCCCGGTCACCAAATTTAAAATAAATAAATAAATATATAACTTGTTTGTTTATTCCTGTCTGCAATACCCAAATAATCACTAAATGCATACATTTTATTGCCTGGTATACTTCCCAGGTTACCAAAAATGAAATAAATAATAAAAATGATTCGGGAACTCCATGGTGTACACATTGTTTATGCACCCTGCCATTGCAAGATACAAGGTCACACACATCAAAGCCATTAGTAAGATTTTTTTTTATTTTTATATGTAACAAATTCAGCTGAAATACCTTATCTCATTTGAAAATCATGGTTAGGCACTCAAGGGAGTGGGTTTCTAATCAGAAATCCCACCCCACAATAAACTGAGCTCATCTGCAGTTTGTGGAAATTGTCATGGGGTGGCTGCCTTGATGTAATCTACCCCGTACTGCCTTAAGGAAAGCTAAAGAATGAGAGCAAGAGAGAGAGAGAGAGAGAGAGAGATACAGAATGCAGTTAAGTGACTTGCTCAAGGTCAAATAGTACTTGACAGTAGTTGGACTTAAATTTAAGTCTTCAGTTTTCAGGCTCTGTAGTCTACCCACTATGCTACACTGCCTCTTAAGAACTCAGGGAAGGCTGTCATGCATGTTTACTGATGGGGTTTTGAGGATGAGTGGTCCAAGAGAAACAGAGTGATATCATTCACAATTCAGTTTTCAGTTTTTTTGTTATTCCACTTCCTGCGTCACAGTGTCCCTATGATGGACTTCCACTAAGCATTCTACTGCCAGGGCAAAAAGTACAGGGGACCATGGACAGCCCTGGAGAGTACTCATTTATATTAGGAAGTAATCTGAAAGGTTATTTTCTGCACACACTTACAAGGAAGGTCTCTGGTATACCATCCAGACCATTCAATCTACTTCTGCCAGAAGTTAATTCTCCATAATTTTTCTTAACACAAAAGGCCAGTCAGTATGGTCAAAGTTCTCCTTATCATCCAGTCCGATTGTTACAGTTGGATCCCCTTCCCCTTGAGTGAGCCACTGTGCTATAAGATTTCTACAGATTATCAGCTAAGGAGCACCCTGGTACAAAACCAATCTTCTCTGTGTGTATCCATCTGAGAAGGAGCCTTACTAATCTTTTGTCCCAGTGCCAAATATTAGAGCTATGCAGAATTTTTAAATTCCCCTTTCACTGCAATTCTGTGGCATTTTATCATTTTGACTGCAGACTAATAATCCACTGTTTACATAAACCACAGAATAGTATTCATCAGTTTACTAATTATTTATTTATTTGAAAATTGGTAACCAAGAATGGCACACTGAGCCAAGGCTTGTTTCCAGCTGCAACCCCAAGGAATGGGGATGGGGAGTACAATATTACAGCAAACACAGCATTAGAGATAAGGTACAAAGTAAAGTGCATAATAGAGTACTTAAACAGAGGATTAATTTTCTGCAAGCTGTGGAATAATATTCCATGGATTAAGTAATCCATGAGTGTTATGCAGATGCTTTTTGGAATTCTGTGAAATTTGAAAAGAATTCTGAAAAGCATTTTGGAACTATTCCACGTGAATTCCACCGGTGGTATTCCACATTCCAGACACAGGTCTACCAATTAGCTCCCCAGCCATTTAGTTGATGCAGCTACTGTAGATTTCATTGTTAGATTTGCCACACTACTGTTTGCACTGTAGTCACTGACTGTTGATGCTTTGCACGTATACTGTATACTGTGGCCCGGATATTCAAAAGGGTTGCGCCATGCGCAAGTCCAAAAATGCGCCATTGTGCGATATTCAGAAGGAGGCAGTTGTGCCACCGAAAACATGCTGAGCAACAGCACAATGCAAATGAAGGCATGCGCGGCGAAGGGGTGGATCATGCATAAAGCAATCACGTGTTCAAAAGACTTGCGCAATGCGCAGCAGCGGAACAGCCAGAAATTGCGCACTAGCAGAAATGAGCCAAAATAAAAAGGCTCAAGGAAGCGGCGCAAGAACGCTACAAGGATGCCAAGTGGGGAGAGAGAGAGAGAGAGAGAGAGACAGACAGACAGACAGACAGTGACAGGCTAGGACAGGCAAGGCAAGCATGGGCCATAGGCTGTAGAGGCCAGCGGGGGGTGTCCGGTGCAGTGGAAGTAGCAGTGAGGACAGCGGGGGTAACACAGCAACACCAGCCAGGGGGGGTCAGAAGCCAGGGAGATGGACAGTGCCAGCTTCCACATGGAGAAGCTGTAATGAGGGGGTGAGAATGTATGCTGCAGGGGCGTGGCGTGGAAGGGCCCGTCGTCGGTATGCCCCCAACAGGCAGTACCGTGCCCGCATCAGCTTTGAGCTGTACACAGATGTAGAGATCGTGGGCTGGTACCACCTGAATAGGGCAATACTGAGATGGCTCTGTGAGCTGTGCAGTGATGTGATGCAGGCACCCTCACGACGGAGTCACGCTCTGTCGGTGGAGACCAAGGTGACAGCCTGTATGTGCCTGCTCGCCACGGGCATCTTCCAGAGGCCGACAGGTGACACCACAGGCATCACACAGTCAGCCACGTCACGTATCCTCACCCAATTCCTCAGCGCACTGCTGTCACATGCTGCGGAGTACATCCATTTCCCCAGCACCGCAGCAGAGCGTACAGCAAACATACAGGAGTTCCACAGGGTAGCACATATGCCTGGCATGCTAGGAGCCATAGACTGCACCCATGTGGCCATTCACACGCCACCTGGCCCCGATGGGGCTGCATATAGGAACAGAAAGGGCTTCTCCAGTGTCAACTGCCAGGTGGTGTGTGATGCCACTGGGCGCATAATCAATGTCTGTGCCACACACCCTGGTGGAGCACATGATGCCTTCATATGGTATCAGTCCACACTGTGCCATCGATTCGAGAGTGGGGACATCCCCACAGGCCATCTAGTGGGTGAGTACGCATGTAGGGAATGCAAACTCGGGGCAAGGGTGGGAATGCCACAGGTGCCATGGTAGTGGCACACAAGGATATGGGCAATATGGACCTGAACATGAGACTGATCTCCACTATCTCCACACAGGTGACAGCGGATACCACTCCGTCCCTGGCTGCTCACACCTGGCCCCATGACCCCCGCGCTATGCTGCTATGTGGCCACATGCTTCCACATGCAACATCATAGAGCGGGTGTTTGGGATGCTCAAGGCACGCTTCCGATGCCTAGACACCTCCGGCGGTGCCCTACAGTACAGCCCCCAAAAGGCCTGCGGGATATTCCTGGCCTATTGCATCCTGCACAACATGGCCAAAGACTATGGGATAGCCCTACAGGTTGAAGAGGGGGACAGCGATGGGGACGCCAGTGGCGTCAGTGTGATGGTGATGAGCAGCCCCCCCCAGGACAGCGGGACCCCCGACTGATCCGGCAGGCCCAGCTGCACCGGGACACCATCACAGAGGAGCACTATGCAGAACACAGGTAAGTCAAGGGGACATGTACAACCAACACTGTCCATGCGCAAACCACAGGCACACAGGGTAACACACCAGGGGTGCATGACGGCCAGGGGAGTGGAAGGGTCCAGGCATGCAAACATACCATCAGGGAGGGGTGAACACTCATATGGACACACACACACCAGGCACAGAGCGTACATGGGCCAGATGCACAGCACAGCAGAACCTACATTGCTAACACACAGAACCACCGACCACCCCCACCACCTGTACTGTCCAATTACGTGTGTCAGATGCTGGGCACCCTTGCACCTTGGTGTACAGTACAATGCAGGCATCATCATGCACATGCACCTGTGGACAGCAGTTGGGAGGTGTGCAGGTGGTCCGTGTGTCAGCGTGTGAGCAGAGCACCCAGCAGTGCACTGCCCACTATGACACACATTGCACACAGGGCAGCACCAGACAGGCCCGCACTGGGAGACAGGTCAGTCATGTAGCACTGTCCCACGGCCACCGCGGATGCGTGGGCGGCCCTGCCATGACCCAACAGCCCTGGCAGGCTGAGCAGGGGCCACATGGGGTGGCACTGTTGGACCACCAGGGGTCCCACTGCGCGAACGCGACCTTGTCCGCACAGGGGTCTGCAGGATGCCAAACAAACCTGCACCAGGGGTGCTCGGGATGGCCACAGCAGAACCCGGCGTCAACAGGCCTGGTGTCACATGACGCCGGGAACGGGGAGTGGAGAGTGAACTGTGTGGGGTGTGTGGTACAGGGGCACCTGACTGTGTGCCCAATGCATCCACGACAGAGACCACTGCCTGGGTCAGCCTGTCAATGGCAGCGGTCACATCCGTCCGCATACGAACCAGCTCTGCACGGTCAGAGCACACTCCCTGCTGTGCCACTCCACAGCCACAGACAGTGCCTCCACGGAAATTGCAACCTGCCTCTGCAGCTGTACTGATTCCTGCAGCAGGTGGGTGTGCTCATCCAATGGGTACTGTGCCCCAACGGCATCCTGTCCCCCAGGGTGTGGAAGGTCCTGATGCACAACACCCCTTGAGGATGGGCTCTGTTCACCAGGATCAGGAATGGGTGGATCAAAGGGTGGCGGACATGTGCCACCACTTGACACTGTACCCCCAGACCTGGTGGGTGACTGCTGCTGCTGCCCCTCCAACCGCTGTGCCCCAGGGTCCACTTGTTCTACCGCTGTGGCCGCAACAGTGCCAGACACCTGCACAGCCACCGGTGCTGCCCCACCGGTGCTGACAGGCACAGCCTGGGACTGTGACAACATGCTGGTACACAAGTTGGAACCAGAAAGGCCCAGGGGCACATGCTGGCCTGCTGTGTGTCCGTCATGGGACACACACCTACCACTGCCCATTGCAGTCCTTGCATCATCAATGGTGCAGGTACGTGCTACAGCCACAGCCACAGCATGCTGGCATGCTTGCATGCCAGACTGCTGAGACACAGGCTGTGCACCCCCCACACCCGAATCACCGACACCAGAGTTGGCGGCCCAGCGTGCATGCTGCTGCAGTGCATGCTGGCTGGTGACAGAGGTGGATGGACCCTCCTCCATGTCCAGCAGGTCATCATCACTGCCTGGACCCACCACCACCGCCTCCTGAAGATGAACAGGATCTGTAACAGAAAGAGAGTACATGTGAGTGCATGAACAACCTTCCCCACAACACCACCACCATGTCATACCGTGCAGTGATGGGCTACCACCTGTCTGAAATCCACCTCCTGGTACGCCCTCAATAGCGCTCCACTGCATTGATGCAGCCAGTCTCTCCTCAGCTGGGGTCAGCTCCAACACCGCTGGCTGGCCCCCGCCAGTGCCAGTACGTGCTGCCCTGAAGGCTGCCACCTTCTCCTTCAACCTCCTGCGGTCTGTCCCCATCTTCTTCTTGCATTCCTGCATGGAGCGCTGGTGGCTTCTGTGCAGTTTCATGGCCTGAGCTACCCCCTCCCATGCAGCCGCACGGGACTGAGGGGTGCCCCTCCGTCCACTCAGTAGTGGCTGCTCCTCCAGGTAGGCCTGGAAGAGGGCCTCTGTCTCTGCGTGGAGAGTTGGGCCTCCTCACGCCCACCATCCTCACCCTCACCTTGTCTCTGCTCGGTCATGGCGATCTGTATGGGGGGAAGTGGACACCTGTCACTGTGCAGTCTACAGCATTTTCCCATGACCATTGTCCAGAACATCATACAGCATGCAACTCACCTTTCACCTGCAGTACCCGAATCTGGCCAGCACAGCCCAATGTCGCACATTTATAGCGCAATGCATGCAAATTAGAAGTGGAACAACTATAATGAGATGCAAATCGTGCCACTGCACCTTTGAATGGCTGATCAGATTATTTGCATGTGTCGGCTGAATATCGCGAAGTTGCACTTTGCGCAATACGGCTGAGTCAGCTGAGCCAATGGAGCAGATCTGTGACTGTGTGGTACACTGCATTGTGCATGCCCAGATAGCTTACGCAGGCATCTGCCGAGCTGCTGACGTGCTGTACACGATCGGCAATTCAGGCCATGGCCACCATTGTGCCAGTGGCGCTACAGCACTGGGCACTATATGGCGCTGTGGCACTACTGCGCAATAGTCCACTGTGGCACTGGTACGCAGGTGGTCAGTCACACAGGATGCGCACACATCAGGTGGCGCTGTGCGAGGCCTTGCGTCATGACCCATGACCTGGTGTCCGACCTTTGCCCCCTGGCGCTGTTCGGCTGCCATGTGTACAGCCCTATTGCGCTGTCTGGTGACAGCGCTATGTGAAGTGACGGCGCTGTTCGAACAGCACGATTGGAACCTATGGTGGTCTATTGAGCAACATCTCCACGTGGGGTTATGGCACAGCGGGGCGCCATATTGCCTGCTGTAAAGTTGGTACCATGGCATGCAGGAAGGCAGTGCAGTGGAGCCCTGTAGAAGTGGCCAACTTGGTGGCCCTGGTGGAGCCCCACTATGGGGCACTGTATGGTGAGGTGACCCTCACCATTGCTAGGACCCAGGTCTGGCAGCAAGTGGCCAGTGACCTGGTGGGGGTCACTGGGCGGTGCTGGTCAGCTGAGCAGTGCCGGCACCGGTACAGTGACCTCCGCAGGAGGGATCCTCATCTTCTGGAGCGGCTACGGTCACGTGCCAGGAGGGGCGTGGTGCCTAGGCCAGGTGGGTGTACCATCTATGCACCTGTATTCTCTGTAGGGGTGTGAGTGTGTTTTGGTGGCTGTGCATAGGTGGTGGCTCTGCCATGGTTGGCTGTGTCAGTGTGTGCAGGTGTGAGATGCATGGGTCTGGCTGTGTGGGCAGGCACTCTCACTGGGACAGGGGTCAGTCTGCTTTGGAGTCACACTGATGTTTTTCTCAACATATGTCTCCCACAGGCTGGGATGTGAGGATGCAGGCACGGGGTGAGGAGGGCCATGCCAGGGCCCCGGTGCCGGTCGGTGGTGCTGTGGGTGTTGCACCCCAGCAGCAGCAGCAGCAGCAGTGGCAGACCCAGCTGCTCGAGGAGTGTGAGTATCATTACTTCATGGATGCTATTGCATGCTGGGGGGGGGCAAGACCACCAGCCATGCACAACACAACCATGCACAACACAGGTGACATGCATCACTGTCCAGTGTCACAGCACGTCTGTGTATGCGTCACTGGTGGTCCATGCATGCACTGGGCACATAGCTGTGTAACTGGCAATGCACCACGTTGCCACATCACTTGACAGCCTTGTTTGTGCTGTGATGGACATGGGCAGTGTGTGTGTGCAGTGGTGCACATAGCTGGTGCCGCCTGTTTGTGATGGTCATGTGCATGTTCACTGTGGGTGGGTGCATGCCATCACAGGTGCGGGACATTGGGCTATATGGCTTGCAGGTTGGGTGGTGTTCAGGGTTGTGGTCAGTCACAGCCATTGACTGTGTTCCCATTTTCCTAGGCCTCACTGTTCTCAGGAGGATACAGCGGGAGATACGTGCGCTGACACAAGTGTCCCTAGACAACCAGGCCATCCTCAGTGACATCCGTAGATATGGCCTGCGGAGGAGGCATCGCCGGGAACAGCAGCACCGGGTGGAGGAGGACCAGCCTGCTGGGCCTTAGGCCACATTACCCTTCCCACTTCACCCATCCCTACCACCCTGCCTTCCCTCTCCAAGTTGTTCATCCCTACCACTTGCTCACCCCTACCTTGTACCCGTCCCCCCCCTTGTAAATAGTTATGGTTGATTGTTTTGTGCTTTACATTTTGATAATACATTTATATTTTGATATGAATACTGTGTTGGTCTCTGATTTGCAGCTGGCTATGGTTGCTCAGTTGCAGTGGTGTACATGCCATCTGGGGTGGTCTGGTCCTGGGTATGTGTGTGTGTGTGTGCGCGTGTGTGTGCATGGGGAGGTATCTCCAGCATGGCAGTGACTTTCTGTTGGTCTTGCTGTCTGCTGCCACCCACTGCTGGGTGCACAGGGTGTGTCTGGCTTGTATGCTTCTCTGATGCACGGGGTTGACGTGTGCCGGGGGGATGCATGGTTTCCTGCAGTGTCAGTCACTGCACATGGGTGGTGTCTTGGGGTCACGGTGCAGGGTGTGCTGTGCGTACGGGGGGCTGATGTGCACTGTGGTTGTCAATCCCTTGTGTGTGGCACTCTCAGCCTGCCAGTGGTTGTGTTGGGGCATCATGGCTCTGCTGTGCTTTGTTGGCTTGTCCCCATGGGCCAGTAGATCATCCATCCCACCTCCAGTGATGCTGTGCTTGGGGTGTGCAGGTGTCTTGTTGGTTCTGCAGTGTGTTCCTGTGCCCATGTGTGGCATGGCTGGCGGTGGGCCTCAGCCTGCCTCCCTGGATGTGCAGTTCCATTGCTCTGGGGGGAGCTCTGCTTGCGCTATGGCACCTCTGGACTGCTCAGCTGGGCTGCCCTGGTTGCGCTATAGTGCAACCTTTCTGCTCAGCTTCTCCTTCCTGGTTGCGCTATGGCACAGTATGTGCGATATTCAGACGTTGGCTGCTTGCGCAATTTGTTCTGCTCCATGTTTGAATAGCGCGCCTGTTGCGCATATGCACAATTGGTTTTTGCTTGCTCCTGCTGTTGCGCACATTTTGGGTGCAGTTTGAATATCTGGGCCTGTATATATATTCCTTGAAAAAAAAGAGCATTAATGCACCAGTTAGGGTTTAACCTAATGCCACAAAAATAGAAAAATGTGACATTAAGGTGTCCAGCCCTAACTCCCCAACCCCTCTAAGCAGCAAAAGAACAAGACCCACACAAGCAATCACAGACAGTCATCAGGTAAGCCAAACAATGTACAGCAGTTTCCAGATGTCACAAATGTAGTAGCACTGATGTACTGCCTTCGTGGATTTGTATGTGTGACTGCAAAAGTGCATGCACTACAGGGGCCTGTGCTTCTACAGCCAAAGGTGTATGTTTTACAGCATCCATGAGTACCTGTGGCTGCAGAAACACTAACCCCACAGGGACATGTGCTTCTGCAGACAGAAGTAGTGTTGCAGTTTGTGTATTATGCAGTTCCATGTGCAGTATCAGAAGTTCAGGTTGCCCAAGAGTCTGCACTTCTATAAACAGAAGCCAGGGTCTATGCCTTACAGCTGCAGCTGACCCCACAGGGGTCTGCAATTCTATAGACAAAAGTAGTGTTACAATCAAGGTATCATGGATTTCTATGTGCATTACCAAAAGTCTGTGTTTATGTCTTATAGCTGCAGACATGCCTACAAAAAGAAGCAGTGTTGCTATTCAGGTATCATGGATTTCTTGGGGCCTGCACTTCTGCAACCAGAACTCAGTATGTATGCCTTGCACCTGGGACTATGGAAGCACAACCCCTCAGAGACCTGCACTTCTGTAGTGAGAAGTGTGTGCATGTCTTACAGTATGCATGAGTACCTGTGATTACAGAAGGGCTGACTCCGAAGGTACTGGAACCTGTAGGCAAGTGGTGGTGGCAGCCCACCCACTGTTGTCCAAGTGCATTCAAAATGCCCCTTTAGTACATACAAGATTGGGAGGGAAGCAGTCATGGTCTCTACATCCCCCCCACACTGTTCTTCATGTTCTGATACCCCTGACTGACCCCACAAGGGCCTGTGTTTCTGCAGACAAAAAAAACTGTTGTCCTGTTAGTATCATGCATTTGTATCTTGGGCTCCAGGGGCCTGTGAATCTGCAGACAGAAGTAGTGTTTTGATGTGAGTATTGTGAATTTCTAGCTGCAGCCAGAAATGAGTGGGTATGTCTTGCAGTGTACATGCTGCAAATACAAATCCATGAAGGTGGCCAGTCTATCAGTGCAGCGGTAGCACTACTGCTCATAATGCTGGGGACCTGAGTTTGGGAATGAGCTTGGGTCATAGGGGGATGGCTGGGGGAAGAGGATTAAGCATTCCAGAGATGCTTTCCTCTTCCGGTGAGAAAGGGTTCCATTCTCCACTGCAATACTGCCACCAGGGTGAGCACAGGTGGCAGTGCAGCTGGAGATGGATGAGGTAGGGAGATGTTGTGGAAGTCAGCATGCAGACACCCACACAGAGTGTGCAGGCATACCTTCCCATCACTGAATGAAATGTTCCAGGGGCAGAAACAGAAAAAAATATCATGACTCCAGCACCTCTATGACAATGACTACAGTACATCCAGGTCCCCTGCTTCCACAGTGCATCACCACCTGACACAACCAAAGGTCTGGAAAGGGTGTGCCCCACCCCAACCCCACCTGGGAGGGAAGCCAAGGCTCCATGGAGATAGGTGGCTATGTCTGGAGGAGGCAAGGAGATCAGGATGTGCCTGGAGGCCCAGAGATGCAGGTGGGCTGGAGATCAAGAGGCATACAGAGAAAATTAAAAACACTGCATCCCCAACAGTAGCACATTAGTGCTACCTCATTTATGTCATCTGGAAAACGTTGTATGTTGTTTGTCTTACCTGAAGATGGCTGCCTGTGATTGCTAGTGGGGTGGGGAGTTAGGGTCAGAAACCCTAACACCATATTTCCTTACTTTTGTGGTGTTAAGTTGAACCATTATTGTTCCAATAATGTATTTTTTTTCCAATGAATTTCCTTTCTTTTTGAGATAATAGAATTGTGTCCTCATTCACACAGGTCCCTTTGGGACCTGCATGCACACATGCAGATGTGCAGGACCCTTGGGCCCTGTGTCAATGAAAAAGTCTGTCTGCTTTTAAGTGTACCCCAAGAATTACATTTTTGGTGTGAAAGGAACATTTTACAGTTGTACATGTTTATGTTGCACTTAGATGTGCAACATGAAAATTATTTTGACTCTACATCATGAACATGGTTGCTAGAGTGTGTTAAATCCTGCCAAAAAGCTAGTTTCACAGAGCAACAGTAAAATCACCTTTGACCTATACTTGAAAATTCCCATTATCTGTATTCATGAGGTAGGGTCATGTAACAGTAAATTCAAAATTTGGGAGTAATATATTGTAAAACAGCCTAGTTATGAATAAAAGTATGTCAGACACAAAAATTGAATTTTAGAGCTGCTTATTTTAGTACTGTGTCACACAATTAAATGCAACACTAACATTTACATGAGACACATTTAATGTCACAGTTTAGTGTCACACTTAAATGGAGTTGAAAATTCCCACCATCTTTGTTCATGAGGTAGGGTCTTGTGGACAGTATATTCAAAATTTGGGACTAAAATATTGTAAAAGGGCCAAATTATGAGTAAAAGCATGTGAGGCACCAAAATATGCAACACATAAATTTATGTGTCACGCTTCAAAAATCACCTTTCAACCTGTACTTTGAAATTACCACCATCCTTGTTCATGAAGTGGGGTCATGTAAATAATATATTAAAAGTTTGGCACTAAAATATTGTGAAACAGTCAAGTTATTAGTAAAACTATTTGAGACACTGAGCTGTACAACACATAAATGTATGTGTCACAAAATTATGTGTCATACTTCTGAATCATCTTTTGACCTATTCTTGAAAATTCCCAGCATCCTTGTTCGTGACATAGGGTCATGTAAACAGTATATTTGATATTTGGGACTAAAATATTGTAAAACATCCAAGTTTTGAGTAAAGGTATGTGAGACACTAAAATGTGTGACACATACATTTCAGTGTTGTAAATTTATGTACTGCACTTTGAAATCACCTTTTGACCTTGACCTGAAAATTCCCACTTCATTGTTCATAAGGTAGGGTCACGTAAATAGTATATTCAAAATGTGGGACTGCCAGCTTGGTGGCACTGAGGTTGAGGCACTGGACATCACACCTCGTGCCACGCCGGCGACCTGGGTTTGGAAATGGACTCAGGTTGCTCAGGGGTCAGCCAGGGTGAGGAAGGACTGAATGTCTGTAGACAGCTCTCCTTCTTTGGGGAGGGAGGTTCAGCACTGTGCGCTGTAGCCCAACACCCAGTGGTGGCAGAGTGTCAGCACAGGTGCACAGCCACGCACATGGTGGGTCCATGTCCAGGGCACTAGGCTGCCTCCTCAGAGACAGAGTTGTTCACCCCACCCATTGCATGTACATGTGCTCAGAGGAAAAAATCAAAGGAAAAAGCCAGGAGCCGACAGGACCTATAATGGTCCAGTGCATTCCTCTGCAGTGCTGGCCACGACTTCTGGATTTATGCTCTGGGGGGAGAAGTAAGCCAGAGTTCCTCACCCAAGCCCTGCCATGGGGGGCAATCTGTGGGGAACTGTGGGGGTCAGCAGAATGGAGGACAACGGGAGCTGGAGGAAGAGCCCACTGAGGGAGGGCCAGAGCCACCAGTTGGATCCAGGGAGGAGGCAGCATAAATTGCAAATTAAAAAAAATATATATGGGACTAAAATATTGTAAAGCAGACAAATTATAAGTAAAAGTATGTGAGACACTAACATGTGTGACAAATAAATTTATGTCACACTTCTAAATGATGTTTTAACCCATGCTTGAAAATTCCAACCATTCTTATTCGTGAGGTAGGTCATGTAAACAGTATGTTCAAAATCTGGGATTAGAATATTGTAAAACAACGAAGTTATGAGTAAAAGTAGGTGAGACACAAAAAATGTGCAACACATAAATTTGTGTGTTGCAGACTTATGTGTCGCACTTTGAAATCACCCTTTGTCCTGTACTTGAGAACTCCCACCATTCTTATTTATTAGATAGGGTCATGTAAACACTATATTCAAAATTTGGGACTAATAGATTGTAAAACTCCCACCATCACTGTTCATTAGGTAGGGTCATGAAAACAGTATATTCAACATTTGGGACTAAAATATTGTAATAACAGCTAAGCTATGGGTACAATTATGTGAGATGAAGCCACTAACACGTGTGACACATAAATTAATGTGTCACACTTCAAAATCACCAATACTTGAAAATTCCCACCATCCTTGTGTAAAAATGGCCAAGTCATTTTTATGTTGATTGCGCGCATGCGCAAGAAACATATTGTGACAGCTTTCTCAAGAAGCAGGTTGTGGAGGCACGGCACTGTTGTGGCCAATGCCCCCACAGCCTTTAAAGGCTTGGCTCACTTCACCCAATGCTGTGGCATGCTGCTGCTGACACTAGTTCAGCCAGCGAGCCACAACCTTCTAAAAAAGTAGCTGCTGCAATCAGGGGCCGCCTAGTCATTGCAGCGTCAGCCATTAGCTAAAATGAGGGAGTGACCTGTCATTGCAGGGCGGGATCTTGCAATACTGGCATTGTTTGTGAACATAGCAGTGACTTGCTGCCGTGTTCACAAACAATATTAACCCCCCCTTGCCGAGGGGGTGCCCAATCCCCCTGGCAGCATGTGCCCCCCCACAAATTTGTTTGCTGATGGGGGCCCCAATCCCCGTCAGCTGTGCCCCGAGATTTATGTTGCTGATGGGGATCTCACTCCCGTTGGCATTATGTGACCCCCCCCGCTTTTGTTGTGTGCTGACGGGGTGCACAATCCCCCGTCGGCTACAGCTGGCCTCCCCAAAAAAGACTCCCTTGGCACGCTGGGGTGCCCCTGTAAAATAAAAAACAGTCTCTCTATGTCTTTTGTTTTTCTCCAAACCTGTGAAGAAGGAAATGGTCCCTCGGCAGTCTCCCTGGCCCTCCTTCTACAACCTGCACCCACCCACTGTGCACCTTGTCTCCCCACACCCCCTCACCCCATACTTACCTCTGGAGTCTGGCACGATGATCTTCGGGGACCGGGAACACATCTGCACTCTTCAAAGTCGACCGCGAACTGAGGAAATGCCGGTAAGCTGTATAATGGAATAAGTAGGGGTTTTTCAACTTTGATGCATATCTTAGGCATCTTTTGGAATTTTGGCACCAAATTTTCAACATGGGGTTTTTGGGACCCCTCCTCATAAATTCTGTCACTGTCATGGCATTAATCATACCCAAAAGGTGATTTCGTGGTCACTGCACGGAATCACCTTTTGGGACTGCTTAATGAAACGACAGTGCCAGTGTTCATGAGGTGGGCTCTCAAAAAGCTTTTGTTACAAATTTGGTGGAAAAAATCCAAAAAATTGCTGTTTTACGAGCGTGTGTTGCGCAGTTGCTACACACGCTTGTAACTTCGTGAATTTGCAATATTTTCACCTCAGAATTTCAACATTGGCATTGTTTCAGACCTCCTTGTGAACAGTACAGCTGGTATTTTTCACTCCCTGGCTGAAATGTGTTTTCGCACTTCCAGTGCAGAATAGCACGGTAGCTGTGGGAAATCAGCGTTCGGGACAGATGATGAAAATTACAGTGACACTATTAATGAGGTGAGGTCCTAAAATGCCTATGTTGAAAATTTGGTGACAATACTCCATAAAATGAGTGTGTTACGAATGTGCATTGCGTAGTTTCCACGCACGCTCATACCTTTGCAACTTTGCAATATTTTCACTCCAGATTTTCAGCATTGCCATTTTTCCTCACCTCCTTATGAACAGTGCAGCTGTCATTTTTCACATCCTGGCCAAAATGTGTTTTCGCTCTTCTGGCGCACAATAGCACGGTCACTGTGGAAAATCAGTGTTTGGGACATATTAAGAAAATCACACTGACGCTGTTCATTTGCAGAGGTCCTAAAATGCCTATGTTGAAAATTTTGTGATGAAACTACATAAAATGACTGTGTTACGAGTGTGTGCTGTGCAGGTTCCACGCACCCTTCTAAGTTTGCAAATTAGTAATATTTTCATGCCAGATTTTCAACACTGGCATTTGTTCACACCTCCTTATGAACAGTACCGATGTCATTTTTCACATCCTGGCCGAAATGTGTTTCCACGCTTCTGGCGCAGAATACCGTAGTCGCTGTCGGAAATCAGTGTTTGGGACAGATTAGGAGCGAGTGACGGGGGGGAGGAGGCACTGACCAAGCTCATCTGAGCTCTGTCGGGACTGCTGCAGATTTCCTTGTGGGCAGGAAAAGGCGACAATGCAGGCAGGAGCCCAGTACAAAAGGGCAGCCTGCAGCACTGGGAGACACAGAATGAGCGAATGAGGGAAGGGAGTGAGTGAGCTCAACAGAGCTCTGTTGGGACTGCTGCAGATTTCTTTGTGGGCAGGAAAAGGTAGCGATGCATGCAGGGGCTGAGTACAAAAGGGCAGCCTGCAGTGGTGGGAGAAACAGAATGAGCAAGTGAGAGAGGGGGAGTGAGCAAGGTCAACAGAGCTCTATTGTGACTGCTGCAGATTTCTTTGTGGACAGAAAAGGGTGGCAACGCAGGCAGGAGCCCAGTACAGAAGGGCAGCGTGCAGCGCCGACGGAAACGGAATGAGCGAGTGAGATGGGGGAGTGAGTGAGGCCAATGGAGCTGTGTCGGGACTGCTGCACATTTATTTGTAGGCAGAAAAGGATGCTGACAGAGGCAAGAGCCCAGCACAAAAGGGCAGCCTGCAGCACCAAGAGAAACAGAATGAGTGAGTGAGACAGAGTGAGTGAGTGACCTCAACAGAGCTCTGTCGGTACAGCTGCGGATTTCTTTGTGGGCAGAAAAAGGTGCCAATGCACACAGGAGCCCAGTACAAAAGAGCAGCCTGCAGTGCAGGGTGAAACAGAACAAGTGAGTGAGAGGGGGGGAGTGAGCGAGCTCAATGGAGGTGTATGGTGACTGCTGCAGATTCCTTTGTGGACAGCAAAAGGTGGCAATGCAGGCAGGAGCCCGGTACAAAAGGCCAGCCTGTAGCGCCGGCAGAAACAGAATGAGCGAGTGAGATGGGGGAGTGAGCGAGCTCAACGGAGCTGTGTCGGGACTGCTGCAGATGTCTTTGTGAGCAGAAAAATCCTCCAACGCAGGCAGGAACCCAGTACAAAAGGGCAGCCTGCAGCAATGGGAGACAGAGAATGAGAGACTGTGGAGGGAGGAGTGAGTGAGCTCAGTGGAGCTCTGTTGGGACTGCTGCGGATTTCTTTGTGGGCAGAAAAGGACAGCAATGTATGCAGGGTCCAGTACAAAAGGGCAGGCTGCAGCAGCGGGAGAAACAGAATGAGCAAGTGAGACAGGGGGAGTGAGTGACCTCAACGGAGCTCTTTCGGGACAGCTGCGAATTTCTTTGTGGGCAGAAAAAGGTGCCAATGCAGGCAGGAGCCCAGTACAAAAGGGTAGCCTGCAGTGCAGGGAGAAACAGAACGAGTGAGTTAGAGAGGTGGAGTGAGCGAGTTCAACAGAGGTCTATCGTGACTGCTGCAGATTTCTTTGTGGGCAGGAAAATGCAGCAGTGCAGGCAGGAGCCCAGTACAAAAGGCCAGCCTGCAGCCCCGGCAGAAATGGAATGAGTGAGTGAGAGAGAGGGAGTGAGCGATCTCAACGGAGCTGTGTCAGGACTGTTGCACATGTCTTAGTGGGCAGACAAAGCCGGCAATGCAAGCAGGAACTCAGTACAAAAGGGCAGCCTGCAGCAGTGGGAGACACAGAACGAATGAGTGAGGGAGGGGAAGTGAGTGAGCTTAACGGAGCTCTGTTGGGTCTGCTGCGGATTTCTTTGTGGGCAGAAAAAAGCAGCAATGCACGCAGGGGCCCAGTACAAAAGGGCAACCTGCAGCAGTGGGAGAAACAGAAATAACAAGTGAGAGAGGGGGAGTGATTGAGCGAGCTAAACGGAGCTCTGTCATGACTGCTGCAGATTTCTTTATGGCCAGAAGAAGGTGGCAATGCAGGTAGGAGTCCAGTAGAAAAGGGCAGCCTGCAGCGTCAACAGAAATGGAATGAGTGAGTGAAAGAGAGGGAGAGAGCGAGCTCAACGGAACTCTGTCAGGACTGCAGCAGATTTCTTTGTGGGCAGAAAAAGGCACCAACAGAGGCAGGAGACCACTACAAAACAGCAGCCTGCAGCACCAGGAGAAACAGAATGAGCGAGTGAGACAGGCGGAGTGAGTGACCTCACCAGAGCTCTGTTGGGACAGCTGCAGATTTCTTTGTGGGCAGAAAAAGGTGCCAATGCAGGCAGAAGCCTAGTACAAAAGGGCAGCCTGCAGCGCCAGGAGAAACACAATGAGCGACTGAGAGAGTGGGAGTGAGTGAGCTCAATGGAGCTCTGTCATGACTGCTGTGGATTCCTTTGTGGGCAGAAAATGGCGGCAATGCAGGCAGGAGCCCAGTACAAAAGACCAGCCTGCAGCACCAGCAGAAATGGAATGAGCCAGTGAGAGAGGGGGAGTCAGCTACCTTAACGGACCTGTGTCAGGACTGCTGCAGATTTCTTTGTGGGTAGAAAAAGTCACCAGCAGAGACAGGAGCCCAGTACAAAAGGGCAGCCTGCAGCACCAGCAGAAACAGAATAAGCAAGTGAGAGAGGGGGAGTGACTCACCTCAACGGAGCTCTGTTGAGACAGCTGCAGATTTCTTTGTGGGCAGCAAAACGTGCTAATGCAGGCAGAAGCACAGCACAAAAGACCAGCCTGCAGAAGAAACACAACAAGCAAGTGAGAGAGGGGGAGTGAGTGAGCTCAACAGACCTCTATCGTGACTGCTGTGGATTGCTTTGTGCAGGCAGGATCCAAGTACAAAAGGCCAGCCTGCAGCGCCTGCAGAAACGGAAAAAGCGAGAGAGGGGAAGTGAGCTAGCTCAACAGACATGTGTCAGGACTGCTGCAGATTTCTTTGTGTGCAGAAAAAGCCACCAACAGAGGCGGGAGCTCAGTACAAAAGGGCAGCCTGCAGCACCAGCAGAAACAGAATGAGGGAGTGAGAGAGGGGGAGCGACCCACCTCAACACAGCTCTGTCGGAACAGCTGCAAATTTCTTTGTAGGCAGAAAAATGTGCCAATGCAGGCAGGAGCCCAGTACAAAAGAGCAGCCTGCAGCACCTGGAGAAACAGAACGAGTGAGTGATACAGGGCCAGTGAGCTAGCTTAATGGACCAATGCAATCAACATTCGGCATTGACAAATGCTTGTTTTTTAAGTGTCCAGTTTCCCATTAGCAGATTATAGATTATAAAGATCTGTCACTAAAGGGACCTTAGTTCTTTCATTTGCAGTGTGACTGTATCACAAAAAAATAGTCTTCTCTTCCCCTAACTTATAGTATAGTCTTCTCTTTCCCCTAACTTATAGTATAGTCTTCTCTTTCCCCTAACTTATAACAGTTTCACTCAGTGATGTTTCACCTAGTATAATAAATATTGATTGATTGTTTTTTACACTCTCCTGCTCAATCCACTACATATCTTTTCCTGAGACGTTCACTGTGAGATGAACAACTTGTTGTTCAGTGTGCCTTTCCTGGTGAAACATTTCAATAAATAAATAAATATGTGAGACACAAAAATGTATGTGTCACACTTCACTTTTCGAACTTTACTTGAAAACTCCCACCATCCTATTTGATGAGCTATGTCATGTTAATAGTCATGTTAATAGTATATTAAGAATTTGGGACTAAAATATTGAAAATGGCCATGTTGTGAGTAAAAGCATGTGAGACACTAAAATGTGCAACACATAAATATGTGTGTCACAAATTTATGTATTGCACTTCGAAATTACCATTTGTCCTGCACTTGAAAATTCCCACCATCCTTTTTCATGAGGTAGGGTCATGTAAGGAATATATTCAAAATGTTTATTATAAAACAGCCAAATTATGGGTAAATGTATGTGATACACTAAAATATGCAAAACATTAATTTATGAATAGCAAATTAATGTGCCACACTTTGAAATCACCTTTGAAATTGTGCATGAAAATTCCCACCATCCTTTTTCATGAGTAGGTCATGTAAACAGTATATTCAAAGTTTGAAACTAAAATATTGTTAAGCAGCCTAGATATGAGTCCACTGTATGTGAGACAATAAAATGTGCAATACATAAATGTACGTCGTAAAATTATGCGTCTTGCTTCTAAATCACCTTTTGACCTGTACTTGAAAGTTCCCACCATTCCTGGTCATGAGGTAGGGCCATGTAAGCAGTAAATTCAAAATATGTTGCTAAAATATTGTAAAACAGCCAAGTTATGGGTGAAAGTATGTGAGATACTAAAATATGCAACACAGAAAGTCATGTGTCTCAAATTTATGTGTCGCACTTTGAAATTACCTTTCAAACTGTACGTGAAAATTCTCACCACCCATGTTCATCAGGTAGGTCATGTTTAGAAGTGTGATACAAATATTTGCGACACATTTATATCTGGCATATTTTAGTGTCTCACATACTTTTACTCATAACCTGGCTGTTTTCAATATTTTAGCCTCAAATTCTGAATATTTCATTTCATTTTTTATTTTTTATACTTGTTAGCAAGATGAGCAAATTGTCCATTTTCACAAGCGAGTAAGCGACAAGTTTTACATAAAAGCATACAACCAAACAGGACTAACTATAAAAACAAAAAACAAAACACAAAATCAAACATAATTACATACATAATACTTTGAGGCCCAGATATTCAAAAGTGCACCCAGTATGTGTGCAATGGACTACGCAGCACAATGCAGATGCACCATAGGAAATGGACGCCCTATTCAAATGATGCACCACCAACATGTGCTGGTACAAAGCACACTGAATATAGCAGAAATGTACCACCGCACAAACAGACATGCGCCGGAGCAACCCAGATTGCACATGAGCATGCGAGCATGCAAGCATGCAATAGCCAGCAGGCTGAGCAAGCACAACAGGCAAAGAGGCCCACAGGCAGGGCAGCACAAGAGCAGAGTGGCAAGCCAGCAGTGGCAGACCAAAACCACAAGGGCACGCTGGCCTGGATGCATGGCAGAGGCACCGTGCTAGACGGCAACAGAGGAGGCCAGTTGGCCAACACCAACACATGTCGCAGAGCACACCGACCCACCCTGAAGGTACGTCCACTGGCAGGCCCATGGCAGTGCAGCACCACCACCACCCTAACAGGCAGCACTGTATGGGAGAGTGTCACAGCCATGATGCAAGGTCACCAGGCATGCACAGCGGACTGATGGAAAGGAGACAGGGATGCACAGGGGAACAATGGGCAAATGGCATGCCAACAAACAGGGACACAGAGCAAAGCACCGCACCACACTGCATGCCAGCATTGGCAAGGGTAGCATGGCAGGTGGATGGCAGGGCAGCAGAGCCAGACAGGGACAGAAGGTGGTGGACTGCACACATGGCAGGGGGGAGACCCAATGACCATGGGCATGTGAGACACAGGGACATGGCAGACAGGACCCAGTGCACACAGCAGCACAAACCTAAGGGCACAGCACTGGGACAGGTGGGGACATGCCCATGGGCACGACACAACAACGGTGACACAGCGCACCTGGTTGCCTGCAAAGAAGACACAGACAGAGAAGTTGCAAGGAAATAAAGCTTTACTTGATTATGTACAACAGTGGTGTGCCAACAGGGCACGCAGGTAGAAACAGGTAGGGGAAATGCTAGGAGTGGCAAAGCAGACCACAAAGGGAATGGGACCGGGAGGAATCACATAGATGTGGAACGGAGAACAACAGAAATGGAGGAGGGCATGGGAACTCCAGGGAATGGCAGGGATGGAGGATGGACTCAGTGGCACTGGTGCTGCAACATGGTCTTCAGGCAATGCACCTCCTGCACCAGGGCCTCCATGGTCTCCAGATGGTGGTGTCCCACTCAAAGCAGCTGATTAGTTCAGCCAATGACCCACCACATGAGCTGCTGAAGGATGAGCAGGCGGCCCCTCACGATCAGCTCTGGCCTCCGTGTTCTGGTCCGTGGCCCAGCCTGACCTAGGAGAAGGGACAGAACACGCAATAAGTGCTGTGCATCAAGGAGGCCAAGACCTCACCCCATGTGTGCTCATTGGCTACCTAATGCAGCCACCAGTGGATGGCACCCACAATGACATGTGCAGAGTGGACTGCAATAGCTGACTGTGATGCACCACTGCCAGGCCCCCCAGGGGTGACATGCACCCACACCTCTGCAGTGTACCCCACAGTGCTAATGCAAGGCCTCCCGGGCAGGTCAGTAACCCCCCAGCAGCAGTCACATGCCATGGGGGACGTGTGCACAGATCCACCCCACCAGGGTCAGCGTTGGGGTGCCACCACACTGAGGCCATGTGCACGGAGCCGCCGCACACTGCACAACATGGCACAGGCGGTGGAGGCAGGCACCTCCCCAAGCAGTGACAATGCATGGTGGCAGTGCCAATGGCTGGACTGCACCACTCAATCTAGCCCCATACACTCCACATACACCATGCTGCACACACTCACCTGCCTGTCCAGGCATCAGTGCAGCTGCAGTACCAGCATCATGCCACTGCCTGGCCCTCCCTGCAGCCACTCTGGCCCTCCTGCTGTTCTTTGGTCCTGTGGATGGAACAGAGAGAGAGAGGGACATGCACATGCATGGCATGCCATGCACAACCCCCCCCCAGCACCAACACCATGCACACCGCTGTCACAGCACTGGCAGATACATCTTGTATGTGTGCATGCACCTGGCCCACAGCACCACACACTACACAGGTGTGCAGTGCAGCAGTGCAGGACATGCAGCACCCATCAGCACTGTGCCACCCCCCCCACAGCCGCACATGCAGCACACCCATCAGCACAGTTATTGGACAATGTGAGCATGCATAGTGCAAGTGGACACCTACCTGGCTGTGGCACAACCCCCCATTGTGCCCTGGCCTCCAGCCATTGGAGGCACACTGGATCCCACTGGTGTATGTCGCCATACTGGAGGCAGCACTGCTCCCCTGTGCACAGCACACCCTTACGCCTCCCCAGCCCTGCCACCACCGTCGCACACCTGGAACTGTGGCACCTGCAGATCAGCTGTCCTGAACAGCTGGGCTGCCACAGGCTCAACTAGGGCCACCAGGTTGCACATTTCCACCTCGCTCCAGTTTGTTGCATGGTGCGACCTGGACCCAGAACCAGACGTTGTTGTGTGTGAGCAGCCCCTGTGCTACTGTGACCACTGTGGCCTATGAAGCATGCTTGTGGAACTACACACCTACAATGTGCAGTTGGGGGCTATGGACCATGGTTGCGCAGCATGGAGATGCATGATAGACGAGCGCAGTTGAGGCCTATCATGCAGTACCACACATGTGCACAATATCATGTCAAGGCGGGAGAAGGGGTCACAACCATGACCGATGTAGACACCCTGCATGACCCTTTGCAACATTGTGCATGCACCAGTCATGCAGCATCTGGCAATGTGCGATTGGTTGCATTGTGCAACTGGCAGAGTTGCACAATGGGGGCATGCAACACTCATCCCTGTATGCGCAACATGCACGCAGTGCAGCATGTGCAATAGGGGAATGTCATGTATTGTACACAGCTGCTTGATAGGCCACAGGATGAGGTGCTGCCCATGGCACACATGCACACTGTGCAGCAGCATACTGTGCATGTGCTGGGATGCGCCAGTGAGTTCCTCCAGTGCATTCGTAGTGCGCAATGCACAAATCCAACACATTCAGCCAGCATATGCAAATAGCCTCATAAGCCAATGCAAGGCACAGTTGAGCTCATTTGCATCGCATTACAATTGCACTGGAGCTCATTTGCATGCATTGCTCCATAAAAGAACCACAATACAGCACAGGACACTGACAGGTATTGCAACCAGTGAGGTAAGGACCAAAACATGTTGTGAGATAGCTGGCCATGTTGTCAGTGGTGCACTATTCCAGGTTGGGCTGCCAAGCCACTGACGGGTCATTGTCTGACTGTCCACAGGTAGCAACATGTCGGAGATGGAGGGAGCTGAGGAGAAGGGCCTGCATGGAAGCGCAGGCCCAACTTCACAAAGGATGAGCAGCATCCCTGTTCGAGGCCTACTTCAACAGGGAGAAAATGCTGAGTGGAGCCATGGGCATCCCACAGGAACGTGCCACCAGATGAGAGGAGGTTGAGGCCTATTGCTCAGTACTGCACATGTGCACAACAGCATGTCAAGGTGGGAGAAGGGGTCACACTCGTGACCCACGTCTGCACCCTGCGTGACCCTGTGCAACATCATGTGTGTGCCAGTCGCGCAGCATCTGGCAATGTGCAGTTGGTTGCATTGCACAACTGGCATGGTTGCACAATGGGGCCAAGCAGCACAGTGGCCCCGTATGTGTGGCATGCACGCAGTACAGCATGCACAATAGGGGAATGTCACGTATCGCACACAACTGCATGATAGGTCACAGCATGAGGTGCTGCCCATAGCACACATGCACATTGTGCAGCAGCGCACTGTGCATGTGGTGGGAATGCACCAGTGAATTCTTCCGGTGCATTCATAGTGCGCAAGGCACAAATCCAACAAATTCAGCCAGCAGATGCAAATAGCCTCATGAGCCAATGGAAGGTGCAGCTGAGCTCATTTGCATCGCATTACAATTGCGCTGGAGCTCATTTGCATGCATTGCTCCATAAAAGCATCACAATACAACACAGGACACTGACAGGTATTGCAGCCAGTGAGGTAAGGACCAACACATGTTGTGAGATAGCTGGCCATGTTGCCAGTGCTGCACTGTCCAGGATGGGCTGCCAAGCCACTGATGGGTCATTGTCTGACTGTCCACAGGTAGCAACATGTCTGAGATGGAGAGAGCTGAGGACCAGGGGCCTGCACAGAAGCACAGGCCCAACTTCACAAAGGATGATCAACATGCCCTGTTCGAGGCCTACCTTGACAGGGAGCAACTGCTGAGTGGGACCAAAAGCACCCTGCAGGAACATGCTACCAGATGAGAGGAGGTGGCAACCTATGTTACTGCCCATGGGAGGCATAATAGAAGTGCACAAGAGTACAAAAAAAAGATGGGCATGGACTGTTGACAGATCAAGGAGAAGGTGGCCACCATCAGGTATCCTGCAGTGGGATGGGTGGTGGATTCCAGCACCGCCCCTATGCTGATGGTGGGTGAGGAGATGGTGGTGGCAACCATCAGCCGTGCTGCCATTGAGGGCATCCCAGGAGGAGGATTCCAGATGGGTGGCAGCCAATCACAGCACTCTGAGTCACTGGGTGTCGTATGTAGGTGTGGGGGGGTGTACTGTCTGGCAAAGTGCAGGCATGACAGCTGCAGTGCTGCATGCCCTTTGCATATGCAGCATGCAGTAGCGCATGACACTAATGGGGCCACCGTGCATGGCATCATCCACCTGTGTGCAGTGGGACAGCAGCATGGGCACTGTGCTGTGACCGGGACACCTGCTCCAGGGTGTGCAACACTGCTGGCCAGCCCCACTGTGCTCCCTGCACAGCGCCAGAGGCACGGCATGGTCCACAGGCAGCTGCACAGCAAAACACATGTGTTGACACTCTTGTCGGGAGCACGTGCATGCCAGCTGTTTGTTGCTGTGACACCATGTGTGGCAGCCACCCATCATGGCTGTCCTGGCATGGGCACCATTGGTGTCATGTCCACCCTGCTGTATTGTGCTGCACGTGTGTACCCTGTTGCATGCCGGCACAGTGGTGGCATGCATGCCCCCATCGTGCTGGCCACGGCTTTGCATGAACATTGCCATCTGCAACACTGATACTGCTCTTCTGTCTTCCAGTGCCATCACATCTCAGGATTGAGTTGCAGAATGCCACTGACAATGTTGGACCTGAAGAGAAGGAGTCATCCACATCCACAGGCATCCAGGACAGTGACCATCGGTGACATGGCAGTGAGGGGCTGCTGGGCTTCCTGTGCCTGGGTGATTGTGCCACAAGTGCATACCATGTTGCATGCTGGCATGGTGGTGGTGTGCATGTCCCCATCATGCTGGCCACAGGTCTGCATGCACATTGACATCTGCAACACTCATACCACTCTCCTGTCTTTTAGTGCCATCACATCTCTGGGGTGAGTTGCAGAATGCCACTGACGACATTGAACTTGAAGAGGAGGAGTCATCCACATCCACAGGCATCCAGGACAGTGACCATTGGTGATGTGGCAGTGAGGGGCTGCTGACTTCCTGTGCCTCAGTGATGATGACACCCTGTCTGACCTCCTGCTCTCCAAGGCCTTACCTTTGCTGGTACTGGGGGCACAGGAGGCTGTGTCATCTGACACAGATGATGAAATTACACTGATCCTGGATGGCATTGGCCTGGAGATGCCACCCAGGGTACAGGGCCATACACAGGTAGTGGTCACCATTGGTGGTATTATGGCTCATGCGCAGCCACACCCTGACCTTGGCCACACAGTGGTGTGTGGCACCGCCACTGTCACCGGCCATGGGGGGGCACTGCCATGGATGCTGATGCCATGGGGATGGTGCAGCAGGTTGTTGAACAGCTGCAGCAGGCTGCAGTGATCAGCGTGCAGCACACCACAGGGGCCACCAATGGGGCACCTGCACAATCCTCACCCCCTGCATGGTCCCCTGTGCAGTGTCCCCAGGCAAGGGATGTTGGACAGCATGCCACAACACCCCCCAGCAGATTGGAGTCAGCCCCAGGATGTGCAAGATGCTGACAGACTGGACGAGCACACCAGGCTGCTGCAGTCATCCGTGGATAACCAGGTGACACTCAGGGCTGAGATCAGTGCACTGTGGGTAGAGTTGCATCAACTGTTCAAGCATGTGGGAGGCCATGACCCCATCGCTGGACTGCATTGCCAGTACCATTGCAGGCAGATTTGCATCCCTGGCATCCACTGGGCACAGCAGGGTGAGTAGGACTCCCCATAGTGCCACATCAACACCACACTGTGGAGACCCCAGCACAGCTGAATCCATGGTCTGACATGGCCATCCCCGACACACCTGGTGGTACTCTTTTTTGCTGGGTTTTTCACACCCACAAGGACCCGGTTGAATTCTCAGGCCCCTGTTCATTACACCTCCAGTGGCTGGTGAGCAGCTTGTGGCTACCATATGGCCCTGGCATGACCACCCATACGGCTGTGGCAACTGTGACACTGCACAGTAAGCCTGCTTGATGTGCTGTCCATCCTGCTGCCCGCTGCTGTTGGGTGCTGCGCACTTGTCTGGACATGCCCATGTGCATGTGGCAGCACATGTGTGTGGTGTGTGGCACATCCTCCATGTGTGCATGCTGTGTTGCTGGGCCTTGTGGTGTGGGTGTGATAAGGGCAGCACTGTGCTGACCTTGCCTGTGCACTGGTGCATTAACTCTGATCCATGCCACGACCAGCTGCCACAGTGCCCACCGCTCCTGATTGCACTACCCCACATGCCCCACTGTGCCCAGCTGTGCAACACGTGATGGTGCTGGTGTTGCTTGTGCAGGTCATTTTGTGGGCAGCTCTGTGTACAGTGCAGGGCCTGTGTGTGTGTGTGCCTGCCCCCATGCCTGTGTACTGTGCTGAGGGCATGTGGCTGTGTGTTTGTGCAGCCCCTGTGCATGCTGTGTGTGTGATGTCACTGCATGCATCCCTGTGTGGCCGTGCACCTGTGTGTGTGTGTGTGTGTGTGTGTGTGTGTGTGTGTGGTCTGTGCATGCATGGCTGGCTTGTCTGGTACTCACCTCCGGTTCCTGTAGTGCTCCTGTACCGTTGTAGCCCGGTGCCTCCTTGCCTATACGGCCATTCTGGGGTCCTTCCTCTGCATGGGTGGCTGCACACCCCCCGTCCGGTCCGTCATCCCCATCCTCATCACTGCGGTTGCCCTCATGCACCTGGACAGCCATCCCATGGTCAATGGCCATGTTGTGTAGCACACAGCAGGCCAGGAATAGGCCACAGGTTTTTGCAGGGCTGTACTGTAGGGCACCACCGGACCTATTGAGGCAACAGAATCACATCTTGAGCATGTCAAAGACTCGTTCGATGATACTGCATGTAGCAATGTGTGCCTCGTTGTACCTCTCCTCTGCAGCATTGGATGGGTGCCGAAGGGGTGTGAGCAGCCAGGGGCACAGGAGGTAGGCACTGTCACCTGTATGGGTAAGACATGCAGGTTAGCACATGGTATTGCTTGTTCCCTGCCCCTCACCCCTGCCACCTACAGCAACCATCTCAGCTCCTGCGTGTGTGGCATGGGCCTGTGTCCCCAGCACAGCTGCCCATGCAACCCATCCCATGCCGTGCTCACCTAACAGGTGACCCATGGGGATTTCCCCATGCTCGAACCTGTGGCACAGGATGGGGCTACACTAGATGAATGCATCATGTGCACTCCCAGGGTGGGTGGTATAGACATTGGTGATGCACCCCATGGCATTGCACACCGCCTGGCAGTTGACCGATTGGTACCCTTTCCTATTCATGTAGGTGACCCCATGTAGGGCCACGTGGTGTGCATATGGCCACATGGGTGCGGTCTATGGCCTTGATCATGCCTGTCATGTGTGCCTCCCTGTGGAAGTCCTGCATGTTTGCTGTATGCTCTTCCTGTGTGCTTGGGAATCGAATGAACTCTGATGCATGTGGCAGCAGGGTGTTTAGGAACTGTGTGAGAAGGTAGGATGTGGCTGACTGGGTTATCCCAGTGGTTCCCCCAACTGGTTTCTGGAAGGTGCCTGTGGCGAGCAGGCACATTGCTGCTGTCACATTGGTCTCCACTGTCATGGCATGGCTTCTTCTGGTGGGTGCCTGCAACTCATCATGGCACAGCTCACAAAGTTGCCTCAGAATTGCCCTGTTCAGCTGGTACTGGCCCACGATCTCCGCATCCCAGTAGTCTTCAAAGGTGAGGTAGGCATGGTACTGTCTGTGTTGAGCGTACTGCTGATGGGCCCTTCCTCAGCCACGTTGGTGTTCCTCCCTCCTCCTCACACCCCTCAGTACTGCATCCATCACGAATGGCCATGCATCCATCTCAGCCAGTATCTGTGGCTTGCGCATCTGCTGTGTGTGTGTGTTTGAGCCTCCTTTTATGTGCTTAATTCTGTCTGGCGCATTCTGTGGGTTGCTCCTGACTTGCACCATGCTTCTCGGCTGAATATGCCATTGCGCAGCTTATCCATGGGTACACTCCTTTATAATTGTGTTGCTTACATTACTGTTGCACACCTGTGCATTGGATTTTGCGCTGCTCATTCACATTGGTTGAATATGGCTGCGGGGCACATTTCTGTCATTGCGCTTGCGCAACTCCTCTGAATATCAGGGCCTGAATGGACATCTATTAAAAGCAAGTACAGTCAGTTAGAGAATCAAGCCATTGTATAAGCTTATATTTAAAGGACCGTACAGTTCTACATTTAATTAAAGACAATGGGATACTGTTAAAAAAAATTACAGCCCTATAGACCACAGATTTTTGACCAATAGTCTTTCTATTGTAAGGGACCCTAAGCAATCCTCGTGTCTGGGACCTTGTGCCATGTGGATTTTGCAGTTTAATCAAAAATGACTGAAGATTAAGGGGAAGGAGGCCTGTGATTCCCTTAAAAACAAAAGTTCCCATCTTTGTGTTAACCCCATTTATCAGGGAGGGGCAATTTGCTTCATTAAGTTAGTACACAATGATGGGCTCTGAAAGGGAGACCGGTCAAAAATCAAAGGATGCTGTGATAGGTTACTTGAAGTTTATGAAACATTTTTTCACTAGTTCCAGAGTAAATCATTAGACCATAGTCGAATACACTAAGCCAAAAACTATGTGCTAAAAGTCTTCGGGACACAGGAGTAAGAAAGGATCTAACTCTAAACAACATTCCTAACTTTTGAGTGACTTTTTTAATTGTTTTACAGACATAAAGATCAAATGGGAAATGAGAATCGAGGGTAACCCCTAAATAATTAAAGCTATCTACTAACCCAGTCCTATTATCCCTAAGGTCAAGTATGGGGACATTAATGTCCCGAGCCACCCTAGGGGCAGTGAAGACCATAGCTTTTGTTTTCCCTGGATTGAGGACTAACCCACGAGAAAGCAGCCACCTTTGAAACAATTCAACATCTTGTTGGACCTGATTTAAAGCTTGATCTGGATGGGGTCCAGATTTAAAAATTGTCGCATCATCCGCATATAAGATAATTTTAGACTGAAGACAGGAATTTGGGGTTGCATTCATAAATATGGAGAAGAAAAGTGTGCCCAAAATTGAGCCCTGTGGTACTACACAGGTGCCAGGATGGAAGTCAGAACATTTTAGAGCAATCGCAGTCCTGTGCTCTCTGTGAGATAAGTATTCCTCCAACAAAGTTATAACTTCCCCAGAAAATTAAACTTCTCTAAGGGCTTCTAACAACAAAGTGATTACCAAGATCAAAGGCCTTGGTTAGCTCCACAAACACAGCTGCAGTGGAGTGCCCCAAATCTAGGGCATCCCATAAACAACTTGTGAACCCCACAAATGTCTACTCAATGTTGTGATTTGATCTAAACCCATGCTGGGAGCTTGTCAACAAATCATACTTTGATAAATGGTCCTGAATGTGGTCAAATACAATTATTTCAAGTATTTTAGATAAAGGGACTAACAATGATATTGGTCTAAAGTTTGAGACAGAATTCCTGCTCCCAGACTTAAATATGGGTTTTATAACAGCTGACTTCCAACATCGGGGAAAAACACCATTACAGAGTGAATGGTTGTATAAAGTTGTTAAGGGTGTAGATAGTACATCTATTCCCAGTTTCAGTAGCCTATAAATCAGTTCCATCTAGCCCTACATTAGGTTTTTGGATTATATTTCAGATTATACAATGGTACCAGCTGAAGCAGTAGTCTGATTGGTTAGCTGGCACCACTGATGCATTGTAAATTCTGGTATTACCAATGCAACAGGTGCCAGCTAACCACAGCCACAAGCCCCCCCCAACAGTGAATCGCTCCGACCCCATTTCACACTACAACCAGTGCCATACTTGAATCGCCACTTACACGCCAAGGCCAAAAGTAAACATTAATTCCAAGATGGATACCAGTTTTGACCTTATAGACAATGAGGAATTAGATGCAATTTTTTAGCTGTTGGACTGAATCGCAACATCTGTTACCTGAAACGGAAAAACAGAGTATGGCAAACATACCTATCATGGTCAGTGCTCCAGTGCCCAACTCAGATGCCTCCGATGCCGACCCACAGCCACTTTCAGTGTCGCCGCCAAACTCACTTAACTCCGCTGCTTTCCACTTGAACATCGCAGGCATCAGCAACATACCAGGCCTAGCCAGTCCTGAAATGGCAAAACCACAGCGTCACCTTGATGTCACAAATGAGGAAATGTTACAGTTAGGACTTGAGAGGTGTGAGCAAACCACTGTAAAGCAAACATGGTGGGCCATAATTGTTTTTTTTTTTTGACTGATGCACAGAAAAGCAGATAAGAGTTAACCTAAAAATAGTTTCACCCCAGGACCTTAACAAAATTCTCAGACAGTACTATAGCACCATTAGAAACAGCAGTGGAAATGAATATGTGTTAAGCAGTTAAGTCAACCTGATATCTGACCTAAACAGGCACATAAATGATCTGCCCATCAGCAGATCTCTTAACCTCATGACAGACCAAGAATTCAGTAGCGCAAATAATATCTTTAAAGCCACTGTAAAGGAATATAGGAAGCAAGGAATAGACGAAGCAGAACACCATCCTGCACTGATCATAGCTGAACTTACAGCTCTCAGAAACTGTAAGGCACTCTCCCCTGATTCTGCTACAGGACTTGTCAGGAATGTCTAGATAGATATCCAGCTTCACTTCGCTCGCAGAGGGAACAAGGGGGTGAGGCAGCTAAAAGTGGAGTCTTTAAACTAAAAGAAACTGACAATGACTTGAAACATTAATGAAAAGTTTTAATGAAGACACAAAAAATCATAAAAAGTATGATGACCGCACCTACCAATATACACAAGGGTACATGTTTGAACAACCTCAGGACCCTCTGTGCCCAATTAAAAATTTCACAAAGTATATTTCCAAACTCCCTCCAAACCCTCCCTCTTTATTCTGTCACCCTAAGAAACTGGAGCAAACAATATTAGAAGCCATGGACGTGTGGTACATGGCACAGCCAATGAGTATTAACTATCTTGAAGACATGCTCCCTCGAATTTGTAAGGAAGCTGGGCCAAATAAAATCTTCACCAATCACTCCCTACCAGCAACTGCTGTGACCCTGCTGAGTGACTCAGGAATGGAGGCTCACCACATAATGGCAATTACTGGACACAAGAGTGAGTCCTCCCTGAGAAGTTACTGGAAGCCAAGGATTACAGACTTCCACAAGTGGGGTGAAATAATTTCTGGTGACAGTAATAAATTGCAACCTGACATCACCAAAGCAAATCCTCCCAAAAGGTAATGTACAAGCACAACTGGCATGAAAGACTCTTCCCTTCCCCCTCAGCAAAGGCAAAGCATGGTGCAGACCACTATTGTCTGCAGCCAGTACGTACCTTCGAAAGAAAGTAAATACGATGAAGCTCAGCGTTGTTCAAAGAAGAATTGGATGCCAGAAAACTCACCTGAAATCAACAATGACGACACACCAAGTACTTCTGCCAACTACTTGTGCCTTTGACCACATCTGCAAACTGGCACCTGCCAGACACAGCCAAAAGAACAACATATGATTAACAGCCAATCAGAACCTGGGCACAAGACTTACAGACTGTCACTAGGCAACCTAGTGAAATACAGAATCATAAACTTTTACTGGCATTAATCCGCAGGTTAGTTAAAATACCGTACTCTTCACAGCCAAAGCAGCCTATTTTAGAGTTTTGCATTGCACATAATAATTTCTTTAATTTTTTCCAACAGACGAAATGCACCATGAATATCACAGCCCTCCCCACCACCACCACCACCACCACCACCACCACCACCAGCACCAGACATGCATTGCCGCACTGAAACAACAAACTGCAGCCAGCCCAGTGGTGCTGAGGGTTGAGGTGCTGGATGCCACACCTCGCAGCGCGCCAGTGACCTGGGTTCGGGAGTGGACTCGGGCCATTGGGGGTCGGCAGGGGAGAGGGAGGATTGAGCATCCCATGACAGTTCTCCTCCCTCTGTGGTGGGTAGGGGTTTGTGTTGCTCTGCAGCGGCAACTTGCAGAAGCCAGGAGCAGTGCTAGTAGCATGCATAGTGGAGGGCTGGAGCATGGTGGGCATCATTGCATGTCCAGCTCTGAGGGAGAAAAAATCTAGGTAGAAAATTGTGAGGCTGTCGTGGCAGCTGATGGCCATGCACCACCCCCCTCCAGACACAAGAGGTGCACCCCCCAGGTATCAGGATCCGGGTCCTCGGGGGGGGACTCTGCATGCCGGCCTGCATGGAGGAGAACATGTTGCTGGCCAGACCAGGTCCAGGGGTGTGGGTGCTGGCAGCTGGACGACTCATCACCCATTCCACAGAAGGTAGGAGAGAAAATAATATTGTGATAAAAAAAACAGCAAACTGCAACAAAAAACAGTAACCCTTGGATACTGAACGGCACCATTAAGAATGTGAGTCACAAATGTTTCATCACTGATCAGCTCCATTTGGTACTGTTAAGTACTTGGACATTGCATAGCTGACATATTTTTTTTGTTTCCACTTTTCAATTATTTGTTCACTAGAACCATAATATAAGCTCTCATTTGCAATAGTAGAAACTCCAAAAATCCTTGTTCTGCAAATGAATGTATTAAAATTAATCTTTAATTTATTCGGTTCCACAAAATAAAATGTTTCAAATGTTGAACAACAAACCAATTTTATAATAAGCCACTTTTTTGCACTTTTGTTTTTTTTAATCGCATCTCCTATTTTTAGTGCCCACTACGGCGTCTACCGGTGGGGACATCCAGCCACTGGCCCTGCCTGTGGGAAGAGCAGCAGGCTCACTTGCATGATGAGGGGGTCCAGCATGGCTGTGGCTTATCTGCTGGAGGGCTTCCCCATCTCTGCCATCCGGACCAGCACCAACCCCCCCAGTACGATTCCACGACAGTCCTCCCCGCATGACAGGGCACGGCCATCAAGCTGCATGGTCGCGCTCAACCTTTTTTTTCCCCTTTTTCTCCCCAATGGGAGCACGGACGTGCAATGACATCCATGCACAACATGCAGACGTCCACTGTGCTCCCTCCCCCTAGACACCTGCATGTCTACAGTACCGTTGTGCATCCCCAGGGACCACCAGAGCGCGGTGTGGATCCCACCCTTTTCCACAGGACTAGGAGAGCTGTCATTGGACGCTCGATCCTAGTCCTCTCCTGCTGACACTGGATGATCCAGGTTCATTCTTAAACCCGGGTCGCCGGCGTGGAATGAGGTGTGGCGTCCAGCGCCTCCACCCTCAGCGCCACCGGGCCGACTTTTTTGCACTTTTGAATTGTTTTCCCAGTTCTTCAGCAGAGACTCAATATAATATCTCAATTGCAGTACTAAGAAGTATTTAATTTGTTATTCTGCAAATAAATTTTATTGAAATACTCGTTTATTTTTGTGCTATGCGATGAATTAAAATGTTTTACATGTTCAACAACAAAGCAGTTTATGGATTGTTTTATTAGGTGTAAGAATAAAAACTTAAATTTTATGTAATTTTAAAATAAACAAAACAAATTACCATAATTTTGTGAACTAAAAATACAGGACAACATTGTATAATCACAATAAACCCCTCCAGGGTGTGGGTTATGCTGGGATTTACCCATGCCTGACATGGTTTGCCCACTCAGCCTGCAACCACGCGGCCTGTGGCTTCATGGCCGAACCATGTCAGGCATGGGTAAATCACATCATAATCCACACCCTGTTGTGGTTTATTGCTTAAACATAATCCCATACCAATTCTGGGGAAACAATCTTAAAATAAAATCGGGGATGGTTATCATTGTGGTCCCTATTTGGAAGTACCTTTTTATCCATAGCCTCATTACTGATCTGAAGCTTTGTAAGTTCCCCAAAATAATCATTAAACAGCTTTGACACTTGATTGTGCTTGCTCACTAATTGCTCCCCATCTTGAAGGGTAATTAATATAACATACGCCTTTCCTACAATTAAATTATTAAGCGTCCGCCAAGTTTCTTTTGGGTTACCTAAGGAGTCCAATTGTTTTTATTTAAAGTCAACTTTAGCTTTCCTAATATGAGCCTACTGGAATCTCTAGAATATACTGTTTATATGACCTAACTCATGAATAAGGATGATAGGAATTTTCAAATACAGGACACCACCATTTTTCAGCACTAGGGCCCCGATATTCAAACAATTAATGCGGCACTAACCAGGTTAGTGCCATGCTAACCATTAATAGCACTGGCTGATGGGGCTGGGGCCATATTCATAGGTTCCCGCACTGACCTTGACAATGTGATTGCACAGAATATACTGCTGCACCCATGCAAGTGAAGGATCCCCCTGAATGCTGGGTGAAATTGTATATTCAGTAGTTTCTGCAGTTCTAAGCAGCCTCCATCACAGCACTGTTTAATAACACTGAAACACTGGGCCCGATTCAGAAAACACAGGCAATGACAAAGTGTTTCCATCAAAGAAATGTGATGCAAAGGGCTCACTGCACTGCACCTTGCATCATTCATGATTCAGGAACACAGCCTGTGCCAGTTGTGGGTCCCCCTGCTCCAGCTGTCCTTGCGCTGTCCATATGACAATCCGACTGGTTTTCCATGGCAGAAGGGGGTATGCACCAGGGTGACACTGCAGCATCCCCTTAATTGGGAGTCACAAAGTCCCCCCACAGGGCGCACAGTTTGGTATGATTAGGCCAGCATGGAGTTAGTCTAATGGGCTGTGCGCCACCCACAGAGCCGTTATCCACAGTATTCCATGCCCGTGCAGGACCCAGACAGTTGTGGAGCAGCACTACAGTGGCTGGCATTATCCTGCCATGGCAGGTACATGCCCACAGAGTCCTCCCTATGGTACCAGGTGTGCAGTTGCCCCCCCACACAGGAATGGCACAGGCATGGTGGCAGCCCTGCAATGCCCCTGTCAGGGTCTGCTGCAACCCCCCTGCATCCATCCCAACCAGACCTGCCCTCTACATCTGCTGTGCCCTTCCTCATGACCCTGCCAACCTCCAGGTGGATCTCTGTCAGTGGGTGCCAATACCACCTGTCCACCACACAGCTTGCAGCAAGCCCCTCCCATGCTCCTTGCTTTGCAGGACAGCAGCGGTTGCTGTAAACTGTGTGAGTTTGGAACCAGGACCCCTCCCGATAGTGAATTGAGCTCAGAGGCCCTGGTGCATCTAAGAGCAATGCAAGCTGCTGTTTGCTGTAGCTTTGTCGTTCCAAGAGCCACTTCATGAATCCAGTCCTCTATCTTTATCCCCTTGCATGGTTGCCCTCAGTCACCCATCCTGTAGCTGTCTTGCATATTCCTGTTGGTCTAGTGATCCCTCTACCCCTGATCATGCATCCTGTCAATGACATCTCATCCTAGAATATGATTCTTTAGTGATCTGAAGATAAACTTATGTATGATTTTTAGTTTATACAGTTTAAAAGTTTTAAAATCAGGTGAATGTGTGGTATGGCAAAAAAAAAAGTTAAAAAATTGTAAAACTTTTTTCTTTTATGACTCACGTCACGAATGACACAAATGAAAACTGGCATGCTATATATTGCACACCACAGAAATGCACACAAAAGACTCCACCCTCCAGCATCACCCATATTGATACAATACACCAGCAGCGGATACCCAGTGCTATTGACGGTACACCCTCCTGACTGACCAATAATTATAGAAAATCAGAGGTGGGTGTCAAATCCTGCCACCAGTACTCCCTCCCTCCCTCCTGGCCAACTGATCTGCATAATAATACACTAGCAGCTGATGCCCAGTCCTGCCACCAGTACCCCCTCCATAGTTCTCCTTCCATCCCTCCTGGCTACCCAATCAATATATATATTTCACTGACAGAGGGTGCCCAATCTCACCACTGGTTCCCTCCCTCCCTCCACTGATAAATACTTTTCTGGTGGTGGGTGCCCCGTGCTGTAACTGGTACCCTCTCTCAGTACCCCAATCAATAGTTTTCTAGTGGAAGGTGGCCAGTCCTGCTGCCATTACTCCCCTGGCACCCCAGTCAATAGTTGTGCAGTGGTGGGTGCTCAGTTCTGTCACTGGAATCCCCCTCCCATTCACCCTGCAATAAAAAAAATATCCTTGCCCACCTTCTGTGCCCATACCACACCACTCCTCTCTCACAAGATCTTCGACTTCCATCCCACATTGCGGATTTTCAGGGTCCCTCAATGTGTTTCCTCATCCACCACCAACTCCTTTTTCTACAGTAATATAAATATGTACTATAACCCCTTCAAAACTGAACTTCTTCCTTTTCAAAATGGCAAATAAAATAAATGATTCAAAGCACTCATATTCCCATTTTGAATCTAATTTCTCAAACACAGTGTAGCTGCTCCCGAGTCTTGTGACCGCAGTCAGTCACAGGGGTTGTGAACCAAACCCCCTGTTAAATACAGTAAACTCACTGCTACAGCTCTTCAGGAGATGTTCGGTCATTTAAAAAAAAAATAAAAATCGTGCCAGTATTTTGTGCCACTCTTTGGAGACAACAGCTCCATAGTCTCAACTTTGCCTTAATATGTAAACAGTAAGTAATCCCCTGCCAGCCCGGTGGCAAGGGGGGGCAGAGGCACCCATGCCTCACCTGCCACTATGCTGGCGACCCAGGTTCAGTGATGTACATGGTTTGCCTGGGGCTGGCCAGGAAAAGGAGGATTCAGCATCCAGAGGATGGCTCTTCTCTAGGAAGGGAGGGTTGCATGTCCTGGCACACATCTGGCACCTAGTGGAGGCTGGTGGACGGGCAACCAGTGCCAGCACATCAGGGCTGGAGGGATGGCAGCTGTCAATGTCTCTTGTGCTATAGTATGCATGGGGCATGTGGATGGCATTGCATGTCTGTGCCTCTGACTAGAACAGGAAAAATGGACAGGTACAGTATGGATGACACCAGCCCCTCGCAGATGCATCACCGGCTATATGGCCCTCTCCCAAACTGGATACGTTTCATCAGTGGTAAGACACCTACTGCCAACACTGAGGAGGCAGTATGGTGCAGTGGTCTAAGGCTCTGAGCTGCAAATCTGGAGACCTGGGTTTGAATCCCACAGCCCCCACTTGCATACTGTGTAACCCTGAGCAAGTCACTTAACTTCCTCATGCTTCCAGGTTGCACCTGCAAACAAGCTTCCAGCTTAGTGTGTCTCACCTGGTAAAATAATTGGTAAAAAGAAAACAAAAAAACACTTGCCATGGGGGGCAAGTCATGTGGGAAGCACCGGGAAGGTCCCTAGGATGCCAGGTGATGCAGCTTGGGGGTCAGTGGAGGGCTAAAGACTGCACTGCAGTGGGGAGGGAGGAAAAATAAATTAATGGCAGGAAACAGTGAGTAACCCTCGCTGCCTGCTCACTCCAACACTTTCTCCCATGTTCTACCAATGGACCAGGCACTCTTGCATGAAATTTCACTCTGTCTCTCTCCAGCTCCGGCTAAAGGCAAACAACTCTCTTCCCTAAAAATTAGCAACTTTCTGTTTCTCTTTCCCATGCCCATAGGAGCCAGGTGGGACCCAAGGGTCAGGGGTCAAAGTCCTGCCCTGGCCCAGGGGTCAGAGGTCACCCCTCAAAACCAGGAGTCTATGGGAGCAGAGCACTCTGTACAGTAAAAAAGAAGTTGGCACATAAAAAAAGATTTTGTCTGTCAGCTGCTTTGTCGGATTCTGATTGGTGTCCACATGAATTATGGTAAAACGGAGGTAACAGGGCTAGCATGGGGTTAGGGGCAGCAGTAAAGTACAGTTCATGAGAGCCCACAAATAAAAAAAACCCACAGATGACACAGTAAAAGAAATGCAGCAGTAAAGTACAGTTCACGGTAAAAAAAAAAAATAAAACTGTGAAAGACTACAGTGCCCTCTACTGGGGAAGTAAAGCAGTAGAGGGACTACTTTATCACTGTAACAACTTTTCTCTATTTTACTCATAAATTATAAATTTCTTATTTTTTAATGCTTTCTATTTTCTAAAACTATCACATGTGGGCCATTTTCTAAGTGCAATAATACCCAAAAGAATGAGTGGTATTGGGAAATACTGGACCTTCCAGGGGCTATAAGGCCCTCCGCCTGCGACTTTGGGCCTCAATTCGCCCCTAGGCAGTCTGGTATTTCCCAATACTGTCCACTCTGTTGGGTATTATTGCTTACATAGCGGTGCTCTGATCAGATAATCTACATAACTGCTGATTCGCCCCCATGACTTGCACTGTGCAGAAACACTTCCTTCATCATGTCTCTTAACACCTCACAATTAAAATGTGCAGCACTATTGGCCTTTATAATGTGGAGACAGTGGCCAGAAATCCAGGTAGTCTCATTTGGCAATTCATCACTACGCAGTGGAAACTAGCAAGATCCTCATCATGATTGATGGCCATTAGCAGAGTCAAACTGGCTCTGACTGACATACAGTACAGGAGGCAGGGCTGGCTGGAGCCCAGTTGGTGCTTGGAGCCTACCTGGAAATCAATGGAGTCTCTGAAGAGAACACAGCAGTCACAACAGCATTCCATTGGCATACTGGTACTATTATAAAAACAATTTCTTCCAGAAAAAAAAACTTTAAATTGGACAACAGATGATTTATGCACGTTTTCATAGTTTTAAGGTGGCAGCAGGTACCCAACTGAGAGAAGTCACAGTGTTGGAATTACATTATAGTGGGCTTTCTAGGAGTTGGCACCTACAGCTGTGACATGAGCTCATGACATCAGTGCAGCTGACTTATAAAGGGTTACTCTCAAAGCTCATAAAGTAGAATTCCAATATAAGGAGAGCTGATTTGGCCAGCTAACATGCTCACATGTCCCTCCAAGCTGAACATCAGAAATGCAGTTCCAGACTTGGACCCATCACCTGTTCATAGAAACATAGAAAGTGACAGCTGACAGAGACCAGAGGTCCATCTCTTTAGTGTCTGCCCTTTAATTCTGATGGTTCAGCTGCAGGATTTCAATTATGTCAAAAAAAAAAAAAAATTAAGGAGACTCCCAATGAGGAGACTTTGAGAGTACGGTTACTGGATCGGACCTCAGAACCCTGCCTGGGCCACACATCTAAGGGACATATAATAGAAACATTAAACATACAAACATGTTGGCAAATAAAGACCTCATGGCCACTCTTGACTGCCCTATTTTACCCTACCTACAGCTACACCATAGACTCTTCCATCAGTTTAAGTTCAGACTGCCCCCACCCACACACCCATGACCACACCACACATTTGTAAAGACCCCCCCCAAATGCCCATTCAGGTAGCAATTGCATTAATTTCTATGAGACAGTTCAAGGCAGTACATCACAGCTTTGCTGTTCACTGGCAAACAAAATCTCTCACTGACACCAGCACCTCACCTGGGACCACTACCGCCACATCTAGTTGTCGGTACTAATGGGTATCTGCCCTCTCTGCATATATTTTTTGAGGAGAATGACTGCTTACTTTACTTAACCAAGGATTACTGCATGATCATCTGATCTGGACATAAATAAGTTCATAGCATATGCCTGTCCACTTGGCACCAGAGCGGAGATTCAAACCCATGGCCTCAGCTGGATGAAGGAGGTCAGTAGTACTCCTAATGTGCTACTTATACCAGCTTTAACCACATGTTCTGAGGACTTATGAGAAAGGTAATAGTGTGGGGCTGAGTGTATTGACTCCCCTATATTGGGTACCTGGCAACCATCTATATCCTGCAAATCTTTATTTTTAAGATCTTTTTTTGGAAATAATTATGTGCACTGTGACTAAATGCAAAATGCAAACACAGGGCTAGAGTATCATATTCATATTATACTGTGTAGTAGAGCAGTGTTCTATATAGAAATCCATCCTTTTAAAAGGATGTTGTACCACAGTCAAAGGTCATGGAATGTGATTGAACGCTTCTGTGGTAGAACAGCATTCTAGAACCTCTAGAGACTGCACAAGACAGTTTCACTATGAAATAGAAAAAAACACAATGCACACATTTCACATAATACTATACACTATAAAAAATACAGGATGAGCAACCTTATGCACAACCAATGTGTTCTGCCACCGCCGGGTTCTGATTCCCATGGACCTCGGAACCCATGCAGAGAACACACTGATTGTGTATAGCTGCCATCCAGTGTACTCTATGATGTGGAATGGAATACTGATTAGTCTGTCACCCTGCACCTTCCCCTTTTGCTTTTCAAGGAATCCAGGGTGGGTGAGCCCCTGTGTCAACTTTCCAGGCAACCCCCCCCATACCTCAGTCCAACCTTGGCTGGCTGCTACTGCTCATCACAGGCCCTGGGATTAAATTGGGCAGGAAGGCAGAGACCCACTGGAACTCAGTTCCCAACTTTCACACCACCACACCTCTTAAAAAATGTTATGACAGAGTCGGTTTGGCAGTAGAGTAGATTATCTGGTATGTGTAGGACTTACATTATGAGTATAGAGCTCAAGTTACACTACTTGGTCCTATCGCCCATTCCTTTACTTTTTATTAGTCTGAGTTGTGCGACTCTGCCCCCCCTCCAACATTTCCCTTTAAAAAAATACAAGGGGGTGTGGGGGGGGTGAAGCCCCCCTTACTCAAATAAACTGACAACCCAGCCACAAGTATGAAAATAAGGTATGTGACCAAAACAGTGCTGTATTCAGAAAGCTTTTATGGCACCCTTCCTACACATACCCAGTAATCTACACTATTGCCCTCAATTCCACCACCAACTTCTCCCTCCATTAGACACTAGTTCCTTGGCTTTCCTATCCATGTCAGTCACATCACCCATACTTAACTTTCAGAACAGCTTGGCCCCTTTCAGAAACTATTCTCTTTCAGCAGTGCAGTAATACCATCAGCAATGCCTATTACAGAATAAACTTCCAGAATTTAATTTCAAAGTTTTTGTTAATTATTTTCCAACCTCCTTAAAAAAATTCTGTAATGGCCAACCTGGTAGTGCAAGTGGCTGAGGTGCTGGCACCTTACCTCGTGCTACGCTGGAGACCTGGGTTCAGGAACAACCTTGGGTCACCAGGGTGCTGGCTCGGAGGGGGGTTGGAGCGGGATTGAGCCACAGCTTTCTCCTTCAACGAGGTGGATGTCCACCCATCTGTAGTCCTGCTTCCACCAGGTGGAGGTCTAGTGGGTGTGTGGGTGGTACAGAGCGGTGATGAAAGTCAGGAGGGGTGTAAGGGGCCATCAAATCCTGGCGTGTACGCGTATACACATGTGTGCACTGTGACCTCGGGGGACTGAACAACCTAAACGTGTATATGGAAAAAACAATTCTGCAATATACATAGATTTCCTAGCTTCACAGGCCTGTGTTTTGAACTGGAGAAGCATCTTCAAATAGTAAGTCAAGCAAGATCAGACAGCAATGCAAAGGGCCTTCTGGCATGGCATGTACACAACCTACAGTAACAAATAAGGGAAAGGGGAATTTGTTTAACCAGAAAAGGCACTCTAAGCCAAAGCTTGTTTCCAGGTTTGACCTGGGAGCATGAGGAAGTTGAGTGACTTGCTCAAGGTCTTACAGTATGCAAGTGGTGGGCTCTGGGATTCATACCCAGGTCTCCAAGTTTGCAACTCGGTTCCCTAGACCAGAGTGCTATGCTGCCTCCATAAACTGCTGCATATTCCTAACAAAATTGATAACACTGTCTGGATGGGTCTAGGGAAAATGGTAACTTCAGTAAATCCTCCACATCTGGTTCTATATATTATTAACTGAAAAATGGCAACTTCAGTAAATCCTACACATCTGGTTCTATATATTATTAACTGTAGTACATAGTTACAAAAATAATATAATCTCTGAGCAAGAAACAGTAACCTGTGACAGTGAAACTTCTACAGACAGTAGTAACAGTTCATATTCTGTCCCTTGTGTGAGGGTTTAGTTTTTTAATAGCCCACACCCATTGATGCAGCAACTAAGCATTACTGATACCAAGGTGGCTCTCTCCTTCCGTTTGCGCATGATTACCACCAGGACCTTGATTTCCCCATACTCCCATACTCCCCTTGACCCCTTTTGCTGGCATTGCTGATGATGCATCCCTGATCCCTCCCATCCTCACCACACCTTACCTGGATAGTGTTGGGACTTGTTGGCTGGCTCTCTTGGGGGAAGGGGATACGGGTATACTTCACCGCACCTGGTGATGCTCCCTGCTGCTTAGTGTGCTGCCTGGTGGATTGCTGGCTGGTCTGCTGCTGCTTCTGGTCCTGTCCTGACTGGGATTCCTCCTCTCTAGCCCTGGCCGTGTCACTCTCTCTCTCTCTCTCTCTCTCTCTCTCTCTGGGTGAGTAGAAGGTGGTTACTCCTCCACTGTTCTTGACTGCCGCTTCTCCTGGCCATTACAAGGGCTAGGCCATGGCTGGCTCACCTCTGGCTCTGAACTCATCATCCTCTTCTTATGACTGCCCAAACCTCATCACTCGACACCTGATCAAGTTAATGATGACCCGCCCAGCTGCTTAAGGCTCACCGACTCCTCTCTAACCCGAGGCCACTACCAGCGATCACGTATGCTACACACTTTTCCCCAGAACCCCGGTTGGACGGCTCACTCTCTGTCACTCTCTGTTCTGCCCACTGAGCTGCCTTCCTCTCAGAGGGTCCTGTGGTGCCGGTCACTCCTCGACCCCTCACCTTCTTCTTGCTGCGGGTGCGGCTGTCTGATTCTTTTCCTGCTGCCTTGCCATGACTTGTTCACTTCTTCTGTGGCACTGCCTGCTGCTCTACTCTTTTCTGACACCAACAATCAGTCACTCTGGACATGCAAGTCACCAATATGCATTGCCTCACCAATCCTTGATGCCCGCCTCAATTTAAGCCCTCCTCCTGCTGCCCAATTAGGATGCTTGTTATCTTCTGTGGGCACATGCGTGGCAAGGGATTTGGTGCCAGATTTTTAAAAATGCCACCAGACCACCAGTGATTTGAGGCTGAGAGTCAGAATTGGTATGGGGAAGGGGGATTGCCAGCTGTGCTTGTACGGCTGCTCCCAGATCACGTGCACCAAAACAACGCCTATTTTTAAATAATTTAATTGTTGCTGCCCAAGCCCACCAATGAAAATGAGCCAGCTACCAGTGCCTGAGTCAGGATGGAGGAGGGCATGCCTGGTCAGAACAAACAAAAAAGAAAATGGTTCCAAAATATTGTTGGGGCTGAGCCTACATCGCAAAATTTTGCTGGGGCCTATGCCCTACAGGCCCATACAACCCGGCGCCTATGCCCATGCCTAAACAATAATTTCTCTCCCCTAAACATGAGGATCTCTGTCACTCTGTATCCTGCCAAAACTAACCAATCTCTCCCCTGAAAAATAGGATACTCTATCTCTCTCTCTCTCTCTCTCTCTCTCTCTCTCTCTCTCATATTCTCTCTGTCTCTCCTGTCAAAATCCACCACTCTCACCTGAAAACAAATTCAAACACAAGAATAAATAACAAAAAACAAAGTGTGTTTGGGGCGACAACAACTGAAAAGATGGACAAGAGCAGGGATGATGAAGAAAAAATACACTTTTTAACATAGACCAAACTGTTTTTAGGGATAATTGTTTTATAACATCCTGTATAATTTGACACACATATGGGTGTGTGTATATATATATAAATAAAATATATATATATATTTATTGATCATTTCAGAATTGTAACCTTTGAGTCAGGAACTCATTTGCAAAGGCTTCACGTCATATGGCAATTACAGGATAAGAACAGATATAAAATTGGGTACAAACACTTCAAAACAAAAATAACATTGGTTACATACACTTTGGGCAAAATACAGTATATACAGTGCAATTACATGACAATATGTACAAACACCTTAAGCTAACTGACTCTTAACCACTGCAAAGGCTAGGCTGTGTCAGGTGGATTTCTGAGACTGAGTGGGGGGAGTAACATGGTTAATAGAGGGAGGGAAGGGAGGAAAGTGGAGGAACCAGGGTCAGAGGGGCTAGGAGCAGTCACAACCATTGGTGGTCAGAAGGTGATGCCTCAGCAGAGTTTTAAATCAGCCGAGTTTGCATTTGGAGGTTATAACGCTAGGTAGGGAGTTCATCCAGGTGGGGGTGGGGGGCTCTGTAGGAGAAAGTTCACTGCCCCAGTGAAGTTCTGAAGTGGGGAACAAAAAAGGTGGTTTTAGTGGAGCTCCAGGTATTTATGGTAAGAGGGGCACGTTGCAGTAAGGTGGAGAACCTGAGGGGGATTAGACCAGATAAGATCTTTTTAGATAAGAGGCAGGTGTGGTATCAGAGCTGGTTGTCCAGGTTCAGCCAGTTGGACTGTTGGTAGAGTGTGCAGGTGTGGGTGGAGCAGTCACATCCTAGAACAAGATGGCAGGATTTGTTTAGGGTAATCCATAGTCTCTGGAGGGGTGTGGTGTCAGTGGTCCTGTAGAGGATACCATAGTCAACAAGGGCAAGGATGGACGAGGAGACTGCAAGGCATAGGGCAAAAGAGGTGAGGCAGTGTTTGATGCAGTAGAGTAAGCCAATCCAGGTGTTAACAGCTGAGCAGAGATGTTGAATGTGACTGTGGAAGTTGAGGGCAGGGTCCAAGAGGATGCTAAGACATATTTTTTTTTCCATTGAATAAACTGTATTTGTTTATATGTTTTGTTGTTACAAAAAACATACATATAATTACAATTCCATAAAGAAAAAATGCTGTGTCAAGATTCTCCTTCAGATTTCTACAATCTACAATTTGAGACTGTCTTCTATTTAAAGTTTTAGAATGATAGAAAATAATACATTGGTTACTAATATAACACAACTGGTCTTACACACTCTACCCTCCCCCTCCCTCACCCCAGCCTACCCACTCTACCTTCAGCCCCAATATGCCACTTCCCTTCCCCCGTTACACACCATCATTTGAAGTAATGAGGAGAGTTACATGTACATAATCAAGTATCCAATTTAGCAAAAACAAATATTATATTAAAATAGTTAGATTGTTAAAGTATTCAGAGGGGCCTATACTTCATTATAATAATGGAGTCCGTCGGACATCTGGGCTATAATCTTTTCAGCCTGTAGAGCAAAGAGAACTTCCTTTATCCATTTGGATCTGGAGGGTACTGCTTGGTCAAGCCAATGTCGTAAGATTATTTTTTTAGCACATAAGGATATCATAAGCATGTGCTTGCATTGTTTCCCCAATAGTACAAATCCATAGTTACCCAAAATACAAATTTCAAGTATAAATGCATCAGAGAGACCCAACAGGGGGTCTAAATTAGCTTTGATAGCAGCCCAAAAGGGTAAAATCTTGTTACATTCCCATAATATGTGCAATAAATTACCGGGCAGTGTCTCACTTCTAGAGCATAGGTTGGAAGAAAGTAGTCCCATTTTGTATAGTTTAGCCAGGGTATAATATAAATTGTAGATTACAAAAAATTGTAGTAAATGATATCTATCCCAACTCACATCTTGATATAGATGATGACAAATATTGGGCCAGGATCTCTCCCGGGAAAAAGAAAAGGGCAATATTTGATCCCACACATATTGTGGATAACAATTATGCTACTCCAGATATTCTCTCAGGAGATGATAAAAGTAGGAGATGAAATGTGATGTAGGAGGGGATGAGATAACTTGTAATAGGGGCCCAGATACATATTGATTCCAGGGTCTCAGCCCAAAATGTGAGTGAAGCATGTGGGATAATTGAAGATATTTAAAAACATAATCAGCAGGTGCTTGATATCTACGTCTCATCTCATGGAATGTCAACAATTGATGGTCTCTTAAAAGGTCAGCCACTTTAAATTTGGAGTATAAAGGCCAGAATTTTTTATTTAGAGGTGTACCGTCAATCTTAAAATTAGGGTTTCTGAGAACTGATTGTGAAGTATATTTTTCTAGAGATAGGTGAAGTTTGGCATTTATCATAGTGTAGACCTGGAGGGTGGTGTTGATAGGCTTACAGAGTAAATCTCTGGGAATGTTCTTAGGTACAGCATATATAAGAGTACCTATGTCTAGTCCATGGAGGGAACATAAAGTGCTTTCAGTTTGGAGCCATTGTGGGACATAAGTCTGGGAGACCTCAGCCGGCATCTCTTGAATCCATCATAGTAGAACCGAGCATGTGATTGAGTAGTAGTAAAGAAGGAGGTCTGGTAGTTGCAGTCCACAATTAACTTTTCTGCGCTCGAGTTTTGCAGTCATTCTTCTGGTTTTTTTATTACCCCAAATAAAATTAGATATTATATGATTCACCTGGAGAAACCAGGATTTAGGAAGAAAAAGATTAGTCATATGAAGGGGGTATAATAACCAGGGGAGAACATTCATTTTTATTATATTAGTCCTCCCCACAAAGATAGAGTAAGTGTCTTCCAACGATTTAGGGTCTTACTAATTTGGGTTAGAGTTTTATTGAGATTGTAGCGTTTCATTTGTGAATTATGAGTAGAGAAATAAATCCCCAAATATTGCATATTATCTTTAACCCATTTTAGACCCAGCTGAAATACTTTCGAGGAAAACATATATTTATTTAAAGCCATCACCTCCGTTTTTGTTAGGTTAAGTTTGTAATTAGAAAATCCTGGATTTGGGCGGAAGCAATGAAATATGTACATCCTGGTGCAAACAAGCATGTCAGGAACAGAATGTTTCATGAAAAATACAGCCAGTGGAAAAGAGGCAGGACACTGTTAATGGACACTATTCGAATAGTGGATGGAGAGGGATGTGAAACCTTTCACAGTGTGAATTATGTGCACCCAGCCTGAACCGTTGTGCTATTGGCCACAATGCAAAGACCTCCCTGCAAATGTGCCCATGCCTACCAAATGGAAAGCAGAGCAGTGGTTGTCAGTGCTGCCACTCCAGCCATTGCAGTGCCTTTGTTGTTTCACCAGTATGGACGTCCAGGACTCAGGTGCCCCACATTCATCAGTTCTACAGTGTACTGACTTTCAAGAATCCATTGACTGGCCCACCAGATGGCTTCAGATCCAGAGAGGACACCAGCCCAGCTGTATCTTGATTCATCGCCTGGTAATTGGATGAAGTCAGACTAGCTGTTTTCCTTTTTTTTCTTGTTCCAAGGTTCCGTCTCCAGAGATGACATCATCCCGGCAGTTTCCAGATGTGCCCTCCTGTCATTCCTGGAAGATGTCTGCCCAGCTGTATCGGAAGAATGCTGCCAGATAGAGTCTTCGGCTGAGGACCAGGTCGGTGCCATTGTCGTTCTACAAGGGACTGGTAAGTCCAAACTTTTCTATTCTTATGACATTGCAATACACACCCTACACTAGCAGACTCCAGATGTTTGAACTGTCCTCAAAGATTCTCCCCTTCGGGACTTTGGCCTGCTAGAACTGTGCTTCACCGGGCTCCGGCCCAGGAGAGACTCTTTAATGGACTTGCCTTCGGGCATTGTGGTCACTAGATGGGACTTTTAGGGCACTCCATCCCCCAAATTGGTGTATTATAAATAATGTCATTGTTTTCTAATGTTTATACTGTTTTTCTACCTTTTCTAAAAAAAAAATATATATATATTTTTGGGATTCTCCAGTGTTTTGATGGTAGGGGTTTAGATAGACTGTGTATGCAGATTAGGAGTGTGTGATGTCTTTCTTTTTCTTGCAGGTGTTCCTGAAGAAGATAGAAGAGAAGACAAGAAGAGGAGGAGGGACTTATCGGAGTTCCTCACTAGTACTTTAGAGTGTAGTATTTAAAGTACTGTTGTTGTTGTTGTTGTTACTGTGTGTAACCCTTTTCTTCCAGAGGTATGGTTGTAGGGGATGTGGGAGTAATGCAATGGTATGGTATTAGCTCCTGGTGTGTGGTTGCATGGTGTCCAAGGTCGGGGACATCCCTTGTTTGTTTTGTTTTTGGATTTGAGTTAAAGGCAGATAGGTTTTCCCTAGAGGGTTTGGGGGGATAGACTGGCTGTGGCCCTGACCTGCAGTAGAGGTTGCAGTGCTGATCTATTAGGGCTATGCTCTGGGCAGTTCTACCAGAGCCACTAGGTACCCATAGTCAATGGGTAGAGCAGAGGCTGATGCACCAGCCAATGGCCTCTGTGCCCTTAGTGTTGTCTGCCTGTGCTGGCACATGGTAGGGGATAAGGTAGCGATACCTCCCCGTGGTCAACACATGGGGTGAGATGGCCTAAGCTAGGTAAATAATGACTGTGGACAGTCATTTTTCTGGCCCAGGGTGAGTGTAACCCCCCTGTTACCCTGGGTTACTAGAATCCCAGTAAGACCTAGTAGTAGGCAGGGAAGGAAGCTTGTGAAACTCCCTAAGGAAAACCCAGTTATAATTTCTCCATTATAACTCACTGGTTATAATGGTGAACACATGCTGGGTTTCCCTGGGTCTGCGCATGTGCCAGCCACAGTGTTTCTCTTCCTCGGCCCCTGCCACCTTTCCTGACCACTGGAGACTTCGCCACCACTCGAACTCAGCGGTAAGTTTAAAAAAAATCACTGGGCTACAATTATTTAAACTAGTTTGCTTTTAAAGCAACAAAAATAATAAAAAAAAGGTTAACATTTCTTTTGGAACTCGACCTCTGACTGCGCTGACCTGACTGTCCTGCGGCCGGCCCGCACACAAACATTTTTTTTTATATAATTGCTGTGGTGAAAAAATGATGCCCAGCAATTATAATAAAACATGGGGTTGTGTGTACAACTCAAAGTTTACACACATCCTCAGTATTGGATGCTTGTATAAACTCCTCGAACTTCACTCTTGGGGTTTATCTTGCATCCAACACCTCAGGTGTGTGTAAAATTCTCATTACGCACACTACCATGTGATTTATTCTATATATTATAAAAGGGATATGAAAAAGGCTGGAAGCTGATTGGTCAGACTGGGGCTTTAGCCATGTGTAAATCTCACAACAAATATATGTGTAAAGTCACAGCAGACCTGATCGCATCTACATGCATGTACATCAAGTGATCAAAGAACATTATATGTTTTGAAATTGTATCACAGCCACCATTTGCATTATCAGATCTGTGAAAGCGCAATTAATGCAACACTAAAATAAATCAGTCCATTCAGCAGTAAAACATCAGTGACAGTAAACTTCCCAAAGAAATGACAAACAGCTACTTTAATGTCTGCCACAGTGCCACTGTTGAACAGCTGTTAAACAGCTTTTCTTCTCAGCAGGTCGTTCTGACAGGAAGCACTGTTCCCACCATAGAAATGACAGCTACACGCTCTGATAGTGAAAGTGGCATATTTACTGAAGCCAGTGATCCTGAAAGTCCTCCACTGTTTGCTGTCACTGCCCATGATCCTGATGACGTGTGGCCGACTCCAGTCTCACACATGACGGTACAACCTAACAGAATGTGGTGGAGACAAAAATCTACATGCAGGCACTCCTGCAATTACCCTAGCTCCGCCCAAGGTTTCAGTTTCACTCACTGTCAGTCCTGGTCAGTTATTGATAACTCTGCCCTCAGATATCACTGTGCAAGTCCCATATATAATGACATGTATTTACATGTTGTTTAGTCAGTAAGATCATACACAGCAGAGATCCCTATGTGGCAGGCTGGGACTAATTTACCATAGGTGAAAGAACAAAAGCTTGCATTTTGATTAAATTAATAAAAACAATGTTACTGTTGTGCACTGAAAAACTGTTGTTTTCTATATTTCATTTTATAATCACAATAATGCGCTTAGGGGAGTGTGTTGTAAGATTTACACACACCTTGGGTTGTTTACGACACTTAGCCTGTGGCACCATGCCACACCACACCCAAGACTTGTGTAAATCTCACAACACATCCTTATTGTGCAGTATTGCTTAATTTTCACATGCCCAACTGCATATCCCATAGATGTATATGTGTGAGTGTGTATGTATGTATATATATTATAGTGGCACGGTCGTGCCACTACAGTTAGGGTTGAGCGGCCAGTTACATACTAAAGTCAAAAGTTTAGACATTAATAGCTTTGGACCCGTTCAATGGATTTGCCTGATATTTGGTGCACGCATTGGGGCACACTAGATCTCTTGATTTGCCAAATTGTGTTTGTGTCAGATTGCTGGTCTTCATGTACGAAAGTGCTGAAAAATGCAAAATGATCCATTTTTGGAGGCACCTTTTGGCATTCTTAATGTGGTCCTGCACGGCTGCCATGTGGTGTGCTGCTCTGAAACATGGCTTGTTTGAAAGAGCTTTGGTGGCCGAAGATGCCGCTTTTTGTTTGGTGAAAAAATATTAAGGCATTCAAAAGTTATGGCACTTTTAAGTTCCCATTACAAGTCAATGGGAAAATTTATATGTACATCTTGCAATCAAAGAATGGGGGGTTCTGGCCATCTGGTCTCGCCTGGCGATCAAAGAATTTGTAGCCTCACAGTTCAAGAATCTTTGTTCCTGAGAAATTTTCAAAATTCTTTGACCGTGAGGTCCGCCATCTTTTCAGTTTTCTAATCACACAAACACAAATATCTCAGCTCAGGGGTCACTTCTGAAGTAAAACTTCTGTGGGTTTTACTCAGGGGACCCTGACCTATCGAGCCATGGCTTTGGTTCCATCCAAATCAGTCAAAAAATAGAGTTATAAGCTTTTAGAATATTAATTTGCGGCTGTCTAACGATCTTTGATCGCGAGCCTGCAAATTCTTTGATGAGATTCTTTGATCGCGATCTTGCATCGTGACCTAAAACACTAATATCTTGGCTCAGGGGTGGGCTAGGAACACAAATGAAGGCTTGTTTTGCTCAGGAGGGTCCATTCTGTTGAACCATGACATTTTGGTTTGGTTCAAATTGGTGAATAAATTGTGTTTCAGCATTTTTTTATTCTTTGATCGTAAGCCTGCAAATTCTTTGATCGTGAGGCTGCAAATTCTTTGACCATGAGGCTGCAAATTCTTTGATCGTGAGATTCTTTGATCGCGATCTTGCATCGTGAGTGAGGGACGAGATGGCCAAATTTAAAAATAATTTTTCTCAGCCCATGGGTGCCCTAGGAAGTCAAATGAGGGTGGGTTTTACTCAGGGGGCTTCATTCTGTCGAACCATGGTGGTGGTTTACTGCAATTGCTTCTATTTTTTGATTTATTACATTTATTCTTTGTTCGTGAGCCTGCAAATTCTTTGATCGTGAAGCTGCAAATTCTTTGATCATGAGATTCTTTGATCATGATCTTGCATCACGAGCAAGGGACAAGCTGGCCAGATTTTTTTATAGTGGAATAGATAGGGAAATTTTGCCAATCTTTGACATTGAATATCTCAGAAATGGTTTGGTCTTTTTACTTGAAATTTGGAGGGAAGAAAGGCACCATCCCACAAATGTGCCTTTTAGTGGATTGGTCAAAACATATTACAGGCGCCAAAATTACAGCACTATGAATTTGGCACTTTTTCCCATAGGATAACATTATGTCATCCGCCATGTTACAGGAATCCTTTGCCGCTCTGCTAGAAAATAACGGTTTGGTCTTTTGGGTTGAAATTTGGAGGGAAGAAAGCCAACATCCTACAAATGTGCCTTTTGGTGGGTTGGAGAAAAAAATATTACAGGGTGGCAAAGTGACAGCACTCAGAATTTGACAGTTTTTCCCATAGGATAACATCATGGTGTCCATCACATCTTTCAGGGCCCGTATCTTAGAAACAGTGCGAACTACGGACTTTTTGTTAAAAAAATGCTTAGCCTCCCCCAATGGGGCTATGCAAAAAACTAGCCACCAAAGAAATAATTCATACAAAATTTTAATTTTTTCCTATGTCATACGGTTCCTGAGATATAAGCGATTTAGTATTCCAAGTCGTACTTTTCTGCTCCAAAGTCAATTATAATGCATACATTCTTTGCTTTCAATTTGTTTTTTCAATGCAGTTTTGGGGGAAAAGAAGGGTGTGCCCTTTTTTTACTATGACATTTAGCATTTCCAGTTGTGCTTCTGTCACCATTCGAATCACCGCTCTCGTCTATGCCACTGTGCGCGTAACGGTTTGCGTTTTCATATGCACTTGCATTTCTGTTTCTGTTGTCTTTACTGTTGCTGTTACTGTTACCATTTACATTTACTATTGCAGTACCATGACCTTACGTGTAACAGTTTGTGTTTTCGTATGCCCTTTCATTTCTGTTTTTATTGGCTTTATTTTTGCTGTTACCGTAACCATTTGCATTTACAATTGTGGTTCCGTGAGTGTGTGCATTACAGTTTGCCTTTTCATACGTGCTTGCAACTCTGTTTACCTAGGTATTATTGTTGGTGTTACTGTTACCATTTGAGTTTACAGTTGTGGTACTGTGAATGTGTGTGTTACCAGTTGCGTTCTGTATGCACTTCTGTTTGATGTCTCCATTTACATAACTGTTTGCTTCGGCATCGCTTTACGCTAGTGTTTCTATTTATGTTTGCTTTGCCATTTACGTTTGCTTTGCCATGTGCATTACCATTGCAGCTTGCATTTGCTTTGCAGTTCCTGTTACTGTGTAACAAGACATCACTTGGCGGTTTGGGCCCTGTGCTGCCACCACTGCATTCCTTTCATTATTTATCATCCTCATTCTCAAAAAGAAGGGAAATTAGAAGCAAAAAACTCCATTTAATGCATCAGTTAGGGTTGTTCCACAGCGAAAAAAAAGCTAGGAAATTCAGGGTTAGTGTTGAAAGCCCCCTTTGGACCCCCCAGTCCACCCCACCAAATGGCATCGGGTTGCGTGTTGGAGTCATTGGTCCTAACTCTCACCCCATTCTCCTATACCTCAGCTTCTTACACATGTGAGGGGTGAGAGTTAGCTGACAACCCCAACGCCAGACCCTAATGCTGTTTGGGGGTGGGGCTGGGGGTCCATGGGGGCTTTCAACCCTAACCTCGAATGTCCTAGCTTTTTTTCACTGTGGAACAACCCTAACTGATGCATTAAACTGAGTTTTTTGCCATATATATAGATATATATATATATATATATATTCACTGCAAAAAAATCTGTTAATGCATCAGTTAGGGTTGATAGCACAGTGACAAAAGTTCAGAAATGTGATGTTAGGGTTTAATCCCTATCACCCCACCCCTCAATCTCCACATACCAACAGGCATCGGGGTGTGCTTTGGGGTCATCGGCCTAACTTTCACCCCATTCCATGTGTAAACAAGCTGGGGTGGTGCAGTATAGGAGAATGGGGTGAGAGTTAGGCCTGACAACCCCAACACACACCATGATGCCTGTTGGTATATGGAGGGTGGTGGGGGTGGGTGGTAGGGGTGTAACCCTAACATCACATTTCCAAACTTTTTTCTCTGTGGTAGCAACCCTAACTGATACATTAATGGATTTTTTTGCAATGAATTTCCCTTCTTTTTGAGAAAGTGTAACGTAACTGGTAACTTATATATGCTAGTGGGAGCACAGGCCCTCCAGGTCCTACGTTTCCTTCACATTGTCCATTTTTTGTGTAATGGTATGTGTATGTGGTAGTGCGGGCCCTCTGGGCCCTGTGCTCCCACTTACACAGTAGTACAGAGCCATACAGCAGTGCCATAATACTCCAAAGGAACCCTTGTAACACAGTTTTGCCAATATCTCCGTAGCCGTAGCAAGTAGGAAATAAATTCCACTGCAGGTGTAATCTATAATTTTCAGACTTGGTTATGCAGCTTAGATCATCATAGGTGCTCTAAGCTGCAGGTAGTGAAAATCCGTATCTTGCTTTGTTTTCGAGATACGGGCGCCACATTTCCTATGGGAAATTTCTCAAGTTCAGAATGCTGTAACTTTGGGACCATTGAATGTTTTGGTACCAAAGCACCAAAATGCACCTCTGGAGACCAGGGCTTGCATGCCTGCAAATTTCAGCCCAAAAGCCCCAACCATTTTGTTGCAAGGGATTGACAAAGATTTGTAGGTTTTTGGGCAAAGTACTGTCGCAAATTGCGACACTTTCATAAAAAAGGCACAACACTTTTGTGATTTGTAAAAGTATCATGGCTGTTTCTGTTGCAATTTGTGATAGTACTGGGGCTATGATGTTTAAAACTGCATTTCTGGGGGGGCTTTGCCCCCCAAGAAAGATAGGGCTGGCATCCTCAGGACTCGACCAGGTAAAGACAATAGTCAATGTTTACCTAGAGGGTCCCAAATTTAAATGCCAGGCATTTCTCTCTCTCGCTAACTGAAAGCAAGATGGCCACTGCACAAAAGTAAAAGGGCCATTTGCGAAAGTAAAATGTACTGGAGGCAGCTTTCAAGAGACGCATATATATTTTTTCCATTAACTATAATGGGAAACTTGTATTTTGAATAACTTTTGAACAGTTTAATATTTTTACACCAACTCTTCGAAAGGCACATCAGTGATCATGACTGCATCTTCCCTGGAGATTGCAGACCAAACTAACAAATCGTGCAGGCTGTAGGCGCAAGCAAAAAAACACACAAAAAGTCAATTTTTTTATGCTGTTTTGGTATTCTGCAGCTCCACAACCACTTATCCAACCATAACACAACTTGCCAGATCCAGAGATCTATGGTACCAGACTGTGCATTCCAAATTTCAGGCAAATCTGTCGTAGAGTGACAAAGTTATTAACGTGCAAAATTTGGAGTTTAACATAGAAGTGGCTCTGTAACCCTAACTAGAGTATAGAAACATAGACTTTGACTGCAGATAAGGACTGCTTGGCCAACCTAGTCTGCCCATTTCCCTACCTACAGGATAAGCTGAAGATCCTAGTTAACCAACAACCTATTTCTTCCTACCTCCCCCCCACAAGAATTGCCTTATGTCTGTCCCATGCATTCTTGAATTGTCCCACAGTTTTAGACCCCACAACCTCCTCAGGAAGGCTGTTCTATGTGTCCACCATACTGCCACTACTGTGGTGGTACTATATATACACACACACACACACACACTGTATATATATCTTTAGGGAAAATGTCCCATAGGGAAATGGTAACTTTACCACCTCATAAAACAATCAAATTAATCAAATATGACATCATACTTGAAAATCTCTCCAAGCATAGTTTTATTAAAAATCAAAATGCCGATACATTATTACCAAGCACTACAAATCAGACAATTATTACATCACTTTCTTTAACTGTTTCTTTATTGTTGCTGGCTGCTGGGGGAGGAGAGTTTTTGCCCAGAAACAAAGGAGCCAATCAAGTAGGAGTTGTTAGTTGGAATCTCTTTTTAACTGTTCCAGGAGGCATTTTGTCTGTGCATTCTGCTTGCTGTTGAAGGAGGTAGGAGTTGTGAGTTTGAATCTGTTCCAGGAGACATTTTGTCTGTGAGATGTTTTGTGTGTTTGAATCTGTCCCTCCCACCTATCACCACATCCACACATTATTAAAAGCTTAGTTAGTTGGAAGGAGCATATAGGCTCTGCCCAGGGGCAGGCTGATAGCTGAAGAGCAAATAAAATCAAAAGGAGGAGTAGCTGCTGATTATATCACATATGTGGGTGATTGTACATTAAAACTGCATGATCTTGTCAAGTTCACTCTGTTAGGAATAGGATACGTTTGACAGGGGCACAGCAGAAAGGGGCAAGGGCTGCAGAAAAATATTAGGATCATAGACAAAGAAATTTTGCAAAAGGGAGAGAAAGTGTAAAAAAAACACTAAAAGAGGGTCAGAGCTTACTTAAGGAATACGTAGGATGGCACAGGGAGTAGTGCAGTGCAATGGATGCGGAGCAGCGGTGTTCAGAAGAACTTTCTGGGAACTGTGGTGCTGTCCCATTTGTAGGCACCTCTCTGGGCTGAAAGAATAGGTTGCCCAGCTTCGAGCACAGTTGGCCGGAGTACTGGGGATCTTTTCCCCCACCCAGGGACCACCATACCACCAGCCACTGCCACAGAGGGTACTCAGACAGAGGTCTGGATTGACTACAGTGGACTCAGGGAGGTTGAGGAAGGTGGAGCTCAAGCTCCCCCCCTTCACCTGGTACAACTAAAGAACAAATATGATGTTCTCAAGGAAGGGGAGAGCCCTGAAAGGGAACCCAAGTTTGTGATGAGGGGAGATGCACAGACCCACGGGGGGGGGGGGACAAGACCAGAGAATCCCAGGGGAGAAGGAAGCTTCTCCTAGTGGGGGACTCAATATTTCAAGGTATGGAGATAGTATCGGGAGGGAGAGGGAGGTTATGTGTATCCCAAGAGACACAGCTGTGAGGGAGGGGAAGTGGATCAACAGAATCTCAAAGGCCATGGCTAGGATGAGGGGGCTTGACATCATTTTCCATCTGGGGACAAATGACCTAGCCAAAGAAAGAGCAAGTATTGAGAAGGCTCAGGAGAATTTTAGGCATATGGGTAGGAGCCTGGGGGGGGGGGGTAGCAAACTCTGTTATATTCTCAGAGCTGCTACCAGTCAGGGGAAGGAGGAGGTAAAGAAACTAATGCATCAAAACCTTCAACAAGTGGTTGAAAGGCTGGTGCAGGGAAAACAACTTTGGCTACATTAGGGACTGGGGCACCACCAGGGATGATACACGCCTTTACAAAAATGATGGCCTGCATTCATCTGAGGAGGGTACATCTGTCCTCAATGAAAGGTTTACATGCTTCCTAAGCAAGCATTTAAACTAGCCATTGGAGGGGGTTGTCAGGGTGAGGAGATTCAGGCAGCCCACTCCCACAGGTTAGTGTACATATCAAGCAAGACAAGGATGTCAACCTGGGGGCAGATACACAGGTACCACAGGGCAGGATAGGCTACACTCAGGACATAACAATATCACCACTAATAAAAGGACCTGGACAACAACCAACCAGTAAGGTAATGAAAAGGAAGCACCACATAGAACACTCCAGGAAAAGTAGGATGAAGCAAGGGACAAAACACAAGGAGGGAAGAAAAAGATGCCACATTTCATGGAAGGACATGCACACAAATGCCCGCAGTCTGGGGAACAAGATCCCAGACCTGGTGGCTGCAATGATGGAGGCTGATCTGGACATAGTGGCAATAACCAAAACATGGTACACCAGCAACCACAGCTGCGACGTAAGATTATGCCCTTTTCAGAAAAGAAACAGAGTGTAAAAGGTGGGGAGGGGTTGTCCCCTACATCCAAGAGAGCATAAAGGTGACTGAAATTGAAAATAGGCATGAGCAGATGGAGAAAGTTTGGATCACCCTTGAGCCAGGCAATGGAACAGCCATTCACACAGGGGTCATTTACAGACCCCCAGCTCAGGCTGAGGAAATTGACAAGCAGCTGCTAGAAAACATGCATGAAATGGCAGCGAGGTGGGAGGTGCTGCTAATGGAAGACTTTAACATGCTGGGGGTAGACTGGTTCATCCCAGCAGGGGCCTCAGCTAGGACACAGGACTTTGTGGACTCCCTTGAGAAGGCTGGCCTTAGGCAGCTGCTTCAGGAACCTACCTAGGACTGGGTGATTCAGGATCTGGTGCTGACCAACGGGGAAAGGGTAGCAGATCTTAAGGTGGAAGGTCGGTTAGGCTCCAGTGACCATAACATGGTGTAGTTCAAAGTGAACACAGGGATCCAGTCAACCCATATGAAGGATTAGAAGGGCAGACGTTACCAGTATGGGATTATAGCTGAAATAAACCCTTGAAAAGAGGGGGATAGGCAGGAATGTTGAGAACAAATGGGCACACATCAAGGAGGCTATAGCAGCGGTAACACAATAATGCATTAGGTCAACAGACAAGAGTAAAAGGCAAGGCAATTTTATTTATGTGGCACCCATTACCTGAAGCTCAGGGCACCTAATATATACATATACACAGTAAAAAAACACAAATGTTAAAATACAATAAAATATCATACAATAAGATTCAGTAGAACTGACATAACTCTGTAATGGTGTGCTTCAGGTTACTGGGGAAACCAAACTAGTGGTCAGAACTCAGGTCAATCAGCTTCAAAGGCCTGGTGGAAGAGGTGAGCTTTCAGCCTCGGCTTGAACACCTCAGTCAAGGGAGCCTCCTGGACTGCAGGTGGAAGTGAGTTCCACAGGGTCAGCATCATGACACTAAATGCACAGTCGACCAATGTCCGGAGCTATAGAAACATAGAAACATAGAATTTGACAGCAGATAAGGACCGCTTGGCCCACCCAGTCTGCCCATTTCCCTACCTACTGGATAAGCTGCAGATCCTAGTCAATCAGCAGCCTACTTCTTCCAACCCCCAACCCCTAGAATGGCCTTATGACTGCCCCATGCAGGCTTGAATTCCACCACTGATTTTGACTCCACAACCTCCTCTGGAAGGCCGTTCCGTGCATCCACGACCCTCTCTGTGAAAAAATACTTCCTTAAATTACCTCTGAGCCGCCCCCCCATCTTCAAATTGTGCCCTCTTGTTCTTGCACACCTCTTTTTTTGAAAGATGCTACCCTCTTGGACTTTGTTGATTCCCTTGAGGTACTTGAGCGTTTCTATCATGTCCCCCTCTCCCTCCTTTCCTCGAGGCTATACATATTAAGCTCCTTTCGTCTCTCTTCATATGTCTTCCGTGCAAACCCTGCACCATTTTAGTTGCCCTCCTCTGACAGCTTCCATCCTGTCTATGTCTTTGGGAGATTGGGTCTCAGAACTGCACAGAGTACTCCAGATGGGGTCTCGCCAGCTGTCTGTACAGAGGGATAATAACTTCCTGTTTTCTACTGGTGATGCCTCTCCCTATGCATCCCAGTATCCCCCCAACCCTCCTTGCAGCCCTCTCACATTGCTTGCCCACCTTTAGGTCATCTGATATGACTACCCCCAGGTCGCTTTCCATTTTTGTTGTTGTTAGTATCTCACCCCCATTGTGTACTCTTCCCCTGGGTTTTTGTTTCCCAGGTGCATTACCTTGCACTTCTTAGCATTGAATCTGAGCTGCCATACATTTGACCATTCCTCTAACCTTGCCAAGTCCCTTCTCATCCTTTCTACCCCACCCTGTGCATCAACTCTGTTGCAGATCTTTGTGTCATCTGCAAAGAGATATTCTTTCTTCCAGTCCCTCTGCAATGTCGCTTATAAAGACATTGAAGAGGACCGGTCCATACTGAACCCTGCGGTACCCCACTAGTAACCCTCCTTTCTTCTGAGTGGACTCCATTTACTATTACTCTCTGTGTCCTATTCTCCAGCCAATTCTTTACCCAGGCTATCATCTTGGGACCCACTCCCAGGCTGGCTAACTTGTATATTAATCTTTCATGTGGGACTGTGTCAAATGCCTTGCTAAAGTCTAGGTAGGCCATGTCCACAGCCCCTCCCTGATCTACTACTTTGGTCACCCAGTCAAAGAAATCTATCAGATTCGTCTGGCATGACCTTTCCACTGTGAATCCATGCTGCCTAGGTCCTGTGCCCTCTGGCCTCTAGGTACTGGACAATTCTTTCCTTCAGAAGTGATTCCATCATTTCCTATCACTGAGGTTAAACTAACAGGTCTGTAGTTTCCTGCTTCTGCCTTGCTCCCATCTCGTGAAAGGGAATCACATCTGCCCTCCTCCAGTCCTCAGCTACCACCCCATCCTCCCATGATTTGTTAAAAAGGGTAGTCAGTGGTGTCACTAGTTCTACCCTTAGTTCTCTTAGAATTCTGGGATGAATCCCATCAGGCCCCATTGCTTTGTCCACCTTCAGTTTCAAGAGTTCTTTCAGAACCCTTTCTTCTGTAAATGGGCTGTTATCAACTTCTGTATCCAGAGTGTTTCTACTGTTTGTTTTATGTACCTCCTCTTCATTTGTAAATACTGAGCAAAAATATTTGTTTAGTATCTCTGCCTTTTCACAGTCTCCTCTGCCCACCCTCCCTCCCTTTATTAAGCCTCACTATCCTCCCTTGGTCTTCCTTCGCCTCCCTGATGTACCTATAAAGATTTTATCCCTTCTTAACTGGAGTTGGCTATCTTTTCCTCGGTTTGGGCCTTTGCTGTTCTGACTGCCTTCCCAGCCTCCTTTGCTTTAACTGATACAGTTCTCTGTCCTGCTCCTTCTGGGATTCCTTGTACTTCCTGAATGCTTTTTTCTCTTGAACCTTCACTGCCACTTCCTTTGAGAACCATAGTGGTTTCTTATATCGTTTTGTTTTGTTTTTTGCTTCACACAAAGGCTTGTTACCTCTGTGATGGCAGTTTTATTATTCCCCATTGTTCTTCCACCCCTCCTTCCTGCCCATTTGCTAGTGCATTCCTTAGGCACTCACCCATTTTGGCAAAGTCAGCCCTCCTAAAGTACAGTACTTTTGCCTTTGTATGGCTTGACTCTATTGCTGTGTTTATTGTGAACCATACTGTTCAATGGTCGCTAGTTCCCAGATGGCTACCCACTTCTACATCTGTGATCCTCTCTCCATCTCCATTTGAGAGAATCAGAAGCCGAACCCTGGGAATGTCCAGGAGTTCCCTCGACAAGGAACAGACAGCACGAGCAGAGGTCACCAAAGTCAGGAGCTCTGACAGGTAGCCAGGACCCAATCTGTATAGGGCCTTATAGGTGAGCAAGCCCACCTTGAAAAGGACCCTCCACCTGATAGGCAGCCATTGCAGGGCACTCAGGACCAGGGTTACATGACTGGACCTCAAAAGGCCCATCAGCAACCAGACCACCATATTCTGAACTAGCTGCAGTCTGCAGAGGGTCCCTCCCATGATCCCAAAATAAAGAAAGTTGCAGTAGTCAAGCCTGGAGGTGACAAAAGCATGTACCAGTGTCAGCATATCAGCAGGGTGGTGAGAGGGGCTTAATCCTGGTAATGTTCCACAAGTGGTAAAAATCACTTTTAACAACAGGCAACACCTGAGCTTCAAAGGTCAGTCTGCTGTCCGGGATCATGCCTAGATTTCACACTCTCGGGGAAACTACCACTGGGGCAGACTCCAGGCCAAGCTTGTGTTAACACCCAGTGGCAACCCATCACGCCTGCAACCAGGCTCAATCACCAATACCTCCATCTTTGTTCACTTGGGAGCTTAAGCAACAGGTTGGTAGAAAAGAGGTCAGGAGTTATATTTTGTTTTAACTGAAATATTTGAATAGTTTGTAAGTGAAATTAGTTCTATGTGTTAAAAATTATTACCTTGAATTTGAACTGTTACTTGGGCTGTGATATTGTAGGTTTGGGGATAGTTGTTTGGCAGGGAAAATTAGAAGGACATTTAAATGTGTTGTTTGCCTGGTGTTAGGGGGAAGGGACATTAGCTGCAATTAACTTGTCTTTTAACAGGAATTACCTTGGCTTTCATTGTTCACTTGGGAGCTTAAGCAACAGGTTGGTAGAAAAGAGGTCAGGAGTTATATTTTGTTTTAACTGAAATATTTGAATAGTTTGTAAGTGAAATTAGTTCTATGTGTTAAAAATTATTACCTTGAATTTGAACTGTGATATTGTAGGTTTGGGGATAGTTGTTTGGCATGGAAAATTAGAAGGACATTTAAATGTGTTGTTTGCCTGGTGTTTGGTAAGAGCCCTCCCACCCACCCTGTTTTGTAGGCTTTCTTAAATACTGAAAAGCCACTGGGGGTTGGGATTGAAGGGTTGAGTATTTCTGTTTGGGACTGAAATTTGAAGCAACAGGAGTTGGTGGGCCTGTGACATCATACGGTACCTGGTGTCTGCTTACACACACTGTTAGTGGGACCAAACACATACTGGATTGTATGTATTTGTGAGACTTGGGAACTTTGTTGGTGGGGTTGAAATTGGGTTTGTAAATAACTACAGTCAGTATAGAGAGAAACTGTACTTCAGGGGAAAGGGACTGAGAAAAGGGGGTGTGCTATTATAAACAGAGGAGGATAATCAGGGTGGCCATATTCCACCATGGCAGGCATCTTCGGAAGGGTTGTAGGCTGCACAGGCTGTGGGATGGCAATAATTCTAAATTGGGCCTGGAGAGAGGGAGGCTGCCCACTCTGTAGACAGCTATCTTGTATCAGGAGTGAGGTATATTGGTTAAGGAGTAAGGTGTGGGAGCTGGGGTGTCCAAGGATAAGTGTGGATATGGGCAGCAGAAGGGTGGGGCTGAGGGAGGCTGGGGCAACGCTCTGAAATTACAGGACATTATGCTACAAGCAGAAGGGGGGATATTAGGGACAGAGGACCCTTAGATAGGGAAGTTGATGCTAAGGGGAAAGCGTACAGGGTGAACATTCTAAATTCAAAGAGACTGGAGGGGGAAGAGTCAGGAGGGGCTGTTGTGCAGAAGCCTAAAACAGCAGACTGTGGGAAGGGAGCTCCTAAGGTGAACAGTGCAAGAGAGGAAGAAGAGGGTCAGTTTAGAGATGCAGTCAGGGGAAACTCGGGTTACTTGATGGAGGCTGACATAGAGTGTCACAATAAATTTGAGATACTAAGCATCCTAGAGGGGGAGGAAGGGGTTGGTGGAAATGAGGAAACTTATACAGAGGCCAGGGGGAGGGAGTCAGATACCCATAGGGCATCACAGACCAGCTATGGAAAGGATAGACATAGTCCCAGAGGAGAAGGGAAACATATATGTTAAGCAAATGTGGAGATGCAACATATTCCAGACATGAGGGAGGAGAGCACGACTGGAGAAAACTGGGAGACAAGAAGGTGGAGAGGCCCCTTCAGCAGGGAGGTCTGTACCAAGGATGGGGCCCTAGCTAAAGGGGACCCACAAGAGCCTCTGGAGACAGGGGTACTATTACAAGGGGGGGGATGGTGGGGAAGGGGAAACCATCAGGGCCAGGCTAAATGGTTCAGATAAGAAAGGGTTAAAGGGACACCTATTCAGAGGGGTTTGAGCAGGGCAAAATAGCAAGGAGGCAGAAAGGAGGGTGACAAGGGGTCTCAAATAAAGCAGGAAGACTCCCATGAAATTGCGATCATGAATAAAGTGGGGGCTGAGAGGGCATAGTGGAGGTAACCATAAGGATGATGGCAGTGTTAAGGTTCTGTTACTGGGAGACTCGATGATTAGAGGTATCCATTGGGAGGACAGGGGTGGATGCCATAGCCAGGTGAAGGTAGTGAGTATCTCTGGGCTGACAGTGCACAGAGCAAAGTTCATGGTGTATGAAATGGTTAGGGATTGTGGAGGAAACCGGATTCCTGGTGCATTTGGGAACTAATGATCTAGAGGGTAATAGCATTTTGGAAATCCAAGCAAGGTTCCAGAACTTGCCAGAGTCTGTCGGATAATGGATGCAACATTTTTCGAGATATTGCTAGTACCAAAGGCCTCAGTGGAGAAAAAAAAACTCACAGAGGTTAATGACTCATTCAGGAAGTGGGTAAGAGAATGGGTTGGAGTGTTAGGAACTGGAATGGAGTTTGGGAGGATAAGGACTATATGCCAAGGACAGGTTTCATCTTGCCCCATTAGAGAAGGAAGTCCTAAACAGGGATGGCTGACTACATACAAGAAAGGTGGGGTTTAAACTTGTAAGGGGGAAGGGATAAGGAAGGCTGACTAGAGCCCTCCCTCCAGATGAGGGAGTAGCCTCAAGCTCAAGGGGAGAGGGGAAACAGACTGGAGGTGGAGGTTTCAGGGGAGGATGGAAGTATAAGGAATCTGGGTGGGGTTCGACAGGAGGATCAGGGATAGGGGGTGGGGTTGGTGTTAGTAAATGCCAGGAGCTTGGGAAACAAGTTGCCAGAGTTCCAGGCCATGCTGTTCGGGTGGATGTGGCGGCAGTCACGAAACGTGGGCCAACAAAAACCATGACTGGGACCTAAATGTATGGGGGTACACTATGCTTAGGAAGGATAGAAAGGAGGGCAGAGGGGGTGGAGTGGCTATGTTCATTAGAGATGACATAGAAATTGCTATGGTAGAAGAGGCAGAGGGAAACATGGAGGCCTTATGGGTCACCTTACGATCCCCAGCAGGAGATAAGGTCAAGCTGGGAGTAGCATATAGGCCCCCCGGGATGAGTGATGTTCTAGAGGATGGTTTGCTGGACAACATCATTGCCCAGTGTGGTCCAAAAGGGAAGGAGTGGTGTTGATGGGGACCTTAATATGCCAGGTACAAACTGGGAACCATGTCCTCTAAGGTGGCCAAGGAGCAGAGGCTGCTGGATGGCTTCCAGGATGTGTTCTTAACACAGCATGTGATGGAGCCCACAAGGGAGGGGCATGTCCTGGATGTGGTTCTGCAGATGGGGATCTGGTAGGGACATGGTTGTACAGGACCCCTGACTGGGAGTGACCACAATACTGTCTGGTTTCAATAAGCATTGGGGGAGTGGGGTGAGATCTAGGACACTGGCAGTGGACTTCAGGGGGCAGACTTTATGGGCATGGGAAATATCTCAAGGATCACTTGAAGGAATTACCTCAACGACAGATGTGGAAAGGAGATGGGAGGTCATAAACGAGAGACTTCATGAGGCAGTCAGGATCTGCTTGTTGAAACGAGGAGCAAGGTCACATAAACCATGCTGGTGGTCCAGTCAGGTCCAGGTAGCAGTCAGAGAAAAGAAGGCTTACAAAAATATAAAACAACAAGAGGGGATAGGGATAAGGAAATGTACCAGCTTGCATCTAGAAAAGTCACCCGTATGGTGAGGGGAGCAAAGTCCAGTAAAGAGCAACGGCTGGCACAGGGGATACATGGAGGGGAAAAGGGGTTCTTCCGGTACATTGGGGAGCGGAGAAAAACTAAGGGCCATCTCAGCAGATTGAGATCAGAAGGAGGGTGGGTGGAAGAGGCAAGGGACCAGGCAGAGGTATTTAACGAGTACTTTGCCTCTGTGTTCACTAGGGAGGGGGATGGGATATCTACAAAGCAAGGCACAAAGGGGATAGAAGCGGCAGGGAGTGGGATCAGGGGAGCAACAGAAATGGAGCAAAAGGGAGGGAAAGGTACCCCAGGGTGTCACATCTGGATAAGGATAAAAAGACCAGTAAGGTGGAGGGATGGATGATGCCATCCCACCAAAGGGTGTGGTTTGCCCTCAAGGCCCTAAAGAAAGACAATCTCCTGGCCGGATGGCATTCATCCGACAGTACTATGGGAATTGGCGGACATACTGGCTGCACTCCTGGCGGAGCTTTTCAGCAGGTCACTTGAGACAGAGATGGTACCTAGGGATTGGTGAGAGGCACATGTGGTACCAATCCATAAAGGGGGGTCGAGGGAAGTACCAGGTAACTATAGACCCATCAGTTTAACCTCGGTGGTGGGAAAATTAATGGAGAGTATACTAAAGGAACGATTGGGGTTTACTTGGAGGAGGTGGGAGGTCTGGATAGTCGGGCAGCATGGGTTTGTGCCAGGTGATCATGTCAAACCAACCTTGTGGAGTTCTATGAATGGGTAACATCAGAACTGGACAGGGTAAGCCTGTGGATGTATTATTCTTGGACTTCAGCAAGGCGTTTGATTCTGTCCCCACAATGGTCTGGTGGAGAAACTGATGGGGTTAGGAGTAGGCCCTTTGATGGTCAGATGGATTGAAAACTGGATAGCTGGATGCCTCAGAGAGTAGTGGTCTGTGGGGAGCTCTGAACCCTACAGAGGTTGGTAGTGGGGTACCACAGGGCTCGGTCCTGGGTCCAATCTTGTTTAATGCATACATATCGGACATCAGGGATGGTATAGGGTGTGAAATGAGTCTCTTCACGGATGACTCCAAGATGGGAGCAGTAGTTGAGGGAGAAGAGGGGAGGTTGGCCCTGCAAGGGGACCTGGACACCCTGGAAAGCTGGGCTCACACATGGAAATTAAATTTCAATATCACCAAGTGCAAGGTGTTGCATCTTGGTCGGGGAAATCCTAAACACAGGTACACCCTGGGAGGGGAGGCGCTGGAAGCCTCAACAGGGGAAAAAGACCTAGGGGTCATGGTGGATACATGTATGAATAACTCTGAGCAGTGCAGGAGAGCAGCTAGCAAGGCAAACAGGATGTTGGGATGCATCGTAAGGGGGATCACCTCTAGGAGCAAGGAAGTGATTCTGCTGCTGTACAATGGACTGGTTAGACCACACCTTGAGTACTGTGTACAGTACTGGAGACCACACTTGAAGAGGGACATACAGCTCCTGGAGAGGTACAGAGGAGGGCAACAAAGATGATACGAGGGCTAGGGATTTGACTTACGAGACAGACTTGAGGAGCTCTGCCTGTTTTCATTGGAGGAGAGGAGACGGGGACATGATTGAGGTCTCTGGCACTCAAGGAATAAATAGGGTAAACATGGAGGGATCTTTAGACTAAAGCAGGGAGGCATCACCAGAGGGCATGGTTTGAAGTTGGAAGGTGGAAGGGTGAGGGGGAAAGAGGAGGAGGTTTTTCACTGAGAGGGTGGTGAACCCTTGGAATGCTCTGCCTGGTGAGCTGGTTCAGAGATCCACAGTGGAGGGCTTTAAGAGAGGGTGGGACAGACACAGAAAGTGGATGTATCAGATGATGGCCTGTCCCGGGGGGGGGGGATGGATGATAGGGGTTTCTGGAGCACAAGGGATGGGAGGGTCTCGGCACCCAACTAAGGATCTAGGTTCGAGCAGACTCGATAGACCATAAGGCCTAATCTGCTGGCAAATAGTACGTTAGTATGTTAGTATGTTATCTGAGTTAAGTCTCAGCCAGCTGGAAGTCATCCAATCATTGATTTTAGCCACATAGTCGTTAAGCACAGACAGATCCGGATGTTCTGGGAGCAAATGGCAAATACAGTTGGCTATCATCTGCACAGCAATGAAACTCCACGTTGTATTGTTGAATGATCTCGCTCAGGGGCAGCATGTACACTACAAACATCATCAGAGACAAGATCGAACCCTGTGGTACTCCACAAGAAAGGCATTGGGGAGGAGAATAAATTCCCCATCACTACCTGCTGCACCCTATCCGAGAGATAGGACTCGAACCACCTAATGACAGTACCGGCGAGTACACAAAACTCACTGAGCCGATCAAGAAACACGGCTTGGTCCACAGTGTTAAATGTTGAGGAGTGATTGAGGAGCACAAGAACTGACCTGTCTCCTCTATCTCTTGCCCTGAACAGATGATTATGCCCTGTAACTAGAGCTGTTTCTGTGATATGTCTAGTCCGAAAACCTGACTGAAGTGGTTCATATATGTCCAAGACACCAGATAATCCTCGAGCTGTTGGGCCACTAACTTCTCAACAACCTTGCACAAAAACGGCAGGTTGGAGATCGGACGGTACTTCGCCACGTCGTCTGGGTCAATAGAAGGTTTCTTAAGGAGGGGTCTCACCAGTGCATCTTTCAAAGCTGCTGGGAACACCCCCTCCACCATCGAGCACCTGGCAATCCTGGTGAACACCGGGCCAACAACCTTGGTGCATCCCATTAAGAAACACGTTGGGGCTGGGTCCAGTTCACAAGAAATATGCTTCAGCTCTAAGATCATCTTAGTTACTTCAGACACCTCCACTGGCCTAAACTCTTCCCAGACAGATGGAGTGCTTCTGACCCTCCCAGCCCCACCACTATGAGTCTGTTGTCTCCCTGATGGAATCCCCATCCAGATAGTCGACACTCTGTCAGAGAAAAACAGAGCAGACACTTCACACAAGGTGAATGAAAAAGTCTTCCTCGGCTGTAGACAGACAGGATGGAGAAGCCTGTCCACAGTCCAAAAAAGCTGAGAAGGTCTGTTTTTCCCTGCAGTAATCTCCTTGGACAGGAATTCTGCCTTCTTACAGGAGATTGCCCCTGGTACTCACCATAGTGAGCATGCAGGGCCAGCCTGTTGGCCACCAGCCATGTCTTCCACCAGCAACACTGCAACTTCCAACCCTTGATCTTCATTGTCTTGAGATCCCCATCAAACCAAGGGGATCCCAAGTGAGAAGATCTGTTTCAATACAGACTGGAGCAATGACAGAGAGAGCTTCAGAAACCACCTCACTGATGCCAATCACACATGCCGCCTCAACTCTAGATAGGTCGGCCAGCGGCAATAGTCCCTCTGGATGCAAACCCCTTAACGGGCGGTAGCTGACCATCTCCACAGTGGAAGGACTTTTGGGGGGCGGGGCCCAAGGTGCAGTGATCAGACTAAGAGACCTAATCAGTCTTGAGGTTGTCAATCCCAAGACTCAGCTGGAACACCTGATTGAGTGTATGGCCATGCTGATGGGTTGCAGAAGCAACAACTTGTGTCAGGCCAAGTGAAGACATCAACTGGAAGAGGTTGTAACCAAACCACGAGGATTCATCATCGATCCATGCACTGAAATCCCCCAAGATTAAATACCTGGGGGACTCCAACACCTGGTCGATGACAAAATCCACCACCTCCTGTAGGAATTCTCCCCCCGACCCAGGAGGGCGGTAAATGAGGAGAATCCTGCAACCTGCACCTGAACCCCCACACATGGTGATGCACTCAAACAATCAGGTGTTACCAACTGGGTGCACTGTGAAGGCCAGGCTGACTCTAAATATGAGGGCCACTCACCCACCCCTGCAATCCTTCCTTGGGCAGTGCACTACAAAATACTTGGCAGGGAAGATGGCCCCTAGAACCGGACCAGCATTGTCACCCAGTCAGGTCTCCATAATGCAAGCCATGTCAACAGAGAAAATCAAGTCTTCAAAAATAGTGGTCTTGTTCCTAGTCAACTTGGCATTGCATAGCACTGCCTGAAGAGGATTAGAGGAAGTGGCCGATCCTCTAGCTACCTGCCCACTTGGTTCAGTGGAAACCCTGGGTACGGAGACCAAACACATCTGGCCTCTACTTAAGCTTCTCAAAAAGGAGAAGAAAACCACTTTGATTCTCGGGGGGGGGGCAGAAAAAGTAAGGGCCAAGAGGCTATCCTTCAGGAAGTATAAGGAGACACAAAGAGATGAGGACAAGGAAATGTACCAGAAGTGTTTGAGAGAAGTGGGAAAGGCAGTGGGGAGTGCTAAGCACAAATGGAGGAGAGAAACGCTCAATAGATTAAAAAAGGAGATAAGATATTCTTCAGGTACATTAGTGAGAGAAGGAAGGCAAAGGGGAGTAGCAAAGCTTAGAATAGCAAGGGGGAGATAGTGGAGGGAGACGGGGAAAAAGCAGTGATCCTAAACCATTATTTGTGTTTAGTCTTCACTGTGGAAGGGGATGGGCAGGGCCCGCAGCTGGACTTTAAAGGAGCTAAGGGTAAGGATGTAAACACCAGTCCATTCACAGAAGAGAGGGTCCTAGAAGAACTGGTGAAGCAAAAGGTGGAAAAAACCATGGGTCCAGATGGCACACATCCCAGGTTCCTAAAGGAACTGAGGACTGAACTGGCAGCCCCTCCAGCAGTCCTGTGCAGTGAGTCCTTAGACACTGGAGTGGATCCTGAGGACTGGAGAAGGGTAAACGTTGTCCCTCTTCACAAGAGCAGTAGTAAAAAGAAGCAGGGAACTACAGGTCAGTTAGTCTAACCTCTGTAGTCGGGAAGATAATGGAGGCAAGAATAGTGGAACACCTGGAAGCAAATGGACTGGTGGATCCCAGGCAACATGGGTTCTCTGCAGGATGATCCTGTCAAACTAATCTGATAGATTTCTTTGGGCGACAAAGGCAGTAAACCGGGGGTGAGTGGTGGGTTGGGGGGGTAGATATTTCCTACCTCGATTTCAGCAAAGCCTTTGATATGGTCCCATGTAGGAGACTGGTCAACAAGCTAGGCAGCCTGGGTTGGGAGCCAAGGTTGTGAACTGGATTGGAAACTGGTTAAGGGACAAAATAAACAGAGGGTAGTGGTGAATGGAACTCAATCAGATGAAAGGGAGGTGACCAGTGGGGTATCTCAGGGGTCAGTTCTGGTGCCAGTCCTATTCAATGTCTTCATCAGTGACATTGCAGATGGGCTGGAGGGAAAGGTTTGCCTGACTGCGGATGACACCAAGATCTGCAACAGGGTGGATACTCTGGAGGGGGTGGAAGGATTAGAAAAGATCTAGACTTGCTGAAGAGATGGTCTGGGGCATGGCAGCTAAAGTTTAATGCAAAGAAATGCAAAATCATGCATGTGGGGAGCAGGAACCCTGGGGTGAGCTACAGGTTGGGGGGGCTGCTGACAGTAACTAAGGAGGAGAGGGATTTAGGGTTTATAATCACAGATGACTTGAAGACCGCTAGACAGATGGCAAAAGTGGTGGGAAAGGCCACTGGAATGTTGGGGTGTACTGGAAGGGGAATCACAAGCCGAAGGAGGTAGGTAATAGTTCCACTGTACAAGACCCTAATGAGACCTCATCTTGAATACAGAGTACAGTTCTGGAGACTACACCTTTGAAAGGACATTGACAAAACAGAGATGGTGCAGAGGAGGGCCACCAAAGGGATCTCAGTTTGTACATGCTGGAACAAAGGAGGGAGAGAGGTGATAAGATAGAAACATTCAAGTACCTCAAGGGCATTAACAAGGTGGAAGGGGACAACATATTCATCATTAATAGTAGTGCCAGGACAAGAGGACACGGCATAAGACTGATGAGTGACTGCATAAGGAGAAATGTCAGGAAGTTCTTTCTTTTTTTTACAGAAAGGGTGGTGGATACATGGAATAGCCTGCCCCAGGAGGTGGTGGCAGCCCATATAGTGTCAGGCTTCAAACATGCATGGGGCATAAACAAAGGAATAATACAGATAGGAAGAAAAAGCTAAAGCCAATGACCAGATAGGGTCACTGGACACTTCATTAGGCAACATAAATGGGCAGACTGGATGGGTCTGTTGGTCCTTATCTGCCGACAGCATCAATGTATCTATGCATCACCAAGTAAAAACATTTTAAATTTGCACTGTGCCACCTTTTACAACTCACATGACCTAAGTGCTCCGGCCCAACCATCAGAGGAAATTGGAAACAAGTATTTGTCAATGGCGAGTGTTCGCCGTGTGCACTGGTGTCATGGGGTGCTGATACCACTGAAAGTGACATTAAAAATTGCTTCAGTGAAGGAATCATTACAAACTTAAATGTACTGCTCCAAAATCTAAACAGAAAACAGTCCAGACTTGTGTTAGCTTCCCATTCTGCATACTAAGTTTGGTTATGCTGTTACAACTCTAAATGCCCTACAAAGATTAAATGCTGTATCTAAAACTCCCCATACAGGTCACCACTTACTCCAGACTTAACTGCTCCCCGCTGTCTGATTTACAATTTTTATGCACCCCTGACCTCACTGACAGAACACAGACAGTCAGGGAAAGCAAGTGAAGTAAGGCTGGACAGCTGCAATGTGGAAAAGAAAACATGCAGATTAATTAAAATATCAATTGTGCTGTGCCAGATTCCCACCGAACAGCCCAAGTGTGTTCAGGCTGTTTTCCTCATGCCTGCCAAAGCTGGCTGTACAAGTCCCAGCACCTCTCTGTGGCTGGCTTATGGAGATTCTGTGGGAACAAAAGTGATGTTAACAAAAGAGTATTGAATCCCCCAGTTTTATGTAAAAAACTTGCCCCCACCACCGAACACTTTTGTAACATAAGTATATGATCCCCTGTGGCCGGTGTTAGCCAAACTCAGTTGTGTACAGATTGAGGACTAATGTGTGATCGCTGTCCCCATAACAAAACAAACTCTGGTCAGAGCTGATATGGCTATGGAGTGCTTTTGGGATGCTTTTACCCATTATTTCTAATGAATTTGCACAATGCAGATCTGCTGAGAGGCAGTTTCAATGTGGGCTTCATTTTATATATTTTTATAATGTATTTTCCAAGAATATGCCTGCTGATTGCTATATGTTTAGCCTGGATAGTTCACAGAAGAAATGGCATCTTATTTTCAGGTGGCAGAGCACTGGCAGTAGGACACTGGAATGTGTCATACATAGGCACAAGCTGTGTGTGGGCGATAATGCCCAGTGGCCATACACCTCAGGCGCGCGCATGCAGATCCATCATCCCAGTGCCATTGCACTGCTCAGTGCAGGAGACAGCCAATGCTGTACCCTCTCACACAGCTCACGGAACAGGCATGTTACAGCAGACCTCCCATTCGTTTGTACAATCTGGGAACCATGGACACACTATCCATAACCTGGAACATACACTGCAAATGGCATTGCAGGATACCGCACCCCATGGCACCCAGTATATCTCAGCAGTCCAGAGGGTGGCATGTTACACAGGGGAATGGGGGACAGTCTGGGCCTGCAGTAGTGTATGACAGCAGGAAGATACCGCATCAACAAGGCATGCATTGGAAGTATGTCAAGTCCCTCTTACGGTTTGCCAGGGACATACACAAGGCTGCACACACTGGTGGGTCCACAGCTTGCATGGTGCCCCAATGCATGGTACAGCCACTTGGGCAATTCCAGAGAGCAGGTCCCAGCCCGAGTCCAGTGCAGTCAGTGGCTGGCCAAGGCCGGGTGTGGAGGGCAGTGCCGGTCTCCACAACAGGTCGGGTATGGGGTGAGCGGGGTTGTTTACGTACCAAGGTGGTGGGTGGGGGTTCTCTATGCTATGCATATGGACTGTGGTTTCCTTTGGTGTGATTGGGTCCAGGGGGGGCCCTACACTATGAAGCTCTTCGAGGATGGAGTTGGATCGATCGGGGATGGGAGGGGGTACCTCTAGTCCACCAGGGCTTCCAGGCTGCTGTGCAACTGGGTGCACTTCTGCTACCCACCTGTGGGTGACTGGCCAGGTTAGGCCAGCTATTCATGGCCTCACTGTGGGCCACGCTGCTCTGGACTGCAAGGGGGTGCATTCCCACTGAGTATGCGACTGCACAGCATATGCATGGGAACGCACCCTCGACTTGCATGGCATACTATTTGTGTGCACCCTAGCCCATTCCTTTGTGGCCAGCACATCCTGCACATTTGAATATCATAATGCGGTGCATTGTTAGAGTTGCGCGGCACATCTCCCTTTTCCGCCGGGATACGCCGCACATCTCCTTTGAATATGGGGGCCCTGGACTAGGCTACCCTGAAGAAATGCATTATCAAAATGGTAAAATCATGACCCCACTGAAAACAAGATATTGTATCTAATCTGGGACAGCCTGAGTAAATACAGTGCAGAAATGTGTAAATAAAGTTCCCTATGACAATGAGATGTTGCATCTCCCCCTGTGCTATCCAGGATACAAAATAAAGGATAAGAAATATTTAAATGAAATCTACTCTAAACTGAACTTCACTGTGGTCACTGACATAAACAAATAGTTTCTTTATTGTTTTATAACATATTGGAATGTATTATTTATTTTGAATGTTGTGGCCATGAGGATGGTGTGTACAGAGTGTGTGTGTGTGTCCAGGATACAAAATATAGGATAAGAAATATTTAAATGAAATCTACTCTAAACTGAACTTCACTGTGGTCACTGACATAAACAAATAGTTTCTTTATTGTTTTATAACATATTGGAATGTATTATTTATTTTGAATGTTGTGGCCATGAGGATGGTGTGTACAGAGTGTGTGTGTGTGTGTCCAGGATACAAAATATAGGATAAGAAATATTTAAAGGAAATCTACTCTGAACTAAACTTCACTGTGTTCACTGACATAAACAAACAGTTTCTTACTTTATAACATATTCGAATGCAGTATTTATTTTGAATGTTGTGGCCATGAGGATGGTGTGTGTGTGTGTTTGCTGTAGCTCAATATATTTTTTCCCAAAAAAGAATAGTAGAAAATACCTGCTGATTGGTACATATTTAGCCTGGGTAGTTCACTGAAGACCTGGCATATGTCTGAGACCTCTTGCCAGATAGTGTCTTTAGAAGTTAAAAAAACAGTGTAAATTATAATTTGCAGGGAAAGGGATTACATTTTTGAGGTATGAATCTTTCTTGAAAGACAGTACATTCCCAAGTGAAACTAGTAGTAAGAAGCTGTATAAATTTTTATTTCATTTTTATTTTATTTTAGTCTTTGGTAACCGGGTAAGGCCCACTAGGCACAAGTGCCTGTTTTCAGGGGCAACCTGGGAGCACTGATAAATGCTAAGTATTTATTTATTTATTTATTCCTATTTTTGGGCTGTATCCCCCTATTTTCAGGCCCCATCTACCCACCGCCCCCATGCCCAAGCTTAATCCCCCTGGGGTAAGCCCATAAAGGCTTCCTCCCTAATGGACATCATGGGCAAGCCATGGATCACCCCGGTCTAGGCCATGAGGCGGACCCCCCTGGTGGACATCAGAGGCAGTGGACGGCAGGACGGGATGGGTCTTCATGCCGAGGGACCGGCATTTTCCTTTTACTTGCTGCCCTGGGGGCGGGGACGTGCAATGATGACCAGCATCTGCCCCACACCCCAACATATTGGCACCGAGTGCTGCGGTGCCACTGGCCTCCGTCAAGGATCCGTCAAGTGCAGGACACTCAGCCCCTTCCTCCCCCTGAGAAGGAGAGCAGTCCCAGGGATGCTAAATCCTTCTTCTTCAGCTGGCCTCTCACTCCCTGGGTCCATTCCAAAACCCGGGTTGCCGGCATCACGAGCAGAAATCTAACCACTGCTCCAGCAGGCTGGCCTAAATGCTAAGTATTTGAATGTGCAAGTTGTTGCATTCTGAAGGGGGTAAACAAATCTCCAGTTTAATAGGCAACCAATATTTAACAAATATTTAACAAGTTGTTTCAGTTTCCTAATGGCATCTGATCAGCAGCTTGGAGTTATGTCTCCAACATTCTTAACAGAAAGAAGGCAGTATTTTATATCAGTAGGCATGGAAGGATACATTGAAAAGTCCAAAACATGTGTTCCACAATACTCCATTTCCCTGCTACAGATAGCAGATGGCTGTAGGCTCCGCCCATAGCCATAAAGAAGAAAAATATCTGGTAGTCTAGTGGTCTCCCCACCCCCAATGTGCGATCGCTGTCACCATAATAGTAAATAAATACATAAAAAATACCTGGTAGTCTAGTGGTCCCTCCCCTGCCCCAATGCCTGATCCCCATCTGTTTATAAAAAAATACACTGGTAGTCTAGTGGTAAATCTCCCCTCCCACGATGTCTAATCCCCGTCCTCATGTAAAAATGAAAAAAAATATTACCTGGCAGTCAAGTGGTCCCGCCCCTCTTCACAAGCCCCCCCCAACCCAATTAATTTTCGTGGTGATCTAGTGACCCCACCACCCAGTTTGCACCCCACTCCCCGCATCGCAATTCACACTCTGCAACATCACAGTCCTCTTCTCACCTCCACGGATGGTCGCAGACTGTGTTATGAATGAGCTGTGCTGCAGAATATGATTGCATTCTGTGGCTAGGCTCAGTCATAGACAGTCTGCGACCATCCGTGGAGGTGAGAGGAGGGCTGTGATGGTCGTAGAGTACAATTTGGGATGTGGGGACAGGGGAGCAGGGTGCAAACAGGATGGGGGGCCACTAGACCACCAGTAAAATTAATTGGGTTTGAGGGGAGGGAGATCGTAGAGGGGAGAGACCACATCATGATGTTTGGTAGCCATTCTATTTAGTCTGCACAACTAAGCAGACAGTTTTTACTGTAGCATATGTTTTTTTTTCTAAACTGAACTGAACACTTACAGCAATCACTGACTGCAGCTGTGACCAGGTGAGTGGGTGAGCAAGAGGCAAAAGGAGCATGCCACATGAGTTCCAATCATGGTGTCTGTGTGTGTGTGGGGGGGGTGACAACTGCGGTGCATGCACATTCCTGTTGTCCCTGTACTGTAACTCAAGGATGATTTAAAAATCAGGCAGCTGGGTGAGCAAGAGACAAAAGGAGTGTGCCATGTGAGTGGGTCAGATTGGAGGACAATTAAGGACGCCAGCAAGAGACATCGATGGACTGTTTTCTTTGTTGCAGGCACACATTCCAGGCTGACAGTGACAGATCAGCCTGGCTAGCTGGGTGGCTCGGATCAAATGGACGACAACTTCTTTTGAAGTTAGTGACCATCCCTACCCAGCAAGCCGAAACTCTGTCATAGTCAGCCTGGGTGCTGATTGGTCTGGCACTGGTGTGCCCCTGCTACATTACTATGCACTGGGCAGACAGTGTTACACCCCTCAAAAGGCACTCTCATACCAACGTGTTCACTTGTGCTTGCACGCATGGCGAACACAAAAAGTAGGACTATTGATAAAAATATAATGCTACATCACTTCTGGTATATATGAGATTTAAACATTTTAAAATGCATGGCAAAACATATTACAAACCTTTTATATTCTAGCACCCCTAGACCAAACTTCATACTATAGCTACTCAACTTTACAAAAAAACACAAAACTCAGCAGAAGTAATGTGATTCACCACAGAAAAGGACAGACTGACAGAAAAAAGGCATTAGCCTGAAGGTAATGCACTTCAAAAGTAAACTAACAATAAACAACCCAGACCAAACATCATACTGCAGCTGCTCACAAGCTACAAGCACCTTTAATCAGATGCTTTTGACTTGAAATGCATAGAGGAGCAATGTTCAGTTCAGAAGCTTTTCATAGAGATGATAAGTATGTGTTAAAAATAATAGCTGTATCATTACACATAATTCTGGCTTTGCTGCTTGTGTGCTTTTTATTGGGAAGCAGAAAGTGCCTGATGTTTTTCCTCTTCTTTTGGTTGATAAATTTTTCACATATCTTATTAGCATTATTTCATAGGGAGAGGTATGATTTTAAAAGCGACAGGCATATACATCCAGAACTGCAAAACATTCCAAAAATATAGGGCAGGATTCATAAAGGGCTTGTGCTCGGCACATCTCAGATGCCCTGGCGCACATGAGATGTGGCAAGCGCCAAAAGTGATATTCACAGAAGATGTGCCGGGGGATGCTCCCAGTGCATCCCCTCTGTAAATACCACTGTTGTGCCCAGCCTGGGATGCACCAGTGCAACCCCTGGTTCAGCCGGGTACACAGTGGGGCAGGGCATCTCCCCATGCGTTGCACTGAAATCTGCCATTCACAGCCACAGACATGCAAATGGGGCCATTAGGCATGCAAGGCACAATGAGGCCATTTGCATGTCATTATGGCCTCATTTACATGCACCTTGCAGGGTTGTGCCCAGCGGAATGCGCTGGGTGCCCTGCAGCAGATAACATCCGCACACAGCCCCAGGGAGGTGAAGTGCCCCCTCGGCCCATTCACTGGCCATGGGGACACCTACACTAACTCCCTGGTGGTCCAGTGGTCTCCACACCCTGCCAGACCCCCATTCTGACTGCCGCACCCTGCGTTGGTATACCCATGTCTGTCGAAACCCCCCTCCCTGATACTGCTGCTCACAGTGGCAAATATGGTGAAAGGAACCCCACTCCCTGCCCACATCCCCGTGCTAATGCCACTCTCAGTGGCAGATATGGTGACAACAAACCCCCTCTCTCCGTCTGCATCCCCATCCACCTGCTGATCTCTGCAGTGATATTGCATGATAGGAGGACCCACCCTCCCACCCTGACTGGCAATCCATCGCCCCCAGTAGCCTAGTAGACCACCCCCCACTCACTCATTACACATCACAGATTACACTCAGGCACTCCTAACCCACCCAGCTCCCCCTATCCTAGCTGAGTCCCTCCATCGGCGGGCAACATAACCCAACTGTATACCACTACCACTGCCCGCCAACAGAGCTGTCCATGACTGACAGCTACTGTACTACTGGCAGCCCATTGGTGGACCCTGTTGACCAATGGTCTTGCAGTGAGTTCTGACCTCTGTCATTCACATGAATGACAGAGTACAGTACTCACTGCAAGCCCATTGGTCAACAGTGTCCACAATGGCTGCCCAGTACAGTAGCTGCCGTCATGGACAGCTCTATTGGCAGACAGCCATGGGCGGTATGTGAGCGGGTTGGCGCTGCCTGCCAACGGAGGGACTCAGCTGAGACGGGAGCTGGGTGGGTTGGGAGTGCCTGAGGGTGGGGGTGGTCTGTTGGGCTACTAGGAAGGGCATATGGATTGCTGGTCAGGGTGGGAGGGTGGGTCCTGGATCATACAATACCACTGCAGAGACCGTCGGGGACGGGATGTTGGTAGGAGGAGAGTTTGCTGTCATTATATCTGCTTCTGAGAGCGGCATTAGCACGGGATGCGGGCAGGAGGGGGTTCCTTTCACCACATTTGTACTGTGAGAGGCAGTATCATGGGGTTGTGGGCAGGGAGGGGGGTTTCAACAGGCACGAATATACCACCGCAGGGCGTGGCAATCTGAATGGGGATTGGGCAGAGAGGGGGCACACTGAACTTCAGGGTGGGCAGCCTGCCTGTGGGTGGCCATCCACTTAAGTCTACTTGAAGTAGACTTATCTTTGGGAGTTGCATCTCCTGGTCAGGCTGTGAATGAGGCTGCACACTGTATGCATGTGCACGCCCCCTTCGCAGCCCCTCCAGATGCACCACATATCATTTTGGGTGGTATGCAGTGCATTTGCTTTGAAGAAATACAAAATCACACGTACCCCTATAACGCAAAGCATCATGGGCTGTATATACAAATCACCATAGAATATTATGCTGGTTCAACTTTAAGCAGAAATGCATGGTGCTGAAAGGCCTCTCACACAGTCTGCAAAGGGTGCCAACAGAAGCATCTGCTTTGCATTGGCACATTGGGGATGTGCTTGTGCATTGGCCCCCCACAAGAATCACACCAGGGTGCAACTCGGGAATATGCCGGCGCATCCCTTTTGTGAGTCCTGCCCACACTTTACTCAAGGGGTTATGCTAAAAAACTACATCATTATGCTTTTGTTTATATTTGCTGTCTGCTTTAAGTATGATTTTGATTTGCAGTTTTAAATAGTTCAAGCCCAAAATGTTTTTTTCAATATAATACAAACCAATTTCTTGATCTCTGTTTGTTCTTAGTAATCAGCCTTTATGTTTAAAACCATTGTTGTAATATTAATTCCTGTATTGTGAAGTAAAGAAGGTCAACTTTAGTTTGTACAAGCAAGTAGAGTGACTGACAGGGCTTAGTATGTAGTCATAGGAGCCAGGTTTGTAAAATTTTTGGTGGGGCCCAGGGGTCAGAGGTCAAAGCCCCACCCCTAATCCAGAGGTCAGAGGTCATTAACCAGTGGGGTCATAGGTCAACTACCAGGGGGTCCAGGGTTAGGGTTCAAAGACCCACCCCATAGGCAAGGAGGTCAGATGTCAACCCACCACCACCAGGGCATTATGGGAACAGAGAGACTTGTATCATAATATGGGGGTCAGGGGTTTAAGCCCCCTGGCCTCAGGTATGCCAATGAAATTGAAATACCATTTAAAAGGCTTGTTTTTAAACTTTAACAAGACAACGCCTTTTTGGGGGGGGTAGGCAGAGGCATTTGGGGGTTGACGATTTCCCTTAGAAACTTGATATTTTGTTGGCTACTGTGTGTGAATGTTAATAAATATTGTACTTACCATGTGGTGTCTTCTTCCTTCTTTTGGCCACTGGCTGGGACTTCAGAAAGTGGATGTGAGGTGTCTTCTGGTCTTTCTTCCCCATTTTGGCTGGAGTTCAGTCAGAATGGCCCTGTACTCCACTGATTTGCACCACCCCTGCCCGTTCCTCAGTGGTGGTTAGTGTCTGACTCCTCCATTCCCAGCTGCAGCATCAATACATGTATACACACACACACACACACACACACACACACACACACACACACACACACACACACACACACACACGTTGGTGATGCCCCGTCTGATCTGACTGAGCCACAGTGACCGAATCAATTGTGACCGACACAGCCTGCCACATACTACCTCGGCTACCTTTGTCTATCAGTAACAAGGGGGGCACAGCCTAGTATGGCGAGTCATCACCTGTGCCCTATTCTTAAGCTGCACTACCTGTTACTGTTAGACAGCAGGCAGCCTATGTGTGGTGAGCTGTGTCAGGCACAGTCACCTCAGTCACCGTGGCAAGACAGTCAGGGGGACCAACAGGTGTGTGTGTGTGGGCATGTGTGTTGATGATGCAACTGGGAAAGCGTGGAACATTTCCCATGCAGGAATGGCACAAATCACTGAGTATGAGGCATTGGCATTTTGTGTGTGTGTGTGTGTGTGTATGGGGGGTGGACTTCTTTGCAAGCAGAGTCCCACAGGGTTGTTGCAGGACTGGGAGGGCTCAGGCTGTTGCCATAGGGGTGGGGTCTTCACAAACATTGGGGGAGAGCTCTCATCTTTACTGGGTTGGGCACTGGATGTGGGGAGGAACCCCTACACACTAGAGACTAATACATACAACATGGGTGCAGGTGGGGGAGGGAACACAGGACACCAGAGAAAGGATTAGGGAACTGTTTGCACTTGAAGAGGTGGGATCAGAGGAACATGTTCCTCTCTATAAGGGGGTTGGGATCAGAGCAGGGAGGGGTATATGCACCACCACACCAGCAACACATTCCCTACTATACAGGAGCAGGCTTGGGGGGAGGGAGTGCTGTGTGATGTGCATGGAGGGGGGATGGCCCTGGCCCACCCAACTCAGGCATACTCTCTACATCAACTGCTACAGTTGCAAAGCCAAGCATGTTTGCCAACAGAAACACATGACAGCACCATCCTAATACATCCACAGTATGAATCTAGTATGCACATTTCACAGGTAACCTCAGAGACCAGAAATCTTTAAGAATTGTGTGTGGTCAGTGGAGGCCATCTTTAATGGCATGAGTCATTAATTACTACATGACCTGCAAAAGGTCTGAGAAAGCCACAAATATACAAAGCATGTCATAGGATGTTAGAAATACATTGCTACTGAAAGACCATATGATTTTTTTGCCACCAAATACATCATCCTGTTCCTCAACAAACCACATATCCTCTTTCACAATAATTCTATTAAATACATTTTCAGTTTACAACTTGTAAATTAATTTAGGTTATATAATATGATACAAACTGCTTGCCTTTGAAGGCACATTAACATAATTAGTCAAGCTGTCACAAGTTAAGACCATAAATCTTGAGAGACACACACAGTATGCAACTAAGAGACAAGGGTGTCAACACATTCAGTTCAACACACTGTAAAAGCCATGTCTGCTTCACTGTCTACAAACAAGTGTGTGTAGTCAAATTTAGGTTATCATAGAGAGCAAACCTTTTGAGTTTCAGTCTCAGCGTTCAAATGGGTGCCATGGGCCATGGCAACCTCTCAATGACTACAGACACTTATAACAGTATACTGGAGTATTACATTACCCTCTATGTTTACTTTAAGGGCTACTGGTTGCACACCCTAAACTATGTCAAGGTTATTCATCTACTTTGAATCAACAAGTCCGGAGGCTCATAGGAATTGTTCCAGGACCAGCAGTGTAACAATTTCAACAGGCAGATGAAATTAATATTGGCATCAGTGACTTTCTTGAACGGTAAAATGAAACACAACCTCCTCCCCAAGGTAATTACCCAGGCTTTCTCTTCCCACCCCCAACTGCACACATCAATTAGGCAAGTCCCAATTAAGAGCTTTCAAAACATGTGCATGTGTAAGGACAAGAGAGAAGTTACGGTCTAGTAAATCCCTCCAGAATCGGATACTGTAATTTAGTTACAGTCTGTACTAATTACCCAACCCGCATCGATATCCCTCGGGATCATCAACAACTGTGGTACAGCGCAACAGAGTCCTGACCCCCAAACTTACAAGGTGCCATTTAACCAGGCATGTTGCCATAATAAGACAAGGAGGCCTGCTGAAACACTTACACAACCTACAGCACATCAAGATAATAACACTGCAGGTCAGGGATGTCCCCTGTTTGGCAAAATGGACCACAATCATTTCTATTTCCTCCACACTAAGTTCCGGCCCAGTGCCCTAAATCACTGATAGTTTGATTGTATTGCATTGACTGGGGACTGGACACCCCATACCAATTATCCGTAAATAATACAAAGTTCAAAGCACACCAGGAAACACCAGGTTATGCAATCTGTAGGCTTGTAGAGACAGCAGAGAGAAGAAAGAAGCCCCAGTCCCCCCCACCCCACACACCTCAGGTCCCCTACATCAAGTTGTTCACATATGTAATTTCTGAGCATAGTGCATCCCCAGCCCCCGGCTGGCTGCCTCTATGGGTTAAGCAGAGGTTGGGAAACGAGAGAGCATGACATAAGTTGAATGAGTCACTATGTTTCACTAAACATACACCATTGTCAGGTTAGAGAGACACGGGGACTCAGGAACATACACTAGATATAGATATAGATATAATATTTTGGGGGGCATGGCCTGAGTACATACAGTAGAAGACACACACAAAGGTAAAAGCCATGCAACACATTACAGTTCACCATCACCACATTATACCTTCCAACACAAGGTTACATGATCATCATCTTTATCATTGCTCATGGGGTGTGTAGTCTGTGGAAGAGATTGGATGAAGCCGGATGCCTGCAAAGGATGACTCAAAGGCCTCCAGACAGTGCTTGCCCCCCAAACCAGCTGCGCACATACTGTCAAAATGGGCCCATACCATGTGGCCATGAAACTAGACAGGAGGAGGATGCACAACAAGATAATAGGAAGTACAAATAATTCCACTTCCAGTTTCAACTTGTCTGCTGCAGACAGTCCTTCCCTTCTATCATATTCTCAACCTTTTCCCATCCAGACCATCCATCTTTCTCCTCTGAGCTGTCCTGGGACTCCTTTCCTTCCAGAATCCAGACCCAGAGAACTTTCCACTTTTCATCCTCTCCCTCTCCCTCTCCCTCTGAATCCTAGAGTCTAGATTATTTTGACCCCAACTATTTTCTTCTCCCTCCTGAGTCAGTCAAGCAGAAACATACCATACTGACTGGCCCTATATGTTTTTATGTTTTTTTTTAAGGAAAAATAGAACAAGTACACACTGCAATGAGACCTTTGGCAGACTAGAGTTGCAGCAATATGAAACTAACTGGCCTTTGGCAAGTACCTGGCATAGCAGTATTACGACCACAACCACAACTGCTGTGGTTCTTTCTTTTCCTGTCCCCAATCCCACCAAGCCCCTATATTTTTTTTTTTAATCGGGTTCTCTCTCACACAAAGTAATACTGTTATTTATATAGCCTCAAATTATTGTTATTTTTAGCACCTGCCACCAAATGAGATTTTAGGCTACAGTCTGGCCTCCACTCTCAGCCCTACCAGACATTCACCCAAACACCACCACCAGTGCAAACTCCACTCCCTTAACCCCCTCATGTCATCTTTTACTTTTCTTGCTCAATGCACCCTTTCTGCCAGGTGCTGCTATGGCCCCAATCTCTGTCTGTGTGATTTCTTTAAATATAATATTTTCTTTCAGGTATTTGTCGCTGAAGTTTAACTCTAGCCCCTGCCCTAATGCCCAGTGCTGCCCCATGACAATGCCTAAGTGCCTAGATGAACTGTTGCCATACTGCCAGCCCCTGTTCTGCTCCAGTCATTAATATTTCTGCAACATGCTACTGCAGCATGAATCCATTCCCCTTGGACCACCCCTCAAGTCAGCCAGTGAAAGTCAATATGATCTCACCCTTCCCCTTAGCTCTCCTGAGAAGCACCAAGTCCCACTCCCTACCTTGAGTAAAGTGGAGCAGACTAGGTAGGGAGAAGAGGCTTTGGGCAGGCTAGCTTGCTTCCTTCCCCCACATCAGCACCCCATCCTCACCGTACCTTTAGTGCTAGCATAGCACTTGAATTTACTGAGTGAAAGGAGATCTTGCATGGGGGGGGATAAAAACAAATACATTACCACCACCCAGTGCTTCTGCTGGCCTGCAAGTTGCTGCTTTTTCCACCCCCTGAGAGTGCTGCTGTGCGGTGGCTGACCTGGCTTGGCTATCAGTCTCTGGGCAGACTTGGCTGATTACCGACTGGCTGTTGGTGTGCACTGCTGGCTGCTGCTGGGTGTTGGGTCACCTGTTCTTCCTTGTCCTGGCCTGGCTCTGCTTCTCTGACCATGCAGCTCTGACTGAGCCTTACTGCCTACCTGTTCTGCTACTGGCCCACTGCTGGCCGAACGATGGGACAGCGATGATGGCCCTTTGCTCCCAACCTGACCACAGCACACTAAGCGTACTGCAGTGGCACTTTTCACTGGGACCGGAGAGGCCCACCACAGACCACACACTCTCTCTCCTTCACTGCTGCTCTGCTCAACTGCATACTGCTCCATGCTCCCTCCTCACCCCAACAACTCTGCTCTGCTGCTTTTGCAGTGGCTTGCTGGACTGCTTTCCCTGAAGGCCGAATCCCCAGCTGGTTTCTTCTTCTTCTCTTCCTGATGTCCCGGGAATCCCTAACCCTCCCTGCACTTCTCCGATGATCGGACCTACTGACCTCTGACTGGATGGGCCTTGCGGTCCTTATCTGCCATCAACTTCTATGTTTCTATGTTTCTACCTCTTTCTTCAAGCTCTCTCCTCCATGACAAAGCTGACTCCCCATGACCATACGCACCTCAAACCACCACCTCGTGCTGCGCCTGACTCTCCTCAATGGGCTGTCACTGCCCGCCACTTAATCTATAACAAGCCCAGCCCCTCCTCTGACCAATCAAAGAACTGGGCCTTTGTCTTTTTGGCGCATGTACCAGGGCTTTGGCACCAAATTTTAAAAAATACCACTGAACCACCAATGATTTAAATTCCCTTCAGGTGGAATCGCTTGGGGGGGTAGGATCACTTCACTGGGGGGGTGGATCATGCTGCCCATGTCCAGGACAGGCACGGTGATGTGCAAAACAATTTCAAATAATGAGATGCCAGCCAGTGCCCACCAATCAAAGATGAATGGGTGAAGCTGGGAACAGGGCAGGGGGGGCATGCTGCGCGCACACAGCAGGCCCAGGTCACACAGCTTAGAATGAGGGAAAAAAAGCCAGAAAAAAAGAGGGACAGAAATTATTGCTGGGGCTCAGCCCACCTCACAAAATATTGCTGGGGCCCATGCCCCACGGGCCCATACAATCCAGCACCTATGTATGTAGTAGCTACAAGTGTAGCAAGAGGCATTTACTTATTTATTTACAGTAGTTATGGAATACGTGATGAGCTGAAGGAAAGTATCACATTTATTCCCAGCTGCAAAGATTAAACCCATTACTCATTATTTGTGAATCCACAAGTAAGAGAACAAGCTAAAATCAGTTCAAATTCGATTCATTATTGCTCAGTCATAACTCTTTAACTTATGAGAACATTTTTGGACAAAACAACTGGTGCTAATCTCAGATTTTAAATTGTGGTTTCACAGGTTCACATGGTTTAAACTGATTTAAACACCTCTGATTCTTCTGCCACAAAGTTTGTTTCTGTTGTTTTCAGAACTGTTTCCATCACTGCTTTTCCATTTCTAGCTCCCTCTGTCCTGGGACTTATTGGAGAAGTCACAGCAAAGTGTGGGGAATGATGCTCAGGGTATTTGTAATGTACTACTGTTAACTGTGAAAAAGGAAGAGAAAGCCATCTAAGTCATGGCCTTTGTAACTTGAACAAAGGCAACTGTGTATGAAATGTAGATGTGCATGAGTGTATGGGGGTGATAGGGCACTAACTGAAAAGAGCAACTATCCCCTTTAATTTCTTAATCATTCTCTTCTCAGTCAATGCAATTTACTAGAGAATCCCTCTGATAGATTTCACTTGTGTTTCAAGTTTTGCCTGCATTTTTGATGATTCATCTGTAAGGTTTGTATCAAAAACTTTCATCAGTATTGTCTAACTTCAGCGTGTACTTTATAAGACACTGTTGAGCTTCCCATGGCAACTGACCACGATGTCATGAATACAGATTTGTGAGGTCAGCTGCGGACAGCGAAATGTTTTTGAAACAGACAGTGGAATAAGTAATTGCTAAAGTGAAACATGGAAGGATGAGCCAGGCCAGGTGGCATGGCAATAATGCTGCTGCCTGCCATGTAGATGACCTGAGTTCAGGAGTTAGCCAAGCTTCAGTCAGTTGGAGGTTGCCCAGGGGAGAGAGGATAAGCTTCCCATAGACTACGCTCCCCCTCTTGGGGTGGGGGACATGTCTCACCACTGCTTGCCTGCCATCTATTTGAAGCTGGGTGAAACACAGTTGGAGCATAAAGTAAGGGATAGATGTGCCTGCAGATGCCTGCATGGACATGCTTCCACATGCTAGTGCATGGTACATCATTCTACAATAGGCAGTTTGGGGGAGAATGTGGTGGCGGTAAATCCACAGCTGGCAGGGTGAAGCCCCAGTTTCTTGCAGTCCCTGCATCACTAACTGAGTTCCCCTTCAGACTCTGGAGTGTGCTCCAGAGGGGCTTAGCCAATCCTGATGGCCCTCCCATTCCATGGGGGATTCTACAGAGGGTCTACATCCTAGGGAACTTGTGTGATGGGGCTGGGAGGACTGGAGCAGATTGGGGCCAGATGATGACAAACAGACATAAACAAATGGTGATGACCAAATACTGATAAGGGAAGAAAGTAGAAGACATTAACACATGCAAGTGCTGTGCAAAAAAACAGTTTATTTTCTTTATTTTAGTAGCTCCCAGGGCCAGGATTTTCAGACTGGACAGACACAGATGTAGCACCATGATCATCAGCTATCTGGGTCTGACCAAAAAAGTCAATTTCTGCCCATCCTATTTTCAAAGGGGGCATGCATTTTTGACAGAAAGTCACAATTTGCAGTAGTTTGCGTTCAAAAATTATGCAAATAAGGTCTATGTCATTTTTTGATGCAAATTCAGCAATTCTTGGATGCTGGTGCACTCACTCAACAGATACTGTTAGACCATCTAAAGGATGCTTGAACAGTGTGGGTGTAGGTCCACATCCAAAATAGGACTGATGGAGCCAAGACTGATCTGCTCAGAAAATCCTGTCTCTTAACAGCATTCGTGATGCTACTGTTGAATACATTATGTTTTATTCAGGTAATGTGCCTCTGCAAATCACATTCATGGCTTGTCCTTTCAGATGACATGCATCTCTTATTGTCCTTGCATAAATGCTTATCTTATTCTTCTCTGCAGGTACAGTATTAGCATTTCCTGTTACCTTTCAGCTGATGAAGGTGTGCGTGAGTGAGTGAGTGTGCAGTGTGTGGGGGCAGCGGTTTCCTGTTTGTACTATAAAAGGTGTAGAATTTTCCATTGTGTATGCTAATCAAACCATTAACAGTGATAGGTATGATAAGTTCATACATCATGTGCGAGAATTTGACATGCAGCGTGGTAAAGGTGTAAAGTTTCTTCTCAGAATTAAGCAGTAAAGGTCCTGTGATGGAAAAGACCTTGCACTCACTTTGGGGAAGACGACATTTAGTTTTCACATTTTTGTAGCTTAGATTCTGGTCAGCGTTGGAATTAGAAACTGCAAATCTTTTTTGGAATTATACTGATTTCTTGATTATGCTCGTTGATTGATAAGCACTCCGATTATTCAGCACTACCATGCAGATCACAAACATTTATCAGTTAAAAATCAGCTCTGAGCAGCTTGGTCTGGCAGTGTTAAGCATTATGGTCTATTAATTGCTGTAAATATCTTTGATTCTTACTCCATCTTGACATTTTTCTTGTGCTCCAGTGATGCCTTTCTCTTTGCCGTATGAAAAGACTAAAGCTTATGGTAAATAAACCCTTCAGTCCTAACATCTAGTGCCTCAGTCTCAGCTTGTCGTTTACCTGATAGAAGCAGTCTGTGTGAGCTTGCAAGTCTCTGTCACTGTCATGTAATCACGGGTGTAGCCAGGCTTACTCGAAGTACTCCATGGGGTGCAATTTTATTTAAGGAGGGTAGCACATAGGCTCTGAACTGTTTCCTTTTTCCATGAAAACTAACAAAGAAAATGCTGAACCTTCCTGTCATTTTATTCATAGGAGTCAAAACTAGAAGGACTGGTCACTAATACTGTCTTTGCATCCCAAGGATAATACAACATTACAGGCTCTGTGCTGGTATGTGGGTGTCTTAGGGAGCAATGCATGGCATTTGTATTTACTCCTGCATGGCAACAACCATTGTCATGAGATACAAAAGTTGTATTTATTGTGCCAAATGAGGCAACAAACACAGTCCTGGTGTACATTTGTATATTGTCTGGCTACACCCCTGGGGGAAGGTTGCACACCCTAACAATGGGGGAAGGGGTAGCAGTGAGTCCACTTGGTGTGCAGATCTGAAATCCCTGGCTACACCCCTGCATGTGATGCATGTATGCATGTTCCGTAATAAAACCAGGGGAATCTTCATTGCTTATGGAGCGATATGACTACCTTAGTCCACTACATTAAAGAAATGATCCATCTAGATCAACTTGTGAAACACAGATTAAAAGTGCTCAGCTGGGTGAGATAGTACACTCTCTGACCAGCTGTTTGTAGTATCAAATGTTATGTGCTGCTGTCCTCCACCAGACACCAAAGAAAATGAAATGTTCAGTCTCATGATGCTGTCCTAGTGAAAACAAATTGTTACATTCTTTTTGTGCACGAAATAAACTGGCACTATTGAAAATACCAACAAAAAAAGAAGACACTCTATAGTGCAGGGATCCAGTGCATCTTCTGTATGTGGGGTGGCTAACCCCCAAACAGTTCAAAAGAAACAAAGGGCACTGTAAGTGCACTTGGACATTTAGAATACCTGAAGTGGGCATACAGAAGAGACAGTTTGCAGGAAAAGTACTGCTGTACATGGGACCTCCAAAAGTATGCTAGGAGAAAATAAGTATTCAAATTGATTGATTTTTTGTGTAGCTGCACTTGTGGAAGTCATTGACACACTGGTAGATATGGAATATGTAAAAATCCACAGTAATTTATGAATTCATACAGCAATGTGCATTACATCTTTTAGTACAGTAGAACTTAAAAAGTAACAGCCTAATCACCCTAACACTTTGAGATTCTGCTACCTTTTCCTCAGGGAGTGGCATACACAGCACTACCTTTATATACCTTGTTTAAAGATACATGAGCCTTACAATATGCATTTCTTAATTTAATTAAATACATAATACATCCAAATGCAGGTGCTCATTAATTTCATCATGATGGGCCCTATTCACAAAAGTATGGAAATGCAACATAAAGCGGGCATGCAGCTATGCACCCCAGCTGGCTGAAAACATTTGCAGCAGCCACAAAGCATGCACAGCAGGAGCAAACAGAGGTGGGCAATGCACTGTGCAGGGACAGCAGGGCATCCCAAATATATGCGGCCAGCCCCTTGGCCACAGCATATATGGGCATGTGCACTGACCGGTGTAGACACAAGCAAGTGAATATTGTGATGGAGGAGCACACAGCAGCAGCAGGATGTGGAGATGGGGGTGCTGTCCCTGTGCCAAACACACCCCTGCAAGAGGCCATACGTCATGGCTGGGGATGGGTTGAGGGCCATAGAAGGCAGATGTCATGATGTAAAACCAGGGCACGGTTCAGCAAATTTCACAGGTGGCCATGTGGCAGCCTTGGTCTTAGACGTCTGAGACAACTTTGGGGTGCTGTATAGAGCAGAGTCCCTGAAGACCACAGCACAGGTCAAGACCAGGGTATGGCTTGACATTCAGGCTGCTATCAATGTGGTTGTTCTGGAGGCAATGACACTAAACCAGCAATCAAGCACAAGTGGTGTGAAAGTTTGCTGCCATGGAACGGGCACAGCATGGCACAGTCAGGGGAACATCACACAGGTACCAACACTATTGCCCATTGAGATGATGGTGTCTGACACACTTCGTAAGATCTGCCTACATAGGAAGATGAAGGGCATTGACCCAACATCAAGTATGGTGCATAGTGCTGGTGACACAGGGTGGGAAGTATATGACTGAACAGCATAACCAACAGTCCTGTCTCACACCCTACAGAGCAGGAGATCACGGCCAGCACCCATGCACCACCAGTGACCGTCATGTAGGAGGATACACTGGGAGACACAGACAGCACAGGTATGTGGTCCCCATTGTGGCCAGCTGATTGCATACCAATGCCTGCCAATGCATCTGAACATAACTAGCCAATGTTCTGTCATCCACAGGTGTAGTGCAGGGGACACAGGACACAGCACAGGAGATGGGCACCTAGACACCTGATAGGAACCAGCAGATGCCCCCCCCATCCTGGACCAACCTCACAGCCACAACACAGCCTGCCATCCCATGCCATGGGACAGGGCCCCAAGGAGCAGCTGACACAGCCCTACACACCCAAACATGCAGGACGACATCCCATACCACACACATGGCCTGGGGACATAGGAGCCAACATGCCACCCCACAAAGGCATGGAGACAGTGGGGACAAGGGGTCTTCAGCATGTTCAACCAGCCGGATGCACAGGACAGCACCACGGTTTGTCATGCAGACCTTCTATCTCGAACTGTGGCAGATGGAATGAGACCATCTGCAGGCCCAGTGGGACAACACAAATGCTATGTGGGACATGACTGCAGAGGTGTGTTGGCTGTTGTATGCCCACGAAAGAATATGAGACCTCGTGGAGCAGATAGTATACCATCTGCTATCTGGGGTTGGCACAACCTCCCAGCAGGCCAGGATGTGGCTTCCCAGATTCCGCCAGGCAGACTCACTTTGTCTGGGGCAATGCAACATGCCACCAACCCCCCAAAACTGGCATGTGTCCCAGTCATAACACTGCAAAGTACCGGGCCGCACCTGCTGCCACCCACCAGCCTCACAGGCCTGGTTCACATGTGCAGGGCACCAACACTTGGGCATACGCCAACTAAAGAGGAACACAGGAGTCAGCACAGTCTATGCACCTCAGGGATTGCTACATACATGAACCCTGTCCCCCTAAGGTGGGGGCCACACACATGAACCCTGCCCTCCTGGGGCAGGGGCCACAGATACGTATCCACCACTTGGTGCAGGGAGCACACACATGTACCCGCCACACAGGGTGGTGGCTACCTCGAACCCACCACTCTGGGGCAGGGGGCTAACCATTGCCACTGCAGACCCAGACCACTGCTGCAAGTATCCACCCCATACAGCCTGCACAACAGCTGGACTGCCACTCAATACCCTTTCTGACATAGACAGTACCGCTTTGCTTTGCAGGCGGGTCACCGCATCCCATATGGGCACTTCGGGATGCATAGGCCTCATCACAGTGCCACTATGGTGTACACCCTATCTTCTGAATGACCCACGCATGAATGCATGGTGTGCCACCCAGCCAGACAGTGTCTCAGGACAACACTGCTGTGGGTGATCCTCCTCCTCCCCCCTGTCACCCTGTGGGACAGCACCCTGGTGCTTAGGCATGGGTAACCATTTGTGAACGGCCATGCTAGGCAGCATGGTGCATGCAGTGATTACTCTGCAGGCCTTCGCAGGTCAACATCATCATGCCACCAGTGTGATCCAGGCAATGGAACTACATCTTCAGCACCCCAATTGTCCTGTTGACAATGACATGTGTCCTCCTGTGTGCCTCATTGTATGCCTCCTCCTCCCTGCTGTGCAGCATCAAGAATGGCATCATTAGGTATGTTTGGAGTGGGTATCTGCTGTCACTCAGGCACTGGGTATAGAACAGATATGTTAGTGTCCTGTGGCAGTGCGCACAGCTGTGTCATGTATGTGACACATCCATACACAACTGACAGCCACCCACTGACACCCCCACATGCCGCAAGGTGATCACTCAGCCTGGATCCATTGAGCATGTATACATCATGGGTCGACCCAGGGTACTTGGCGCACACATTGGTGATGATACCATCTACATCGTATACTATCTGACGGTTGATGTTGTGGACACCCTTTCTGTTCCTGTTCACCTCCTCATCCATGGTAGGTGCCATGATGGCCACATGGATACAGTCTATAGCAACCAAGGCATTGGGCATGCAATGCAGTGTGTAGAATGCCTCCTTCATGGCATGAATGTCTGTGTCAGCTGTGAGGAACTGTATGTGGTCATGCACATGTTGCAGCAAGGCATCCCTGACCTGGTGCATGGCCCTTGACACAGATGGCTGACTGACACCTGTGACACCCTCTGTGACCCTCTGAATGGAGCCTGTGGTGTAGTATGACAGAGCACACAGGACTTTTGTTTCCATGGATATGGCATGTGACCGATGTTTTAGGGCTTGCAGCTGCTCCTGGAGCGTGTGGTGGAGCCCTGAGATCGTGTCATGGTTCAGGTGGTACTCAATGCACTGTCCCATGTGGAGCTGAACTGCAGGTGTACAGGGCCTGAATATCCTGGGCCTGTGTCATCTTCTTGGAGCCCTTTCCCTCTCGTCCTCCCACAGGAGGACATTCATGAGTAGCCCAGGGCACATCCTGTGATCTCATGAGATCACTGCAACTCTCAATCTGACTGCTACTACTCACTGTACATTGCACTGTGTACTGTGTGGAGCAGCTGCCACCATAGCCATAGGTCCCCCTTTCAGTGGACCATGATTCAACATGCTCATGGGGTCATGCACATTGTTGGACACATGCCATTCTGCATCTCAACATAGCATCTGCAAGTGCTCCACATTATTGGGGTATTCCGTCACCATGTTTACTGATGATGCCCGGGGGGGGTCCTCTGGGAGGCAACAGAGACCAGGGAGTTGACTGGATGTGTTCTTACCCTATTGTGTGCTACTGTCCTGTCCATATCCCACAGATTCTAGACATATGGGGCAACTGTGCTGCATACAACTGCTACCTGTTGCATGTCCGCCTATGGTGAATGCCTTGTGCTGTCCACCATGGGTGCCCTGTGTGCTGTGCCCCTACTGGTGGTGTCCTTGTGTTTCCAATGTTTTTGTATGTTGTGCTGATAACCTTTTTGCTCTCCCTTTGTGTCTCTGTGGGACTTCCAGGGGCAGCTGGACATCATCATCCTGGAGCAATGGGCCCAGCTGGATGGGGCTGTGTCTCTCATGGTGGCACCATGTTGACACAGGGTACTCCTCAACCTCTCATACCACCTGTCCTGGAGGGTGGGCATGGACATTGTCAACTTCAAGGACAAAATGAGGGATATGTAGGCCATCACCAAACTGTCCAAGGTATGTTGCACCAGCGACCATGGTGCATGTGTGTGTCTGCTGTTGTTAGCCATGTCCCCATCATTCATAGCTGTCTTCTCACCTTTCTCTTCCATGGGTATCATGGACCACTGCAGAAGCTGGTACTGCACCTCCAGAGTTACATCAACACCACCCCTCAGAATCCAGTGGGGACTCCAGGGATCAGAAAGACTGGGGGGGCCAGTGGTGATTTTGTTTATGTTGGCCTGTGTGGTCCCTGTGCTTTTTACTGTGCCACTGTCATCAATAAATTTCCTGGTGCACCTTGTGTGCCTGTGTTGCACACCTGGGGTTTACAGCTGACCTCCACCCCAATTATTGCTATGCATCCTGGTCCATGTGCCTTGGTGATGTAATGCAGGTTGTGCATGCGCATTCAGCATCATGTGTATACTGCTATGCTGCCATCCCCCCCCCCAGCACATGCATACTTTGCATGGCGCATAGCTATGTGTATGCCCTTCCTGCACACTGTTGTTCATGAATACTGCCACGGTGAAGTGTGCATGGTATGCTGTCACATACTGTTGTGCACGTCACTTAACGCACTGCACATCTGTGGCCAGGGCTTCATGAATAGGTCCCAATGAGAATAGCTAAAGCAGAAGTTTAATAGTGAAAACACCCAAAAATGCCATAACAGAAATACACAGCAACATAAAAATATGAGATATTTTTACTGAATTTATGTAGAATCTATAGGAGACATGCAAAGGCATGAGTGAAAATATGCAGTTTATCTTCAAGTGTGAGGGAGTAGGACCAAAACTCATGAGCGGAGCAAGAAGTAAGTTATGAAAGTCCTGCCTCCTCACAAAGGATGATAAATTGCATATTTTGAGTCAGACCACTGCATATTGGATTTATCCTTCAGCTTACTAGTTATAAATGTTTAAATCTCCTGTTTGTGTGAAGATTTATCTGTCACCCTTTGATTTCAACTGCTGATTCAGTACTGAGCTAGGCAGTTGCGATGGTATCAGCATTGTGGAAGCTGCCATCTGATTGATTCAGTAGCATATTTGTGAAATGTTGCTATTACTGTTGTTATCAACAAAGATATCACTTGCCACCTTTGTGGTGCTGAGCGATGGGTGTTTGCTCTGCACATTCGGGCCCCGAGGCAGGACATCATGAGCACAGTCTGGCAGGGAAGGAGTTATGAGCATCCTATAGATGCTTCCCTCCTGAGGGAAATGGTCCTGGACCACTTGTTAGGCGACTCCTGGTGGTGGTTTATGAAAGGTGTTCATGGTGGTATGAGCCTTGATACGTTGCTGAATGCCCCCCTCTTCAGGATGCTGCTGCAGCTGGGTGGGTGGGGGAGAAAAGTGGGAAAATATAGCCGCTCAGCTGATCAGATGATGCTGGCTGGTTCCCGATTGTCATGAAGCCCAGAAGTGTCTGTGCCAACCCCTTGCCATGTGTCTGGTGTAGAAGGAAGCCTTCGGACACTTCTACTCTCCCAGTTCCCCTGCCCCGAGAGGGCCCCCCAAGCGAAGGGATACGTTGGGTTAACCAGGCCGTGACAGCAATGAGGGCAGTAGGAGGGTGACAGAGACTGGCAGGAGGGCCCTAGGCCACCCGAAGGAGTGGTCAGCCGAGGGCTTGGGGGAGCATAAAGAAATAACACAAACAAAAAAAAAAAAAATGCAAAGATATCACTGTTATTTTGTCATTTGTATTCGCACACATTTTGTGTGTACATATATAAATATATAAATATGCATATATATTAACTGCAAAAAAACTGTGTTACTGCATTAGTCAGGGTTCAACTTAATGCCACAAAATTAGGCAAAGGTAGCATTAGGGTTTCCAACCCTAGCTCCTCATCCCCCAAGCAGCAAAATGACGACACCACACAAGCAAACACTGATAGCCCTCATCATCATTCACTAAAAATACCACCAACAGCTTAACCTGGTTCAAGTTCAGTTGGCATTCATCTGTATCCCCCCCAAGTCATGCTTGAAAATAGGCAGACTATGTCTAGTGCACTTATCCGGTCAACAAAAACTAAATAAATAAATAAATCAGGTAAGGCAAACAACATTCAACTGTTTCCAGATGACATAAATGCTGTAGCACTGATGTACAACTTATGTGGATTTGTATCTGCAGCACGCACAATGCAGACATATATACCCACTTCAGGCTGCAGATAGAAATCTGCAATACTGTAATCAAAACACTGCTTCTGTCTGTAGAACACAGACCCCTGTAACCACAAATACAAATCCACAAAACCCAAATTACTAGAGTCCTTTTGTCTGTGGAAGCGCAGGCCCCTAATGGGCCAGTGCTTCTATAGCCACAGGTACTATACACACTGTAAGACATATACATACTTCTGGCTGCAGAAGTGTAGGCCCTCTGCAGCCGCAGGTGTAAGACATTCATACAGACCTCTACAGAAGTGCAGGTTCCATGAAATCAAGAATACACAAATTGTAACACTGTTTCTGTCTGCAGAAGCACAGGCCAAACTGGGGTCTGCTCTTCTGTAGTCTCAGATAGAAATCCATGTTACCTAGCTTGCAACACTACCTCTGTCTTCAGATGTGTAGGTCCCTGAGGGGCCTGCATGTTTCCAGCTGAAGGTGTAAAACATAGACACCGAGTTCTGTCTGCAGACTGCAATACTACTTCTGCAGCCACAGGTGTAAGACATAGACACTGACTTCTACTGCTGCATATAAAAAATCCATTATGCCCAAATCTGAACACTACATCTGCCTGCAGACGTGCAAGCCCCTGTTGGGCCAGTGCATCTACAGGCACAGGTACTAATGAACCCTGTAATATATACACATAAACCTCTGGCTGCAGAAGCACAGACCACTGTGGGGCCTGCACTTACAGATCAGCAGATACAAATTTAGGAAGGTAGCACATCACTGCTACTGCATTAATAGCATCTGGATACAGCTGTATGTTGTTTGTCTTACCTGATACCCCTGTGTGAGAACAGACAGATCACCAGGAGGAAGGAGCTGCCAGTATAACTAAAACTTCTGTACTGGGACTATATTGCCCTCCTTCCCTCCCCTCCACCCCCCACCCTAAACCAGTTCTACTTTTATAGGCACATGATTTAATTAATAACAGGAACTTCCTGTTTGGGAGCAGGAAGTGAGTGATCACAGAGCCACCAAAGAATCACTATCCTAGAAGGGCAAGAGTAGCTCTCCATCCCTCCCCAGCTGCTGGAGGTCTGACTCTGAGCAAGTAAGGAGACTACTGAGAAATATAGGAACTTCTTGTCTTAGTACAGGAAGATCAAGAGCTAAAAGGGCACAGAGGCAGTAAGTAAGTAGGGGAAGGAAAAAATAAAAAAAAATAAACAAACAGAGGAAAGAGTAAGTATTTCAAACAACAGTTAGGGGGCCAGAAAAAAGACATGATGGGAGTGGTGCAGTGCAGTGGCTGTGGAGCAGCAGTCTTCCAGGAGACATTTGAGGATGCAGTGTTGTCCCATCTGCAGGCACCTCTCTGGGCTGAGGGAGGAGGTTGCTCATCTCCGGGCTGAGTTGGCCAGGATTTGTGGGACCACCTCTCCCACCCACAGACCACCAGAGTCACTGCTGTTGCCTCAGAGGTTGCCAAGAAAGAGGAGCAGTTGGACCACAGTGGGCTCAAGGAGGGTGAGGGTGGTGGAACAGAGGCGCATCCCTCCAGTTGTACATCTCCACAATTTCTATGCCATTCTGGAAAAGTGTGGTTCCTCTATGGAGGCACCCACAGTGGAGACCAAGAAGGATGCTGGGAACCGTCACAAAGGAGACCCACAGGAGGGTGGCATGGGACCCCACAGGGGAAGGAAACAACTCCTTGTGGGGACTCCATTATTGGGAAGGTAGAACTGAGGGAGGAAGGGGAGAGGGAGGTAAGGTGCTTGCCTGGTGCCATGGCTTGGAGGGACAGGGAGCGTATCCTCAGGATCACAAGAGCAGCTGCACAGGGAAGGGAGCTGGATGTCATTGTCCACCTAGAGACAAATGCCTGGCTAAGAAAGGGATCAGAGCAGTGCAAGAAGCATTTGTGGAGATGAGGAGGGGCCTTAGACAAATAGCACACACGGTAACCTCGCGGAGGTGCTGCCTGTCTAGGACATGGATGAGGCTAGGGTGCTCCACACCATGGGATTCAGTCAGTGGTTGAAAAACTGGTGCAGAGCTCAGGGATTTGGCTTCATTGGGGACTGGGGGTCCACCTGGATGGATGCAGGCCTATACTGGCATGATGGTCTGCATCTGTACAGGAGGGGAACCAGGATCCTAGGTGATAGGTTTAAATACTTCATTGGCAAGCATTTAAACTAGCCAAGGGGGGAGGCACTGGAAAGGAGAAGGGAAATCCTAGCCCCCCCCCCAAAAAAAATCAGGGTACTAAATGAAGTAGACACCAAAATAGTGATGTCAATAGGGAGAAGCGCAGGGGTAAATGGAGAAAGTGACAAATGCAATAAGGACAGGGATGGGGCAAAAAGGGGTAAGGCTATCAAGAAATGGAGGGTAATGAGTACCAATGCCCATAGTCTGGGCAACGAGCTCCATGAACTGGTGGCCTTGATGGAAGAGGGATCCCTAGATACTGTAGCAGTCACAGAAACATGGTACACAGAGAACCATGACTGGGATGTTAACATGCCAGGGTACACAACCTACAAGAGAGACAGGGAGCGCAGAAGAGGGGGGAGTAGCTCTCTATGCAAGGGAAGGGATAAAAGCAACTGAACAAAAGAGTAAACAGGGAGGAGAGAAGGCACTGTGGGTCATCTTAAGGACTGGAAATGGCACCACAATCCGCACAGGGGTTGTATACAGCCCCCCATGTCAGGGGGAGGGAATGGACAAGGATATGATAGAAGGCATTCTTAGGATGGCAGAGAAAGGGGAGATACTGTTGATGAGGGACCTTAATATGCCAGATGTTAACTGGAGCACCTTTGCTGCAGCCACATCCAAAAGCAGGGCCATTCTTGATGCCCTTCAGGTGGCATGCCTCAGACAGCTAGTTTTGGAACCTACTCATGAGGGAGCAATCTTAGACCTCATACTCTCAAATGGGAACAGTGAGAGGATCTCAGATCTAGAAGTGGGTAGCTATTTGGGAACAAATGACCACCAAATAGTGTGGTTCATGATAAACTCAGCTACAGAGTCAAGCCATACAAAAGTGAGGGTTCTGGACTTCAGGAGGGCTGACTTTGGCAAGAGGGGAGAGTGCCTTAGAAAAGCATCACAGAAGCAACAAGCCTTTGTGCGAAGCAAATTAACAAATCAAAATGAAAGAAAAAGCCACTATGGTTCTCAAAAGAAGTGGCGGTGAAGGTTAGGGGGAAAAAGATAGCATTTAGGAAGTGTAAGGAAACATAGAAGGAGCAGGACATATAACTGTACCAGTTAAGGCAGAAGGAAGCAGGGAGGGTAGTCAGAATAGCAAAGGCACAAACTGAGGAAAAGATAGCCAACTCAGTTAAAAAGGGGGATAAAACCTTTTATAGGTATATCAAGGAGTGAAGAAAGACAAAGGGAGGGATAGTGAGGCTGAATAGAATGGATGGTGGGTGAGCAGAGAGTGACAGTGAAAAAGCAGGAATACTGACGAATACTTCTGTTCAGTATTCACAAAGGAGGAAGTGGGGGAGGTGCCTAATCCAATTAACAGAAGCACTCTGGAGAGGGGGGTCGATCCCAGTCCTTTCACAGAAGAAAGGGTTCTGAAAGAACTCCTAAAACTGAAGGTGGACAAAGCAATGGGGGCCAGATGGAATTCACCCAAGAATTTTAAAAGAATTAAGCAGAGAACTAGTGACACCACTGACTACCCTTTATAACAAATCATGGGAGGATGGTGTGGTACCTGAGGACTGGAAGAAGGCTGATGTGATTCGCCTTCACAAAAGTGGGAGCAAGACAGAGGCAGGAAACTACAGACCTGTCAGTTTGACTTCTGTGGTAGGAAAAGTGATGGACTCACTTCTGAAGGAAAGAATTGTTGAGTACCTAGAGGCCAGAGGAGCACAGGACCGAAGGCAGGATGGGTGCACAGCAGGAAGGTCATGTCAGATGAATTTAATTGATTTCTTTGACTGGGTGACCAAAGCAGTAGTCCAGGGAGGGGCTGTGGACATGGCCTACCTAGACTTTAGCAAGGCATTTAACACAGTCCCACACAAAAGATTAGTAGTCAAATTAACCAGCCTTGGAGTGGGTCCCAGGGTGATAGCCTGGGTAAAACATTGGCTGAACAACAGGACACAGAAGGTATTTTTAAATGGAGTCCACACTGAAGAAAGAGGGGTTACTAGTGGGGTACCGCAGGGTTCAGTACTGGGTCCAGTCCTGTTTAATGTGTTTATAAGTGACATTGCAGAAGGACTGGAAGGAAAAGTATGCCTCTTTGCTGATGACAAAGAGATCTGCAACAGGGTTGATACACAAGGAGGCATGGAAAGGATGAGAAGGGACTTGGCAAGGTTGGAGGAATTGTCAGAAGTATGGCAGCTGGGATTCAATGCAAAGAAGTGCAAAATAATGCACCTGGGAAACAAAAACCCTGGGGAAGATTACACAATGGGAGGAGAGGTAGTAACAACAACAAAAATAGAAAGGGACCTGGGGGTAATCATATCAGATGACCTTAAGGTTGGCAAGCAATGTGAGAAGATGGTAGGGAGGGCTGGGGGGATACTGAGATGTATAGGGAGAGGCATCACCAGCAGAAAACAGGAAGTTGTTATCCCCCTGTACAGACAGTTAGTGAGACCCCATCTGAGTGCTGCATCCAGTTCTGGAGAACCCATCTCGCAAGGACATAAGACAGGATGGAGGCAGTTCAGAGAGGAACAACTAAAATGGTGCAGGGTCTGCAAGAGAAGCCATACAAGGAGAGGCTAAAGGAGCTTAATATATATACCCTTGAGGAAAGGAGGGAGAGGGGTACATGATAGAAACATTTAAGCTACCCTCAGTGGAATCAACAAAGTCCAAGAGGTAGCATCTTTCAGAAAAGAGATGTGCAAGAACAAGGGGACACAATTTGAAGAAGGGGGGATGACTCAGAGGCAATGTGAGGAAGTATTTTTTCACAGAGAGGGTGGTGGACACATGGAACAGCCTTCCTGAGGAGGTTGTGGGGTCTAAAACTGTGGGAGAATTCAAGAATGCATGGGACAGACATAAGGCAATTTTTGTGGGGGTAGGAAGAAATAGGCTGTTGGTTAACTAGGATCTGCAGCTTATCCTCTAGGTAGGGAAATGAGCAAACTAGGTGGGCCAAGCGGTCCTTATCTGCCATCAAAGTCTATGTTTCTATGTTTCTATGATAATGACTGTCTATGGTTGCTTGTGTGGTCTTGCACTTTTTGCGTTTTGGGGGGGAGTTAGGGTTGGAAACCTTAAAGCAACTGAACAAAAGAGTAAACAGGGAGGAGAGGAGGCACTGTGGATCACCTTAGAGACTAGAAATGGCACCACAATCCACACAGTGGTTGTATACAGACCCCCATGACAGGGGAAGAGAATGGACAAGGATATGATAGAAGGCATTCTTAGGATGGCAGAGAAAGGGGAGACACTGTCCATTTAACATCTGAATTTGCCAGATGTTAACTGGAGCACATTTGCTGCAGCCACATCCAAGAGCAGGGCCATTCTCGATGCCCTACAGGTGGCATGCCACAGACATCTAGTTTCAGAACCCACTCATGATGGAACAATCTTAGACCTTGTACTCTCAAATGGGGACAGTAAGAGGATCTCAGATCTAGAAGTGGGTTGCCATCTGGGAACAAGTGACCATCAAACAGTGTGGTTCACGATAAACTCAGATACAGAGTCAAGCCATACAAAAGTGAGGGTACTGGACTTCAGGAGGGCTGACTTTGGCAAGATGGGAGAATGCCTTAGAATAGCACTAGCAAACAGGCTAGAAGGAGGGGTGGAGCAACAACGGGGAAACATCAAAACTGCCATCAAAGAGGCAACAAGCCTTTGTGTGAAGCAAATAAACAAATCAAAATGAAAGAAAAAGCCACTATGGTTCTCAAAAGAGGTGGCAGGGAAAGTCAGGGAGAAAAAGCTAGCATTTAGAAAGTGTAGGGAAACACAGAAGGAGCAGGACAGAGAGCTGTACCAGTTAAGGCAGAAGGAAGCAGGGATGGAAGTCATAATAGCAAAGGCCCAAACTGAAGAAAAAGACAGCTAACTCGGTTAAGAAGGGGATAAAGACAAGGGAGGGATAGTGAGGCTGAATAGAATGGATGGTGGTGGGCAGAAGAGGGACAGTGAAAAAGCAGGATATTGAATGAATATTTCTGCTCAGTATTCACAAAAGAGGAGGAGAGAGGTTCCTAACCCAATTAACTAAAGTACTCTTGATGGGGGGTCGATCCCAGTCCTTTCACAGAAGAAAGGGGTCTGAAAGAACTCCCAAAACTTAAGGTGGACAAAGCAATGGGGCGATGGAATTCACCCCAGAATTCTAAAAGAATTAAGGGGAGAACTAGTGAAACCACTGACTACCCTTTTTAGCAACTCATGGGAGGATGGTGTGGTACGTGAGGACTGGAGGAAGGTGGATGTGATTCCCCTTCACAAAAGTGGGAGCAAGACAGAGGTAGGAAACTACAGACCTGTCAGTTTAACCTCTGTGGTAGGGAAAGTGATGGAATCACTTCTGAAGGAAATAATCATTGATTACCTAGAGCCCAGTGGAGCACAGGACCGAAGGCAGCATGGGTTCACAGCGGGAAGCTCATGTCAGATGACTCTAATTGATTTCTTTGACTGGGTGACCAAAGTAGTAGACCAGGGAGGGGCTGTGGACATGGTCTGCCTAGACTTTAGCAAGGCATTTGACACAGTCCCACACAAAAAACTAATAATCAAATTAACCAGCCTGGGAGTGGGTCTCAGGGTGGTAGCCCGGGTAAAACATTGGCTGGACAACAGGACACAGAAGGTAATTGTAAATGGAGTCCGCTCTGAAGAAAGGGGGGTTACTAGTGGGGTACCGCAGGGTTCAGTACTGGGTCCAGTCCTTTTTTATGTCTTTATAAGTGACATTGCAGAGGGACTGGTAGGAAAAGTATGCCTCTTTGCAGATGACACAAAGATCTGCAACAGAGTTGATACACGAGGAGGCATGGAAAGGATGAGAAGGGACTTGGCAAGGTTGGAGGAACTGTCAGAAGTATGGCAGCTGGGATTCAATGCAAAGAAGTGCAAAATAATGCACCTGGGAAACAAAAACCCTGGGGAAGATTACACAATGGGAGGAGAGGTAGTAACAACAACAAAAATAGAAAGGGACCTGGGGGTAATCATATCAGATGACCTTAAGGTTGGCAAGCAATGTGAGAAGATGGTAGGGAGGGCTGGGGGGATACTGAGATGTATAGGGAGAGGCATCACCAGCAGAAAACAGGAAGTTGTTATCCCCCTGTACAGACAGTTAGTGAGACCCCATCTGGAGTACTGCATCCAGTTCTGGAGAACCCATCTCCGCAAGGACATAGACAGGATGGAGGCAGTTCAGAGAAGGGCAACTAAAATGGTGCAGGGTCTGCAAGAGAAGCCATACGAGGAGAGGCTAAAGGAGCTTAATATGTATACCCTTGAGGAAAGGAGGGATGGGGGGTACATGATAGAAACATTTAAGTACCTCAGTGGAATCAACAAAGTCCAAGAGGGTAGCATCTTTCAGAAAAAGAGATGCGCAGGAACAAGAGGACACAATTTGAAGAAGGGGGGATAGCTCAGGGACAATGTGAGGAAGTATTTTTTCACAGAGAGGGTGGTGGACACATGGAACAGCCTTCCTGAGGAGGTTGTGGGGTCTAAAACTGTGGGAGAATTCAAGAATGCATGGGACAGACATAAGGCAATTTTTGTGGGGTAGGAAGAAAATAGGCTGTTGGTTAACTAGGATCTGCAGCTTATCCTCTAGGTAGGGAAATGGGCAGACTAGGTGGGCCAAGCGGTCCTCATCTGCCATCAAAGTCTATGTTTCCATGTTTCTATGATAATGACTGTCTGTGGTTGCTTGTGTGGTCTTGCACTTTTAGCTTTGTGGGGAAGTTAGGGTTGGAAACCCAAAGCAACTGAACAAAAGTGGAAACAGGGAGAAGAGGAGGCACTGTGGGTCACCTAGAGACTAGAAATGGCACCACAATCCACACAGGGTTGTATATAGACCCCATGACAGGGGAGGAATGGACAAGGATATGATAGAAGGCATTCTTAGGATGGCAGAGAAAGGGGAGACACTGTCCATTTAAAATCTGAATTTGCCAGATGTTAACTGGAGCACATTGCTGCAGCCACATCCAAGAGCAGGGCCATTCTCGATGCCCTACAGGTGGCATGCCACAGACATCTAGTTTCAGAACCCAATCATGAGGGAGCAATCTTAGACCTTGTACTCTCAAATGGGGACAGTGAGAGGATCTCAGATCTAGAAGTAGGTTGCCATCTGGGAACAAGTGACCATCAAACAGTGTGGTTCACGATAAACTCAGATACAGAGTTAAGCCATACAAAAGTGAGGGTACTGAACTTCAGAAGGGCTGACTTTGGCAAGATGGGAGAGTGCCTTAGAAAAGCACTAGCAAACAGGCTAGAAGGAGGGGTGGAGCAACAATGGGGAAACATCAAAACTGCCATCACAGAGGCAGCAAGCCTTTGTGTGAAGCAAATAAACAAATCAAAATGAAAGAAAAAGCCACTATGGTTCTCAAAAGAGGTGGCAGGGAAAGTCAGGAGAAAAAGCTAGCATTTAGAAAGTGTAGGAAACACAGAAGGAGCAGGACAGAGAGCTGTACCAGTTAAGGCAGAAGGAAGCAGGGATGGAAGTCATAATAGCAAAGGCCCAAACTGAAGAAAAGACAGCTAACTCGGTTAAGAAGGGGATAAAGACAAGGGAGGATAGTGAGGCTGAATAGAATGGATGGTGGGTGGGCAGAAGAGGGACAGTGAAAAGCAGGATATTGAATGAATATTTCTGCTCAGTATTCACAAAAGAGGAGGAGGAGAGGTTCCTAACCCAATTAACTAAAGTACTCTTGATGGGGGTCGATCCCAGTCCTTTCACAGAAGAAAGGGGTCTGAAAGAACTCCTAAAACTTAAGGTGGACAAAGCAATGGGGCGTGATGGAATTCACCCCAGAATTCTAAAAGAATTAAGGGGAGAACTAGTGAAACCACTGACTACCCTTTTTAGCAACTCATGGGAGGATGGTGTGGTACGTGAGGACTGGAGGAAGGTGGATGTGATTCCCCTTCACAAAAGTGGGAGCAAGACAGAGGTAGGAAACTACAGACCTGTCAGTTTAACCTCTGTGGTAGGGAAAGTGATGGAATCACTTCTGAAGGAAATAATCATTGATTACCTGGGAGCCCAGTGGAGCACAGGACCAAGGCAGCATGGGTTCACAGCGGGAAGCTCATGTCAGATGACTCTAATTGATTTCTTTGACTGGGTGACCAAAGTAGTAGACCAGGGAGGGGCTGTGGACATGGTCTGCCTAGACTTTAGCAAGGCATTTGACACAGTCCCACACAAAAAACTAATAATCAAATTAACCAGCCTGGGAGTGGGTCTCAGGGTGGTAGCCTGAGTAAAACATTGGCTGGACAACAGGACACAGAAGGTAATTGTAAATGGAGTCCGCTCTGAAGAAAGGGGGTTACTAGTGGGGTACCGCAGGAGGTTCAGTACTATGGGTCCAGTCCTTTTTATGTCTTTATAAGTGACATTGCAGAGGACTGGTAGGAAAAGTATGCCTCTTTGCAGATGACACAAAGATCTGCAACAGAGTTGATACACGAGGAGGCATGGAAAGGATGAGAAGGGACTTGGCAAGGTTGGAGGAACTGTCAGAAGTATGGCAGCTGGGATTCAATGCAAAGAAGTGCAAAATAATGCACCTGGGAAACAAAAACCCTGGGGAAGATTACACAATGGGAGGAGAGGTAGTAACAACAACAAAAATAGAAAGGGACCTGGGGGTAATCATATCAGATGACCTTAAGGTTGGCAAGCAATGTGAGAAGATGGTAGGGAGGGCTGGGGGGATACTGAGATGTATAGGGAGAGGCATCACCAGCAGAAAACAGGAAGTTGTTATCCCCCTGTACAGACAGTTAGTGAGACCCCATCTGGAGTACTGCATCCAGTTCTGGAGAACCCATCTCCGCAAGGACATAGACAGGATGGAGGCAGTTCAGAGAAGGGCAACTAAAATGGTGCAGGGTCTGCAAGAGAAGCCACATGAGGAGAGGCTAAAGGAGCTTAATATGTATACCCTTGAGGAAAGGAGGGATAGGGGGTACATGATAGAAACATTTAAGTACCTCAGTGGAATCAACAAAGTCCAAGAGGGTAGCATCTTTCAGAAAAGATGCGAGGAACAAGAGGACACAATTTGAAGGAGGGATAGCTCAGGGACAATGTGAGGAAGTATTTTTCACAGAGAGGGTGGTGGACACATGGAACAGCCTTCCTGAGGAGGTTGTGGGGTCTAAAACTGTGGGAGAATTCAAGAATGCATGGGACAGACATAAGGCAATTTTTGTGGGGGTAGGAAGAAATAGGCTGTTGGTTAACTAGGATCTGCAGCTTATCCTCTAGGTAGGGAAATGGGCAGACTAGGTGGGCCAAGCGGTCCTTATCTGCCATCAAAGTCTATGTTTCCATGTTTCTATGATAATGACTGTCTGTGGTTGCTTGTGTGGTCTTGCACTTTTTGCGTTTTGTGGGGAAGTTAGGGTTGGAAACCTTAAAGCAACTGAACAAAAGTGGAAACAGGGAGAAGAGGAGGCACTGTGGGTCACCTTAGAGACTAGAAATGGCACCACAATCCACACAGGGGTTGTATATAGACCCCCATGACAGGGGGAGGGAATGGACAAGGATATGATAGAAGGCATTCTTAGGATGGCAGAGAAAGGGGAGACACTGTCCATTTAAAATCTGAATTTGCCAGATGTTAACTGGAGCACATTTGCTGCAGCCACATCCAAGAGCAGGGCCATTCTCGATGCCCTACAGGTGGCATGCCACAGACATCTAGTTTCAGAACCCAATCATGAGGGAGCAATCTTAGACCTTGTACTCTCAAATGGGGACAGTGAGAGGATCTCAGATCTAGAAGTAGGTTGCCATCTGGGAACAAGTGACCATCAAACAGTGTGGTTCACGATAAACTCAGATACAGAGTTAAGCCATACAAAAGTGAGGGTACTGAACTCGAAGAAGCTGACTTTGGCAAGATGGGAGAGTGCCTTAGAAAAGCACTAGCAAACAGGCTAGAAGGAGGGGTGGAGCAACAATGGGGAAATATCAAAACTGCCATCACAGAGGCAGCAAGCCTTTGTGTGAAGCAAATAAACAAATCAAAATGAAAGAAAAAGCCACTATGGTTCTCAAAAGAGGTGGCAGGGAAAGTCAGGGAGAAAAAGCTAGCATTTAGAAAGTGTAGGGAAACACAGAAGGAGCAGGACAGAGAGCTGTACCAGTTAAGGCAGAAGGAAGCAGGGATGGAAGTCATAATAGCAAAGGCCCAAACTGAAGAAAAGACAGCTAACTCGGTTAAGAAGGGGGATAAAGACAAAGGGAGGGATAGTGAGGCTGAATAGAATGGATGGTGGGTGGGCAGAAGAGGGACAGTGAAAAAGCAGGATATTGAATGAATATTTCTGCTCAGTATTCACAAAAGAGGAGGAGGGAGAGGTTCCTAACCCAATTAACTAAAGTACTCTTGATGGGGGGGGTCGATCCCAGTCCTTTCACAGAAGAAAGGGGTCTGAAAGAACTCCTAAAACTTAAGGTGGACAAAGCAATGGGGCATGATGGAATTCACCCCAGAATTCTAAAAGAATTAAGGGGAGAACTAGTGAAACCACTGACTACCCTTTTTAGCAAATCATGGGAGGATGGTGTGGTACGTGAGGACTGGAGGAAGGTGGATGTGATTCCCCTTCACAAAAGTGGGACCAAGACAGAGGCAGGAAACTACAGACCTGTCAGTTTAACCTCTGTGGTAGGGAAAGTGATGGAATCACTTCTGAAGGAAATAATCGTTGATTACCTAGAGGCCAGTGGGGCACAGGACCGAAGGCAGCATGGGTTCACAGCGGGAAGCTCATGTCAGATGACTCTAATTGATTTCTTTGACTGGGTGACCAAAGTAGTAGACCAGGGAGGGGCTGTGGACATGGCCTGCCTAGACTTTAGCAAGGCATTTGACACAGTCCCACCCAAAAAACTAATAATCAAATTAACCAGCCTGGGAGTGGGTCTCAGGGTGGTAGCCTGGGTAAACATTGGCTGGGACAACAGGATACAGAAGGTAATTGTAAATGGAGTCCACTCTGAAGAAAGGGGTTACTAGTGGGGGTACCACAGGGTTCAGTACTGGGTCCAGTCCTTTTTGTGTCTTTATAAGTGACATTGTAGAGGACTGGTAGGAAAAGTATGCCTCTTTGCAGATGACACAAAGATCTGCAACAGAGTTGATACACGAGGAGGCATGGAAAGGATGAGAAGGGACTTGGCAAGGTTGGAGGAATTGTCAGAAGTATGGCAGCTTGGATTCAATGCAAAGAAGTGCAAAATAATGCACCTGGGAAACAAAAACCCAGGGGAAGATTACACAATGGGGGGGAGGTAGCAACAACAACAAAAATGGAAAGGGACCTGGGGGTAATCATATCAAATGGCCTTAAGGTTAGCAAGCAATGTGAGAAGGCAGTAGGGAGGGCTGGGGGTTTACTGGGATGCATAGGGAGAGGCATCACCAGCAGAAAACAGGAAGTTGTTATCCCTCTGTACAGACAGTTGGTGAGACCCCATCTGGAGTAATGCGTCCAGTTCTGGAGACCCCGTTTCCGCAGGGAGATAAACAGGATAGAGACAGTCCAGAGGAGGGCAACTAAAATGGTGCAAGGTCTGCAAGAGAAGCCATATGAGGAGAGACTAAAGGAGCTTAATATGTATACCCTTGAGGAAAGGAGGGGGGACATGATAGAAACTTTTAAGTACCTCATTGGAATCAACAAAGTCCAAGAGGTTGGCATCTTTCAGAAAAAGAGATGTGCAAGAACAAGGAGACACAATTTAAAGACAGAGAGGGGGCGGTTCAGGGGCAATGTGAGGAAGTATTATTTCACAGATAGGGTAGTGGATGCATGGAACAGCCTTCCTGGGGAGGTTGTGGGGTCTGAAACTGTGGGAGAATTCAAGAATACATGGGACAGACATAAGGCAATGCTTGTGGGGGGTAAGAAGAAACAGGCTGTTGGTTAACTAGGATCTGCAGCTTATCTTGTAGGTAGGAAAATGGGCAGAATAGGTGGGCCAAGTGGTCCTTATCTGCTGTCAAAGTCTATGTTTCTATGTTTCCTACTTTTGTGATGTCAAGTTAACCCAAACTGGTGCATTAACCTAGTTTTTTGCAAGGAATTTATTTTCTTTTTTGAGATGGTGGAATCATATCCTCATTCATGCAGGTCCTGGTGTAGATTCACAGGGCCCTCTGGATCCTGCAGCAAGGGAAGAGTTCATCCATCTGCCTGCAGAAGTGCAGGAACCTGCAGGGCATACACGTCTTTATGTCTATGGATGCAAATAATTTGTAGGGCTGTTTGGTGGTCTGCAGAAGTATAATGCCCTCTGAGCCCTGTGCACCCATGTAGCTACAGATGTAGACACACAAGGCCAAGTGTCCATCTGGCTGTGGGAGTGCATTGCCCTCTGGGCCCTGTGCTTCTGTGCAGCTACTGGCGCAGAAGTGCAGGTCCCTCTGGGCTGTGCCAAGAGAAGACATCTCTTCATTATATGTTTACTTGTCCAGGAGGCCAACATTGCACCATTATTCCTCAGGCTGGGAGGGGGTGTGCAGCATGGCAACACTGTCCCCCACCTCTGCCAAACCACTCCTTGAGCTCCACCCAAACTCAGCTCACCAGCACAGGATCACAGCGCACTACCCTCTGAGCTAAAGGATGGTCCTTCATAACTTTTTATTTGACATTTTGACTCCATGTCATGCACTTGGTTACTCGGATGTGTTAAATCCTGCCTGAAAAGTGGTTTCACAGAGCAAGTATAAAATTACAATTTGACCTGTACTTGAAAATTCCAAACATCCTTGTTCATGAGGTAGTGTCATGTAAACAGTATATTCAAAATTTGGGACTATAATATTGTAAACTGGCCAAGTTATGAGTAAAAGTATGTGAGACACAAAAATTGAATTCTTGTGTTGTGCATGTATGTATGACACAATAATTTTTTGTGCACACCAAAAATGGAATTCTTGGGTTGCACATTTAAGAGTGAGCCATGAATTCCCTTTTTGGCGTGCATGGAAAATTTTAGTGTTGCAAATTCTAGTGTTGCACTTTAGTGACGCACTTTAATGTGAGAGTCAACAAATATTTTGACCCTGTGTCATGAACATGATTGTTAGAATGTGTAAATCCAGTTTAAAAGGTGGTTTTCCACAGCAAGTGTCAAATCACCTTTCGACCTGTACTTGAAAATTCCCACCATCCTTGTTCATAAAGTAGGATCATGCAAACAGTATGTTCAAAATTTGGGATTACGATATTGTAAAACAACTAAGTTATGAGTAAAAGTACGTGAGACACAAAAATGGAATTCTTATGTTGAACATTTAAGTGTGACACTAAAGTGCAACACTGACATTTGTGATACTAAAATTTTAGTGTCATAAATTTTACTGTTGCACTTTTTTGTCACACTTTAATGTGCAAAAGTAAAATTTGTACCTAACAACATTAAAATTGGTTATTTTGGTAAAAAATCAGCCAAAGTTCCAAAAAAGTATTTCTGGCTTGTTTTTGGGGGAACAAAATCAACGTAATCTTGCTTAATGCAACTTGTTTAGCAAGATGCATGTGTATTTCATACCAGAGGATTATCATAAAAGCTCACTTGCACTAAGGAAAGAGCTAGGCAACAGGACGGTAATGAACTACTGAAGGCTAAAAAGAAAATGAGCACTAAGGTGGACCATGGCCCTGTATCATTCATTACTGAGTACAATAATTGGGTAAGGAGAATGGGGAACATAACATATCAAATTTGCCCATATTGTTGGGGGATGAGGACATTGCTCATGCTGTGGGGAGAATCGTAGAATAACTTTTGGTAAGGTAGCCTACATGATAAATTGGTTCACAGACGCTTTGAAAGGAGTGCTGCATTCAATCAGAACTGGCTACTGAGTAAGCCATGTGGCTTCTACAAGTGTCACAAATATAACGTGTGCTGTTATGTGGTACCTAACAAGAAATTTACCCATCCAGTGGAGAATGTAAAACAGGTTGCAATTAGGGAATGCAGTACTTGCACTACTAATTTCATAATTATGCATTATGGTGCTGTTGTTGAAGGGTTTATATAGGAAGAACTGTCCATAGCTAGAGATGTGCGAAGTCAACAAAATTCACTCTGCAAATTATTTTGTGAATTGCATTCAATTAGCAAAATGCAATTAGCAAAATTTGCTAATTCGTGGACTGCAGATCAGCCATGAAGTGGGGAATTTCACTGGTGTAATTTCATATTTCGCAGCAAAAACTGTCTATTGGTAGTAGTGGGCGCCCCGTCCCCCTGCCGATCACTGATCCCAATGTAAAAAAAAAGTGTATATTAAATCCTTGATATTAAAATAGATTAATAGATTAAAAAGTGTAGATTAAATCTAGATATTAAAAAGGGTTGCACATGGCGCAACAGTGTGCATCATGCACAACTCCATAATCGTCCGCATGATATTCAAAAGGGAAAAGTCGCGCGGCACAAATCCCGATCTGTGGAGTGCATCAGTAATGTATCGAGCACAGGTGGGGGTGTGCTTGTGCATAACCTGCACAGCCCTATATTCAACTTCGGGATGTGCAGACCCATCATGTGCAACCCCTACCTCGCCAGCACAAAGATTAAGCCGAAAAAAAGGAACAACTGATGGCCACCCACAGGTGAGCTGCCACATTGCAGGGCACAACACGGCAGCTGCCACCTGTGGGTGGCCACCCGAGTTCCCGCTGCACCTGGTGGCACCCCCCCATGCCCGATCATGGGCATTTGTAAAAGAAGATGTCGTCCAATATTCCTGGGGGTCCAGTGGACCACACTCTGCCTGATCGCGGGCATCTGTTGTAATAAAAGAATCCTCCCATCCAATATCCCACTTTCTGCCTGATCGTGGGCATCTGTTGTAATAAAAGAAACCCCCCGTCCAATATCCATGATGGTCCAGTGGACCGCACTCTGCCCGATTGCAGGCATCTGTTGTAATAAAGAACTCCCCAATCAAATATACCTGGTGGTCTAGTGGTACCCCCCCACCCGCCCACTGGGTGCCACCACCCGCTCCCCGGTCAGCGGCAGGCAACAGCACCCACCTGCCTGCCACACCCACCACCCACCGACTGACAGCTCGGTAGGGCTGCCATTGGTTCTGAGCGTGAGCCAATGGGTGTAACCACTCTACGCTACACATTCCAGATATGTGATTCATTCACATATCTGGAATGTGTAGTACAGTATGGCTGCTGCACACCCATTGGCTCGTGCTGTGAACCAATGGGCGGCAGTCTTACTGAGCTGTCAGTCGGCGGGCGCAAGCGGGCAGCAGGGCGGTGGGTGCTGCCACCCGCCGCTGACCGCCGGGGAGCGGGGTGGTGGGGCTCAGTGGGCAGGTGGGGAGGGAGGGTACCACTAGACCACCAGGGATATTGGAAGAGGGGGTTCTTTTATTGCAACAGATGCCCACGATCGGGCAGAAAGCGGTCCAGTGGATCATCAGGGATATAGGACGGGGAATTTATTTTAAACATATGCCTGTGATCGGGCTGCAGGGGGCATCGGTCCCCGATGGCTGCTGCCTGGCAGGGTGCCAGGCTCAAGTCATTGGGGATTAGCGCACCTGCATGCAAACTGGATGCAAATGAAGCCATTATGACTTGCAAATAGCCCCATGTGTGCCTTGCATAAATTATGACCCCATTTGCATGTCACCTTTTGAATATCGCAGGTGCTGTGAATGGCACAATGGCACTTGTGCTAGCACATCTCCATGCTCCACTCTGGCTACTTGCGCTGGCGCAGTGCCACTGCGCCATGCACAGTGAGGGTGGCCAGGGTGCGATATTCAAAGCTGCTGAGCCATGGCGCAGCTCCTTTGAATATCGCTTAGTCCACGCCCCTGCGCAACCAAGTTGAGCTGCGCCCAACCTTGCACCATAGCCTGGCGCAGTTTGAATATCTGGGCCTTGGTGTCTAGTGTCCCCCCATATAATCAAAGCTAGAAGTCCCTTAGAATTTAGTTAACTCTCTAACAAATGGTCATTTAGGCAAAAGTGAATTTGGAATGGATTTGACAGTCTAAGAGAGATTACTTCTCTTTCTAGCCATTGCATTTATTAAAAAAAAGTGCAACCTATAAAGAACTTTCTGTTCTACTAAAGAAAAATATGTGGTGACACTTTTTTCTTTTCCATGACACGGATTTTTCATTAGTGGTACCAGAACTGCATCGCTTATGTTGTTATACCAGCTTCAGGAAGAGAAAATGTGCACTGTTTTATATATATATATATATATATATATATATATATATATATATATATTATATGCACAAGTAGGGAGATTAATTTGTGTATCCATCTCTTAAACCAAATTAAGTTAGTGGGATATAATTCAAATCTTATAAACATTATCATTCTTATCATTCGGTCGCATGCCTGCAAAAGTAACTGCCTATGGTGCCCTCTTTCTCTTATTGTTACCGCAGCCAACTGCCTACTCAAGCTGCTCATTTTATGAATATTATCTCAAAGTATGTTATAACTGAGTATCTTTATTTTTTCTTTTAGTTGTTTTGGTTGTTTATTGTGCATTCTTTTACTACCTCTGTATGTATGTTGACCCTCATCCTTCGACGTGGAACCTTTGTAAATGAGCAGTTTCTGCTCAAAGGTATTTGTAATCCGAGAATTTAATAAATAAAAAATAAATAAATAAAAATATTAATTGTGGATTAGTCACATTAACCAGAAAATTCTCCATTCCATGACTCATTTTGTTCCTTTCCAACCAATGATTAACCCTCGGGGAACTGATATTAAAAATAGTATTGTGCTGATCAATATTTCTCAATCTGCAAGATCCAACAACTTTTGTTTATTCCAAGCTAAGACTCAAGGTACAGTATCTGAATTTTGTTTTGTACATTGCTGTTACAATCTGCAGAAATGGCAAACAAATCTTTCATCAGAAGATTAATGACACAGTGACTTTAGTAACTGAACTAGAGTTTGAAACAATTTAAAGTAACTCTCTCCACATTTAAAAAATCAGATACTGTTTTCTGATTAACATCTCCAGGTAACAAATGTTTGGCTGCCTGCAAAGGACTACTGAGCAAAAAAATGAAATTCTATAAAGAAGGAAGAGTCTACTATGCTCACATGGGTTATTCCTTCGCACAAGTAAGCTACCATCTGTGTCATAGCATTACCAGTAAATCCTTGTTTGAAAATGGAGAATTATAGTTTTTATTTGGAATAGCTATGAACTAACAGTGCAAGAATTTCTTAAACCAATACGCCGTCCTGTTTGTGATTTCATTCTTACTGCAGACTAAAAAGATAATCCTTGGCTTACTCTGGGTAAGGTATGATTTACTTTTTATGCATACCCTGTTGAGGCAAAAAAATATTTTCTACAGTTACCATATCAATCATTTTTTGGGTGTGGGTTCTACATGTCGTGGTTAAATTCATCTTTGTTTTTATAAAAAACACTGCTACCTGCTAAAAAGCATCCTGAGGCACCCAGCTTGGTAGGATTTGGCACAGTTTCCAGACCGCTCAGAATAGGCCCCAGACCGAGTGAGACAGGGATGGAACTGAGTGTTGTAGTCTTCTCCGATCAGGGTTAAGGCAAGTCGTTGACTAGGTATTTCAACTTTGCTCTGTACCAGATGAAGACAAACACTGGGCAGAGGTTTTACATGTAGAGTTTAAGTAATGCTATGCTTTCCGCAACTGTGTGTTCAAAGACGTAGACCGATGTTGTTTACTAAGGTTTAGAAATTAATTTTCCATTTTCTTTTTTTGCCATAAGAATTTAGTTTTTTTTCCTGTTATAAACATGAACAATAATGATCCAGTAAAGCATAAACAAGAGCAAAGATTGATCATACAAAAAGGAAAGATTAGCATCTTTTAAATTGCAATGTAAAAAGGAAAAATAAAGCAGAATAGTATATAGCTGGTAAAAACAGCCAGTGCAAGTATTGCAGGACAACTTAATGTGCAGCAGTAAGTGATTTAAGTAAATGCAAAAGGAAATGGGATTTACATGAACAATAAAACAAAGTACATTTCACAGACAAGCAAATGTTAAAGTAATTAGTACAAAAGATTAAAATTAATACCAATCACTCAGAGGGATTGTAACTGCTGGGGGACGGAGGGTGGAGGTGTGCTAAAAAGGGGGGAGGGCATGGCACGGGCCACAGATAAAAGGTAGAAAATCACAGGATTGAGAGTTGTAGGACAAAGCTCAGCTGGAGTGGATTAAGCCTTGTCGCATAGAAGTGATTCTTCGGCTATTATGGAGTGAGTGAAGCAAAGTAACCCTGGAGAATATGTCCACAAGGGATTGCCAAATCTTCTGGTATACTGGCAGTTTGCCCAGAATGTAGGGTGAAGTTTTCATATAGTGGGCCGTGAGGGACAACAGATTAAACCACTCCTCAGAAGGAGGAGGGTCAGGCTTCCTCCAATGGCACAACAGTACACACCTGACCATTATCAAGGAACAGTTCAACCAGAGAATTTGATGGTGAGTTAAAGACTGATTCACCTGGGGGAGGCCTAAGCGGGCCAGGCATGGGTCCCTAATCCCAAGGTTTGGAATGACCAAAGAACATGTACCACACACTCTGCTCCAAAAAAAGGTCTATCTTGGGACAAGACCAAATTCTATGGGTTAAAGAAGCCTGTAGGGAAGAGCACCACCAACAATCATGGTTACCAAACAGGCCAATTCCGTATAACCATCGGGGTGTTCAGTAGGCCCAATGGATGACCTTAAATTGGAAGGACCGTGCTTGCAGTTCCATAACAGAACAGAACAGTGAGCAGTAGTCCATACCTGGTTCCACTTGGATGCTGAAATCTGTGTGCCCAATTCCAGTTCCCATTTTTTGTTTGGGCCATCAAGAGGGGCAGGAGTACAAACACATGTCCAAAAGGCTTTAAGTTTAGCCATTAAGTGCTGTGGGTCTTCCAGGGCAGTAATCCATTGGTTCAAAAAATGTGGTGGCGGAAGGAAAAGGGTCCTGGTGAACTTTTGTTTTAACAAAGCCCGAATCTGCAGGTAATGCCAAAAGTTGTACTGTCATTACTTATCGCCCCTGGAGTTCATGGCTATTTTTCTGTGACTAATGCCAAACGTGGGTCTGAGGTAGGCCATATTTCAATTGGAGGTCTGCAAAAGTGAGCTGGCAACCTGTTACAGAATCAAAAAGATATCAAACTACAGAGATGCCCCTCTCTTCCCAATCCCTCCATTGGAATGGCTGGCCATCAATAGTTAAAGTGGGATTGGACCAAAGTGGTTTAACAGGTGAGGAAATAGCTACAGAGCCCAGTTGTTCAGAATATGGATTCCAGATATGTGCTATGTAGTGAGCACATGGGGACACGCCTGTATGGAGGGACCAATCTGGAAAAATCAGGGCCTTGGGGGCAGGAAGCTGCCCCTGTGCCAGCTCTACCAAAAGACAACTAGGTCTATGAGAAGTTAGACAAGGAGTGTAACTAAGGACCGCCTGGTGGAGGATAGTAAAATCATGAAATAGTTTTAGATCAGGAAGCCCTAACCCTCCCTCTCTCCAGGGACGTTGCAAAGTTTTAAGCTTAATTTTAGGTGGCATCCCTTCCCAAATAAATGTAGAAATTTTAGATGAGAGATGTTTGAAAAAGGTACTAGGCAATGCCAAAGGAAGGTTTGCCAAAATGTATTGAGGTTTGGGAAGGGCCTTCAACTTCAATGCATTCACGCGACCCCACAGATAGAGTAAGGTGCTTCCAATGGAGCAGATCAGCCGCAAGGGTTTCTAACATATTCTGGGCGTTGGCTAACACAGTAGCTGACAAAGTAGCTGACAAAGTTGATTTAAGAATAATGCTGAGGCAAACAACCCTGTCTGGGGCCCACTGGTAGGGGTAGGGTAGGAATAGCTCCACAGTGCAAGCTATAGTCAAAGGTAACACTTGGGACTAGTACTAGTCAATTTATATCCCAATGATAAAGAATATTGAGAAACAATGTCCTGTAGAGCTGTGAGGGGAAATAGAAAAGTCTGAGAGGTACAAAGTGACATCATTTGCGAAAAGCAAGATTTTTTTTTAGCTCTCAGTATATACTCCTTGCTCATGGCTCCCTAGCTCTAGAGGGACCCCACAGTCCCATCCCCTGATGTCCACCAGCCAGTGCTGACCAATACCCCAAGGGCTTCCCCCCCCAATGGGGCCTGCAGGGCAACCCAAACCCCACAGAAGACTGGATCCAGTGTGGCCAGCTCCATGGCTATTTGGGTGCAGAACCTGCAAGGCACCCTCCTTCATCCTGCCGAAGCATCTTTTCTCCTCCAATGTGCAGCCTTCTCAGAGCATGCAATGATGCCCACACCAGTAGCATGCACGCTCCCATGCTCATCCCGTCAGGTGTCTGCCCCACCTATGACCCACATCGGCAGGGTCAGTGAGCCACCCTCAGCCTCTGCTAGGGGTTAGGTGTGGACCAACCACTGAAGAACCCCTCCCCAGAGAAGGAGAGCAGTCCTTGGGACACTCGATCCTTCTCCCTCCCTGCTGACCCCTGGCAGCCCACACTCTTTACTGAACATGGGTGACTGATGTGGTGCGAGGTGTGGCATCCAGCACCTCAACCCTCCGTGCCACCAGGCTGGCAGTTGAAAGCAAGATTTATTGGGGATATCACCCATCATTATTCCGGGAAATCGATGATCGGATCTAATTTTTTTTTTGCTCCTCCCTGCTCCCCAGCTGACCACTCCTTCAGGTCACCTAAGACCCCGCTGGCACTACTACTCCCCGCCAACTTCCACCCACATGTCAGTCCCCCCCCCAGATAACCCAACATGACCTTCATCAAATTGTTCCCACCCCCTCCGAGGGAGGAAGGCACTGATAGGGATTGGCCAGCACAACTTCATTGGCCCAGGGTGCTGCTGGGGAGGATAAGGCTTGTCTGGGGCTTCATGGTGGTAGGGGACTGGCAACCATCATTCAGTTGGCCACGGAGCCATTTCCTGGTTTTCTCCCCCCTTGGGAGCGTGACGTCCAGGACATCTAGGCCAAGGCCGATGTCCGTCATGCTCCCTGTTCAATGAGACCTGATATACTGCCCTACATCTGGCCTCTGCCAGAGGTCAGCAGACACCAGGATGCATACCAGCCCTCCCCCAGGAAATGGCAAGTCATCGTGGGATGCTCAAGCCATCTCCCTCTTGCTGGCCCTCCAACACCAGAGTCCATTCCTGAACCTGGGTCATCAGCTTCAGAAGCGGAAATACAACTGCTGCACTGGCAAGCTGGCTCAGATCTAATTTTAATGGCCAGAGGCTCCACCACAAAGAGGAACAAAAAGGGGGAGAGAGGACACCCCTCTCGGGTGCCTCTGTGGAGGAGAAAACGGGGGAAAGCAATATATTTGAAGAACAGCAGCCTTTAGGAAGTTGTATAATAGCTGAATCAATTAAATAAAAGAGGAGGGGAAGACAAATCTGCCATGGGCATCAAATAAATAAGCCCACTCCACCCTGTCAAAGGCCTTTTCGGCATCTAGGAACTAGGTGGCAGTGGGTTGGGCAGATTTGCTGGCCTTCCAAATCAAGTCAAAGGTATGTCAGATATTGTCAGACTCCAGTCACCCAGGGACAAAACCTACCTGATCTGGATGTATAAAGAGAGGGATAACAGGTTCCACGTGCTTGGCAAGGATTTTGGCAAAAATCTTTACATCAACATTAAGTAAAGATATAGGTCGGAACTGAGAACATAAAACACTATCCTTGCTTTTTTTGGGATTAAAGTAATGATTGCTTCCAAAAAGGTAGAAGGGAGAGTTCCTAATTTCCAAGCCTCATTAAATGAAAGTGATAATTTAGGAGCAAGCAAATCAGAAAAGGCTACATAGAATTCCATGGGGAAGCCTTCTGGACTGGGGAATTTGCCCTGACCATTCTTTGAATGGCTAGTAAAACTTCAGATGTTTGAATAGGGGCAACGAGAGAAGTGATACATCGTTCGTGAACCTGGGGAAGAGTTAGGCCTGCAAAAAAGGAGGCATATTGGTCTAAAGTGGGGTGGGCTTCCAAAGAGTACAGAGTCTTTCAGTTTTCCTGGAAAGCTAGTTTAATGTCTGCCAGTGCAGTTAATTGCACACAAGTGGAGTCTTTTATAAGAGGGATGTACTTTTTGGCAGCATAAGCATGAAGTTGAGAAGCCAGCAATTGGCCTGGGCATTCCCCGGTCTCCCAGTATTTTTGATTTAATTTATAAAGTGCATTTTCAGTTTTGTGCTGCAAAAGGTCTTCGATCTCTGTTTTCAGCTGAGAAAATCAAGAATGCAGGTGAGAACTGCCAGTGGAGTTTTGGGCAATAGAAAGTTCTACAGCCTTCAACTCGTCTTCTTGAGTTTTGAAGAGAGAATCCCTTAATTTCTTATAATGGGATGTCTGGGTTATGAACTCTCCCCGAATCACAACCTTAAGCGCCTACCATAAAGTGGCTTGAGTGCAGTCAGAGGACTCATTAAAATGGTAATAGTTCTGGAAAGTCTGGTGGAGGCAGTTTTGAATGTCTTCCTGGGGCAGGAGGGAGGTGTTGAGGTTCCACATTTTATGCCTACCTACTGACACATCCCAGGTAAAGGCTGACATGACTGGGGCATGATCTGCAATCAGAATGTTTCCAATAGAAACATCCTGTACTTTAGAAAGCATATCTGAGGAGGTTGGAATCTTATTAATACTACTAAAAGAGTCGCGAGGCGTGGTACAACATATAAAATCAAAAGTAGATGGGTGGAACACCCCCCCAAATGTCAGTCAGACCATGGTCTCGAAACAGGGCAAATACAGGACTTGACAGGGTAGCTTCATGTCGAGGGCCAGGGCCCAGAGTAAGGTCAAGGGCCAGATTAAGGTCTGCACCAATATGATGGAAGTAGGAATATCTGGAAGTTTGGTCAGGACAGAATGAAAAAAGATACGGTCAGGGTCATTAGAAGCACACATGCTACCTAAAACTACAGTAGAAGGGAACCTAAATAGGTACCTTGGATCTGCACATAGCGACCGTCCGGATCCTTAAATTCCGTGATATGCTGAGCTGGAATATTCTTTTTACACAGAATAGAGACCCCTCTTTGTTTTGAAGTATAGGCACTATAAAAATATTGTCCCAGCCATATACTACCCAGCAACTTGGAATCAGTCTCCACCAGGTGGGTTTCCTGGAGGACAGCCACATCTCAAGGCATCTTACTAAGAAATTGAAGGACTGTTCTTCATTTTTTAGGGTCATTAAGGCCCCTCATATTCCAAGATACAACTCGAAGAGAGTGTGAATTAGATATGGTAGAAGACAGTACTGGTGAAGAAATTAGAGAATAACTCAAGAGGACACACACCTATACTCCCCAACCCCCACCCGTCCCTCCCAGAACTATACGAAAATAAATACTGATTGAATTTTCCTTTTTTCTTAAGTACTTATTGTAGTATGGCAGTCTGCCATGCTGTGTTGTGTTAGGCTGTAAAACTCAGTATAGTGCAGATAATGACGTCCTGATCTGAACTGTCTGATTTTCTGTAGCGGCAGTAGTCAACTCTGTTTCCAACATCAAATTATACTTGACATTTAACATAATACCCCATGTACCTTTCAAAATAAAGTCTTTATAATGGTAATTGTGATCAAGCAAGAGGTGTTTTATGTGAGTGACAGTTTTCATGTTTTCCTTGGCTTGATATACATAATATGCATACAGTGTACCGTGTTCGGCATGCACTTCTCACACATGGAACATAAATACAAATTTTAATAACTAGAACCCAGTATTTTTATTCATTTGGTGTTAAAAAGAAACATTAATATGTCAGCTCAGCATTCTACTGGTAAGGTAAGCGTACTTGCTTCCCAAGGGGACCAAGTTTTGCACCCAACGTCCTGATCCCAGTCAGGTGGGCAGAAGGCTCAAAGGGAAATGATACAAAATCAAGAGACCTCTCCCACACACAGCTAGCCCTGGATTAGCATTTGTAGCTCATAAAATGTTTTACTGTGCTTTAAAATAGCTATGTTTGTATCTTATTACTGCTTTGTAACATCCATTTGAAATGGTTGCCATTTCACGGTCAGCCGCGCACTTCCCTCACTCAGTCTGTGCTAATCTACCCTGCTAATTCTGCAATTAGTTGATAATGCACATTAGTATAGATGGTGCAGTGAAAGTTCATAGTTGTCTGTGAGATGCTGGTGACTGGAATGAATGAGCGCATACTTGTACAAGCACACATTCATTTATTCCAAGTCAGTTGGGCGGCCAGCCACGGTGGAGAGTAGAGGACTGTGCTGGTCACCCACTTAGGGGCAGAGTGGTGGTAGTGGGGTAGTAGGGCACTACCTGATGGGGTGGGAGGTTCACTAGACACCAGGAAGTTTATCGATGGTATTTTTGTTTACATTGGTGCCAGTGATCAGTGGGGGGACACTAAACAACAGAGATTTAAATAAAACATTTATTTTATACTGTGGCTGGCAATCAGCGGGGGACTCTACACAAAAGATATAAATAAAAATATTTATTTTATACTGTGGCTGGCAATCAGTGGGGGGACTCTACACAAAATATATAAATAAAAATATTTATTTTATGCTGTGGCTGGCAATCAGCGGGGACTCTACACAAAAGATATAAATAAAAATATTTATTTTTACACTGTGACTTGTGATCGTGAGGGGGACTCTACACAAGAGATATAAAAAGAAATATTTATTTTACACTATGGCTGGTGATCAGTGGGGGGGCTCTACACAAGAAATATACATAAAAATATTTATTTTACACTGTGGACGGTGACTGGCAGGGGGAACTCTACACAACAGATATAAATTGGCCGATGATCAGAGGGGAGGAAGTCTACACAAGAGACATAAGTAAAAATACTATTTTACACTGTGGCCAGTGATCAGCGGGAGGGGGACAACTAGACACCAGGGACTTAGGTAAAAATAATCAAAGGATTTGCCATTTGTAACTTCTCCTTGCTTTGGGATTTTTTAAAGAGCAATTTGTACTTTAAAAAAAAAAGCAAGGTGAATTTATAAATGGCAAATTTTTCATTAAGCAGATCAGCTTCTCAAAGTGATCTGCAGAGGTGACTTCACTGAATATTCACCAGCGAAGTAAACCTTTGCTGCATCTGTATCCATAGCTTCAAAACCAGAACACAATTACATGTTCTCTTTATCATAAGAAAATGGACACCCCAGTGGGATGTCATTTTAAAAAAAAAATATTGGTCCAGGGAGTTATGTGATACACTCTGTGTGAGAGGAGCTTCTCTCACAGCTCTGACAACCTAGGAATGAAAATGTGGCTAAAACCAGATAAAAAAACAATCTCTTGTTTTTATAAACTCAACTGTGCAGACGTTAATCTACTCCAGTACCACTATATGAATTTAGAGAGTAAAAGAGTCATGGATAGCCAGCAAGAAATGGATTTTTCAGCCATGCCTCCAGTGTCACCTTGGGCACAAGCACATAAATGGCACAAGCAGCATTCAATGCTCGATTCTCCACTCAAAGTGGAAGGGAATGAGAGCACCTCCAATAACTGGATCACTTTTTTGCCAACCTATCTGTTATAAAAATGACCATTTTGGAACTCACCAGTGACTTCAAGACATTTTAAACCGGCACTGGAATCCCTGTCGACATGGTTCAGCAATGCTGAGACTCTCATTAGCTCAATTAAGGACACACGAGAGTAGGACAGTGCTGAGCAAATTGAACTAAGGTGCAAAGTAGTGAAACTGGATGACTGAATCGAGGACCAGGAGGGCAGAAGTAAAAGATACAACCTGGCCCTTGTTGGCATCCCAGAAAAAGCTGAGGGTGCTAACATGATATCCTTTATACAGAAGTTCCTTCAGGAGGTGGCAGGGCCCCCAGAAACTGGTATGTCCTACATAATTGAATGGGCACATCATTCTCTACAGCCCCAGCCACACCCAAATGGAAAGCCCAGAGCCATTATATTGACGTGCCTCAATTTCCAAGATAAGATTTATATTCAAGAGCAAGCCAGGAAACAAGAGAACATTATGTGGAATGGCCATCACATCTATCTCTTTAGTGATGTTATACATGCAGTGACAGACAAATAAATGGCATACAAGCCAGTGAAAAGAGCTTTACATGCTGCAAATGTAAAGTTTACAGTGCTTCACCGTGCCCAACTCCTTGTCACTGTGAGTCAAGGCACCAAGGAATTCGCTTCTGCTGAAATAGTGAAAAAAGAACTCCCTCGCTACATCCCTGGCATCAATATTGAGCATGGCTCTGCAGATAACTATTGAGTAGCCAAGAAATAAGAACTTTCTGCACCTTCTTTTGATTAAATCCTTTCGGCTGTGGTGGACCATCCCTTCCCTCTTCCTCTCCTGCCTGTACTGCTGATTGAATTACACCCTCTAGTTTTTTTTTATTAAGTGCCTTGGATTTGTTGGGGATGATATGGACTTTATTGGGCTGCATGAAACTCATCAGTGCCATAGTGAGAACCTTAACAGGCTGTGTCAAATTCAGTAATACCATTGTGGAGACACTGACTGAAAAACATGGTGGTCATTGAGGGACCTGAGTGATGCATGTCATCCTTCTAGGACATCATCGAGTTTTCCCGCCACCAGTATCTTGGGCACTCATCACAGCTGCAATCATCGGGTATTTGACAGGTCCCATCATCCTGTCAAAATCAGTTGGATTACGCACCCATGCAGAATAAAACCCATAGCAACTGCTTCACCAATTGAGATCGATTCTTCATGCAGTGACTGGACAAGCTATGCAACTGTCACAGAAGAAACTGCCAAGAATAAGTGTGTGCACATTTGCACATTCACACATTCCTTTGTGAAGCAGTTGCACACAGTTCACTGATTGCTAGATCACCAGTGGACATAGAACAGGCTCCAACTAGCCTTGGGAGCAACCCACTTCAAATGAAGACTCCACCAAGGGTCATGTCAGCCATCATGGTCTCCCCAGTGATGCTTTTGAAAACTCAAGCTTCAGAAAATGACGGAATCCTAAGGCTACACAGGTATGGTGGGCTGGGGATCAATCACAACGTGTAACTCTCCACTCCAATAATTTCACACAGCCTGCTGCACCAATGGCTGTCTGTGAACTGTGGGATGTGTTAACTATTACATCAGAAGTGGGGGTGAATGCTAGACCTGACAATGTTATTCAAGCTGGCTAGCACTAAGATGGGATAAGCAATGCGCATTTACAGAATTGCATGGCACTGAGTCCTGATGTGGGGACAGGAGTTTTCACCACCTCAAATAAATTCTGGTTTTAATGCACTCAATGGATTTGAGATTGCAGAACTGCGGGAACCCCTCATACGAGCTCCACATGGACCAATCAATCTGACCCACATGAATCAACATCTCCTGCCAGCGACATAAGGGGGGCATACAGTTAATCTCTGCTGATTCATCCTTACCTCTGTATTGATAGGACACATGAGTGACTATATGGTGATATTGGGAACAAAGCAGGCAGTGATAGCAGTTGAGGTTCTAGGAAACGAGAGAAGAGCTACTGATGGACTGGGACTTGGATCTCCTTCTTGAAAATTTCATTTATAGCAGGTATGCCACAGTTGCCTCAGTTGCCTCAGTGAATTTTTCTCCACTGCACCTAATTATATGGAATCAATAATTGTTTGATGCAAAGAGTTCTTCTCTTTTATTTACCTCCCACTACCAAAAGAAGTGCCTGTTGACAACACTTTGTTAAAATCTATAGATCATCAGCTAAATGGAGCTTTTTAGCTCTGGGCTGGAGCCCCCCCCCCCATTTCCTTTTTATATAACAGTTCAATACTTATGGACTGTAAGAGGACTGAGAGAGGACGAGTTTGGAGGGGGATTGACAAGCAGGACTGCAATAGACTATAGTGGATCAAGGGCAGCCTTTGGCTACTTTGTCATAATTTATAACACTTAAAAATACATTTCTGCTTTGTAGTGCATCTCTTTTTGAATGATTGCTATTAGGGTTATGTTTTTGTGGTTTGGGTGGGATATAGCATTATTTGGGGTTGGCACAGTTTTTTAAAAAAGTGACATCTTAACTATAGAAATATTTTTCTATTATAAAAACATCTTTTTTTGTAATTAAAGTTTTTATTGCTTTTTTCTTCACAATAACCAAACAACTTATACATAAACACAGAAGTGCTATACCGAAAGTGCACATTACCTTATCTACAACGCTGATTATGTGAACAAAGCACTTTCTGCTAACATTACAACAACAAACAGACTAACCCCCAACCCCTCCTCCCTCCCTAACCCCCAATTATAAGCCCCAACTCAACTGAAATAAGAAAAGAGGTGTATGCTTCCAAAACAAGAGTTATCTAAAGTTTATGGCTTCAAAGTCATCAAAAATGTTCTAAAGAGCCCCAGAGAATCATAATGCTCTACGCTTACACCATCTATCATAATATGTTTTCAAGTTGCAAAGCTAAGAGTACATTCCCTATGCCACTCCATAAGTGTTGGAACCTTATCAGAAGCCCAATGTCTAAGTATTAGCAACTTCATAACAGCTGAAACCAGAGAGACTCGTGCCCTCCATACTTTGGAAGTGTTTGTGGAGAAAGCAAGCAACAAACAATACTTGGGAATATCCATTTTAACTGAGCCAAGGATAGGGTCCAGCATACTACTCATAGTCCTCCAGAGTCTGCGAATTTCCGGGCATAACCATATTAAATGATATAGTGTTCCCTCTTCATTTTTGCACTTCCAACAATAGGGCGAACTAAGCGCACCCCTTCTGAATAAGTGGGTAGGAGTCAAATATAAATGATGCATGATATTGAAATGTATCAATCTAAGCCTATCCTGTTTAATAAACCTGTATGTGGTCATCCAAAGTGCCTTCCAGAACTCTGGGGAATCTTTTGTATTCAAGACTTTTACCCAATAATAGCACACCCCAGGTGAACACGAAGTCCATTTCTGGAGGAGCTTAGAACCTTGGAAACTGCATCACGGTTGCCTCGCTGCTGCATTCAAAGAGAAATCAACCTTGATTTCCCCGATCAATCGAGAAACCGACAAAAATACCGGGATAAGGCTTTATTAAGCTGTAACCACTTAAAGAAATCTGCATCCTTGAGGCCCAGCTTCTTTTCAGATCTCCAAATGTACACAGACTACCATTTAAAAATGGAAGCTACGGTCAGATTACTTATTTGGGGAAAAAGCTACAGAGTATAGGAGATCCAGCAATTTTAATTTGGGATTATCCATAACAGTTGGGCCCCGATAACCACAGCGTATACCCAAATAACGTTGTAACTGGTGATAGGCCCTGATTGACCAACCCAAGAGTTGTTTTGAAAAATCTAGGTATACTGCCAAAGGAATAAACAGCAAAGCATATAAAGAACTTTTTACCGTCTTGGCCATACCCCGTTCAATGCCCAGCCACAGAGGCGAATAAACGACTTCTCCCCCTTCCTTGCTCCATAAGGCCACCTTACAACTATGCTGGGCAAGGTAATACTTAAACAGAGAAGGGGCGGCTAAACCTCCTTTATCTTTGGGAGCTGACAGCTTTAAAAATGATATACGGGATGGTTTGCCTTGCCACAGGAAGGAATTAAAAATCTTCTGTACTCTAACAAACCAGCCCTTTGCTAAGTAGAATCCTAGCATATCTAATGGATAAAGTATCCTTGGAAGGGCAATCATTTTAAGAAGATTAAGCCTGCCCCATAAGGATAAGGAAATTGAACTCCACCTCTTGAGATCGTCAGCGATCTCTTGTAATAAAGTTGTTAAATTATCCTTAACCATAAAATGACACTTGTATAATATTTATTCCAAGAAATGTTATGGATTTGGTTTCCCAGCTTAAGTCTAGATTTTGCAAATCTGTTTTCCTAGTGTAATAATTTAACGGGAAGACTTTTGTTTTAGTATAATTCAATTTATAAGAAGATAGTCTGGAAAAGCTATTGATTTCTTCTAAAATAGGTGGTATCGAAGTCCCTGGATTCTCAATGTGTAATAACACATCGTTGGCATAAGCCGAACAAGTATAATTAGATTCCCCAATTTGTATACCTTTGATAAGTGAATTCTTCATCAGCCTACGGAGCAATGGCTCTATATACAAATTAAATAATAAAGGGAACAAAGGACAACCCTGTCTAGTGCCTCGCTCTAGTTTGAAAACGGTGACAACATTCCATTACACTTCACTCTTGCCGTGAATAGAACATAAAATTTTAACCTAACATATAAAGTTATGGGGTATACCAAAGGGCCGAGGTAGCAAACAAAAAGAGCCAGGACACCCGAGTCGAAAGCTTTTTAATCAAGTGATAAAAAGTGCAGCTGGGATTTCAGTATCTTTAGCCTTAGCAATAAGGTACATTAATTTTCTCATATGATCATGGGAGGCCTCTCCTTTCATGAAACCTACTTGTTCCCGACACACTAAGCGATCCATAACTTTTGATAATCTATTGGCAGAATTTTGCTAATATTTTAATGTTAGTAATGAGAGAGAGATTGGTGATAGCTATCTAAGCTAGAGGATCTTTCCGAGTTTTAAAATCAAGGGATATTGTAGCCTCTAGGAAACTTGGATCAGAAATACCATAATTGAACCAATATTTAAAAAGTGTCAAGTAGAGTTGGCGAGATGTCTGAAAGAAAGGTTTTATAAAAATTACTCAGAAATCCATCAGGACCTGGCGATTTATCAGGAGGTAGCTGTCGTATAACCTGATGAATCTCAGAGATCATAATTGGTGCGTCTAGGCCTTCAGATTCGGTTTTGGATAACTTTGGCAAATAAGCTGCACTTAAAAAAGCTGCAATTTCAGAGTCTGAAGGCCTAGAATCTGATTCCTGGGCATATAATTTCTGAAAATATTCCCCAAAAATCTTTGGAATTTCGCTCGGGTCCGTGCACAATTGATCCCCTGACCCACTCATTACACTCACTATATGCTGAGCCGAATCAATTGTTTTACCCAGCAATGCAAGGAGTTTACTAGCCTTTTCCCCAAATCCAAATATTGAAGTTTCGCCCGAGATAGAGCTAGTTCTGCTTGTTGGAAAACCATACCCGCATACTGAGCTTGTAATTTATGTAATTTAGCCTACTCGGAGTCTGCTGAGTTCTGAGATAAGCTGTGTTCCATACTTCTAATTGAGGATAAGAGAGAGGTTAATTTAGCTCTCTGCTCCCGTTTCCTCCTAGACGCTATCTTGATTACCTCGCCTCTTAATGAACATTTTAAAGCTGCCCAAATCATGTCTGTATGACCCACAGAACCTTTATTTTCCGCTAAAAAGTGCTCAATAAAGTCCTTCATGGCATTTAATGAGGCTTGTTCTTTTAATAATTGAGAATTTAACCTCCATTGTGGTGATCTGCGAATCTCTGGCAAAGGCCTGTAAGTTATACTGACCGGAGCATGATCTGAGATTACTCTTGTGGAGATATCAGCCTGAATCAAATTAGGAACTGCAGATGAGCTAACTAAAATATAGTCAATTCTCGAATATGAATTATGCACCGGAGAATAGAAGGAAAACTGACTTGTATCAGGGTTGAATATGCGCCAGATATCTACCAAGGCTGATTTATTGATAAAATCTTTCAGGGCCCTTTGCGCTGCAGATAGGCCCCTACGTCTATTGTGAGACCTATCTAAATCATTTTGCAGTACCAAGTTCCAATCTCCTCCCAGAATGGTGATTTTATGAGCCTCCAGGTCCATTTTTCCCAAGATATTCTTGAAAAAGCAGGGTGAATCACAATTAGGACCATAGATTGAGCCCAAAATCACCGGTTGAGATGCTAAAATGGCATGTAAAAAAATATAGCGGCCTTCCGGGTCCCAACACTCATGTATCAATTTAAAGGCGACCCCTTTAGCAATTAGAATGGCAACCCCAGCCCTCTTGGTTGAGGCCCCAGCGCCAAAAACTTGGGCTACCCACGCTCTTCTAAAGTAATGAAGATCAGCTCTTTTTAAATGGGTCTCCTGTAGGAACGCAATTTGCGCCCCTAGGTGAGAGAGGTGTTTTAGGACTACCTGCCTCTTAACCCTATCCTTGGCTCCTTTGATATTCCCACTAACCAATTTATAAGGTAAAAACATCATGCCCACTAATGTTATAATGAGGATCAGTGTAGACAGTTATTAGGTATATAGTAAAATAAATCTTCATCTGAATATTACAAATGCCCATAAAACTAAAAAGAAGCCCATCTCTTTCTAAATCATGAACTTAGTACCCCCAACCCCATCCCTCCCTCCATCCAACTAACCATACCTCCCGCCCCACCCTTAAAACATACCCCCAACATTTCCTCCTCCCCATTAATAACAAACCCCAGTTCCCTAGAACTGCACTCCTATAACTAACCTGCCACATGATACACATCCGGGCAACCCAAAACCTACCACCACCAGGTCACCAACCGGAGCCCCCACCCCGTCCCAAGAGTAAATTACTGTCCCATAATTTCGTCCTTATTAGAAGAGATCCTTAGTCCAATGGAACATTCACTAAAGTAGCAAAATCGAAGAGTCATCGTGGTCAAAGCCTGATATGACTACGGAAGTCCAACTGTGACTCCTGAAAGAAAAAAAAAAATGGGACATCTTCTCTGTATTCCGAGGACTGCGACCAGAATGATCAATGTACAAAGTCCATCCTTAGTAGATGAATGAGCCAAGCTTTCCCTTCAAGAGATCTGGTAACAGCTGCTGCAACTCCTGTGACTTTCACTTGAAGAGATCTGGTAACAGCTGCTGCAACTCCTGAGATGCCTGCTGTATGAATCGAAAAGATAGCCATTTCCCACTGAGAGACCATTAATATTGCAGGGTATTTCACTTTGAAGGCTTAGGCGCTGCAATTGGTTTGGAGACAATAGGATGTAATTCTTGTCTTCTGACTCTCACAGAATGGGGCAGGTCCTGTATAATTCGGATTTGTTTTCCTTCCCATATGAGCTCCTTTATCCCTCTGACCTTATCCAACACATGCTGCTTATCCAAGTAGTTAAGAAATCTTAGGATTAAAGGTCTGGGAGGTTGCCCTTGTGCAGGAGGAGGGCGTAAGGCCTGATGCACCCTTTCAATTATGTATTCACCCCCACCGGGAGAGAACCTGCAACTTTGAAACAGAGTTTTTGCAAAAAAGTGATTGGGGCAGATCTTTCCTCTTTCTCAGGTATACTAATAATCACAAGATTGTTCCTTCTACTGCGCCCCTTCAAATCTTCAAGCTTATCCTCCAACTTTTTAATTCTTCTTTTCACCAACAGCAACTCGAGTCTGCCCGCCTGCCTTGTCTCCATGACTACACCTACGCTTCTGTATCCCCAATCCTTCTCGACAGAAAATCCACAGATTTTTTAACTTCCTGCATATCCTCTGCTAGTGATCTGATTGATAATTGTAGTGGTTGCATTATCTCAAGGAATTTAGCTTCAGAAAGGAGAACATCCACAATAGGAAGTTGCGAGAGGCTTGCGGCCTGTTGTTTTGCCCTTTTCGCGGCCTGCTGCTTCTCTGGTGTCCGAGGTGGTGAATGCTTTGGTCGCGTTTTTTTGACAAAACTTTCCATTCCATCACTAAATGCAGAGCGCAGCAGTAATCGGGAACCACGCTCGCCGCAATTGGGAAGTTCACTTCGTCTAACTTAAAAGAAAAAACCAAATTGACGGTGATGCTGCTGGAGTCTAATGCGATCGACGCTCAGGTTGCCATCACGTGACTCCATTATAAAAACATCTTTATTGCAAAGAAGGTAAGGTAATTACACCTGGCAGGCTGGACAATTAGCTAACTGATTAATTAATTAAATACCACATAAGCACGTACTATTGTATTTCTCTGTGGCAGAGATTAATTGATTAAAGACCACAAAAGAATGTTCTTTTGTATTCCCTCATGGCTTGAGAAAGGTTGTCTATATAGGTTCCCCTAGCTGTGTATTTCAGCTCACAGAACAGTCTTTGGAGCAGGGAAGTGAAATGCTCTTTTACTATAGCAGCAGAAAACCTCGCTAGCCGGTCAGCAAGTCCTTTTGGCAAACAACCTTTAAAGAAATTTCACTAGAGCAGACCAGAGCAGAGCAGCAGTACAACTCAAAGTACTGGGAGTTAAGAATTTAAATTGACAGCATGGCAAAGTAAGTAGAGATTTGTTACTGAGTTCCATTTTCAAAACCCACATGTAATTTATAATTATTATTATGATTTAAGGTTTTTTCTTCTTTTCTTTTTGCTTTTTCTATTTTTTATGCCAGATTTTAAACAAGTTAGACTTTTTTAAATTGTCTGTTTTTTTGCAGTAACACAGGGTTGAGTGATATGCTAATTGTTTTTTTTATAGGGGGTTGGACAGGAATTGCAAGGGATAAAATATTATGGGCCCCATTTTCAAACCTGGGGGATGGCTGGCACATCTAGATGGAAAAGAGGGTTGGGGCAGTGATTTGTTTTTAAGTCAAACATGGTTTTGTACAGGATGGAAGGGGGCACTGCACTGTGGAAAATGGGTTGGGGAACAAGTTATTTGTTATCCGACCAGGGATCGGGGGGGGGGCACTACACTTTGGAAAAGGAGTTGGGTGCCTACTTTTTTGTGCTGAAACAGGGATAAGGATGGTAGGGGTCCCTATACTATGGAATGGGGGCAAGGGTTGGGCTACGGGGAATGGGGTTCAGGGATTGGGGGATTCCACTAGATTACCAGGGACTGGGGCACCCAACTTTTACTGTTTCTACCATGATTGGGTTTCGGGAATGGGAGGGGGGCTTGCCACTGGGCCACAGGGGCTGGTGGCTACTGTGCTGCTGTGTGCAGTACAGCAGCCCACCTCTGGGTGGCTATAAGTTAGGCATGTTTCTTCCATGCCTAGCTTTGTATAGCACATCTCCAAGATGTGCGGGCAGCTGCACCACATATCTCTGCTGAATATGGGGATGTGCTGCATATTCATGGGCACTCCTCCTGGAGATGTGCCGAATACATTATCACTGTGCTTGGGTGCAGCTGGAGATGCACAGTGCATCTCCACCCTTTGAATATTGCACTGATGCACATTTCCTTAGATGCGCCAGTGCATCTCCTTTGAAAATGTCCCCCATATGTCTACTTGATTCAGTTGAACTTACATATTCACCCCCAGTGTTGGAACTAATCAAGCTGTGAACAGCCAGAGCTTGGAAATTAATCAGAGGGACAAGTCAAGTGAAGCAGAAATACCTAGACTGTGACCAAAAGCACTTTCCCACGGATGACTAAAAACAGCTTATAAAGATTGCCTTACAAACAAGGGCTGGGAGCAACATATCCTGTAAAAATGATGGCTGAAGATTGGTAGCCGAAGTCTGAAGGTTTGATTTAAGGTTTGACATAAGACTGAACAAAAAAAGGACTTACTCCTTTTTTTTTTTTTTTTTTTTAAAAAGGGTTCAGTACTGATAATAACAGTGCAATAGTGTAACAGTGTTAAAGTCTAGTCCAAAGCAGATTTTGACAGCTTTTTAGAGCTTTGTAAGTATAGTGGTATATTCATCTGAGGACCTTACAGGACAAATAGGTATTTTAATTATTGTATCACAGACTTGTATCTTATATAGATTCTATTTGATTTAAAGCTCACACTTTTTTAGAACTTGGTAAATAAAAAATAAGAATGTATTACTGTTCTAACAATTTGTTTCATTTTTCTTAAAGAAACAGGCCGGATATTCAAACTCAGTGGGCTGCATGCCCATTGGCTCTAGCTCTGCACTTGATCACGTGCAGCCCTACCGGACAGTCAGTCGGCGGCGGTGCAGGGTGGCAGGCGGGTGGATGCTGCCGCCCGCCGCCGCCGGGGAGAGCGGGTGGTGGGGCTTTGTGGGGGTGGGGTGGGGGACACTACCAGGAAGATGTTTGGGGGTTGTCACTGGACATTCTGCCCGCGATCGGGCATTACGGTCCACTGACCACCAGGGAGATATTCGGGTTGGGGGGTCTTTTACATTCTGCCCATGATCGGGCACTGGGGTTGTCATGATATGTTCTGCCCACGATCGGGCATTGGGAGATGTTTGGGCGGGGGAGGGGGTTGTTTTTACGTTCTGCCCGCGATCGGGCTGGTGGGGGGGCACAGGGACTGAGTTGGGGGCCAGCCATGGGTGGCAGCTGCTGTGGTGCACCCTGCAATACAGCAGCTCACCTGTGGGTGGCCCTCAACTTGATCCTTTTTTTTTTGGCTCAAAGTTGTGCAGGCGCAGGTTGGGGGTTGCGCCTGCACAACTCTGCACAACCCGACTGAATATCGGGTTGCGCAGTTTATGCATGGTTCCTCCCCCTCCTGTTGAGCATGCATTCATTTGCATTGCACTGTTGCTCAACCTGTTTTCACTAGGCTCACTGCCTCCTGCTGAATATGTGGAAATGACGCAGTAGCGGACTTGGCATGCGCCAATCAGTTGCGCATGGCGCAACCCTTTTGAATATCTGGGCCACAGTGTTTTAAGAATTGCTAAAGTCCATACAAAATTAGTATATGAAAGAGCAAGGAATGGTCACCAGGGGTACAAAAGCAAAACCAGAAGATAACAAGATCACAATTCCCCAAGTCCAACCAAATTCTACAAGAAAAAACCAAAAAGGAACAAAGGAAATAATATTGGGAGGCAGTATAGCGCAGTGGTTTAAGGCTCTGAGCTGCAAATCTGGTGACATCCAGCAGACCAGACCTGGGTTTGAATCCCCCAGCTTCCACTTGCATACTGTGTGACCCTGAGCAAGTCACTTAACTTCCCTGTGCTCCCAGGTCGCTCCTGTAAAAAAGGTTTCAGCTTAGTGTGCTACTCCTGGTTAAACAACTGAAAAAAGAATAGAGAGAGGAGCAAGTTAATTCAGAAAGGGAGGACAGTAGTGTTAAAGTAGTTGATAAAGACTAGGTATCAAAAGATAAGAGTAAATCCAAGCAAATACTGATAAATAAGTTTCTCGGTACTTCTACTCCACACTCTCAAAAATAGATGGCAGAAAAAGTACACTCTAAAATTAAGAAGTGAAACAGAAAAGGGAGACTTCATGTTAAATGAAGGGGGTGAAGTAATTATTATTAGGAGGCACTACAAGGGTAAAAACGAACATGTCACTACCAGCAAAATTAGACAGAGGATTAGAACTTGTAAGTGATAACCTAGGTAACCAAACCCAGGTGCTCTCTGGTATAGGGAATAGAAAGGCAGGCAATGTTTCACCTCCAACACTAATTGAGTTTGAGTGGGAACCCTTTCCTGAGGCAGTGACAAAGTTAGATCATACTAATTCTCCATTATAGAACTCTTCCTTACTGAATCAGTCAGTACTAGTCAACAGCAAGGGAAATGACACTTCCATTAGGCAGTCTAAGGACACTAAGTATTCTAAGGACAAGCCTATTTAAGAATTAGTAAAATACTGAATTAGTAAAATACTATCTACCCCTTTTACACCCAGGTTAATACAGGCCTTAAATGATAGTCATATGGCAAATGTATTATTACTGGAACAATGATATATTCTGAGAGATGAAATATCATCAATTAAATTAACGTTGGCCCACCATGAAGGATTGATTAGAAACGTATTTAGGGAACTGGTACAAGCTGAACTTGGGAAAGAATTGGATTTAATGGAGACTGGACCACCAAGCAAGGCTGAAACCAAAACTAACCTAACCTCAGATTCTTTGAATCAAGTTTCATCATTACCAAAATGGGGGCATTTGGCACACAAGAAAAGGAAAGGGAACAGTAGGAATGGGATAGAATGAAAAATAGAGATAAAAAGCCAAACACAAAAAGTGGTGCCCCACTTCAAAATGGGAACAAGATAACTAAAAAACGTAAAAAGGGAAACAAGGAACAAAATACAGAAACAAGCCCCAAAGAAAAATGTGGGAAATCTGGATGCCCAGTTCACTTTCAATAAGGCCAAATAAAGAGGGCTCAACCTGAGCTCACCATTTTTTTATTTTTAGTTTTTGTTAACCGGGTAGGTGCACTAGCCATAAAATGACTATTGTTAGGCGTGTTCATAGTGCACAAGATGATGCAAAATAAAGAAAAACATTAAACAAAGTGGGAGATTTGTAATGCTACAAAAGCTAGGCACCCAGTAGAAGAACAAAGGCTAGCACTTTACTCGGATGTTTCCTCAGAGAGTATTCAAAGTTTACAATAGAGATACATATTCCACAAATGCCTATGGCTATCAGGGAATGAAGTAGTTATAGCAGCCTATGGCATGTGCCAGAATAAAAATGAATCCCCAAAGTCACTGCAAGACATTTTGGTACAACTACTAGAGAAAGAATTGGAAATACCAAATGGTCAGAATATTTTGATTTATGCAAAGAGAGACTTATCAATACCAGAAGAGCCAGTGTTTTTACTACTATCAGATATGGAGATCATGATATGGATATGGAGACAGATGTTCACTCTAGGTCATTTGGGGTTTAATGCAGAATCACCTGCCACAATAGTAAACTGTCTGAATGAAATAAAAGATCATTTTTCTCAGGGTAAATATATTCTCAAAGATGACCTAGATAAACAGTTACAGACAAATAAAATATTTATCCCTAATGGTGAAGGAGGCGAAGGTCACGATCTTCTTACGTTACATGAGATTGAAAAACCACTTCAGGAAGCACAAAATTCCCTGAGGACAGTGTGCTACATGCAATCAAATGTCTTGAATGTAAGGATGGGATACATGGGAGCCAAATGGGTAAAAAGAGAAAATGGATGTACAAATCAAGGATAGATGACATTCGCAGTAAGAGATGTCATCCTGTACAAGCTAATATTATCTGAAGCCCATATATTGGATCGATTGGCAATTTTACTTTGTGAGTGGCCTGAAAATCAAAAACAGGAAAACCACAATTTGTATAATTTTATTTACTTATTTTTATTTATTTAGTTAGTTTTTGTTGACCGGGTAAGTGCACTAGACAAATTTTGCCTACTTTTAGGTATGATCCAGGGGACGGGGATAGAGATGAATGCCAACTGACCTTGAACCAGATTAAGCTGTTGGCGGTATTTTTAGTGAATGGGGGAAATTTGGTCAGGGCATCAGGGAAATTACTAACATACTAATTGCCAGCAGATTAGGCCTTACGGTCTATTGAGTCTGCTCAAACCTCAGATCCCTAGTTGGGTACCGAGGCCCCCCCCCTTGTGTTCCAGAAACGCCTATCATCCATCTCCACCCCCCCCGGGGCCAGGCCATCATCTGACACATTTGCATTCTGTATTTGTCCCACTCTCTCTTGAAGCCCTCCACTGTTTCATTACTTTTTTCGAGAAGTGCCATGGGATCTTTAACAGCCACCTGAACTACCACCAGAACAGGCAGATTGGATCTCAGTTTAATGTCTCATCCAAAAGATGTCACCTCAGGAGTGCAGCACCCCCCTCATGCTGCACTACAGTGTCAGTATTGGGATTTAACCCAAGTGCCTGGTGTGGGGATAGAACCCACAGCTTTCAGATCTTCCAGCCTTAGAGGTGAGTGTGCTACCTGCTGAGCCACTGACACTGATATAATAAAGCAGATACGGAAAGACTTGACCACTATGGTATACCAACTCAAAATTGCTTTCAGTGCCTAACTGACATAGGACAAGACTGACTTAATGAGAAGGCACAGAATGCAGTCTTGGAAAATTCTATTAATATCCGGAAGAGAAATGGATTATTATTACTATTTTATTATCTTGGAACATAGCAGGTTATCTAAGAAGCATCATAGACCCCCTGGATTTTGAAAATTTCTATCAGAATATATTATCATATGCTTACAGGAAACTTGGTCTTTAGAAAATTTACACCTAAAAGGTTATACCTTTATATCTTCAAAAGCAAAAAAATTTGCTAAATATGGTAAACCAGCAAGGGGACTTGTACCTTTTGTCAAAGTAAGGAAAAATATTTAGGTTAAATCCGTAAAAGTATCTACACCAAATTTAATTATAACATTGCTACAATGGGATGAGGACTTGCTATTCATCTGTAACTGTTATGTTCCTCCACAAAATAACAATTATTATGACCCTGAGACTTGAGAAAAACTAGAAACTTTATTACATGAAGCTATACAGGCATATCCTGAAGAGGGAGTACTGGTAGTGGGCAATTTTAATGCCAGAACAGGAAATAAGGTCCCAGACATGAATGTAGATGCTGGTATTCCACTGCTAACAAAGACATCACAGAACAAAACTGTAAATAGGAGTGGCAGAAGATTATTACATATATTAGAGACATTGGGCTTAACTACATTAAATGGTTTATTAAAGGGGGAAATTCTCCATATTTCACATATCTAACCCCAATGAAGGCTAGTGTAGTAGACTATACATTAACATTTCCATGGCAGATACAGGATTATGAAGAACTCAGTGTAGTTTTAAGAGTTGAGAGTGATCATTATTTGGTATCACTTAGGTGTAAGGCCCCCCCGAAATCTACTGGTAAACATGATCAAACATATTGTTGCCCACAGACTGAAGTTAGGAATCAAAGAAGAGTAACGTTTTCACAGTGAATAGAGGCAGACATTATGGAAGCCATGGCTACAATGAAAAATTGCCAAGAAATAAACAATATAACCTTGGAAACACCTCTCTTACTTATTTACCAAAATATACAAAAAATATGTGGGACTTTTCTGCCACTGCTACATTGTCCTGTGAAAGTAAAAAAAAAAAAAAGTGAAGCATGGTTTGACAATGATTGTAAAATATTTAAATCTAGACTTTCATGTTTTAAAAGATTTGTAAGACAAAATCCCACAAAAGAAAATGATTCCTTATTGAATATATACAGAAAGGAATACAAAAATGTTTTATTAGAGCAACGTCAGTTATTTAAGCGATAAGCCACGAGGGGGTGTGGGTTATCGGGGGAGCTACCACGGCTGAAGTGGCTTGCCACGAGGTGCAGCCGAGTGGGTTAATCCTCACCAGCCATGATAAATCCCCCAATAACCCACATCCTCTGAGTGACTTATTGCGATTATACCAAGGTTAATTTTTTTTACTATAATAAAATGCAACTTCTAAAGAGGTTGCTTTGTTTGTTTATTTTTATTGTATTTATTCCTGGGTTGCAGATGATTAGGATTTAGATGACCATCATTTGCTCCTCAACAGCCATTGGTTATCAGAGGATTTACACAGGTGGTAAACTGCCAGTCTGACCATTTCATTGGCTGTTCACTTATGTCCATGGTATAATTCAAGTTAAACGATGATCACAAATGTTGGAGGCCATAAACTTAGGGGATAACAAGATGTTTTGGCTGATGGTGGCAAAGGGTACAGGAAGCTATGCCAACACTATTTCAGCACATATTTCTCCCTCAGATTAGGTTCATTATTATCACAGAAATCAGACAACCGAAAAGGACCCCAATGGCCCATTAAGTCTACTCCTCCCCCCACTCATCTCCTTTTCCATCGGCCCTCCCCTTCCCCCCACTTACCAACTCCATATGTCTGTCCCATGCCCTCTTGAATCCATCCACTGTTTCAGCCCCCACCACCTCCTCTGGTAGTTTGTTCGAGGCCTCCATCACCCTTTCCATGAAGATTTGGCCCATATCATAATAAATATATAATATCATATCATACAGTTTTTTATGATAGATAATTTGAAATCACGCAACCAAAGGTTTTAGATCAATTAAAAAATGCCTCATGTCCATTAAATAGAACACCAGAAGAAACAGTTAATACAATTAAATGTGTAATACCAAATGAGGTATCTGGACTCGATAAAGTCACCCTTTTTAGGGCTGCAGTGGGCATAGCCCTGTAGACCTCTTGCTAGGACTAGGAGAAAAGCATTCCCACATTTCTTACAAATGAACAACCCATTGAGGTGACAAAAGTCACTTCTGCATCTGTGTACCGTGCACTACTCCACGCTCGCACTACTTTTTCTTTTTACCAACCTGGAGAAAAACTGTTTCGGCAGTCAGCAGGTCCATAACTGCTGAAGTACTTTATCACCCACCTGACCCTCCCTCTCTGCACCCCCCAGAAATGCAACAGTGGCACTGGGGGGTGCCCAGCCCCACAGTGTAGAAATTCTCATCCCATCCCCCTGCCACTACTGCACATGCATGGTGATTTCTTATGTGTGTGTGTGTGTGTGTGTGTGTATATTCAGATGTTTCAGGTATGATAAAGCACAGTAACTTGCAGTAATGACATGTCACAAAATCCTGCATGACAAAAGGTCCTAATTGCCATTAAATTACAATGGCCCCTGCAGTGAAATATAACATTCTGTGATATTCTGCAGCATTTCTGCACTTCATCCTGGCTTGACACATGTGTGTGTGTGTGTGTGTGTGTGTGTGTGTGTGTGTGTATGTGTGTGTGTGTGTGTATATATATATATATATATATATATATATCTCCTCCCCCACCCTCCCCTCCTTCTCAGCACCCCCCCGAAACATAACACTGACACTGGGGGTGCACAGTCCCTCCATGTTGAACAGCATCTTCATCCTGTTTTTTTTTTCTTTAACATGTAAGAAGAAAACTGTCCATCGATGTCTTTTGCATGGTTACAGTCCCCCCAACCAACCCTTCCACTCAAAGTCCATCACCCTGCACCCCCTCAAGCCCTTACTTACCCATTGGGGACCAATATTGTAATCCTGTTTGGACTGCAGACATGTCTTCATTCTTCTAAGCCAGACCACGAACTGAAGAAACAGGTATGCCATTCAATGTATTTCAATGGGGTTTTAAACCTAGAGACATAACTTGGCCATTTTTGCATATTTTTGGCCCAAATGTTCAACATGCCTTTTTTGGGACCTCACCTTATGAACAATGTCACTGTCATTAAACAAATCTCTCCTGAAAGGTGATTTTGAGGTACCTGCACAAAATCACATTTTGGGCAGGATTTAAAACTTTCTCTGGCACTGTTCATGAGATGGGACCATAAGAAGGGTATGTAGAAAATTTGGTGTAAAAATATTGAAAAACAACAAAGTTATGAGCCCACATTGAATTTTACAAATGCAGCCTTGTAACTTTGGTAATTGTCAACATTTTAACCTCAAATTTACAACATAGCTGTATCTGTACAGCACCTCATGAATGTGACAGCTGTCATTTTTCATATCCTGGCCAAAATGTTTTATTACATCAAGAAAGGTGATTTCACAGTCCCTGCGCAAAGTCACATTTCAGGCAGGAGTTAATTTTCTCTGCCCTTTTTCATAAGGTGGGGTCAAAAGAAGGCTATGTTGAAAATGTGTAGTAAAAATATTAAAACTCAACAAAGTTATGAGCCTACGTTGAATTTTTCAAATGCAGGCTTGTACGTTTGGTAATATTCAATATTTTAACCCCAAATTTTCACATAGCCATTTCTTTACAGCACCTCATGAATGTGAAAGCTGCCATTTTCAACTTCTGCCCAAAATATGTTTTAACATTTCAATAGTTGATTTCACAGTCCCTGCACAAAACTGCCTTTAAATCAGGAGTTGAAGATTTTCTTTGCTTGTTTTCATGAGGCAGGTTCATAACAAGGTTATGTTGAAAATTTGGTGTGAGTTTCCTAGCTCCCTGAAGGAGGCTGTGGTAACACGCCTCTTGAAGAAAGCTTCTTTGGACCCTGACTGCCATGCAAACTACAGACCAATCTCTAACCTCCCCTTCTTAGGGAAGGCGATTGAGAAGGTAGTGGCCGTATAGCAGGAGAACCATCCATGATCTCTATGAACCCCTCCAGTCCAGTTTTTGAAAGAGGCATAGTACTGAGACAGCGCTGGTTTGGGTGCTCAATGATCTCCTGATGACTAGGCACCAGAAGAGCCATTCCATCTTGGTCCTTCTAGTTCTCTCATCAGCTTTTGATGCTGTGAACCATGCGGTTCTACTCGACTGCCTGAGGTTCATCTGTGGACTTTCAGGTATAGTCCTCAGGTGGTTTACATCTTACCTCACTGGAAGAACGCAGAGAGTGGTTTCTGAGATTTATTCCTCGGACCCAATTTCCCTGTTTTTTGGGGTTCCTCAGGGCTTGGTGTTGTCCACCATGTTGTTCTCAGTGTATATGCTACCCCTCAGAGACATTGTAAGAAGGTATGGGCTGAGGTTTCACTCCTATGCTGATGATACCCAGCACTACCTTTCTTTTGCACCTTACCAGGATGGAGCTGTCTTGATTTTTAATAACTGCCTCATAAAAATCCAGGAGTGGATGGATTCGAGTTGGCTGAAGTTGGACTCAGAAAAGACAGAGGTGCTGGTTGTGGATCTGATGTGTCAGATGGGGGGCCGGGGGTTGGTTCACCCTCTGGGCTTTTTCTTGGGGGTGTTCCACTCCTAACCTCTGAATAGGTGGGTAACCTGGGGGTAATTTTTGATGAAAGGCTGACTCTGCATTCACAGGTGTGGCCGTTGTCAAGTCCTCATTTTACCATCTGAGGAATATCTCCAGGATTAGGCACCTTGTTCCATCTGGTGATCTTTCTACTCTGGTCCACGCTTTTGTGTCCTCGTGCTTGGACTGCTGCAACTCCCTTTACCTAGGGCTTCCTGGGGTAGAAATCCACTGCCTGCTGCTGGTGTAGAATGTAGTGGCCCAGCTTTTGACTGGTACTTCTTGGTCCAGTCATATTTCGCTGATTCTGAGTGGACTGCACTGGTGGCCAGTTCAGTGGTGGATCACCTTTAAAGTCAGTCTTCTGACTTTTAAAGCCCTACATGGACTTGTTCCAGACTACCTGAAAGAGCTCTGGGTCCCTTACTGCCCCGGGCGATTGCTCTGCTCACCTAACAAGGGGTTGCTAGAGATTCTGAGGGTGTGTCTGAAATCTTCTGGGGCCCGTACATTTATACATGTGGCCCCAACCCTCTGGAATTCTCTACCCCATCAGTTATGGGAGTACGCGACCATGGAGGGATTTAAAAAGGCCCTGAAAATGTATTTATATATTCAGGCTTTCGGTAACTGATTTTATATTCCTAAATTTAACAGCTATTTTAATTATTTGATATGTTTTTAAAACTTTGTAAGGCACCTTGGTTTTTGAAAGGTGCCAAAGAAATAAAGTTATTATTATTATTAAAAATATTAAGAAAATAATTTACAATATTTTTACCTGCAAATTCCTCAGCTGCAGCCCTATCAGGTCTGGCCAGAGTTTGTTTGTTTAAGTTAAAGGTAGAATGGTGGAGTCACTTTTTGACAATATTGTTAAATAAATTGATTAAGGAGACCCACATACCCCAAGAGTAGAAAGGCAACATAATAGTCCCAATCTATAAAAAGGGAGATACAAATTTATCAGAAAGCTACAGACCAATCAGCCTTATTAACATATTGGGAAAGATTTTTGCTCAAGTTTTATTAACCAGACTAAACTTATGGATTAAAAATCAGAACATCCTGGATATTTATCAAGCAGGATTTAGAAAATTATACTCAACCCTAGATCAAATAGTTGTACTACATCATCTAATTGAGAACCACTATGTAAGGAAATGGCTATCCATCTATTTGGCATTTGTGAATTTTAAGAGGGCATTTGGCAGTATAAATAGAGTACTACTATAGGAAAAACTCTATAAATTAAAAATAAACTGCACAATACTTAGAATAATTATAAATTTATATACAGGGAACTGTTCAACTGTAAGATACAATTTGGAGGGAAATAATTCTAAACCATTTCGATCCAATAAGGGAGTGAAACAGGTTTGTATTTTGGCATCTCTTCCATTTAACCTCTTTGTCAGTGACCTGCCAATATTGTTCCAACAAGGCAAAACTCATTCTCCAGAAGTAAGAGGGACTTTAGTTCTAGCCCTTATGTTTGCAGAAGACTTAATCATAATTTCAGATTCCCCATCAGGATTAAAAAAAGCAATTGCGCTTATTATATCAATACTGTGCTAAAAACAACCTAATTATATATACAAAAAGACCCAAATACTTTTATTAGGGAAGCGTAATTTAAAGCCTCATTGGCTATACAATGGCATACCTCTAGAGGTGGTTACAAATTACTAGTACCAGGGATATCACTTTTCAGACAATAATAAACCGACTCATTATATAAATTACATGTTGAATTAGCTAGCTGTAGCTAAAAATGTCCTTTTGAGATTTAATGCCAGGTATGGAGGACACTCTGTGATTTCAATTTTAAAAGCATCAGGAATGAAGTTGACTCCTGTTGCTGTCTATGCTGCAGAGATATGGTATGATAAGAGTTATGATAAACTTGAAAACCATTTGTACAACCATACAGAACTGTTCTACAGGATTCCTAATCAACTTCAGCAGAAATAACAAGAGCTGAACTAGGTCACTAAAAAATGAGTTATTTGGCTCTTGCAAGAAAGCTCACTTATTGGACTAAATGTACTGCAGCTGACTCAACTAGGTTAATCAAAAATGTTTAGTGTAAAACATTATTTGGACACAAGACAATTCCACTTCAAATTGGTTAAAAGATATTTTAAATACTTTAAAAATACTGAACTTGGAACATCTATGGATTGACTCATTGAAAAATATAGTCGTATCCTATGAATATACTAAAATAATTAAAAGTAAACTTAAGATATTATCCTATGAAAAATATATAGAGAGAATTAGATTGATAAAACTACACAAATGGCATGCTTTAAACAAAATTAATCAAGTTTTGGAATCATATCTACTTTTCCTTAAGGAGAAAAAAGATCAAGCAAAATTTATTAAACTCAGGTTGGAATTGTATCCATCCAAAATTCTACAATAGATTTACACCAAGAATAAAGAGGCAGATTTTAATTTATTGTTTATTATTGATAAATATCAGATAACACCTTTGAGTCAAAGGCTTTTTTAGACAAATTTATATTGTAGTTGTGGACACAATTCATTAGAATTTCTCCCTCATAATGTCCTTTATTGCCAAAAATACAATAAAATAAGAAACATTTTTTTCGACAGTATTTTGCCAACAATGAAATGCCAAAGGAGGGATTTCTTAGAATTCTTTTGAATTCATCAATTGCAATTGTAGCAAAGGATGTGTTGAAAAATAGAAATTTAATAAATCATTTTGTCAAATAAGAAACAAACCAGAAATGTGGGTAACACTTTATTTTAAGTGTCCATAACTACATTATAATTACTGTATAACTATGCTGTAACTTCACTGTAACTACTGTGTAGTTACTGTACATGTAACTACTATGTAGTTGTTAACTAGTTTCACAGTTGCATGTTAAGTAGTTACACATAATTTGTATGACTGTATGACATAACTGCACTGTACAGTAACTACTGTGTAGTTACATGTAACTACTATGTAGTTGTTAACTAGTTTCACATGTGGGTATGATGTAGTTAAGCAACTTGCAAACAAGTGCAACTACTAGAGTCTCCCTTTCAGCACAAATCCTTTCATTCTGACAAGTGTAACTATACATATAACAGCTGTTGCAAAGTGTAACAGAAAATCTATTGTGCAACTACCACTCTATCTCTTCTTGTATTATTTGTTTGTATAAGGGCAACTACAAATGTAATAGCTACTGCAAATTGTAACAGCATATCTGTTGTGTAACTACTATGTTACTACTTTTTGGAATTATTAAATCTGTTCCTATGAGTGTAACTATATATAAATGCCGGTAGTGTGCACTGTTTCAAACTGTCTATGTCTATCTGACGTTCATTTAAAAGGTAATCACGCAGAAAAATGTTAGTAAACATGCAGTCTAATATTGTGAATTGAGATGTAACTGTACACAAAAATATTTCATTTGCATAATTACTAATTGGCACTATACCAATATTATGGCTAAGAAATAATGGTACTGTTTTCACAGTTAATGACTAGGTAACATGTATTTGCAGCTGCACACACTTACATTTACCATATGTCAGTACTATAGCTGCGATGTAAGTTCTCATACAGAAATCAGTTCCTCAAGAACTTATTGGTTACTGAACATGCAGTCTAATATTAGACCCTATTCACACAGGACCTTATTCACTATGGGGCAGGTAATATGCACCAGAGGTGCATAACCTGCCTGCAGAGATCAGCACTCATGGACAGGTGCACTTCAGCAGTATTCACCACCAGACACTACCTGTCTGTGGCCTCATCCACCTGGTCCATAGGACTCTGCAAGGTGGCCATGGGAGGAGTTGCAGACCTGGCCAGGCATCCAATTAGATGTCTGGACTGGGACCCACTGTGGATCCCATATGCATCAGGGCACACATTGGCAGTGCTCCCTACAGATGTCCAAGGGCCAGCAACTGTGGTGGTGGGAGGAAGGCAATGCCGCCAGCCCTCTGATGGCACCAGAGAGGTGCACAGGGACAGGGTGGGGGTGATGTCTGTCAGTGGTGCAGGGGGTAGGCACTGTACCCTGCTGTTAGTGGGGGGTGGGCAGGCAGTGCTGTTCAGGTGCAGGGGCAGCATCCATGACTTGTATCCCTGTGTGGGAGATTCTGCTGGAAGGGGGGACTGATGTGTACTGGGGCAGGTGGGAGGCACCGGGTGGAGATATGCAGTGGCCCTGGAGGGTGGGTGGGCTACTCACCTTATTGTCGGGTGGCTCCCGATGTGTTCATGGGATGCATAGGGGGCTTATGGCAAGATTCTTTCTGGCATAACCTGTGCCCCCTTCGCACCCCTGTGGCCAGCACTATGTGCCTTGGTGTATTGCATATATTTATGGCATGCCCCTCACCTGCCCCAGATTGTTGTTTTTTGTGCACCCTGTTTGTGCATTCTATGCAGCTTGTGTGCAGGGTACAGAGTTGCTAAGTGCCCCAGTTATGCTGCTCATAGCCACTCTGCCCCATAGTGCATAGGGCCCATAGGTGGCAGGGAATATTCCAAATGTGCTTTCCCAGGCCTGGTGATCAATACCAGCCATCCAATCAAATGGACTGACCAGGAGAAGACTGGATCCTGCACTCTGTGTGGATAGGGGAATTGTGAATTATGGGTGGTCATCCCATTACTGCTGTTTTCCAGTAAGGGGACCTACTGGTCTGCCTATGTTTACTGCCTTACCTACAGCCCTCATGGTATAGTCAGAGAACTGGGATAGCTTGATGTGAAGGATGATGCACATTTCTTAGTAACTGCAGCAGTGTTACAAGCCAATAAGCCAATAAGTAATTAACTGTACTCAATATATTCAATGTATTCTATTTCCTGTACCTTTCTCTGTTAATGTAAGTGTATTGTGTATTGTCTGTATTAACTATGTACCATCTTTATGGCCCAGGTCATGCCTGAGATATATATATATATATATATATATATATATATATATATATACAGTATAGATACCGTAGATATCTATATCTATCTATCTATATATCTATATTATATAGATATATAGATATAAATATATCTCTATATTTATTATATATATATATATATATATATATATATATATATATATATATAGATATATGTATGTAATCACCAGTTTGCTGTGTGGATTGACGGTGGGTGATGCCAGATACACATGCAGGGACCCTTCCTTAGCCATTACATGCTCTTCCCACTAGTTGAATGAGGTGGCAGCCATGGTACCAACCCTCACACCAATCTACCACGGCCCTCTGACTATACCATGAGGGCTTGGGGCCTGGTGGTAAACACATGCATGTAACAGCTAAGGAAGAGTTTCTGCATGTGTGTCTGGCATAACCCACCATCACTACATACAGTGCGCTGGTCCAATGGACTGCTTTCAGGCATGACATGGGCCATAAAGATGGTATGTAGGTAATACAGACAATACACTTACATTAACAGGGAATGGTACATGAAATAGAATACATGAATATATTGCATGTAGCTTGGTACAATTAAGTGCAAGAATACAGCTGAAACACAATAAAGCTGCAACTAAAGCGTTAGTGCAATATACATGATGTACAATCAGTCAGTCTTATGACTGTTCAGCATTGTACAATGGGTCAGTTTAGTCTTAGGTACAGAAGAATTAGGACTCTCATCTGAGGTAAGCCATGCTCAACCCCCACTCACCCACCTGAGAAGCAGCAGAACAGGGGTGTGGGTGCAACAGAGGTGTGGGTCAGTCTCACGAAAGCAGCACATTTAAAGTTATTTAAGTACACAAGACACATTGTGAAACTAGTTAACTACATAGTGTTACAGTGTAGTTATACAATAGTTACAGTGTAGTTAGTGACACTTAAAATTATCCTTAAGAAATCACACCCTCATGAACTTATTGCAGTATGGCATGGTGGTTAAAAGCACTGACCTGCAAATGTGGAGAACTGGGTTTGAATCCCAGAACCACCACTTGTATACTGTGCAACCAGAAAAAAAGAACTAAAAATATACATGCAATCTAATACTGTAAATTAATATACAATAAAAAATAATTAATTTACATGATTACTTATTGACTTTTAACAGTGCTGTAGTTACTAAGGTATGTGCTGCTTCTGTGGCATTGTTTCCACAGTTAACGACTAACATGTATTTGCAAAGTAAGTATGCAGAAACTGACACCTAAAATAAAGTGTAAGAAGAAGGGTGTAACAGTGCTGTAGTTACTAAGGAATGTGCTGCTTCTGTGGCATTGTTTCCACAGTTAATGACTAACTAACATGTATTTGCAAAGTAAGTATGCAGAAAGTGACGCTTAAAATAAAGTGTAAGAAGGGTGTAACAGTGCTGTAGTTACTAAGGAATGTGCTGCTTCTGTGGCATTGTTTACACAGTTAATTCCTATCTAACATGTATTTGCAAAGTACAGTAAGTACGCAGAAATGGACACTTAAAATAAAACTTAAGAAGGGTGTAACTACTATACACTTACACTGAATGTCAATGCTGTAGTTCTGATGTATATTTTCCTTCAGAAATCATTCCCTGATGTGCTTACTGCTCAATAAACATGCAATCTAATATTGTTAATTACTATACAACAACACTGTTTACTTATACATTACAAATCATTAACATAATTACTTATTGGTGTGTAACAGTGCTGTAGATACTAAGAAATGTGCTGCTTCTGTGATATTGACCCACACATCTTCTACAACTACACTCCTTGCCTGCTACTGCCCAGGTGAGTGGCTGGGAGTGGGGCATGACTACATACCATGCTTTATCACTGATCTGCTGTGTGGAGTTTAGGTTGGTAGTGCCAGATTGACAGGCAAGGAACCTTCCTTAGCCATTACATACCCTTCCCACTAGTTGAACAGTGTGGCTGCCACTGCATCATCCTTCACATCAAGCTATCCCAGCCCTCTGATTATACCTTGAGGACTGGGGGCAAGGCAGTAAACATAGGCAGACCAGTAGGTCCCCTTACTAGAAAACAGCGGTAATGGGAAGATCACCCATAACCTACAATTCCCCTATCCACACAAAGTGCAGGATCCAGTCTGTTCCTGGTCAGTCCATCTGATTGGATGGCTGCTGTTGATCACCAGGCCTGGCAATACACATTTGGCATATTCCCTTCCACCTATGTGAGTAGAGTCTAATATTAGATTGCATGTTTAGTAAGCAGCAAGTTCATGAGGAACTGATTTCTGAATGAGAACTTATATCACAACTTCAGTACTGACATATGGTAAATGTAAATGTGTGCATCTAGAAATACATGTTATCTAGGTATCAACTGTGAAAATAGTACCATTATTTCTTAGCCACAATAGTGTTAAAGTGCCAATTAGTAATTATGCAAATTAAATATTTTTGTGTACAGTTACATATCAACTCGCAATATTAGACTGCATGTTTACTAACCTGTAAGTTCATGACAAACTGGAATACAGACATGGAACATCATCTAAAGAGTTGCCAGTCAGTGCATTTAACTGTAGCAGACTGAAGTTGCATTGTATTCATATTTTAGTTACCATTCTGTTTACACTTTAACATTTTTCTGTGTGATTACCTTTTAAATAAATGTCAGACAGACATAGACAGTTGAAACAGTGCACATGACCTGCATTTATATGTAGTTACTCTTGTAAGAACAGATTTAATAATGCCAAAAGTAGTAACATAGTAGTTGCACAACAGATTTGCTGTTACAATTTGCAATAGCTATTACATGTATAGTTTCCCCTTATATGAACAAATAGCACAATGCCAGAAGAGATAGAGTGGTAGTTGCACAATAGATTTTCTGTTACACTTTGCAACAGCTGTTGCATGTGTAGTTACACTTGTCAGAGTGAAATGATTTGTGCTGAAAGAGAAACTGTGGTAGTTGCACATGTATGCAAGTTGTGTAACTACACCATACCCACATGTGAAACTAGTTGACAGCTATGGAGGTGGTGACAAACAATGTCATGATAACAGAGGTGGTGGCAAATAATATTGTGATAAAAAAAAAACTAGTTAACAACTACATAGTAGTTACCTGTAACTACACAGTAGTTACAGTGAAGTTACAGCATACTTATACAGTAATTACAGTGTAGTTAAGGACAGTTAAAATAAAGTGTTACCAAAATGTGGTGCACAGGAGGGATAGTTTTATATGACTCTTATTTGGGTCTTCATGATACTCCATAAAATGAGTGTCTTAGGGATTTCAAGTTCAACAATGTCAGGACTACAGCCGGATAGAGATGTTTGTTTACTAGTTTGCATGTCATAACTAAGTTCTATATCTGACATTAATTAGAGCCTCCCCCATGGACCACATACAAAATTCACACAGAGTTCTGATAAAATACCCTGATTTAATAGTAATGTAAATGTACTGGAAACATTGTTGTCTTTATCGCATTTGTATGCCATTTTCTTGTTACCACTAAAAACATTTATTGTATCAAAGGGACAACATGATCATTGTGCAGCTTTTTACATGGAATGTAATATGTTGTATCAGAAATCATTAACTGTGTCAAAGAAACAAGTGCAATCCATGTTCTTCCTTTCAAAGCGTGAGTAAATAATTGCAGTCTATACTGTGCTTTCATTCACAACTTTGTCTTTAACAAAGTTGCAGATAGCGACTAATGCTGAACTTCTAGCCATAGTCAACAGTGTCTACCTATGGGCTTACAGGTAACAACATGCTGTCATCCACTGAAAGCTCAGTCGGTCAAGCAGCCATGGCACTGTGAGGGTGGGTTGTGCTGCCCACTGACTTGTTGGCCATGCTGGGACAAGGGGAGCGGGGTGGGGGGGTCTCTCAGTGGGTGGGGTGGGGGGTCGACTGGACTTCCTTGAAGGTCCAGGGTTAGGAATATTACATTACGATCAGAGCTGGAGGGGGTGCTAGACTACCAGGGACTTTTGGTGAAGGATTATTATTCAGACTGGGTTCGGGGAAGGGAGGAGGGTACCATTGGACTACCAGAGGCTTTCAGTGAAGGATTATTATTTAGACAGGGTTTGGGTATATGAGGGGGGCCACTAGGCTACCAGTCTGGTGTGGGGTCATAACTTGTATTTTACGATAGGGCTGGGAAGGGGGGTACACTAAATTACCAAGGTGATGTGGGGTCATAACTTGTATTCTATGATGGGGCTGGGAGAGGTGGACACTAGACTACCAGGAAGATGTGGTGTTTCTTTTATTAAATGGACTCTGCAGGGTGCCTGGCACATTTTGCTGCATGCATCCCTGCCCCAGGCATGTAAATTGGGCTATAATGACATGTAAATGGCCCCATTTGTGCCTTGCGTGCATAATGACCCCATTAGCATGTCATGGTCTGAATATCTGGAATTTGCACGCAGTGCATCCCGAAGATGTGCTGCACATCCCCATTTAAGGCACTCAGATCACTCAGAGGCATGCGCTGGTGCATCTTTGGTGGCTCCCATGTGCGCCACCTGCATCTTGTGTTATATTCTGATGGGATGTACATTGTGATGTATGTATAATATGATTTTTAAGGGGTGTTTGAGACGTGTCTCCCTTGATGTGCATGTGTATGTGTGGTGATAATAATTATAGTGAGGTATTATGATTTTTAATCTTGGGTTTATTATTTTGTTAGGATGTGCTGGGAGGGTGTTAAGATGGTCAGGCATTATTCTCCCACTGTGCTCCGTGATCTATGTCCCTTTCACTGCCCCCATTATCAGCCAAAGTCTATAGGAGATGTCAGGCATTAGGAATAGTGAGGAGGCAAGTGAGGGGTGTGTGGACTGGACACAGTGGGGGGAATTGAGGCAGGTGAGTGGATAGAGGTAGTGGGGACTAGGAGACACTCTGGGGCAAAATGGGGTCAGGAAAGGGGTGTTTTCTACATGATTCCCATACCAAAGGACTCCACAAATTGTGGGCAGGTCCTGGGATCCTCCTTGAAAACCCATCCAACCTGGGCGGTGTTATGTAATGTCAGGTCGATTAAGAACAAGACCGCTATTAATAGCTGATCTTGTTGTAACATCTGACCTGGCATGTATCACCGAGACCTGGCTGGATGAAAATGCAGGCCCTATTCTGGCATCTGCTGCTCTGGCTGGGTTCTCGGTGATACACTGCCTGAGGTTGGATTGTACAGGTGGGGGTTTGGCCATCTTTTTTAGAATGGAGCTGGGCCTTGTGGATGTGCCAGTGGGTTGCACTAGATCTTTTGAATGTATCTAGGGAGCAGGTGTAGGGTTCAGGATTCTCCTCATCTACCATCCACCAGGGGATGGTGGAGAATTCCTGAAGGAGTTTATAGACTTCATTGTCGATGTGGCATTGAAGTTGCCCAGATGGTTAATTCTGGGTGACTTTAATGCCTGGGTCGATGATGAACTCTCACAGTTTGGAAATAATCTCCTCCAACTTATGACTACATTAGGCCTTACACAGGTGGTTACCTCTGCTACCCATGTAGGGGGTCATTCATTAGATCTTGTGTTTCTCCTGGGGATGGAGATCATGGGATTGGGGGTGGAACCAAACAGTTGGTCAGACCATTACACCATAAGTTTCAGCTTTGGGGCTCTCCCAACTAGGCTTGCCCTTACTGAGATGGTCCAGTATCACCCTTTGAGGGGGTTGCCCCAAAGGACCTATCTGTGGTGCTGGACCTATCGGGTTTATCAAGTGAGTGCGTGAGTCTGGGGGATCTTGTACTTGCCTATAACAAGGCGGTGGGTGATGCCTTGGACTTAATTGCTCCTGTTCATGTTCACCCTCTCATTTTGCACCCAAGGACCCCCCTGGTTTGATGGGTCCTTGAAGGAGCTGAAGAGATTGGGGTGAAGACTAGAAAGGGCTTGGTGAAAATCCGGTCTTGATGTTGACAGACTTAGGTTGATTGTCCACTATGTGCTCTATCAATCAGCAATCACCCGTAAGAAGGCTGAGTTCCTGTTTGGGGAGATTGCTGCTGCTCGGAACCGACCAGCTCAACTCTTCTAGACTGTCGACAGACTGTGCAATCCAGTCTGTCTACAGCCTGGAGGAGATTTTTCACAAACAAAGTGTGATGAGCTTGCTCATTTCTTTGCAGATAAGATTGCCAGCATTAGATCGGGTATCGGCCCAACTCTCTCTTTAAGGGATTGCGGAGATCGACAAGAGGTGGCAAGCACCTGTGCTGCCTGGTTTGACTTTAGTAAGCCAGAGTTCATGGACATTGTAAGGATTGTCCAGTCTGTACGACCAACCAGCTGTAGTTTGGATCCAGGCCCTACACCACTATTAGTAGGTTGTGTAGATACTGGGCCAGATATTCAAAAGAGTTGAGCCATGCGCAATAGGGTTGCACCTGCGCAAGTCCGAAATGCACTATTCTATGATATTCAGCAGGAGGCAGTTGCACCCCTCCAAATCATAATGAGCAACAGCGCAATGATAATGAAGGCATGCGCAACCGAAGGGGGAGGAACCATGCATAAACTGCACAGCCCGATATTCAGCCAGGGGCCATGCAGAGTTATGCAGGCGCAACCCCACCTGCGCCTGCACAAAGTTACACCGAAAAAAAAGGAACAAGCCGAGGGCCACCCACGGGTGAGCTGCCACATTGAGGGTGCAACACAGCAGCTGCCACCTGTGGGTGGCCCTCGACTTGTTCCTGCTGCAACTGGCAGTGCCCCATGCCCGATCGTGGGCATCAGTATCCCCAGTCCAATATCCTGGTGGTCGGTAGATCGAGATGAGCCGATTGCGGGCATAACTGTACCTCTCCCATTAAGCGCGATCACGGGCGCCAACTATATTCCCCAGTAGCCCGATCAGCGGGCAGAAGTATTCCCCACCCCCTGAGTAGCCGATCCACAGGCATAAGTGTTTCCCTCCCCGAGTAGTCTGATCATGGACAACCCTATTACCCCATTAGCCGATCGCAGGCATCAGAATCCCCAAAGTCCAATATCCATGGTGGTTCAGTGGACGAGCAGAGCTCGATCACGGGCAGCATTCCTCACCCCCAAGTATGATATCCCTGGTGATTTAGTGGACCCACACGCACCCACCCACAGAGCCCCACCACCCGCTCCCCATCAGCCAGTGGGTGGCAGCACCCCACCCACCTGCCACCCGCCACCGCACGCCTGACAGCTCAGTAGGCTGCACACCCATTGGTTCAGAGCATGAGCTGAGCCGGTCATGCAGCCCATAACAGATAAGTCAGTCCAGATATATGAATTCATTCACATATCTGGACTGACTAGTATGGTATGGTGCAATGCCCATTGGCCATGCCTGAACCAATGGGTGTACAGCCCTTCCAAGCTGCCAGTCGGTGGTCGCGGGGTGGCAGGCAGGTGGTGCTGCCACCCGCCAGCTGACGGGGGAGTGGCTGGTGGGGCTCTGTGGGCGGTGGGGTGGGGTCCACCAGATCACCAGGGATATACATACTTGGGGTGTGAGGAAGGCTGCCCGTGGTGGCTCCATAGTTCACTGGACCACCAGGATATTGGACTTTAGTGGGGTTCTGATGCCCTGATCGCTAATGAAAGCGAGAGTTAGGTTATGCCCGCGATTGGGCTACTTGGAGGTGTGGGGAACACTGTTTTGCCCACCATCGGGCTACCCGGGGTGTGGGAACACTGTTTTGCCCACGATCAGCTACTCTGGTCCACTGGACCACCAGGGATTGGAGACATGCATTGTCCCTTACGGGACGTAATACGATCGGGCAGCAGGGGGCGTCGGTCCCGATGGCTGCTGCCTGGCAGGGCCCAGGTGCAAGTCATTGGGGATCAGCACACCTGCATGCTAATGGCATGCAAATGGGTACATAATCAGATGCAAATGGCCCCCCATGCACCTTGCATATATTATGGCCCCATTTGCATGTCACCCTTTGAATATCGCAGGTGCTGTGCATGGCGCAATGGAACTTGTGCCACCGCATCTCAATGCTCCATTCTGACCACTTGCGCATGCACAGTGGGTGTGGCCAGAGGCGATATTCAAAGAACTTGCGCCATAAGCGCAACTCCAGTGAATATCGCCCTGGCCACACCCCTGCGCAACTATTTTGAGCGGCGCTGGGGCTTGCACCACAAAATGGTACAGTTTGAATATCTGGGCCACTATCTGCCCGATCCTTGCTGAAATTGTCTGGAAGTCCTTGGAGCAGGGGTTCTTTCCCGATCCCCTTAAGGAGCTGGTCATTTGACCACCCCTTACAAAAATCCTCCTTGGACACAGACTACTTAGCAAACTATAGACCTGTCTCTAACCTTGTAAATGTGTGGGTCCCAAAAAACAGATCATACAACCAGATTATGATGCATAAAAAACACATACTTCTGCGTTTATCATTTTATTTTAGAAAAACACAAAACCAAAAATGAATAATCCAATATTTACAGAAATAAAAAAAAATGATGCTATTTCTTCACATCAGTTCAGACATCAGGATATACTGCTTGCTTCAGCTGCTATAAGGAAATTCCTGTATTCTCTCCTTCCTCAGATAATGTGAAAGACAGCACATTACCTGCTTGCTGAGATCCTTCTCTCACCTTGGTAAGAACCCTATTGAGCAACCTATCTGTGAGATCCTTCTCTCACCGTGGTCACAACAAATCTGAGTAAACCTCCTTTTGGAGGGTTTATATAGTAAAGGGAAGGGGGTGTGGTTTTCACAGCGCCCCTCCTCCTTTGTGACATCACATTCCCCTGTATCTATATAACCTGCCATTTCAGGGGCAGCTTGCCCTATAGAAGGATCTTTCCAATTGAAACAGAGCTGTAGGTAACAACCTTTCTTCACAATTGTATACGGTTAAACCAACTTGTTTTGGAACAAATAACTGGTTATAACCTTTGCATGGACAGAGAGATGAGGGGCGCACTTCCTGTCTGTCTCCAGGAAAAGTTACAACCTTTTATTTGTCTTTTGTGTTCATACAGGGAAATACATACAATATGAAACTACTGAAGTATCTATGCTTTGTTTCACATAATATGGTACTCTATTGTTTAGGCATGCTTTATTTCCTTCCCAAATCCTTTGTTTTACATTTCCAGACCTTTTATTTATTTTCTTCCAAACAGTTTATCTGGCTGCAGCACTTTAACAGTGCTTTAACACTGCAGGTTCTATGGCATTTTCCTACAACTAAACTTTGTTTGAGTTGCCTAAAACATTTATTTCACTGTTCACAGCAATTCTACAGCTTCAGCTTTCCTTAATTACTAACTGGCTTGTAGGTGAAGGCTTTCTTTCATAACCCAGCCCTTTAGTCACATTATGGCTTTATTTAAGTGACACAGCTCCCTTTTGTATTCTTAAACAAGATGCAAGCTTTTGTTTTAATACCAGAGCAACAGTGATAGTAAAGCAAAGTAGAGAATTGCCAGGTTAGCTAGCCTGACAAGAAAATTAGGATAGATTGAATAAGCAGAAGGAGACAGGATAGAAAGGCAGAAACCCAAAAGGGGAGTATTGCATCTTTTGTGTCAGTTTTCTCTTTTCAAAACTGGCTCTCCTGTTACCTCCTCCCACCACAAGAAGTCAACATACTATTTGTTATGTTGACTGAGACCTCACCCTGTGAAGGGTTGGAACTTCCGCCCACCCACACCAGAAGTTCAATACTGTTTATATGTCATTCTTTTCCCTGGGGTTGTGCCGTCAAGGCCCTTTATAATGCCATCATTCAATTTCACAGCAGGATCACTGGCAGGATCGGTGCAAAGCGTGACATTAAATCCACGTTCTGATGCTGAGAACCAGCTCTATGGTGCACAGTAAATTTGTATGGCTGTAGAGCTAGATACCATCATAATATGCGAGCATTCTTGTCTTTCATTAAATGCAGCCAACATAAAGGGTTATGATCTGTCACAATTGTAAATTGGTTTCCCCAAAGATAATATTTTAAGGCCTCTACTGCCCATTTGATGGCCAAACACTCCTTTTCAACTGTTGAGTACTTTTTTTCTCTTTCTTGTAATTTTCTACTAAGGTATAAATGGGATGTTCCTCTCCCTTACTACGTTGAGTCAATACTGCTCCAATGCCTGTGTCAGAGGCATCTGTCTGCAATTCAAATGGCTTAGAAAAATCAGGACTACATAATACTGGGGCTCACCACAAGATGGCTTTAATTTTTAGAAATGCCTCCTGACAGGCTGGAGTCCACTTTACTTTATTTGGAAATTGTTTCTTTGTTAACTCTGTAAGGGGGGTAGCTAGGGCAGAAAACTCCAGGAAGAAGTGTCTATAGTAGCTTGCCAAACCAATAAAAGACCTAACATGGCACTTTATGGTTGGTGTGGGACTATTAACCACTGCTTCAACTTTGTCTACTTCAGGTTTGATTTTCCCATGTCCAATAATAAATCCCAAATAATGCGTTTCTGTTTAAGCTATGGCACATTTTGAAGGGTTTATGGTCATTCTGCATCCTGGATACTTTGTATTACTGCACTGAGATGAACTAAATGAGTCTCCCAGTCAGGGCTATAGATAACAACATCATCCAAGTAAGCATCGCTGTAACTTTTGTGAGGTCTTAATACAAAATCCATATACCGTTGGAATGTAGCCTGAGCTCCATACAGGCAAAGCGGCATTGTGGTGAACTGGTATAGGCCAAGTGGGTTGCAAAGACAGTTAATTCCTGAGTTTTTGGGCTAAGGAATCTGCCAATACCGTTTCGTTAGATCTAGGGTACTAATGTATTTTGCAGACATAATTTGCACCAGGAGATCATCTATATGTGGCATCGGATACCCATCAAACTCAGACACTTTGTTTATTTTTCTAAAATCTGAGCATAACCTGATGCCCCCTTCTTTCTTCTGTACAACTACCTATGGAGAGGACCAAGGGCTGTGTGAAGGAACTATCACTCCAGCCCGTTCCATTGACTTTATTTCAGCCACTACTTCTGGCCTGATCTTTTCGGGTAGTCTGTATGGCTTCTGGTGAATGGGCTTATTTTGTGTAACCCTAATTTCATGAACCACACCCTTAGCCCACCCAGGTTACTTCGTGAATGTGCCCGAGAAATATTTTAAAAGGTGATCAATTTCTAATATCTGTTCAGGGGTCAATTCAGGATTGATATGTACCTCCGTGTCCTTAACAGCTTTATCAATTCTGCCATAAGTTATGTCTAGTTCTGCTGTATCAGGATTTGTTTGAATAAATAGTGTTGGTGACTCTGTTTTTTCTATCCATTTTCTCAGCAGGTTAGCATGATACATTTTCTTCACTGGTTTATGTTCTGGCATCTCAATAGCATAGTTTACTGTGCCTACCTGGTGTAAGACAACATATGGCCCTTGCCACTGCATAAGCAATCTATTTTCTGTGGAAGGTAACAATGTTAACACTTTTTCACCTAGAGAAAATGTTTTATGTTTCAGACCTAGGTCGTAGTGTTCTTTTTGTTTAAGTTGTTTCTTGTCAACATTTTGATGAGCGATAGTCACATACTTTACCAACCTTATTCTCAGGGCAGTCATATATTCCAATATATTTTTATAGGCTACATTAGTCCCCTGTTCCCAATGCTCCTTCACTACATCTAAGGAACCCCTAGGGTTATATCCATATAGCATGGTAAAGGGTGATAACTCTGTAGTAGCCTGAGGTACCTCTCTATATGCAAATAGCAGGTAAGGTAGGTACTTGTCCAAATCCTGGCCTTCTTCCTGTTCATACTTCTGCAGCATACATTTCATGGTCTTATTAAAATGCTCTACTAACCCATCAGTTTGGGGATAGTATGGTGATGTTCTAACTGCAGACACCCTAATAATTTGTACAGTTCCTGTAACATGATGGATGTAAAATTACTCCCATGGTCAGTCAGGATAACTTTAGGTATTCCCATCCTGCTAAAGACCTTTGCTCGTTCTTCTGCAATATGAGGGGCAGTAACCATCCTCATTGGTATTGCCTCTGGGTACCTGGTGGTATTATCACAAATAACTAGGATATACTGATTTCCCTTAGAACATTTTAACAAGGGACCCACTACATCCACTGCAACCTTATCAAATGGGGTACTTACATAGGGTATAAGTTGCAGGGGTACAATATCTTTTTTCCCTCCCTTGGCAACTAGCTGGCACTGTGGACAGGACCTACAATAGGCTGCCACATCCTAATGGATCCCTGGCCAAGTAAAATGAGAAAGGATTCTTCTGACTGTTTGATCTCTCCCTTCATGACCAGCCATGGGGATAGCATGAGCCAAATGCATGATTTGTTCTCTATACTTTTTAGGCACAACTAGCTGTTCAAGCTTCTCATTAATACCAGGTTCAACAGTGACTCTATACAAAATATTATTTCTTTCAATGAATCATGATTAGCCGGGATCCAGCCTTGTTAACCTGTAAATATAAAGGGTTAGTGACTCATCACATTTTGTTCTTGTCCAATATCTTTTACTAAAGCCTCTGGAATATGAAGTGGACCCACAGCCTGGTGCTTATTATTCCAGTTTCTCTTCTCTTTCTCTCTCTTCTCTTCTCTTCTCTTCTCTTCTCTTCTCTTCTCTTCTCTTCTCTTCTCTTCTCGTTTCATTTTAGACTTTTTGATGTTACTATCAGTTTCAAAATAATCAGCCTCAAAGGAAAATGTCTTGCAACTCCTGGGTTTTCATCTGAGACCTGGTCACCACATTAACAGTCTCTGAAGTGGTTTTCTGCTGTTTCAGTAAAAGATCAAAATGTGGAAAGTCTTGTCCAAGAATAACAGGTACAGAGTGAGTGGAACAAGGCCTACCAGCATGTCATGACATTCATTATTTACAGTTATTTTAAGACATATGGTCAGGTAATGGTGTACATCCCCATGTATACATCAAACAGTTGTATTTGAGTCACTGCGGGGTAGTTTGGGGGCTAGATCAGTTCTGATTAAAGTCTGTATACTGCCAGAGTCCAGTAAACCCAAAGTTTGTTGTTCCCCAATATCCACAGAGGTCATATAACCAAAACTGGCTAGGACAAGATGTGCTGGGTCAAACATTTTATTGGGGCAGTTTCTAACAACAATGCCCTTTCCCAAGACAACCATGGCATATTATGTCTGTGTATGGGACTCTCCCACTTCTCACCCCACGATAGAACTGTAACTGTCTCTGTAGAGGAAGTATTAAGCGGTGGTCTTACCAGTGTAGTAGATGGTTCTGGATGGCCTGGGTAATCTCTGGCTTGAGTGCTCCATGCAGCCAGATAATCTTCTGCCAGCTTGATAGTATTTTCTGCTGTTTGGGTTTATGTTCATTCACCCACAATTGCACATCCATAGGTAAGATCCGTATGAACTGTTCAATTGTTATGAGTTCCATAATTTGATCTACAGTTCTGGTGGTGAGCTGTACCTATTTGACACAGTAGTCCCTTAACGAGGCATAAATTTCCCTTGGTATCTATGCTGGACATTTTCTGGGAACAGAATCTTTGTCTGTAGGTTTCTGTATTGATATTATACCTCTGCAGAATTACCTCTTTCACTTTGTCATAATTAGAACTATCAGCCCCCATTTAGATGACTGTAAACTAATTGAACTCGGCCAGAGAGGTAGGGGGACCAAACAAATCACCCATTGATCCCTGGGACAGTTACAAGTTTGCACCACCCTCTCAAAAGTAGTCAAATAGGCCTCAATATCATCCACTTCAGTCAATTTATTTAACTTAATGTCTCTAGGCACTGGCCTTTCTGTCTGCCCCAGATCATGTCCTGGTTAGCTTTCAATGTTCGTGTCCATTTCTCATCTTGTTTTCTTCTTTCTTCTGCCTGTATCCTCCAGTTTCATCCCTCTGTCTCTGGTCCTCTTCTCTCTGGCGGTCCATCTCCAGCTGACGTTAACAGAGCCATTTCAGTAATTCACTTGGATCTTCTGGTGCTGGGGTCATCTGGCCTTCCTCCTTCTTAGGCTCACCAGCTGTAGCTGTGGCTCCTTCTTCCATCCTTCTTGGTCTGGTTGCAGGTTCAATTCCTGGTAACAACTGGACACCAGTTTTCAATCATGCAGACCTGGTCAAATGTAATGCATCCAAATCCTCTGCTTCTGGTTGTTGCCTCTGTCAGGGTATTTTCAGTGCAACACCCCCACTGAAGTACCTTCTGGCACACTAGAGGTTGAGATCCCACTTCTCACACCAGTTGTAAACATGTGGGTCTGTAGTGATAGTATAATATGTTGATTATTGTTACTCCATTTTGTATGCTATTTCATGTAATGTATGTCATTTCATACTCCATTTTGTATTATGTGACTCCATTTTACATGCCGCTTCATTTAATTGGTGTTTTCTCTTTAGATAGCCTCATTATTATGTTTTGCTTCAGACAGTGTATTTTGCTGACTTGAAGGTCGCATATTATCAGGCAACCTGTTTTTGTAGTTTTGTTTAAACTTCTGCTTAGCTCATAGTGTTCTAGGCACCCGGCCAGTGTTTGGAGCACAGTGACCTAGCAGGTGTGGAGAATTCTGAGCAGTCCTTATCGTGTGAATTTTCAACATCCTGGAAGCCCAGCCAGCTTCTAGAATGTGGGAAAATAACACAATGAAGGCTGCACGGTTATTTTTAGCATAGAATAAGATATAAATGTAGCTTTCTCAATGCCTGGTTAGAAGCCTCTCCTGCAGGGTGGACGCATCGCTGTGGGGCCAGTTCCCGGTTCGAGAGACTCCTAGACAGGCTGACAAGAGGGCTTCCCAGCCATTGGAAGAGGGCTTGGATGATGCTTTATTGAATCGGTGATGTATCATGTTTTGCTTAATTGAAGTATATATTAATGCTGATAGTAATATTGCTAATGAATGAATGCTAAAGTGTAATCATTAATGCTGATAGTGATATTGCTGCTAAATGAAGTGTAATTATCTTTGCTTGCAGTAAATTGTGCTGATGTGTGAATGCCAAGTGTGATTATTCCTTTGTGACTCTTCGATTAGGCAAGACAGGGTCCCAATAAACAGATCGTACAACCAGATTATGATGCATAAAAAAACGCATACTTCTGTGTTTATCATTTTATTTTAGAAAAACACAAAACCAAAAATGAATAATCCAATATTTACAGAAAGGAAAACAAAATGATGTTATTTCTTCACATCAGTTCAGATATCAGGATATACTGCTTGCTTCAGATGCTATAAGGAAATTCCTGTATTCTCTCCTTCCTCAGATAATGTGAAAGACAGCACATTACCTCCTTGCTGAGATCCTTCTCTCACCCTTGGTCAGAACCCTACTGACCAACCTATTTGTGAGATCCTACTCTTCACCTTGGTCACAACGAATCTGACTAAGCCTCCTTTTGGAGGGTTTATATAGTAAAGGGAAGGAGATGTGGTTTTCACAGTGCCCCTCCTCCTTTGTGGCATCACATTCCCCTGTATCTCTATAACCTGCCATTTCAAGGGCAGCTTGCCCTATAGAAGAACCTTTCCAAATGAAACAGAACTCTAAGTAACAACCTTTCTTTACAATTATATATAGTTAAACCAACTTGTTTTAGAACAAATAACCGGTTATAACCTTTGCATGGACAGAGAGATGAGGGGCGCGCTCCCTATCTGTCTCCAGGAAAAGTTACAGCCTTTTATTTGTCTTTTGTGTTCATACAGGGAAATACATACAATATGAAACTACTGAAGTATCTATGCTTTGTTTCACATAATATGGTACTCTATTGTTTAGGCATGCTTTATTTCCTTCCCAAATCCTTTGTTTTACATTTCCAGACCTTTTATTTATTTTCTTCCAAACAGTTTATCTGGCTGCAGCACTTTAACAGTGCTTTAACACTGCAGGTTCTATGGCATTTTCCTACAACCTAAACTTTGTTTGAGTTGCCTAAAACATTTATTTCACTGTTCACAGCAATTCTACAGCTTCAGCTTTCCTTAATTACTAACTGGCTTGTAGGTGAAGGCTTTCTTTCATAACCCAGCCCTTTAGTCACATTATGGCTTTATTTAAGTGACACAGCTCCCCTTTTGTATTCTTAAACAAGATGCAAGCTTTTGTTTTAATACCAGAGCAACAGTGATAGTAAAGCAAAGTAGAGAATTGCCAGGTTAGCTAGCCTGACAAGAAAATTAGGATAGATTGAATAAGCAGAAGGAGACAGGATAGAGTGAAAGCAGAAACCCAAAAGGGGGGGGGGTATTGCATCTTTTTTGTGTCAGTTTTCTCTTTTCAAAACTGGCTCTCCTGTTACACTCCTCCCACCACAAGAAGTCAACATACTATTTGTTATGTTGACTGAGACCCCCTCACCCTGTGAAGGGTTGGAACTTCCGCCCACCCACACCAGAAGTTCAATACTGTTTATATGTCATTCTTTTTCCCTGGGGTTGTGCCGTCAAGGCCCTTTATAATGCCATCATTCAATTTCACAGCAGGATCACTGGCAGGATCGGTGCCAAAGCGTGACATTAAATCCACGTTCTGATGCTGAGAACCAGCTCTATGGTGCACAGTAAATTTGTATGGCTGTAGAGCTAGATACCATCATAATATGCGAGCATTCTTGTCTTTCATTAAATGCAGCCAACATAAAGGGTTATGATCTGTCACAATTGTAAATTGGTTTCCCCAAAGATAATATTTTAAGGCCTCTACTGCCCATTTGATGGCCAAACACTCCTTTCAACTGTTGAGTACTTTTTTCTCTTTCTTGTAATTTTCTACTAAGGTATAAATGGGATGTTCCTCTCCCTTACTACGTTGAGTCAATACTGCTCCAATGCCTGTGTCAGAGGCATCTGTCTGCAATTCAAATGGCTTAGAAAAATCAGGACTACATAATACTGGGCTCACCACAAGATGGCTTTAATTTTAGAAATGCCTCCTGACAGGCTGGAGTCCACTTTACTTTATTTGGAAATTGTTTCTTTGTTAACTCTGTAAGGGGTAGCTAGGGCAGAAAACTCCAGGAAGAAGTGTCTATAGTAGCTTGCCAAACCAATAAAAGACCTAACATGGCACTTTATGGTTGGTGTGGGACTATAACCACTGCTTCAACTTTGTCTACTTCAGGTTTGATTTTCCCATGTCCAATAATAAATCCCAAATAATGCGTTTCTGTTTAAGCTATGGCACATTTTGAAGGGTTTATGGTCATTCTGCATCCTGGATACTTTGTATTACTGCACTGAGATGAACTAAATGAGTCTCCCAGTCAGGGCTATAGATAACAACATCATCCAAGTAAGCATCGCTGTAACTTTTGTGAGGTCTTAATACAAAATCCATATACCGTTGGAATGTAGCCTGAGCTCCATGCAGGCCAAACGGCATTGTGGTGAACTGGTATAGGCCAAGTGGGTTGCAAAAGACAGTTAATTCCTGAGTTTTTGGGGCTAAGGGAATCTGCCAATACCGTTTCGTTAGATCTAGGGTACTAATGTATTTTGCAGACATAATTTGCACCAGGAGATCATCTATATGTGGCATCGGATACCCATCAAACTCAGACACTTTGTTTATTTTTCTAAAATCTGAGCATAACCTGATGCCCCCTTCTTTCTTCTGTACAACTACCTATGGAGAGGACCAAGGGCTGTGTGAAGGAACTATCACTCCAGCCCGTTCCATTGACTTTATTTCAGCCACTACTTCTGGCCTGATCTTTTCGGGTAGTCTGTATGGCTTCTGGTGAATGGGCTTATTTTGTGTAACCTAATTTCATGAACCACACCCTTAGCCCACCAGGTTACTTCGTGAATGTGCCGAGAAATATTTTAAAGGTGATCAATTTCTAATATCTGTTCAGGGGTCAATTCAGGATTGATATGTACCTCCGTGTCCTTAACAGCTTTATCAATTCTGCCATAAGTTATGTCTAGTTCTGCTGTATCAGGATTTGTTTGAATAAATAGTGTTGGTGACTCTGTTTTTTCTATCCATTTTCTCAGCAGGTTAGCATGATACATTTTCTTCACTGGTTTATGTTCTGGCATCTCAATAGCATAGTTTACTGTGCCTACCTGGTGTAAGACAACATATGGCCCTTGCCACTGCATAAGCAATCTATTTTCTGTGGAAGGTAACAATGTTAACACTTTTCACCTAGAGAAATGTTTTATGTTTCAGACCTAGGTCGTAGTGTTCTTTTTGTTTAAGTTGTTTCTTGTCAACATTTTGATGAGCGATAGTCACATACTTTACCAACCTTATTCTCAGGGCAGTCATATATTCCAATATATTTTTATAGGCTACATTAGTCCCCTGTTCCCAATGCTCCTTCACTACATCTAAGGAACCCCTAGGGTTATATCCATATAGCATGGTAAAGGGTGATAACTCTGTAGTAGCCTGAGGTACCTCTCTATATGCAAATAGCAGGTAAGGTAGGTACTTGTCCAAATCCTGGCCTTCTTCCTGTTCATACTTCTGCAGCATACATTTCATGGTCTTATTAAAATGCTCTACTAACCCATCAGTTTGGGGATAGTATGGTGATGTTCTAACTGCAGACACCCCTAATAATTTGTACAGTTCCTGTAACATGATGGATGTAAAATTACTCCCATGGTCAGTCAGGATAACTTTAGGTATTCCCATCCTGCTAAAGACCTTTGCTCGTTCTTCTGCAATATGAGGGGCAGTAACCATCCTCATTGGTATTGCCTCTGGGTACCTGGTGGTATTATCACAAATAACTAGGATATACTGATTTCCCTTAGAACATTTTAACAAGGGACCCACTACATCCACTGCAACCTTATCAAATGGGAGTCCACATAGGGTATAAGTTGCAGGGGTACAATATCTTTTTTCCCTCCCTTGGCAACTAGCTGGCACTGTGGACAGGACCTACAATAGGCTGCCACATCCTAATGGATCCCTGGCCAAGTAAAATGAGAAAGGATTCTTCTGACTGTTTGATCTCTCCCTTCATGACCAGCCATGGGGATAGCATGAGCCAAATGCATGATTTGTTCTCTATACTTTTTAGGCACAACTAGCTGTTCAAGCTTCTCATTAATACCAGGTTCAACAGTGACTCTATACAAAATATTATTTCTTTCAATGAATCATGATTAGCCCGGGGATCCAGCCTTGTTAACCTGTAAATATAAAGGGGTTAGTGACTCATCACATTTTTGTTCTTGTCCAATATCTTTTACTAAAGCCTCTGGAATATGAAGTGGACCCATAGCCTGGTGCTTATTATTCCAGTTTCTCTTCTCTTCTCTTCTCTTCTCTTCTCTTCTCTTCTCTTCTCTTCTCTTCTCTTCTCTTCTCTTCTCTTCTCTTCTCTTCTCGTTCATTTAGACTTTTTGATGTTACTATCAGTTTCAAAATAATCAGCCTCAAAAGGAAAAATGTCTTGCAACTCCTGGGTTTTTCATCTGAGACCTGGTCACCACATTAACAGTCTCTGAAGTGGTTTTCTGCTGTTTCAGTAAAAGATCAAAATGTGGAAAGTCTTGTCCAAGAATAACAGGTACAGGGAGTCGTGGAACAAGGCCTACCAGCATGTCATGACATTCATTATTTACAGTTATTTTAAGACATATGGTCAGGTAATGGTGTACATCCCCATGTATACATCAAACAGTTGTATTTGAGTCACTGCGGGGTAGTTTGGGGGCTAGATCAGTTCTGATTAAAGTCTGTATACTGCCAGAGTCCAGTAAACCCAAAGTTTGTTGTTCCCCAATATCCACAGAGGTCATATAACCAAAACTGGCTAGGACAAGATGTGCTGGGTCAAACATTTTATTGGGGCAGTTTCTAACAACAATGCCCTTTCCCAAGACAACCATGGCATATTATGTCTGTGTATGGGACTCTCCCACTTCTCACCCCACGATAGAACTGTAACTGTCTCTGCTTAGAGGAAGTATTAAACGGTGGTCTTACCAGTGTAGTAGATGGTTCTGGATGGCCTGGGTAATCTCTGGCTTGAGTGCTCCATGCAGCCAGATAATCTTCTGCCAGCTTGATAGTATTTTCTGCTGTTTCGGGTTTATGTTCATTCACCCACAATTGCACATCCATAGGTAAGATCCGTATGAACTGTTCAATTGTTATGAGTTCCATAATTTGATCTACAGTTCTGGTGGTGAGCTGTACCTATTTGACACAGTAGTCCCTTAAACGAGCATAAATTTCCCTTGGCGTATCTATGCTGGACATTTTCTGGGAACAGAATCTTTGTCTGTAGGTTTCTGTATTGATATTATACCTCTGCAGAATTACCTCTTTCACTTTGTCATAATTAGAACTATCAGCCCCCATTTAGATGACTGTAAACTAATTGAACTCGGCCAGAGAGGTAGGGGGACCAAACAAATCACCCATTGATCCCTGGGACAGTTACAAGTTTGCACCACCCTCTCAAAAGTAGTCAAATAGGCCTCAATATCATCCACTTCAGTCAATTTATTTAACTTAATGTCTCTAGGCACTGGCCTTTCTGTCTGCCCCAGATCATGTCCTGGTTAGCTTTCAATGTTCGTGTCCATTTCTCATCTTGTTTTCTTCTTTCTTCTGCCTGTATCCTCCAGTTTTCATCCCTCTGTCTCTGGTCCTCTTCTCTCTGGCGGTCCATCTCCAGCTGACGTTAACAGAGCCATTTCAGTAATTCACTTGGATCTTCTGGTGCTGGGGTCATCTGGCCTTCCTCCTTCTTAGGCTCACCAGCTGTAGCTGTGGCTCCTTCTTCCATCCTTCTTGGTCTGGTTGCAGGTTCAATTCCTGGTAACAACTGGACACCAGTTTTCAATCATGCAGACCTGGTCAAATGTAATGCATCCAAATCCTCTGCTTCTGGTTGTTGCCTCTGTCAGGGTATTTTCAGTGCAACACCCCCACTGAAGTACCTTCTGGCACACTAGAGGTTGAGATCCCACTTCTCACACCAGTTGTAAACATGTGGGTCTGTAGTGATAGTATAATATGTTGATTATTGTTACTCCATTTTGTATGCTATTTCATGTAATGTATGTCATTTCATACTCCATTTTGTATTGTGTGACTCCATTTTACATGCCGCTTCATTTAATTGGTGTTTTGCTCTTTAGATAGCCTCATTATTATGTTTTGCTTCAGACAGTGTATTTTGCTGACTTGAAGGTCGCATATTATCAGGCAACCTGTTTTTGTAGTTTTGTTTAAACTTCTGCTTAGCTCATAGTGTTCTAGGCACCGGCCAGTGTTTGGAGCACAGTGACCTAGCAGGTGTGGAATTCTGAGCAGTCCTTATCGTGTGAATTTTCAACATCCTGGAAGCCCAGCCAGCTTCTAGAATGTGGGAAAATAACACAATGAAGGCTACTGCAGTTATTACAGCATAGAATAAGATATAAATGTAGCTTTCTCAATGCCTGGTTAGAAACCTCTCCTGCAGGGTGGGACGCATCGCTGTGGGGCCAGTTCCGGTTCGAGAGACTCCTAGACAGGCTGACAAGGGCTTCAGCCATTGGAAGAGGGCTTGGATGATGCTTTATTGAATCGGTGATGTATCATGTTTTGCTTAATTGAAGTATATATTAATGCTGATAGTAATATTGCTAATGAATGAATGCTAAAGTGTAATCATTAATGCTGATAGTGATATTGCTGCTAAATGAAGTGTAATTATCTTTTGCTTGCAGTAAATTGTGCTGATGTGTGAATGCCAAGTGTGATTATTCCTTTGTGACTCTTCGATTAGGCAAGACAGGGTCCCAATAAACAGATCGTACAACCAGATTATGATGCATAAAAAAACGCATACTTCTGTGTTTATCATTTTATTTTAGAAAAACACAAAACCAAAAATGAATAATCCAATATTTACAGAAAGGAAAACAAAATGATGTTATTTCTTCACATCAGTTCAGATATCAGGATATACTGCTTGCTTCAGATGCTATAAGGAAATTCCTGTATCTCTCCTTCCTCAGATAATGTGAAAGACAGCACATTACCTCCTTGCTGAGATCCTTCTCTCACCCTTGGTCAGAACCCTACTGACCAACCTATTTGTGAGATCCTACTCTTCACCTTGGTCATAACGAATCTGACTAAGCCTCCTTTGGAGGGTTTATATAGTAAGGGAAGGAGATGTGGTTTTCACAGTGCCCTCCTCCTTTGTGGCATCATTCCCTGTATCTCTATAACCTGCCATTTCAAGGGCAGCTTGCCCTATAGAAGAACCTTTCCAAATGAAACAGAACTCTAAGTAACAACCTTTCTTTACAATTATATATAGTTAAACCAACTTGTTTTAGAACAAATAACCGGTTATAACCTTTGCATGGACAGAGAGATGAGGGGCGCGCTCCCTATCTGTCTCCAGGAAAAGTTACAGCCTTTTATTTGTCTTTTGTGTTCATACAGGGAAATACATACAATATGAAACTACTGAAGTATCTATGCTTTGTTTCACATAATATGGTACTCTATTGTTTAGGCATGCTTTATTTCCTTCCCAAATCCTTTGTTTTACATTTCCAGACCTTTTATTTATTTTCTTCCACACAGTTTATCTGGCTGCAGCACTTTCAGCAAACAGCTTAGCAGGCTGATGCACTTTTGGCTGACGCCCTATTGAGGAACTCAGCCTTCTAGAATACAGAATGCTTTACAGCAACAATTACAACTCCCCTTTTAAAAGAAGTGCTTTAACACTACAGGTTCTATGGCATTTTCCTACAACCTGAACTTTGTCTGAGTTGCCTAAAACATTCATTTCACTGTTTACAGCAATTCTACAGCCTCAGCTTTCCTTAATTACTAACTGGCTTGTAGGTGAAGGCTTTATTTCATAATGCAGCCCTTTACTCACATTGTGGCTTTATTTAAGTGACACAGCTCCCTTTTGTATTCTTAAACAAGATGCAAGCTTCTGTTTTAATACCAGAGCAAAAGTGATAGTAAAGCAAAGTAGAGAACTGCCAGGTTGGCCAGCCTGACAAGAAAATTAGGATAGATTGAATAAGCAGAAGGAGACACGATAGAGTGAAAGCAGAAACCCAAAGGGGGGGGTATTGCATCTTCTCTGTGTCAGTTTTCCTTTTTCAAAACTGGCTCTCCTGTTACAAACCTGTCCTTTGTAGGTAAGATTATTGGAAAGGTGATTGCCCTGCAGCTGGAGGACCATCTTACAAATTATGACATCTATGATGTTCTCCAATCTGGGTTTAGGAAAAGGCATAACACTGAGACCACTCTGGTCCGGATCTTAAATGATCTCCTAATTGCGAGAGATTGAAAGGCTTGTACTACTCTAGTCCTTCTTGATCTCTCTGCGACATTTGTTACTGTGCACCATGGTGTGCTTTTGAAGCACCTGTGTCTTCTTCATGGACTGTTTGTAACAGTTCTACATTGGTTTCAATCTTTTCTTACAGGCAGGACTCAGAGGGTTGTCTCTGGAATGTATTCCTCTGACACCTTCTTGCTGTCCTGTGGGGTGCCGCAGGGCTCCATTTTGGCACCCATGTTGTTTGCAGTTTATATGCTGCCATTAGGAGAGATCATTAAACGATACAGTTTGGGATTCCACTGCTATGCAGATGATACCCAACTGTATCTGTCATTTATTCCTGGACAGGATGATGTGATCTCAGTGCTGAACAGCTGTCTAGCCAAGCTCAGAGATTGGATGAGCACAAGCTAGCTGAGGTTGAACCTGGATAAGTCCTAGGTGTTGGTTGTAAACCCTGGTCACCTCAAGGTGGGTCTTAGGGCTAGGCTTCCATCTGGCTTAGAGCTTGATGGTGTCCAGCTCCTGACCTCAGACCAGGTGCATAACCTGGGCATTATGTTTGATGATGGTTTGACCCTGAAATCTCAGGTGTCTACCATTGTCAAATCTTCTTTTTATCATCTTAGAAATATTGCCAGGATGAAACACCTAATTTCTCAGGCTGACCTTCATAAATTGGTCCATGCCTTTGTCACCTCCTGCCTTGATTACTGCAATGCCCTTTACCTAGGGCTACCGGGAGTTGATATCCACCATTTGCAGCTAGTGCAGAATGCAGCAGCCAGGCTTTTGACTGGTACATCTAGGTCTAGTCATATTACACTTGTGCTGCGCAGACTGCACTGGCTGCCAGTTCAGTGGCGGATCACCTTTAAGTTCGGGCTGCTGACCCATAAAGCCCTTCATGACCAGGGACCCCAGTACTTGCAAGATCTTCTTACTCCCTACTGTCCCTCCCGCTTGTGCCAATCCACTGACGAGGGATTGCTAGGGATCCCCAGGGTTCTGATAAAGACATCTGGAGCATGTGCATTTTCTTATGCTGCCCCTTCCCTGTGGAATTCTCTACCTCGTCGGATAAGAGAATGCCTGACTGTCTCTAGTTTTAAACCAGAGCTTAAAACCTATTTGTTCTCTAAAGCATACTCAGAAGGATTTTACCTGTGATTGTTTAATCTAATTGATGTCTTTAATGTTTTGTACAGCACTTTGGTTTTGAAAAGTGCTTTAAAAATAAAGTTTTACTTACTTACTTATTATAGCACATCTTGTTTGAATAAACCAAGTTTTGCTCTGGCGCAACTCAGTTGCACGGCACACACGCTTACACCCTTCCTGTGTGCAGTTTGAAAATCCTGGCAAATGTGAATAACTGTATTGTAATGGCACTTTTGTTGAACAAATTAAATATTTCAATTTGAAATTTGTATTGATAGTGTTTGTTGTAACATTTGTTACTATGTTAGGTTTGGTTTTTGGTTATTTGTTTTTTTACTGTTGTTGTTCAACTGATTATTATTGCTTGGAAGATAACTCTCAAGTTCTGTATTTTATGAATTATGACAGTCTGTGTTATTTATAAACCTCTATCATTCAAGAAGATCAATACCTTACTGGAACTAGTGGGGATGTATATAAAGAATACCATTTCCTCCCTTAGGGAACCAGCAAGAGCTAACAGCAAGATTCAAGCCTACATATATGACTAGTACTACACATGATTTTATAACCTGCAATGCGAAGAGAGGGCAAACCATAAAGAAAACGGTACCAGGTCCTGAGTTACCTAAAATCCACTGGTGCAAAAATGTTCTTCTTACATGAAGCCCACACACTAGCAGCTAATGCTAATCTTTGGAGGAGGGAATCGGTAGGGTAGGTGTTTGACTCTGGTAACAATATCAAGAAGGCAGGAACAACTATTCTGATACACAGGAGAATCTTCTTCACCCTAATTGAGCAAATGATTGACACCGATGGTACGTTCACCATCATTAAAGGAACCCTAGACCAGACAGATAGGCATTAGAATCCATATATGGGCCTAATAAAAGATAATACAAGGTTTTACCAAGATACTCTCAATGCTAGTGTCATTAGGAAAACTGCCCACCACATGCCCACTACTCAAATACCCTGCTACAAGGCGACTGTACATCCAGTTATGGTGTGGTATTCTTAGGTTCCCTCTGTTTACTCCTTCCTGCCTCAGTTCCTAAGACTTGGCTACACCAGCTTGCCATTTCTTTCTCTGTGCTCATTAATGGTGCTTTACAACGGTGCCACTTTTATCACTTTTACTGAACTGTTGTCTGCTGCTTGTTGAACCTTGTATACGGTGCTTACCTGCTGCATGTAATGTGCTGTTTTGTCTTTTAGCCTACTGCTTCACCTGTGTTACTGTCTATTTGCTTTGCAATTTTGGTTCATTACCTTAGTTTATTCACCTCATTTGCTATTCCATTTAAGATTGTTGCATTGCTGTTTGCAAGCCTGTTCTGGAGTTCTTTTTTTTTAATTGAATGTACTTTATTGCTTTTAATTTTCTCCAAACATACTTTTACAGCAAAAAAAAAAAAATCCACTGGTACAAAGTGATACAGTAAATATAAACCGGAGCCTTAGGGTTACATCGGCTCAAATAATACAAACCTATAAATCCCCATTCCACCCTCCCCCTTAACCCCCCACCCTATGTCCATCACATCTCACAAATCCGCATAGTGACTGTTATTCCTATGGCAGCAGTTTCATCAAATGGATTGAATAACCTATGGGGCTGGTAATCATTCTAATCTTATCCTTTGGATCTAACAAGGCCCTACCGGGACTAACAGCCCTTGAGGGAGAGAGGGTTGAAGGATATAACATATATTTTATAATACCTTTCAGCTGGGGGGCATTGTTTATTGTGTAGAGAGTACAGTGTATATACTTTTGCCCATTTCTTATCAAAAGCTGCTGGGGTATGTTGAAGAGATGCAATCATTTTTTCAGTTCTCAAGTTAAATAGAAACTTACTCTGAGTATGAAATGATAGTAGAATCCTTCCAGTGTTTAAGCACTAGTTTTTTGACTGTTTGAGAGATAATGTTCATAATATATCTTCTTTCCTTAACTGGGATCTGTGAAGAATTCCCTAGTATACAAATTTCAGGCTGTAATAACTCGTAATTCCCAATAGGGGGTCTACTCTGGCACGAATCTCATTCCATAATGGTCGGATTATGGGTCAGTCCCACAAAATGTGAAGTAGGGACCCTTCGGGTAGACCATATTGGTTACAGTTCAAGTTTTGAATCTTCCCCATTTTAGATAGTTTCAATGGGGTGTAATACATACTTTTTAGGATGTAAAATTGCATTATACGAAGCCTATCATTAGAGGTGTACTGATAAACCGATTGCTAGATCTTGTCCCAATTAAGTTCTTTATTAGAGAACTGGTCTACCCAGTATGGGGAGGGTTTGGGGCCCACAGAGCAGATGGAAGGATATAATAATGAAGTGATCTGGGAGACTGCATGTGGTTGCCATGCTAATTTGTGGAGTGAGGTAATCCATACCCAATTTAACAATCAGCAAGTGTCAAATTTGGTATCCTTTGAAGATTTGGGTCTTTGGGAGATTTAAGAGTGGTAACAAATCTGGCGTAGCCTTAAGTGACCCATGTTCTAGTAAGTCTACTAACTTAGTCTCATTCAGGCTAAGGTTTACATGTGATTTTAAGCAGTGTCCATTCAGCTTAAAATTAAGGTTATAATATAAAGGCTGTGAGATATCTTTACAGTTATCATATTTTAGAACTCTGCAAAGTTGTTTGTGAGCTCTTATAGACAATATGATTATTTCACTGTAAATATCAGTAGAGCAAATGTTTGCTTTTGTATATAACAAACTCAGTGGGGACAGCCTACCCTGCTTAATTATATAGCGTTCTAGGTGAAGCCATGCTGGAGTGAAGGAGGAGTCTTGTTGCTCTGGAATATGAGTTATCCATGGTATGTACTTAGCTAGGTGACTGGCTAAATAGTAATGATAAAAGTTTGGTAGCCTAAGCCCACCATCAGCTTTTGATGCCCCCAGCTTGATATATGATCTTCTTGGCGGTTTATTTTGCCAGAGAAATTGGGATATAATACTATGGAGTTTACGGAACCAGGATTGTGGGAGATAAATATTCAGCATATTCAAAGGATAAAATATCCCTGGGACAACATTCATTTTGACTACACTGATTCTTCCTTGCAAAGAAAGATATAGAGGTGCCCATCTAGCCAGGTCCTGTTTTAAGGTCTCAATCAGGAAATCTAAGTTAAACTTTTTAATATGAGACACATCTTGGGAAAGGATTAATCCTAGATATTTGAGCTGGGGTGACCAGGTTAGGTTCAGTCCCTCTATATGTGACCGATATGTGAGCTTATTTAAGGGCATAACTATTGACTTGTCTGTGTTTCATTTATAGTTCGAGAGGGCTCCATAAGCCTCGACTATGCCAAAAATTGCAGAAATTGAAGACTGGGGTTCAGAGATGTGCAGTGGGATATCGTCTGCATAAGCAGATAATCGTAGGGTCCAACTGGGTTGCCGTTTATATTTGGAGAGTTTTGGAGAAGATATAGGAGCAGTTCCAGGTAGAGGTTAAATAACATCGGGGAGAGTGGACACCCCTGCCTAGTTTCAGAGCACAATGGGAAAGAATTTGAGTATACCCCGTTGGAGTAGACTTTGGCTGTAGGATTGGTATACAGCACTTTGATCCATTGTACAAACTTCTTAGGAAAACCAAATTTGTACATTACTTCAAAGAGAAAGGCCCAACTGACACTGTCAAATACTTTCTCTGCATCTAGGGAGACCAAGGCCATGGGGCATTGGGCCTCCCTAGACACAGAGAAAATGCGGGAGAGCTTGCATAAGTGGTCAGTCGAGGAGTGACTCACCACAAAGCCAACTTGCTCAGGACAAAGCAGGGAGGTCCATACTCTAGCCAATCATGAGGCCAAGATTTTGGCAAAAAGCTTAATATCCTAATTCATTAAGGATATGGGACGACAATTGCTCACTCTGTTCTTGGGTTTATTTGGTTTAGGGCGGGCAATTATAAGAGCTTCCAGCAAAGATCAATCAGAGACCCCTGTGTCACATAGGAAGTTAAACATCTGTAAGAGAAAAGGAGAAAGTTGCTCTTCAAAAATTTTATAAAAATCGAGAGGAAAACCATCAGGTCCTGGGGCTTTGTCCTCTGGCAAAGAGCAAATTGCTTTAGTCAGTTCAGCTTGAGTTATTTTGGGAATTAGACTTTCTCTTTGTGGAGCAGTGAGGGATGGAAGCAGAATAGGGGCTAAATAGGCCTGGATATCTGAGATCTGAGGTGGATTCTCAGGGGGGAATATAAGGATATATAATATTTCTCAAATTCCTGGACTATTTCCTTTGGGTTCACAATAATAGAGTTATCCTCCATAGCATTTAACATTGATATTAATCTTGATTCTTCTTGTTTTTTAAGCCTAAGGGCTAACAGATGGCTAGCCTTTTCACCCTGTTCTATATATCGGGTGCAGGTTTTGAACAAGGCATATTGTGCTTGCTCTCGTAAAGTTTCTTGGTATTGGTTTCTGGCTAGAGGCAGCTCGGTAAGGGTAGAGTCATTCAAATTAAGGGTAAGTTCCTCTTCAAGACTCTTAATTTTCTCTAATAGTAATGAAGAAAGGGCTTCTCTCTTTTTTTCTGGATTGTGGCAAACCGAATGCAGTCCCCTCGAATAACACGTTTTAGGGCACACCAGATCTTGTCTAGTTGATGTATCAAGTTTTGATTATGGAGAAGAAACTTCAATGGTTTCTTTAAAGGATTAGGCAATATTTATGTCTTGGAGCATTTGTGTATTTAGTTTCCAGCTGCATTCTTTGTGGAAGGCAGATGGGAGGGTCCCTTCTAGCCAGACTGGGGTGTGATCAGAAATAGTATGAGGGATAATTCTGTTGCCATGGAGCCCTGTTAGCACTGAGTTATTGACCAAAAAATAGTCTATGTGAGACAGTGAACCATGGGGAGAGGAATAAGAGGTAAATTGTTTTGTCTAGGGATTCAGCAATCTCCACGGGTCAGCAAGCCCATAGTCTGCCATTATTTCCATCAGGGCTTTCTGCGTGGGGGAGAGGGGCTGCCCCATATGACAGGGGGATCTATCAAGCTCTAATGAGCAGACTAGGTTCCAATCCTCAGCCAGAATTAGTAGTAGTTTCACGTATGAGTTCAGATGAAGTGACAATTCTGAGAAAAACTCAGGAGAGTCAGCATTGGACCCATATATTGAGTCCAACACTATCTTATTTATTATTTATTTATTGAATTTTGATGACCGGGTAGGCCCACTGGGCCCTGGAGGTCCTTTTTTCTGAGGCAACGCGGGAATAACAGTACATGAAATAGTAGACAGTGATACATATACAGGTCATAGGTATACAGTATTCGGCAGTTTACACATAAGTGAGACAGAGCAGTCTTTTTAATGGGTTTCGTATATCTAACTAATAAGTTGTTGTTCATTTGATGGTGCGTCAGTCATACAAAGGAGTGAGACAGTACTGTAAATTCTTTAGGTAACATACATCTAAGAGCCATAGGATAGGTTCTGTGAGGGGAAGAGGAGTTAGTGCTACCTGTTCAGGGGTTGGAGATTTAAGTATGGTAGAGTGAGTTGACCCAGGGTCATTGTTGTAGTGTCAGGTACTATAGCATTGGCATTTGCTCATTGACAGCAGACAGGTCTTAATGATTAAGTAGGCCTTTAACAAAAACAAACCTGCCCTGTGGGTCTGAGTAGGAACACTGCACTTGGAAAGATATATTTTTCATAACCAAAATTGCCACCCTTCTTAGCGCTGTGGCATTACATGCCGCATACACTTGCCCTATTTGCCTTCTACGAAATAGCATTCCTTCATTCTCTAGCAAATCATTCTCCTGAAGCAAAATTATATCACTCTGCAAGGATTCCAGGTGTTTAAGAATTTGACATCATTTAATCCTACACCTGGCTGCTTTTACATTCCAGGTCACAAATCGTGTAGCCATGGCTGCTGCTTATTTAGGAAATTGGGGCTTGAGTAATGGGGAGTAGGAAAGGGAATCTATTTCTCCTGAATTTAGCAGGTACTGTTAATGATGAGACCTGTGCTGCCATTACTAAATTAGAGTGATTCAGCCACCCTCCACTAGATTGTCCCCCTAGATCCCCCCAACCCAGGAGTCCACCATTGCTGAAAAACCTTGAGATGAATACAGTCTTAACCCCCTCCTCGTTCCTAAACCCTAATATAAGAGAAAATGGAAACAACAAGATAAAAGAAAAATAGTAGAAAAAAGGAGAAAGACCCCCAAACCCCAAGTCCTCACGACTGATCTCCAAATAAATGACCGGTTGCTGTAGGCACTGTTAAGCCGTATGTCTCTCAGCATCCCCCGCCCCCCCAATGATCCCAACCTTAATGCCAAGTAAAAGTCAACTTTGTAAACTATGATCTTGCATCCTGAATAACCCTTAACCCTAGAACCAATAACAAATGAGTGAGAACCAATAACAAATGAGTGATTAATTACTCAGTACTTAAGCATTACGGAAGATAAATTGTGACTAAATATCCCTTGAAACAATGGAGTTGCTTATCAAACTGTATTATTAATTGCAAGGCACAAACATATAAATGCCCAAAACCTACAACAAATGTATAACCAGTCTCATAAGATGAAAACATTCTCAGACCTTCTGCTGTATTGTGTATGCCATAGGCTTGCTTTTCCCATCCAGGTTACCAAAGTCACTTGTACAGATCAGGGAATAATTTCTTAAGGGAAGTGTTCGCCTCGGCGTAGGAAGTGTGTGAATGCCATTTACCATCATGGTATACTTGCAGTGTAGTGGGATATCTCATTCTGTACCGTATCCCCGCCGCAATCAACGTTGTCACCAAGAGGTGTAGTTTGGTGCGCTTTAGTCTTACAGTTAATGGGAGGTCTTGTGCGATCCTGATTGCTTTATTCTCCCACTGAATAACTTTAGCCTCTTTCACTTTCTCTAGAATAACTTGCTTGTCCAAATAGTTCAGGAGGTGGAAGATCAGTGGTCATGGTGGAACATCGGGGTGTGGAGTAGGCCGGAGGGAACGATGGGCCCTCTCTATTATGTAAGCAGGGCCATTTGGAGATGGGCCAGTGATTTTATTGCATAGTTTCTGGATGAAGAGGATGGGGTTAGCCCCTTCCTCTCCTTCTGGGAGGCCTAAGATGACTAGGTTATTTCTGCACGAGTGACCTTCCAAATCCTCAAGCTTGTCCTCCGCTCTGCACAGATGTTGTTTTAGGCTGACCAAATCTGGATCCACTCGAGCCCTCTAATCATCTAGGGATGAAATCCTTACTTCATTGTTCCCTGTATGAATTGTAAGGTGCTGCATCAAAGACTTCAAGGCTTGTAGGTCTCCCACAACTGCCTGCAGCGATTCTTTTATTGGGGGGAGCCCCTCAAAGAGGGTTGGCTCCATGAGTAAAGTTTGTGGAGCAGAAAGGCCTGCTTCCATCTCCTCACCGGTTCTGCTCTTCTTGGCTGGCGTGTTTTTTGCTGCAGATGGGTGCGGTGTATGTTTCAGCTGCACGTTCTTTATTTCCACATCCATACAAGTAGACAATATGCAGAGTGAAGACAGCGCTCACTTTTTACCACATCTCCAGGCAAAAGTTAAGCTTAGATAGTAGGTTTTAGCGTTTTTATGAAGGGAGGGTTACCGGAGCAACCGAGCACACACCTACACAGCAGCCATCGCAACCAGAAGTCCCTGTTCTGGAGTTCTGTACTACAGTGATGTTCTGATTACCATTGTGCTTTGTTCAATCACAGTAGCCTCTGTATAGCCAGTTACCTTCCTCTCCCCTTCAGCCATAATGTTATTGGCCCTATTCTGCTTACTCCATTTTCCCCCCTTTCCTCCTTCCACTTCTTCTCCCTCTTCTTCCCCCCTCCTCCCTCCTCCATCCAACTCCCATTTGCTCATCCTCCTCTCTACCCATGCCATGCTCTGTCTTCCTTTTTCTCTTTCTCCCTTCCTATTCACTCCAGTCTCCTGCCTTCCCAATCCTTAATCAGGAGTTCCTCCACAGTGTCGTCCTTTTTCCTTGCTGCCCCTCCTCACCTTGCTACTCCTCCTCCTGTCTGGAAGCATGGAGCCCAATCCTGGACCCTCTCCCTTCCCTCCTCTGTTACCTTCAAGGGCCTCAGAGTCTTCCATTTGAATGCTAGGAGCCTGCTACTGAAACTTGACCTCCGCTCTGTTTGGCTGAAATTACACTCACCTGATGTCCGATGCATCACTGAGTCTTGGCTCTCCTTTAGGACTCCCAACCATAATTGTCACTTACTGATTACAATCTTTTCAGACAATATAGGGGTAAACGTGGTTGAAGAGAGGCCATTTACATTCATCAGAGTCTGATATGCACTGTGGCCATGAAGGAGGCCTTTCCCTTCTCTGTTGGATATCTTTTAGTCACATTTTCCTTCCCCTTCTTAGTACCCATTTTCATTGGTGTTCTTCACACCTCTCCTAAGATTCTTCACTCTTCCCTGGTAGACTGTCTTACCACCATTGCTTCTTTTTACTCCACAAGTGAACTCATCCTCTTTGTATCTTCAGTATCAATTTGATTTGCCCATCCTCCATACCTACCATTTACATGATTGAGTTACTTAATTTAACACAGGTTATTTTGGAACCCACCCAGCTCATAGGATTGATAGGAAGGAATATGTTTCATGAGCGTAAGCCATAATGACTCACCACTGTTCAATGGAAATAGGAAAAATCTCTGTTACCCATATAGGTGTCCAATGCCTTTTTGAAGGCTTCCATTATTGAATGTATTACTGCATGATCTGGTAGATTATGCCACCCATTCACCACCCTCTGGTTTAACCAAGCCCCTCTTTTCAATGTTCGGTACATTTCACCCTTCAGTTGACAATCATAAAATCTGTTTACCGTTTCTGTTGCTCTATGTTCCTACCCTATGCATTCCAATAAGTCAATGTCCCTGAAGGCCCTATTAACCAAGCAAAGGTCTTCTCTAAGACATATATAGTCTAAAGTAAATAGTTCTAACTCATGCAATCTATTTTCATAAGTTTGTGAGGTTGGTGTCTCAGTTCTTATGGTTGTTCTCCTCTGTACTTTTTCCAGGAGTGCTATTTTGCTTTTTGCGTGGGGTGCCCAGAACTGTGCACAGTACTCCAGCTGTGGCCTGACTAGTGTAACATAGAAGGGGATTATGACATTTCTGTCTCTGCTTCTGATTGTCTTTAGGATGCATCCCAGCATTTTACAGCTTCTCTTTGTGACTTCCTTACATTGTTCATTGAAGGAAAGATTGTTAGTAATTACTACTTTCAAATATTATTCCTTATATTTTCCCTGGAGTTTTGTGCCATTTAATATATATTTGGCATTCAGGATGTTATGTCCAAAATGCATAATTCTACATTTAATCCTCATTCTGCTAACCATTGCTTAATGGACTGGGTTTTAACCTTCCACTCCCACCGTATCATGGCTGCTGGTATTTTGCCAGATGCCTTTAACGACCACTGAATGACCTTCTACATCAGATAAATCTGATGCCCCTCCTACCTACATATATCTTGGCTAGGTCTCACTGGTCACTAAATATTGATGTTCTGCTGAGCAACCTTACTGCTACTGACTGGTCTGACATCCTCACTGCCTCAGACATCAATGTTGCCCTTTCTCTTTTTCATTCCAGATTTTCCAATTTCCTGGAAAGGCATGCCCCCTCAGGAAACTCAGAGTAAAAACATCCCACCATCCATGGATTACCTCTGATATGATACACTTGTGTAAGTCTTAGGATCATGCTTGGATAGGTTACAAATTATACCACTCCTCCTCTGACCACATCTTCTACAGGGCTCTGAGGAACAATTGCACTAAGGCTGTCCACTCAGCTAGATCAAAGTATTTCATTTTTGTTATACTTCTTTATTGAATTTAATCAACTGCAGTTTAAGAAGCATGCAGTAACTTCAAATATATGCCACTCAGCAATTAATGCTTCATACAATTGTGCTTAAACTTTTGTTATAAAAACTAATCTCACTAAACAGCAAGTAAACCTAATCAAATGAATCGTTATCAAGCATCCAATCAATTAACAGACATATAGTAAAGAAAAATAAAAATTACATTACAAAATCTAAAAATAATGATACTTATACAGCCACCAACTTTTCAATTAATTAAACATGATATAGGCAATTAAAACTGCAATAAATGACAAATTTAATCACTACCCAGTGATGGGAAGGCAATGTGTTATGATTGACTACTTGTTAAGAAGAAAGGTTCAAAGTCTGTGTTAGCTGGATTTCATGTCAAAGCCTGTATAAAGTTCAAATCTAGTCCACCTTCTAAAAAAGCTGTCAGTCTGTGCTGGACCACAAAGATTAGGTGTTCAAAGGTATGCCCCCAGGATGGCGATACTATTACAGTGAAAACGTTGATGCCAACAACATCTATGTTTTCGCTGTAATAGTATGCCCAAGACCCCGGCACTCTCTCTTCTGGTCCTGCACCCATCCCAATCAACTCTGACTCAGGTTGGAATCCTTTGAAATCGGGGTGCAGGGCAGAGACCCCCGCGGGGGGGTTTGGGGGAGCGAAGCTCCCCAATGAAAAACAGCTGGGGTCTCCAGTCGAATTAATGTTAACCGCAAGTTTCGGTCGACATAAATCCGTCACTGTGAAGGTAGTCAACAACTTAATTGTCGAACCAGCATTGTAGAGCCATATTCAAACCTATGGATTTGATATACTATATTGAGCCAATCAGTGACAGTTGGTAGGTTCAGCTGTAACCATTTCTTCATGATGGCCTTTGCAGCAGTGACTTTTAGGATGGACCACAGGTATATGGCCTCCAATCCTTGTAAGAGTTGAGGAGATATCCCCAGTATGAAATGTTCTGGGCCTAATGGAGTAGTGATACCTAAAATCTCTGAGACGTGTTGACCAGTAGTCGACCAAGAGCACTGACAGGTGGACAATTCCAAAAAATGTGAGTCTGAGAGGCACTAGATTCTCCACAGAGCTGTCAACATGCAGCTGAAAAGTCTGAGTCCCATTTTGCCTTGAGTTGGGGTACAAGAAAGTATTGGATATATAATTTCCAGGACAATTCTCACCATGTAGAGGAGGAGGAAATTCTCCAAGAATATTTCCAAACTTTAGACCATAGGTCCTTGTCTAATACCATGTTAAAGTCATTCTCCCAATGCATTCTCACTGCATCTGTAGTGTACCCCTTGCCCCTTATAAAATGATTGTAAAGCAGTGTAATTACATATTCTCCTTGTCCAGAATTCCAACTATATTCAAAAGGAGAGGGAGAAAGATGCTCCTGGTGTTGACTTAAGGCCACCTGCTGCAGTTTATTAATGTAATCCCAGAGCTGATGATAGCAAAATCTATCATTCTGGGTCCATTGAAAAGTTTGTAGCATTCCGTCAAAGGTGATGATGCCAGGGGGAGTACATACCCTTATGCACCTGTACTCTAGACCAAGGGTCAAGGGAGGCTGGGAGGAATGAATCATCTCATGCCCACCATCTGCATTTCCATAATGTCCTTTTAGTTTGACCCTTTGGTGTACCCCAATGCCAGCCCTCCAGCACTGTATACAGCCCTAATAGCATGGATCATACCAAGTTATTTAAATGACTGGACAAGAAAAGAAGGGCAGAGAGAGGTAGAGGAAAATGTTCCTTGAAATCTATGCTCTTCCAATGTGCTGTATAATGGGGATGACCCCATAATAAAGCAACTCTCATCTGAGCCATGACCAAGTAGCCAGCCAAAAGAGGAAGAGGCCACCCCCCCCCCCCGATTTTTTGGAAAGTAAAGTATCTGCTGTTTTATATGTGGTTTCTTTCCCTTCCAAATAAAGGCCAGCAGAGTCGACTGCCATGTTTAAAACTCCTGTTTAGGTATAGAACAAGGAACGCATTGAAACAAATAAAGAAATCGGGTGAGGATGTTCATTTAATGGATTGAATACGAGCGTGAAGGGAGAAGGATAATAATGACCACTGTCTAATGTCAGACTGCAGTGTAGTGAATAAAGGAACATAGTTTAAAGAAAACAACACAGAGATTTAGGTCCCCAAGTAAACACTCAATTATTTGATAAGTGGGAAATCCCACTTCATGGGGTAAGTCTGCAGTAGAGCATGGGAAACTTCATGAAAGAAAACCAAGTCTTCTGTTTTGTTAGTATTAATTGTCCTCGGATCAGCCCCCCCCTCCCAATAAGAGTCTCACACTGTAAATGCTGGTGCTCAGTCAGCTTCATTTTATTAAATAATCATTCAACTTTTGGCTTCCTTAAGCCAGTACACATCTTTACATATCATCCAATAATCACAAGTTATGTTTCGCATTTCATTTTTATATAGTCAATCAGTGACCATTTCCTGGGACCAGGTGTATACCTCGGTCCCCCCATCATGTATGGGCTGGAGGTAAATCCCAGCTCCTCCCTTTTCCTTCTATCATTCGGGGCTCATGTGTATACATCATGCCCTCTTCTGGAGGCTCTGTGTTGCCCCGAGGCCCCCACCTACACTCACTCCTGGCTCTGGTGTAAACCCCAGGCCGGGTCCTCACTCCACTTATATCCCCACTAGACCACCTCCTGCTTGCATTGAATAGTGGTCTCCCCCTTCCTTCCCCCTTTCTTTTTAGTCCCATAGATGATCCTTAGTACCCCCAGTACTTCTCATCACCCTCCAACCATCTATTGCCAAACTGATTTCTGCGTTAAATAGATTTACGCCCATGTCTCAAAGGTATACCCCATCAGACCTATAGTACCCCACATCAGTTTACTTTATACTCTCATGCCTAATGCCCCCCTCAAGTTTGTGGCATAACCCTGCTACCCTATGGTTCATTCTCCTCCTGGCTTTCTCCATGGTCCTATGGTCTTGGGCATAATGCCATACCCTCCTGGGAATCATTTCTGACCATAACAGTGTGGCACCCAGCCACCATCCCTTGACAATGTCCCTTTTAACATGAAGGTAGATGTCCAACCATGGGCGTGTGTGTAGGTCATTGCCCCCGAGGTGGATGACCAGTAGATCAGTTGCAGGATTGGTTTTCCATAATTCTTGTAGACACGGTGGTGACTGTCCCCAACGCATTCTTCTAATGCTGTGCCTCTGGAGCTGCACCTTGTTCCAATCATTGTAAAGTTGATGCCCCCCTGCTCTCACCGCCACTCTCCTCTCAGCCCAATAAATAAAAAAATTGCCACAGATCCACAGCTGCAGCATGTTGTTCGCACCTGGGCAAATATAAAATAGAGAATGTAAGTTACTAGGTGGAGGTCCTCCCTCCCCACTCCCCAGCCCTCCTTTATATTTATCCATCTAATTCTTTTTTTTTTTTTTATACCCTACTGCTCTTAATAGCGGAACCATTCTCGATCACTTAACCTGCAGGGGAACAAAGAAAACAGCATTAGTATGATTCAGACAGTTGCCTAATGTATGATTTATGACATCCTGACCTCCATCTTCCCAACTTCTTGATGTCATCCAGCGTCACACCCTCAGCCTCAGCCTGGGAGGCCCTACCAATTCTAAATGAGTGGGAGGAGTATCTGACCGGGTCTTCCACCAGAAAGAGAAGGCTCTTCCACAATACTGCTGTGGTCTGAGTGCTGGTAACCTGGAATCCATCCCTGTGTTGAAACAAAGGCTTCCCGCCAGGCCAAGCGGACCGCTGCATACCACCATAGAGTCATGACCGGACATATACAGACCTTCTCCCTAACTCCTAGCTGTACTGTCTCCCCCTTCCCAGTCTGGTCTGTCTTGGACCATCTAACCATCAAATGAACTGCATTCTTTGTTCAAAGAAGGTCCTCTCATTGAAGCCCCCCCCCACCCCATGCTTTTCCTATGCCTACAACCTCACTTACCCTAAATGCTTCATTATACATGGTGGTGAACACTGCTGCAAACACTGCTGCCTCCAAAGAGGAGTGGCACACTGATGGCAAGGCTGTTACCTGCCGCCCTAACAAGGGTTCTGATATGGGTCACCTTTGGTCCGGCTCCTTTCCTTGTACATGTTGCAATCCCTGCATCATCATCCTCACCACGTTGCTTTTCCCTTGGTACTGCCAACCTTTTAGGGCACACATGGTACCCACAGCTGCCAAATGCACTTCCTTGGTCAAGACTGCCATCCCCTCCATCCAACTGTCCACTATAAACCTGGCTACCTGGTCCTCAGTCACTGGTCTACTTACCTGGACTCCCAGCCTCTTGCAGTAGGTCTGAAAAGTCTACCAGGATGATTCATATGCTTTCAGTGTTCTTGGTGCCCACAAACTTTGAAAGAGAAGCTTGGCTCTTTCCACCCACTTTTCCAGGCTGGCTATGGAGCCAGGGTCTTGTGTCGCTCTGCCGCTGGGGCAACGGCCTGGAAACATTCCATCTGTAATTGGGAAAGACTATCAGCTATGATGTTCCATGTCCCTTCAATGTGCCCCACCTTAAGGACAAATTTAGCTTCAGTCCTTGCAAAACTAACTACCGCATAACCCTCATCACCTTCTCTAACCAAGCCATCTGCCTGTTCAGGACTTCAACTGTTGCCCAGTTGTCACACCAGAACGTGATTTTTTGGTTCCTCAGTACTTCCCTCCATACCAGAGCAGTGACCCAAATTGGGAAAATCTCCAAGAAGGTGATATCTTTTCCCAAGCCCTGAGAGACCAACCATTCCAGTCAGGGTTCTGAGATCCATTTTCCTTTGAAATATGCCCCCATCCCCAGGCTCCCAAATGTGTCTCTAGATAGCTCTAAATCAGTGTTGAAAACCCAGTCATCCTGCCAAAATGTAATGCTGTTATGTTGTTCCAAAAACTGCTTCCATACCCACAAATCCTCCCTCGTGCCCTTCCTGACGTCAACCCAATGATGTGGTCTGCTGACCCCTTTTGTTGCCTGCACCAGACAGCGTGTAAATGCCTGCCCTGGTGCAATTGCTTGACATGAAAAGTTCAGATGACCTATCAACTGCTGCACTGTGCACAGGAGCACCCTACTACAGCCCCAAACTACTCTCAGCAGTTCCCTTAGGTGGAGGATTTTTCCCGCTGGTAGCCGAAGCACCCCTGCAGCTGCATCAGTCTCTATCCCTAGGAATTCAATGGACCGACTGGGGCCCTCAGTTTGTCAGGTGCCAATGGCACCCCCAGGGTAGTGCACATTGCCCCCAAAACTTCCAACATTCCCTTCACCCCAGTGTGCCCTTCTCCCATCAGAAGGAAATCATCCAGGTAATGTAGGACTGCTCTGGGGCCGCCTTCCCTTTGGAAAACCCATTGCAGCCTGGTGCTGAAGGTCTCAAAAGCTGCACATGCAATCAAGCAGCCCATCGGCATGGCTTTATCAAAGTAGTAGTCACCCCCATCCAGAAACCTAGCAAGTCCCAATCCTCAGACCTCACAGGCAGGAGATGGAATGCCGCCTCAATGTCCATTTTTGCTAACCACAATGTATCCAAAACTGTGGGAGAATTCAAGAATGCTTGGGATAGACATAAGGCAATTCTTGTGGGGGGTAGGAAGAAATAGGCTGTTGGTTAACTAGGATCTGTGGCCTATCCTGTAGGCAGGGAAATGGGCAGACTTGATGGTCCAAGTGGTCCTTATCTGTCGTCAAAGTCTATGTTTCTATGTTTCCATGGCCTGTATCAGTTTAACTGTTTCGTCCAGCATTGCATAAGAAACTTTGCTAACTTCCTCCCTGATGTAAACATTCACTGACTCTCCCGCAGGGTAGGACAGGTGATGAATCACCCTAAATTGATCCGGCTGTTTCTTGGGCACCAGTCTCAATGGGGAGACTCGAAGGTTGGGGAAACGGAGGCCCCGCAAAAGGTTCCTCCACTTTCCCTGCCTTCACTTCCTTGTCAGTTTTCCTGTGGAGAAGGTCCTCATGCCTCTTCACTGAGCGCAGATTTTTTCCTTGCACTGCCACCCATTGTCCCCTGTAACAAAGGCTAAATCTCTTGCAGAAGCCCTCCCCTAGAGTCCTTGCTGCGCACTTGTCAGGGTAGCCAGCTAGCCAGGCATCCATGACTTCTACTCTCACTAGGGTGGCCACTAAAAGAAAACCATCCCTTTCCTCCCGACCCCCCCAAACTGGTCTGTCTAGCCAGGGCTTGTCCCTCCCGGTTCCCAATAAAGCACCTTCCTCATCCACCAGTGTCCCATCCCCTCAAAACCAGTGACCCCCAAAGGGCTGTTGGTTGTGAGTTGTGCTCCTGGTGTATAGCCAGGTGGGCCTGCATTTTGATGTGGGGTGCCCCCCCACAGCATTTTAAGCAAGCGTGTTGAAAATGACAGCTGGACCATGAGCAATATGCCCTATTGAAACCCCAACAGCATTTTTGTACCTTGCCAGCTGATTTTCCCCAGTCCCCTTATCCACCTCTCAGTACTGTCATGGTCTCAAACCAGATGTCTGAATGGTGGGTGTCCCAACAGATGTCCCCGTCCATGGTCATTCGAGTCTGAAACATCTCATCATACTGTATCCAGTTGTTACCACCCCTCATCTTGTAGGCTCTGCACATGATCAGGAAATAGGCCAGAAGGGGCTTCACCAGCACAGGCTTCTTGTCCTGCACAATTGCGCTGAAGTGGGTGAAACCCACTGTCCACATATCCCATGTCTCCCCCCTTCTCTCCGTCCCTGTTACCCAACAACATGACAACTGCGGTGATGCCTTTTTTCCCCACATTCTCCCTCTCTTCCTGTTTCTTCGCACTCTCCTTGGTTGCTAGTGAAAACATGTCTACATATTCCCCCTCCATATCTTCTCCTTGGTGGCTAGAGGAATGTGGTTGCCCAAACAACCCCCCCCCGTGTTCCCCCATCATTGCTAGTCTGAGTGGAAGGGTGCTGTGCCACCGGTTTTTCTGGACCTTTCCTCTCTTTCCCTTTCTTAATTTCCTGAAGGACTTTTTCTAACTGTGCCACCCTGCCATCTCCCATGGCTCCCAGCATCTGCTCCACATATTCCTTAATAGTCCCTTCAATCGTTATGTCTGACATACCTGTTCGTAGGGTGCCCATGGACTCAGGGGTCATCAGGCTTGCTGATAAAACTGGTACAGCTGGAGATGAGGGCTCTGGCAGGGCACCCACTCCTCTCCCGATACCATGGGCTGTTCTGGTGTGGGGGATACCGGTGCTGGCCCAGGTTGGGGAGCATCAGCCAGGGTCTTGGGTGGCGGAGGAACTGGGGACAGAGGAGGTACAGGCTGCAGATCATCTGGGGTGTCAGGTATCGGTTCCTCCTGGTCTGGCCATTTCCCCCATGATCCCCTTCCCCCATCAGCCAAACCTCTATCCTTCCGCTTCCTCCTCCGCTTACCTGGCGCCAACCCTCCTTGGTCCTTGCCCATGGCATACAGGAGTTTCTTGGCTTGATCCATCATTTTGACCCACTGCCACATGGCTTCATCTCAGGTCATCTTTTTTTCTGGGAACCATCTTGTCTGTCTGCAAGATATAGTACTGCAATGGCATAAAAAGACAGGTTAGCGTAATTGTCTACAGCCTGTCTGATATTTGCGCAAACCGTTCTCATATCCTCCTCCACCCCCGATCCGCCCACCTTACCCCAGGCAGCTCTAGCGTGGACCACGTATCAAAAAGTGCCAGAGCCAAAAAAGCCTGAAAGGTATTGCTGTCCCTTGCACTGTTGATCTTGTCTGTCTGCATCTTAAAAACCTATCTATTGATGGTTTTGTGGGGGGCGATTGTTGATTTCCCTGACCAGTGTGGCCCTTAAGGCCCCCAAAATACCGATAAAAACAGGCCCAACATACAAAAGGAAAATTTGGGAGGGGGGCTTCTGCTCCGTGATGAGCTCCTCGCCATCTCTTGTTGTTGTTGCTGAGCCTCCCTCCCATACACTTGGGTTTGATACCCACAACCTCCACTTGCATACTGTGTGACTCTGAGCAAATCACTCAAAAACCACCCAGCGCTACCAGGTCGCCCATGAAAATAGGCAGTCCTGCCTAGTAGGCTCTACCCTGTTACCAAAGAATAAATTATTATTTATTTATTTTTTTTATTATTCACTTTTTATCCTAGCAGTGCTTAGCTTACATACTCTGGTAATTTGTTCCAGTAATTTATAACACTTGATTTAAAGACATTATTTATTTATTTATTTTTATATTGAATATATTGGCCTTTTTCAGTATCCCAGATTTACCATGAAATATATGGAGCATGTAATATGTGTAAAATAATAGGATACATTTATCTCATTTAAGAAGAAAACTAAACTGAAACAAAATATAATACACCTTTCTACTGTACGATTATTTAAAATCAGTCTGTCAAATCTGTGTTCAATTATCTCTGTTAATAATATATATTCAAGCCAATAACTCTGTAATTTTGGAGAAACAATTCAATTAAGACTTTAAAAGAAGTATGCAACTTCATTATTTGAAAATAAAAACATCTTCCAACAGGGTCCCAATCTAGAGTGACTCAGAGGTCTTAAAATTATCCCAGTGCCCCCAGAAGAGACTCTCCCATCACCCATGGCCATTTCTACAAGATGGCCATGACCACATGGTCAAAATGGCATCCGTTAAGCCCAAATCAGACCCCACCGATAGTGAGCTGCCACTATAGCCCATTGGGAAGCCTCTGATGCCTGACTCCTGGTGCTTGATTGTCTGGCAGTCTTTTTTCACACACACGCCCAAAAGGGAAACTCTCAACAAACCCCCCATGTGTGATGCCTGTTTTGTGACCCAGCTTTGCTGCTCTTGAAGTCTCTTAGTAAAACACCTCCCAACTTGAATGCTTGCCATTGTGCTGCATCCAGAAACAAGATCTCCTTACCGCTTGATCAGGAACAGGAAATGCTGCTATGGCACAATGGCACAACTCCCCCCCCCACACCTAGTTAAATATGCTTTTTTTCAGATCCTTCTGTGCAGCGGGGTTCTGACTTAAGTCCTGAATACAGGTATTCTTTGACTGAGGCATTCAGTGGGTGTGTTTCCTTTCCGCTCCCAAGAGAACTCGCAACACAATTTACCATAATTTGCTCCTCTTAGAACCCGCTGCAAAAACGCAACTCTCAGGGCAGCAAATACAAAATGCTAGCAGCTTCTCCAAAACACAGTACTGTGGGAGTGCAAGCTTGGGGGCCAAATAGCTGAAAACAGCCACCTAAAACTGATTTGAAAATACCGACTAAATGTGCTGGCCCTAGGAGCTCCATGCTCCCCCTCCCCTCTCTCTCTCTCTCCTCTCCCTTGCCCCATTCCTACCTGACACCTACCTTGCAAGCCCCTCCCCATGTCTGCTTGTCACCTGTCCCCACCCTCTTCCCTCTCCCCTTTCCTCAGGTTTGTTTGTTGGCACCAGCTGCTATGGGGTGGGGGCTGCCAGGGACAATCCGCCTTGCCCCTCTATGCAGAAGGCAAATTCCTTTGTATAGCTCGAAAGGTCTGAAAAAATCTGGATTTGTTGGAAAAGTTCAGGAAGTGAGTTCTCTGAGTCAGTTAAATGAGAAGAACATCATCAGCATATACATGTAAAGCCAATTTATGTTCTGAACCCCCTAATGAGATTTCCGTAATTCATGAATTAAGTCTGATACTTTGATTAAGCGGCTCAATATAAAGGGAAAATTGGAATGGAGAGAAGAGGCAGCCCTGTCTAGTAGCCTGCCCTAACAAAAAACTGCCAGAAAGATTTTCATTGGCTCTTACATATGCTGAGGTGGCAGCGTACATTTTCAAGATGAATTTAATAAAATATTCATTGAAACTGAAGCCAGCCAGGACCCCCTTACAAAAAAGACCAAGAAATTTATCAAATGCTTTCTCTGCATCTAAGCTGAGCAGGAACATCTGTGTTTTAGTTCTATTTAAGTAGTCAATAAATTGAACAGTCCAACATGTATTATCTTTAGCCTGTCAGCCAGGTATAAATCCATTTTGATCCAAATCGATCAACTGGAGAATGATTTATTGCAGATACCGGGAAAAAATGGCCATGAGTACATTGTAATCTGTGTTGAGAATAGAACTTGGTTGGTGTGAGGTACAACTAGAAGGGGCCTTACCAGGCTTCAGGATCACAGAAATTATGGCTTGAGACCAGCATGGTGCTAGGGGAACATCCGCATCAATGGCAGCATTATATGCCATATCTAGCAAAGGGAGAATCAATGCCATAAACTGCTTGTAGAATTCACTAGAGAGCCCATCTGTACCCAGCCATTTGCCTGCTTTCAATGCACCTATTACCCTTTCTGTGTCCGCTCTGGTTATGAGGGCATGTTGAAGTTCATTTTAGGCTTGAGTAACTTGTGGTAATTGTAATCATCGTAGGAACTCATCTTGTGTTACTTTATGTGAGGGGTGCCGCTTTGTATAAATCCGTGTAAGTGCGAAAGGCTTCTGTTATGGATGAGGTCAAGCTTTATTTCTGGTTTGTGACTGGATGAATTATATGGGAGATGGTGGCTTTGGCCCACTGAATTTGGAGCCTGCCCACTAATAGCGTAACAGATATTCTGTCCCCTTCATAATAGGAACAAAAGTTTTTGCTCTACCTGATAGTGTGAAATCAAATTCTGTTCCTGTTTAAGCTTAAGAAGGAAAGATTCCTTTTGCCTGGTAAATTTTTGTTTTTGTAAAGTTTCAGGTTGGATCTGAGCAAGTAATTCTGTACAACGTCACTCTCTAAGCTTCTTTTTATGGGAAGAGAGCTCAGTAATCTCACTCAGAATAGCCTTAATAGTATCATACAACATAGGTGGGGAAACTCCAGGGGCATCGTTCTCTTGTAGTGCTTGTTGTATGCTGTTGCTAATCGTGGTCTGCATGTCTTTATCCTGTAGCAATGAAACATTCAATCTCCAGAAAGTGTTGTTACGAGTGTTGCCCAATTTAATTTTGAGAAAAAGTGGAGCATGATCGGGCACCGGCAGGGTGAAATCTCCCACCCAACTGCCCTGTGTGAGCCCCAAGTATCTCTTTAGGTACCACAAAATAGTCAATACAGGAATACATACACCAGGAGGCTGAATAAAATGTAAAATCTTTTTCCTGTAAATCACAGTATTTCATAGCCAACCTCCAGTCAAACCTGAATTCCCCATCTAAATTTTGAAAGGTTATACACTCACTTTTTGACCCTCCTGCCCAATCACCCCCCCCCCCATTCTTGTGGAAAATGATTCACCTGTGTCTGACCAGCACGGGGTCATAATGTTGCAAGACATAATGCCGCTGAAATATATCGCACTGCTAATACACTGCAATATATTGCCGCAGCATATGTCTTTATTTTGCAGGGGGCCTAAGTCCCCTGCACCCCCATTTCAGGAAGGCTGTGTCCTCAAAACCCCCATTACTATATCTAACTCTGGGGGGTTCTCACTTAAAATCACACAATGTGCAAAAAAAAAAAACAAATTTCTTGTTCTGGTACCAAGAATTGAAACCTAGTCCCAGACACACTGCCAGCATCCCTTGCTGCTCATGGCTTATCTTGTTGAGCCGCAGCACCATCTCGCCAGCCTCCTCTCCCAGCAGAGCTCTTATCCTCTGCATGGGAACAGAGAGAGGGTGCACTACTGTGCATACTTTCTTTAGCGGCATTGCACCCTCTTGCCATTCCCTACCATGCGGTTCCTGTTGCATTGGTATGTCATACGCTATTGAGCGTGCGACATATTGACCTGGTAGGTGTTTGACCATGCCTCGGCTGTGGTTCTCTTTAACAAGGTTTTCACAACCTGTGCCCTTCTGTCCTTCTCAACTAATGACTCCCCCCCCACTCCTCCATTCCCCCATACCCTTCCAGGTTACCACTTCCCCGTTACGATCCATGAAACCTTTCTTGCCCTGTCCTCTCTCAACCCATCAATGTCTGGTCTTGATTGTCTTGACTCTAAGTTACTACACCTCTGAGCTACTGCTTTTGTAGCTCCCCTTACTCACTTGCTTAACTTTTCCTTCACTCTTTGCACTGTTACCCAGTCCTGGGAGATGGCCAAAGTTATTCCTCCTCACAAAGGGGGTTACCCATCTTCTCCTGGTAACTATTGTCCCATCTCCCTCCTCCCCCCCTTCTCTAAACTGCAAGAGAAACTGGTCCACACCAGACTCCTTTATTTCTTCTCATCTGCTAACTTCCTATCACCTTTCCAGTTTGTCTTCCCGAAGTACCATTCCACAGTCTCCTCCCTGCTGCATGTCATTGATGCCATTTTCTCTGGGATGGATCAGGGACTCATTACCACAGCAATTTTTGTCAATCTGGCCAAAGTCTTTGACTCTGTGCCCCACCCACTTCACCTGGACAAGCTGAGAAATACTGGCCTCTCTGCCCCCACTGTTGATTGGTTCAACTCTTACCTAACTGGCCCTCTACAGTTGGAACAGGCTGGTTGTTTCCTGTCACCCCCCCATCCAATCTGGGGTTCCACAGGGTTCCATCCTTGGGCCCCTCCTTTTTTCAATCTTCTTCAATGACCTCCCCTCCACCTGTGTCAACTGAAGGCCAGACACGGCAAGTTTTAATTTTCCAGGCACCCAATCCCAGAGGCTCTGGGCACTGTACACATAAATACTAGGCTATTAATAATATAAAAAACAAATAAATTACAACAATAATAAATTAAACAATCCATATAGAATAAGCAAGATCTGAGCTAAAATCAGTCACTAAAAAGAGTTATCCCAGGGATATGATCTAGCAGACAGTGTCTGGGAAGGCCTGACTGAATAGGAGGGTCCTGAGGTGGGCATTGAATACTTCAACTGAAGGGGTCTCCCTTATAGATGGTGGAAGTGAACTCCAGAGGACGGGGCAGGTGACACTAAATGCTCTGTCGCTGGCAGTTTCTGTCCTCGTCCTGGGAATTACATGGAATCGCAACTCACGTATACACATGTATGCAGATGACATAGCCATCTTCACCTCTGGTCTTCCTCTGCAACTTTGGAAAACCTGCTCCAGTGGGACTTCAACAGTGTCCTCCACTGTTTCCATTCTAACCAACTTAGAATTAACACTAAAGAGACAGTCTCCATGACCTTTGGTACCAGTCAGAAACTAGCCAGAATCAATGTTTCCCCTGTCTTCACCATTCTGGATGGCACTCCACTTGAACTGGTTCAGTCCTTTAACTCATTCACCCTACTGGAGCTCTTTGAGAGTTCCACCACCTGTGTCCTGTGTACTCTTAACACTGCATCCCGGACCTTTCTAAGCAAAATCCATCCATAATCAGCATGCCACAAACAAATGTGAATACCTCATGAACCGTAAGTGCTGCACACAAAGTATGAATGGCAAAGTTGTTCAGCACACAACTAACTTTCCAATGCTGCTATGCAATTAATTATAAGCAAATTAATTTTTTTCTGTTTTAATCGAAATAGCAAAAAAAAGTGTGTTTTTGCAATACAAAAATCAACATAAACCATTGTTGATAGGAAAATATGTAACATATGAGCATTAAATTAAGCATCCATACATTAGATGTAGGTACAAAAGTAATTTTGTACTGAAAAGCAATTTTTCTAATATAAAACATGTAGATTTTTCCCATTTTATTTAAGATGCTTAGGTGAGTCTTGTGGGACAAATGTCAACCACACACACCATCCCATAAACAAATGTGAATAACTCCTAAAGTATATGTGATACACGTAAAGTTTCAGTGGCAACATTGTTCAGCACAAAATTACCTTTCTAATGGTGCTATGCAATCAATTCTAATCAATCAGGTTCTCAAGTAACACAGAAAAATAGTGCTGATACACAAGGTGGGGTGGAAAGAATGAAAGGGGACATGGCAAGGCTGGAGAAATGGTCAAATACGTGGCAGCTCTGATTCAGTGCAAAGAAGTGCAAGGTAATGCATCTGGGAAACAAAAACCCAGGGGAAGATTACACAATGGGGGGTGAGTTAATAACAACAACAAAAATCGGAAGAGACCTAGGAGTAATTATATCAGATGACCTAAACGTGAGCAAGCAATGTGAGAAGGCAGTAAGGAGGGCTGGAGGGATACTGGGATGCATAGGGAGAGGCATCAACAGTAGAAAACAGGAAGTTGTTTTCCCTCTCTACAGACAGTTAGTGAGACCCCATCTGGAGTACTGCATGCAATTCTGGAGACCCCATCTCTGCAAAGACATAGACAGAGTGGAGGCTGTTCAGAGGAGGGCAACCAAAATGATGCAAGATCTGCACCAGAAGACATACAAGGAGAGACTAAAGCAGCTTAATATGTATACCCTTGAGGAAAGGAGGGAAAGGGGGAACATGATAGAAACTTTCAAGTATCTCAAGGGAGTTAACAAAGTACAAGAGGGTAGTATTTTTCAGAGGAAGAGATGTACAAGAACAAGGGGGCACAATTTGAAGATGGGGGGGACGGCTCAGAGGTAATATTAGAAAGTATTTTTTCACAGAGAGAGTTGTGGATGCATGGAACAGCCTTCCTGAGGAGGTTGTGGAGTCAGAACAGTGGAAGAATTCAAGAATGCATGGGACAGGCATAAGGCAATTCTAGTGGGGGGCAGGAGGAAGTATGCTGTTGATTAACTAGAATCTGCAGCTTATTCATCAGGTAGGGGAAATGGGCAGACTGGGTGGGCCAAGCGGTCCTTATCTGCTGTCAAATTCTATGTTTCTATGTTTCTGATTACCTGAGAAGTGTCCGGGGCACACAGGAAGTCTTTGCTTGCCAACTGAAGTCATTGTGGGAGACAAAGGGGATGATTTGGCTGCCACCTACAGGTATTTCCAGGAGGTAATGAGTTAAGTACCTGGGGGTGTGGCTTGACAGCTTGACTTCGCAGGTCCACGGGAAGCTGATAACCAAAATGATGCTCCCTGTCTTCGACTATGTGGATGTAGTCTATGGCTCTACTCCCTCCCCTTCCCTCCCCGGACTGGGTACCCTCCTCATCTCCTTCTGACATTTTGCATCTAAATCTCTTCCATGAACACATCATTGCTTGCTTTACTCCTCATGTTCCATCCTCCCTCTGCCATCTTGCTAACAGGTCCATTGCATTTAGTTAATCTCCAAATATTGGTTCAACATCCTTCCCTCCTATCTCTTCTCACTCCTATCCCAAATCCCCTCTGTCTCCCATTCTCTCCGCTCTAGGGACCATTGCAGTTTTGCTATTCCTTACACATGCTCCTCTGCTGGATAATCTGCATTCTCCTTTAGGCTTCTCTCTTTCTGGAACAAACTCCCCTCCTCCCTCCATCTCTCCCTGTCCTTTAACTCCTCCAAATGCCTGCTGAAACTTCACCCCCCAACTTGCTCCTTCTTCTGGTTACCCTTGAAGTCTTAATTTTAACCCATTCAAATTTTTGGTTGTGATTCTAAGCACTGTTAAAGTTCATTGCACTTTGTTTAATTCTGGTACATGCACATTCTATTTATTTTGTTATTGTAACACATTGCTCATTTGTTTGTTCAGATGTTGCTTCAAACAACATGAAGTCTTGCTGTATTCTGACAATTGCAGTGACTCTCAACCTTTGAACTGCCCTGGAGAACAAAGAGTTAACTTTCTATGCAGGGCATAGAATGCTGAGGTCAAGATTGGTTGAAGTCTCTGTCTGGAGTGATTCAAACCTAAACCATCAGATTCTTTACTCTGCCTCACTGAACGGTCACTCTGGAGATTTCTTCTTCAGCTGGGGTCGAAAGTCGGTTAAAGTTTTCAGTTTTCGTCAGTTTTTAAACAGAAAAAAGTGTCTGCATAGCCGGTTCAGTCTCTGTCTGTGGTGCCATGTGTACTAGATAGGAATTGTTCTGTTTTTCTGTGTGGAACTTGTAAAAGTGTGGCTCGGTTTGGCTGAACTGGCCATTTGATAGTGAAATTTGCTTGTTTACTCAGTGTGTGGTTACTGGTTCTTATCGGTTCTAAAAAAAAATGTATTTTGAACCATTTTTTTCCAATACCCGTGACGTGGTTAGGAACCGATAAGGGAGTCTTGCCTGGTGGTTGCTGAAAAAAGGGTAAATTTGGTTAGGTTGGCCATGTCTGAGAAACCCAAGAAAAAAACCGGACCCCCTGGGTTTCAACACTGCAGTGAGTGTGAGGAGGTCTTTGCTAAGGCCGATCCCCACACCACCTGTGTTTATTGTCTGGGGTTTGGCCACCTCGATTCAGACTGCCAAATATGTAAAAACTTTCCCAAATATACCCTTGAGAAGAGATTAGGTAGACTGAGGGAAAAGGAGGCCAAGAAATCCACTGGCCCGCATGGCCAGCCTGGTTCGGTTTCGACCGAACCAGAAGAAGTGCCCTCTGACCAGGGTGATACTTCTTCAGGCAAAAGGAGAGCCGATTCCGAGGGATCGGTTCCAACAAAAAGAAAATGCAAAGATAAATCGACCGGTTCAGATCCAGAGGTTCATGTTCCGACCGCCGAAGAGATAGCCAGATCGATTCAAATTGTGGAATCGCTCCGTCCGGTTCCAATCGATCTGGCTCCTTCTGGGATGGGTTCGGTTTGGTTGGTTCCCCCGGTTCAAGAATATACCCTTGAAGATTTTTATGAACCGGAATTTGAAGAGGAAGGGGAATTTGAGGATGATGATGTAAGTGAAGGTCTGGATGTGTCTGTGGAACCGGACATCTCCCCAGACAGACCTTCAGGTGTTTCCCCTCCTAGGCTTTCTGAGTCCCCTTCTCACTTTATGTTTTACAGAAAGGTGGCTGAAACCCTCCAGCTTCCTATGGAGGAGGCTGTGGAAGATCAAGAGGAGCCTGATTATGTAGAGATGATGGACATCCCAGAGTCCAGGAGACTGTCTGCTCCCCTCCATTAATCTTTTGGGAAACAGACACAAAAAATCTTTAAGTGTCCTAACAACCTATACCTCCTGTGAATAGAAGAATGGACAAGAGGTATACACTTTCAGGCTCAGACACGGAGTTCTTATATAAACAATGCAGCCATGTTGGGGTAGTGCAGGCTGCTGCCTGTGACAAGGCAAATATTCTCTTGGCTTCACACCCCCCTGACAAGGACTCCAGGAAGACTGATGCCATAGCAAAGAAACAATACATGGCATCTTCTTTGGGACTCAGGCAGGTGAATTACATGGCCTATACAGCCAGGTACCAGAAGTTCAGGTGGGACACTGTACTGGCACTGGCTAAACAGGCCTCCTCCAGCTAGCCAAGGAGCTTCAGGCAGTGGCTGCAGATGGGATTGAGGCATCTAAGGTTCAGTTTCATGCTGCTGTGGACTCTAATGATGTGTCATCAAGAGTCATGGCTACATCTGTGGCTCTTTGGAGGATGGCTTGGCTCAGATGTCCTAGCCTCTTGCAGGACACCCAGGCTAAGGACATGGATTTTCCTGTAGTGGGTAATTCTCTGTTTGGGCAGCAGATAGAGAGTTACATGAAGAAAATAGATGAGTACAGGACCACTTACAGGAGTGTTCAGGCCAAGGAAAGGCAGGCGACTCCTCAAAGGCAGCTGTCTAGGGGCAGGGGCAGGCCTTTCCAAAGGCCTTTTTAACAAGCACAGGCCATGTCTTCCTTTTCTCAGAGGGGGTTCTTCAGAGGGAGAGGCAGAAGGGGGATGAGTAGGGCTGCATCCACTCCTCAGCCTAAAGCCCCTGCCAAGCAGACACCCTGATGGGCCTGCCTGGGTCGACTCTCCTATTCTAGTAGGGGGCAGGCTGGCTTACTTTGTCCAGGACTGGATGTCTATTATATCAGACAAGTGGGTTCTGGAAGCAGTAAGCCAGAGACTGGTTCTCAGCTTCAAAAAGTTTCCAAAGATGAGAGCCAGATCTTTTCCACCTGCAAATCTCTTGGAAACCCTTGCCCTAGAGGCAGAGGTTTCTTCTCTCCTAGCTTTAAGAGTTATAGTTATCTACCCTACACTGGGGCAAAGGACTGTACTCCAGGTACTTCCTGACCCCCAAAAAGACAGGGGATTGGTGACCCATCCTAGACCTAAGATATCTAAACAAACATCTTTTAAAACCAAAGTTCAAGATGATAACTCTGGGAATAATCCTTCCCTTTCTAAGGCCAGGGAACTGGCTAGCCTCCCTGGACCTCAAAGATGCCTACTTTCATATTCCCATCAGGTGCTCCCACAGGAAGTACCTCAGATTCGAGTTGCCCTCAGGCCATTATCAGTTCAGAACAATGCCCTTTGGCCTAACCTCAGTGCCAAAGGTTTTCACAAAGTGCCTGGCAGTAGTAGTTGCCTTTCTAAGAAGGCAAAAGATTTCCATTTTTCCATATCTGGATGATTGACTAATAGTGGGTCAGTCTCCAGACCAAGTCAAGTCTCACCTGCAAGTGACCCAGCAAGTACTCACTTCTCTAGGATTTCTTCTCAACCTTCCCAAGTCAGTTCTCGAACCGGTCCAGCTTCTTACCTTTATAGAGACAGAACTGGACACCTCAAACAAGAGCCTTTCTTTCTCTAGACGGGGCAAGGGTTCTTATGGAACTAGCTTCTTCCTTCAGCCTTCAGGTATCTTGACCAGCAAGGCATTTCCTCCAGCTTTTGGGCCACATGGCAGCTTCAACAGCAGTGGTCCAAGGGGCAAGATTCCAGATGAGGGATATTCAGTTCCACCTGAGAGCGTTCTGGTCTCAGAGGAAGGATTCCCTTACCAAACTGATCCCAGTGACTCTGACCTTGATCCAAGCCCTCCAGTTACGGCAGGATCAGGACAATTTAAGACAAGGTGTTCCTTTTGTTGCTCAGCCTTGTTCAGTGGTCCTTACCATGGATGCTTCTCTCCTGGGCTGGGGAGTCCATCTGGTGTCCCTTACTGCCCAGGAGTTGTGGTCCCCCCAAGAATCTCTTCTCCACATCAATCTTCTAGAGCTCAGGGCAGTTTTTATGGTGGTAAAAGTGTTCTCACAGTCAGTACAGAACAAGGTGGTTCAAGTCAGAACAGACAACATCACCACCATGTGGTACAGCAACAAGCAGGGAGGCACTCAGTCCACAGCCTTGTGCACAGAAGCCATGAAGTTGTGGTCCCTGGCTTATTCCCTGCAAACCTCTCTTGTAGCAGTTCACCTTCTAGGCAAGGACAATATACTAGCAGATGCACTGAGCAGGATTTCTCAGGGCCATCACGAATGGTCCCTGGACCCTCAGGTGTTGAAAGTGATTTTTTCAAGGTGGGGCACTCCAGAGATAAATCTCTTTGCAGCCCCAGACAATCACCAAGTCCATCTCTTTTGTTGCAGATCTCCAGTCTCGGGCTCAGTCCCTCTGGATGCCCTGATCCTGAATTGGGAAGAGACGTTTCTGTATGCCTTTCTCCTCTTCCCACTCCTGTTCAAAGTTTTGGTAAAAATAAGGTCTCAACCTTGCAAGGTGATTCTGATTGCTCCAGATTAGGCCAGACAGCCCTGGTACCCCCTGTTGCTGTCCCTAGCAGTCCATCTTCCCCTGTCTCTTCCCAGGAATTAAAACCTGTTAACATCCTCTCAGGGAAAGATTTGGTACCCCAATCTTCAGTCTCTCAATCTCAAAGCATGGCTTTTGAAGAGTTAGAGTTTGCAGATCTGCATCTTTCCCAAGGGGTTCTGGATATCCTCAAGGCTTCTCGAAAGCCCTCCACCAGAAAGACTTATAACTGCAAATGGAAAAGATTCAGCATTTAGTGTTCTAAGAAACATATTTCTCCAGACACTGCTGGATTGCCTATGGTTCTGGATTATATGGTTCATCTTAATGGCCTAGGCCTCAGACCAGCTACTCTCAAAGTACACATGTCAGCTGTTTCTGCATTTTTTTGTCTGTGGGGATGTCTTCCTCACTACCTTCCAATCCTGTGTTCTGTAAATTTTTTAAAGGATTGCTGCACACCAATTCTCCTTTTAGAGACCCTGCCCCTGCCTGGGATTTGAATGTTTGCATTGCTCAACTTATGCAAACCCCCCTTTGAGCCTATGTCTTCAGTAGAACTTAAGTACTTGACTTGGAAAACTGTGTTCCTGGTAGCCATTACCTCTGCTAGGCATATCAGTGAATTGCAAGCCCTGTCACTGGAACCTGATTTTATCTCATTTCACAGGGATAAAGTAGTCCTTAGAACCAATAGAAGGTTCTTTCCCAAAGTGGTTTCAGACTTCTATTTAAACCAGTCTATGTCTCTCCCTGTTTTCTTCACTGATCATTCTTCCTCAGGAGAGAGGAGGCTACACAGTTTAGATGTCAAAATATCCCCTACTTACTACATAGAGCATACCAAGGGTCACAGGTTTGACTCCCTCCAGTTGTTCCTCACTTATGGAGAAGTGGGAGAGGGCAAACCTGCCACCAAAAGATCTATTGCCAGGTGGATTGTGTCTTGCATACAATTCTGTTATGAAAAACTGGGAAAAACTCCACCCTCAGGCCTGAGGGCTCATCCTAAGAGGTACAACTGCTTTCCCAAGCTTGCTGCCAAGAATATCCCTCTCTTAGAAATTTGTCAAGCAGCCACCTGGAAAACAGTCCATACCTTTACCAAGCATTACTCTCTGGATATCCAGGCTAGGGTGATGCTATGTTTAACACAACAGTACTTCAGAGCCTATTCCCAAAGTAGGTTCTGTCCCTCCTCCTTGGAGGTACTGCTTGGTAGTCTGCAATTGTCAGAATACAGCAAGAATTCATGTTGTTTGAAGAAAAAATTACTCACCTTAGTAATTATGTTTCTTCTACTGGAGTTTTGCTGTATTCTGACCTCCCTCCCTGCCTCCCCTCGTAGAATCTGTTTTTGAGAAGTGGGTGGGCAGGTGCAGTGTTGCACCCCAGGGGTGCTTTTTGCATGCACTCTCCTCCTTTTGGTTTGGGTGCTGATTTATGATTGTTATTTATGGCACATTGGGTTTTGGTTTTTGGGTTTCCTGACTTGCGTCTTCCTTGGGAATCCAAAATTTTTTGCAGCCAGTTGGCTAGTAAGAATTTTTACAATTTCCACATAGAATTTTTAGTTTAGTTGGGCTTGTAAGAATCTGATGGTTTAGGTTTGAATCACTCCACACAGAGACTTCAACCAAGCTCAAGCTCAGCATTCTATGCCCTGCATAGAAAGTTAACTCTTTGTTCTCTGGGGCAGTTCAAAGGTTGGGAGTCACTGCAATTGTCAGAATACAGCAAGACTCCATTAGAAGTAACATAATTACTAAGATGAGTAATTTTTTTCTTTGCTATTGTCTGCTGCTGTTTTGCCCCATCTCCTGCTTCCCCAGGTCATACCTAGAAATGAGTCTCAGCTCAGTGTGCCTTTCCTAGTTACCAAATTTTAAATAAATAAAATATATAAAATATTAGAAGACGACTACAGCATAATACAGGACAGTGCAGTTGATAGATCCAGTGATAGAAAACTAGATTTAACTTCTAAATAAAAGGTGGGTTAAAGAACTATAATATTCATTAGGTCTGATAGATATGTGGTGAACACTACATCCAGATATTAAAGACTTTACTTTTTGGTTGACTGCTCACAGCTCCTTCTCATGACTAAACTATTTTCTAATCATCACAGATTTATTAAATATCACCATGCAATGTGAAATCCTGGCTAGAGTTATATCAGATCACTCACCCATTAAACTATCCGGTATATTTACAATAACTGGAAACTCATTATCCTGACACGCAGTACCCCAGTAAGCCTTGCCTGATACAGGCGATAACCTGACACTACTACACCCACGCTATTGCTCCCAACAAGGTAAAGTAGTGGAGTGATGGAATGCTACCTTACCCTGTGTGATCTGCAACAAAGGATAGCTGGATGGGATTGCTGGTTGAGCTGCCCCAGTGGTGTGGAGGGGAATACCACTGGTAGCTAAGTCAGTATACTGCATGTGACCCAGGTTCTGGTCTGGGTCACATCATTTTACACACTGAGCCCCCTGTAACTATTAACATTTTACTCCAGGGTCCATTCCCCCTTGGAGTTGGATATTTTAGTTATGGGGGTGGGGTGGGGGGCAAAGTCCCCTGCATTTTACACTTTTTTTCGTGACATGCCCGAAATTCATACGTTGGGCATGTCAGTGATTCAGGCCTTTGCATTTCGGCCATTTTACTCAGTATGCCACTTGTCGGCATAGCAAGTTTCAGGATAACATAGTATATCCAACTATCCATTAGACCCCTGGGGCAATCTGATAAAGACAGATTGTGGAGGATAAATAATTCATTGCTGAACAACCCCCAAATACTGGAAGTCATTAAAAGCTGCAGTGAATGATTCTTTGCTAACAGTGCTAACTCAGTTACTAACCATGAGCATTTATGGGAGCGGGGCATATAAGTGCACTCTGTGCAGAGAGCTACTTCACCTTGCAGTTACAAGGAAGAAAAAGAGGAAGACAGAGCATGCACAACTTCTAACAGAGATTAGTCAAGAGGAAAACAGGATTTCAAGTAATTCCCCACCTGATGACTGGCTCAAGTTGAACACAGCTAAGACTAAATAAAGAGAACTTATAAAGGAACAAGCCGAATGGACTAGTAGGAAAAGATCAGGGGATTACTTGTCCTTAGACTGAGACAGTAAGAAATGAATAGAACAATTCACACCATTGGCACCATGCCTCAGGGAACATGTCTTACTAATCCTAGGGAAATTGGTTCAGCCTTCAAGGCTTTCTATGAAACACTATACACAACAGACCCACCAATAGCAGAAGGAATATCCAACAGTCCCTAGCTGAGGCCAAGCTCCCCAAGTTGGATTCATCACACGCTAAAGGTCTATGGCAAAATATCTTTGTGTGAGAAATCAAGCAGGTCATTAATAGTCTACCCCTTGATAAAGCCCTTGGACCCAAACGCTCCTCCAGAAATTCATACAAGGCCTTGACATAAGTGGTTGCAGCCCCTTGGCCCAGCTCTTCAGTTTCTCTAAGGACAGTGCTACACTGGACCCCAGCCTACAAGAGGCAATTATCACTCTTCTCCCTAAATTCGACAAAGACCCTGAATTGATGACAAGTTATAGGCTAGTCTCACTTCTAAATATTGATGTCAAGATACTAGCAAAGATATTAGTAAACCAAATCAACAAGATTTGACAATTATTAATTGGCCCAGAGCAGGTGGAATTCATACAGGGCAGGCTATCTGCAGACCACCTTCACAAGCTGTACCACATACTTGCTGCATCCAGAGTGGTGACGTCCCAGGTCATAGAGAAGGTTTTTTATAGAATATCTTGGCCATAACTTCATTACATTCTAGCAGAATTCAGTTCCCCCTCAAGTTTCATAGATTGGGTAAAACTCTTATACTCAAGGCCACAGTCTGAATTCTATGTAATAAGGAAGTATCAAGCTCATTTTCCCTCCAAATGGGAACCACCAAGGCTGCCCACTCTCCCCTTATTTATTTAAATTCTTTTAATTTCTATTTGGAGCCATAAACCAGGCAACTCCTGATGCAGAAGATGATAAAAGGGGTACAGGTAGAATACAGTAGAGATAAAATCTCCACATATGCAGATGATGTCCTTCTGCATTTGGAGGCTCCAGAGACCTCCAGTCTAGCTATATTAACCATACTAAACATATCTGGATGAATTTCTGGGTATAAGTGCAAAGGACCTGATGCTCCTAGGATCCATTATGCTGATGCCACAACCCTGACAGTGATGTCCACTACAGCACTGGGAACCCATCGACTCCCCCAACCATGACATGACCCCAAATCGACCAGCAACATCACGATGCACAATGCGGGGGGGGGGTTGCTGCACCCACCTGAACCCCCCCTACTATTTATATCTGACTCCACATTGCACAGACAGTGAAGTTAGATATTTACCCCACATCACCCTAAAGTGTCTCAAAGCAAAAACCCCATCGCTGCCAATTTAGAGTACAGGTAGGGGGTTTCTAATAATAAATCTCACTGTAGTGGTGGCATACCATGCCCTGAACCATCACAACTCTATAGATCACATAAAGATGCAGTGGGGAGGCACCTGGGGCCCCAGATGGGTTCACATATCTGGGCATAACAATCACTAGAAGTAAAAAGGTACTGTTCACCAAAAACCTAGACCTGCTCCTGAATCAGGTGAAACAGAATCTTATGAGATGGTCAGCCTTAACCTTGACATTGTGAGCATGAATAAATACTGTTAAGATGAACATCTTACCTCGAGTCCTCTATCTGTTGAAAATAGTGGGGTAACTGGTCCAAACAGTTGGTTCACTAAACTCAAATCTATACTGCCAATGTTCTTATGGAATGACAGGAAACCCAGGAGAGCATACCAAAAACTCACCTCTGTCAAGAAGCAAGGGGATTGCAACTACCAGATTTTAGACTATACTACAGTACTTGGCAATGCATGCAAGCCAGTTCCTGTGGTGGAAGGGATATCATACTCAGGAGGAGGGAAACTCCTACTTCCCACAATGGATGCAGATGGAACTAGACTTGTGCCATAAAGCCAAGGTACTGTTTGCATAAAGGCCCTGTTAAGCATCACCTTTAGCAAGATGCTTGCGCTGTTGAAGCTAACTCCCACAGACTTCTCCCTTCCATTCAGTAAACAATTACAGAGACTACTAAGCAGCAAGCCCTTCATGGATTCAGATCAACCAATTGCAGACAATCCCAATTTTGGTGTTCAGAATCAACTGATCCCAACAAACATCCTACGACAGGCTAACATAGGCAAATTGAAAAATTTGTTAGACAAGCATAGCCTAATTTTTTACGAATGATGCCGACACCACAGCCTCAGTCTTTTTGTTTATTCAGCTTCAGCATATGTTAGCCTGCCTCCTGGGTCCCAGACCCTGAAATAGGTAGCGAGTGCAGAAGGAGCCCTACTGGCCATCAGGCCAGAAGTAGGAAGAGGAGCCGAGTAGTTCGACCGCTAGCAGGTCAAACTACAGACTTGTTTTTAGAGCTATTGAATTACTGTTATGTGGGGGCACCCCTGCTGTATTCCATGCCAGGGCTACGAATGAGTGGCCTTTGCCCGTATTGATTTAAAATACAGTGGGTGAGTAGTGTTTCACATTAACCCCATGAGAACTTCTGAGTCACACTACCTGTTTTAATCGAGCCCTGCCATGAGCAGGGCAAGCCAAGCAGGGCACGCATGTCACCGCATGCAGAGATGCTCAGTGAGACAAGTGCATTAGAGCATTTCAGGTGTCTGGTGAGTCTGGGAAGAGGGAGCATATATTTGCATCACCTTAATCACCAAACCAAAGGAACATATGCACAGGTGGGTCCTGATTAGTTAGGGTCTCTTATCTAGCTTCCATCAGCAGGAGGAGAACCTCCTATATAGGATTGGGGTCAGCACAAATCAGTATCTTAGCTGCATGCAGAACTCAAAATGGAAAATGTGCAATAACTGCTAGATGTTTATATTAGAAGTTCCACAGGAGAATTTGCAGTGTGAAAAATGCTTACTAATCTCAGAACTACTCAAGGAAACTGAAAGTTTAAAACATAAAGGCACTACTCTAATAGGAGAAACCAGTAATGAAGGGTCACTGCATTTCATCAACAATGAGGTAGACATTAGTTTACTTGAGGAGTTCACAGACACAGCTGCTGCTAATATATTACAGACAGCGAAAATGGGTAACAGCCTCACAAATACAATTAACCTGGATCCTAGTATTACATCTATGGACAGTCCTGTTGCAAATGCAGATCGGTTGGAGGAGGACTGGTGCTTTGTCCCGACAAAACCAACAAGAAGAAAAGGGGGCCAGGTTTTTAATAGCATCCCAGTTGTACTTGCAAAATAAATGCATGGTGTTAGATAAAACCGATGATCTTGACATTGAATGTAGTAAAACTTCTGGTATTCAAACCCCTGAGCATATGTAAATTAAAACACCAGGAAATTTGTCACCAGAAATACTTGTAGCAAATAGTACACTTAGCCAGGGAATGGACAGGCAGGAGATACCAGAAACCAAAGCAGCTGGAGATGTATTAAAAATTGGAGACTCGATAACTCAAGGAATTGATGTGATTATGTGCAAAGGCAGGAATTTACACACAACCGTAAGCACCTTACCTGGGGTAAAAATCAGTGATGTTAAAACCATGCTTAAAGGACTATTAGCTAACCTAAATAAACCCCTTGCCTTGATTCATGTGGGGATAAATGATGTGGGGAAAAGAAACCTAAACCACATTATTGAACATTTTGAAATAGTAGCCAAGGAGATCAGAAAAATTGGAGGGGATATTACAATATCAGGAATACTTCCAGTAAGAGGAAGGCATCAATTAAAAAGTAGAGAAAGTATGATGCTCAACAGATTGTTAAAAAAATGGAGCTTGGCAAATGAATTTGTTTTTTTGGACAACTAGGGAAGCTTTGATAGTGACAAACTTATCAGCCACGATGGCCTTCACCTGAATCATGCAGGCAAAAGGAAGCTAGGCAGATCCTTTAGAGCACACATTGATGCCCATTGAAACTATTAAATGGGGGGAAGGGGTCAAGGCAAACATAGGTAATCAAAATATTCAAACACACAATTACTTAAAGGGACACTGAGTGTCAACCCCCTTTGGTCTCAAAGTGTCCATAGTTTAAAAAGCACATTTTATGATTGCCAACATTCTGTAAAGATTGTTGATTTAGCTAATAGTTTGTTTCTGACTCTGTTTTTCTTTACAAAAGTGAAAAACAGACTGCCCACTACACTGGTGTTACCACACCAACCAATGTTTGTTTACATTCCTTGAGCAGCTCCAGCTGCATCTTTCCTGGACTTGGGAACAACCATAACACAGTCCAGACCCTCATGATGCAGTGGGAGATTATGAGGTACTGCCTCATGAGTGACTGCACTGTTTGGGTGTGTTTCTAATGCTCAGGATGTACGCAGTGAGAACAGATCCAAGATTGTAAACAAAACAAAGTTGATTATAAATATACACTAGCGTGCATTTCAGTTCTACTAAACAAGAAGACAGACAAAACAAACAGCAACATCAATGAATTTTAGACAAGATAAGCACTCATAAAATGTAGGGTTTTAACTAGAAATAATATGATGAAAAACAGGTTGACAGTGTCCCGTTAACAAAAAGCATAGATGGATGGAATTGCTTACTTGTTATTGCCAGAAGTCTGACTAAAAAAAGTGGCAAGTTGAGACATATGCAACAACAACACATAAATATCTGTACGATTACAGAAACTTGGTGGGACACAAACCATCAATGGGATCAGAACATTATAGGCTATAATCTCTTCTTTAAATCAAGGGTGTACAGAAGAGGTGGTGAAGATGTAGTTAATGTATCTGAGGAAATACAAGCGAGGATATTACCACACAAGTAGAAACAATAGAACACATTTGGCTAAAAATCACTCCCCCCATCCCCTAAAATACTGCTAGGGGCAATATACAGACCATCATCCACAGCAAAACAAGATGATGAAATCTTGCAAAATTTAATAACAAATCTTAATCTGTCTGAAAGAATTATCTTGCTTGGTGACTTTAATCTTCCAGGGATTAATTGGGACTCATTTCAAGGTTCAACTAAAATAGAATGAAATTACCTGGAACTCCTGGATCAAACTGATCTGCAGCAAATGGTCAGACAAAATTCAAGAGGAGATAACATACTAGATATTATTTTAACGAATATGGAATCTGACAAGCAACTGCAAAGTGATTATGCCCCTGGGGGATAGCAACCACAATATGATTTATTTTACCATGCAAGAAAAGACCACGCATATCACGGGAGAAACAGAAATTTTAGACTTTAAAAAAGCTAATTTTCCAGCCCTTAAACATGAAATGTCTCAATGAGAGTGGAGGGAAGAATTTAATAATATGAATGTAGAGGACATGTATTGAACACTTAGTATTAAACTAAATCAAGGCATATTGCACCATATACCATATAGAAAGAAATATAACAAGCATTTGTCAATGCCTAATGTTTGCTTGCTGGTATTAGCATTGAAAATGCAGGAGTTAGACAGATGCAGGCTAGGAATGGCAGTGAAGTATTGAACTTCATGCCAACCCCACCTCCACCCTGCAGAGACAGACAGGCATTGGGGTGTGCATTTGTGTTGTCACCCATGCTCATGTCATTTCACCTCACCCTATCCTGCAGACACTGACAAGTGTTGAGGTGTGCCTTGGGGTGTTTGGCTTTACAGTCACCCCACTCCATAAGGACATATGCTGAAATGGGTGCAATATAGAATGCGGTGAACTGTGGGGGCCAGAGAGTTGAAGGTACAGCTCAATACCTGTCAGTGACTGGGTGGGGGATGGGGTTGGAATGGCATGAGCATTACAGTCAGCAATCCAAAGGCACACCCCTGATGTCTGTCAGCCTGAAAAGGGTGGGACGTTATGGTTAGAAACCATAATGCCCCAGGCGTTTGTTGGTATTTGCAGTACAAATGTTCAACATGGCCATTTTGTGGCCCCCACCTCATGAAAGCATTTGGAACCTCTTCTCATGAACAGTGGCACTGTGATTTTTCAATGTGTCTCGAAATTTGTGTTTCCACAGTGACCATGCCATTGTGTGCCAGATGCACGAAACACAGACCAGACAGGATGTGAAGAATGACAGCTGCACCATTCATAGGGAGGTGTGAAGAGATGGCAATGTTGAAAATATGTAGTGAAAATATTAAAAATGCTCAAACTTCCGAGTGCACGTGGAAACTGCTCAATGCATGTGTGTAACACAGTCATTTAGTGGAATTATTTCACCAAGTTTTCAACATAGGCATTCTGTGACCTCTGCTCATGAATGCTGTCACTATGATGTTCTTAATCTGTCCTGAACATTGATTTCCCACAGCAACTGCGGTATTCTGCGCCCAATGTGTAAACGCATATTTTGGGCAGGATGTGAAAAATGACAGCTGTACTGTTCATTAGGAGGTGTGAAAAAATGGCAATGTTGAAAATCTGGAGTGAAAATACTGCAAATTTGCGAAGTTAAGAGGGTGTGTAGAAACTGCACAACACACACTTGTAACACAATTGTTTTATAGACATGTCACCAAATTTTCAACATAGGCATTTTAGGACCTCTGCTCATGAACAGCATCACTGTGATTTTACATATGAACATACATATGAATATATGAACATATGAATCTGCCAGCAGAACACATCAATTGGTCTATGTAAGTCTGCCTAAGTGTGCAGCTAGCACCCTAGATTACAGCTGCCCCAGTCTCCTCCCCCTCAGTTCCTCCCTGGCTTTTCCCAGCCCCTGCCCCCGACTCTTTCTCTTGCTTTATCTCACTCCTCCTTAAAGCTATTGACTGTCCTACAGGTTACCACCCCCTCTGGCAGTGCATTCCAACTAAACACAACCCTCTCGGAGAAGTACTGCCTCCTCATTTCCCCTCCTGAAACGTCCCCCTTCCAACCTTAGTCCGTGCCCCCTCATTTCTCTTCCACTCCTCTGTTTAAACAACCGCTCGGTGCTAGGCTTATTTACCCCTCAGGTGGTTGAACACTTCAATCATATCACCCCATCCCTGCTCTCCTCCAGTGTGTACATGTTCAGCTCCATCAGACTAACTTCATATTCCTTTCCTTCAATCCCCTTTAACATTTTTGTTGCCTTCCTTTGTACCCCCTCAGTAACTTTATATCTCTCCTCAGGTATAGCCTCCAGTATTGCACAAAGTACTCTAGATGTGGTGTGACCAATGATCTGTAGAGAGGTAGGATCACATCCCTGTGTCTGGATGAGAACCCCCTTGCAATGCATTCCAGCATCATGTTTGCCTTCATTGCTGCTTTCCTGCACTGGGCCGAGTTGTTTATGCTCGCAGTTACCAACACCCTTAGGTCCTTCTCCTCCTCTGTGATCCCTAACCAATAGTCCCTCTTCTGGTTCTTAGCCCTGAAGTGCATCACCTTATACTTCTTTGCACTGAATCCTAGCTGCCACTCCACCGACTATGTCTGTAGTTTTGTTAGGTCCCCCTGCAGTTTTTCCCGTTCATTTTCTTCATCCACCACCGCCTCCAATTTGGTATAATGTGCGAACAGACTAACCCTGCTCCCCTGTCCATGTGCTACATCGGAGATAAAGAGCCCAAATAGCACCAGGCCCAGCACTGACCCCTGCGGCACCCCGCTTGTCAGTGCTCTTGGTGCCGAGAGCTACCCCCCCACCACCCTCTGCACACTCCCCTGTAATCAGTTCTCTATCCATTTAGTCAGACCACCTTCCACCCATACCCCTCCTTCTCCTCATTTTTCTCCTCCTTGGCCTGTGTCCCTCCTCCTGGTAGTCTGCACTCTTTCTCCTCCTTATTCTTATTGGGTGGTGGTGGTGCCTTCTGTATTACACTCAGACCACTCTGCCCTCCCCCTTCCAGTGTTACTATGCCTCTGTCATTACCTATATCTAGGGGGAGTGAACTCATTAGGTTCCCCTGTCTGGACCTTTCTACCAACCTCAGTCTTTTGGCCACCCCCCCACTAGTTTAAATCCACCTTAGTAGAGATATACCCCTCAAATCCTGCCTTTAATACTCCCCTCCCCTTCCTACTGAAGTGTACCCTGTCCTCTGTGTACAAGTCACTATTGCCCCCAGACCCTACTGCAGTTAGTCACTAACCCATAATTTTTGGTGTGGCAGCAATCTCTCAGCCACTCATTGAGCTCCTCAAGCCTACCCTTCCTCCCCATGCTTGCACATGGTACCGGCAGTACCTCAGAGAATGCCACTGACTCCCCAACCCCCTCACACTGCCTGCCCAACTACTCGAACCTCCCCTTCGCTACTTCCACAGTCCCCCCGCCAAGTCATTTGTAACCACATGCAACACTAAATGAAGTTTCTTCCTCCCCTTCACTGTACACTTGAACAGTGCCTGCCCTGCCCCTCCTGCAGTCAACCTTTGGATAGCTTCAATCCAAATATGGCTGTGCCTTTCACCTCCTGCCACCTCATCTCACCCCTTTCAGTATGGAATCCCCCAGGATGAGCACCCCCCCATCCCTTACCCCTTTTCCCTTCTAATGCACCTTCCACCACCCCAGTATTCATTCTTCCCTGTTCCTTACCCCCACCAGCTGCTCCCTCTGTGACTTTTATATCTGTACTCCCTACTTCTGCCTCACCCCTTTTCACTGCCTTATTCCTCCCATCACCCTTGTACCCTGTCCCAGCCTGACTACTTCCTACTGGGCTTCCCATGTCGGCCTCCTCTCCTGCCCTGCTGATTTCCAACCCCTCTCCTATCCCCACTACTGTCAATTTAGAGACCCCATTTCCCTTCTACCCCAATAGTGATGCCCCTCCCATCCTTCCCAGTTCCCGTAGCCTTCTCTCCTCCAATCACCACCTCTCCTTCCTTACTAGCCCCCGTCTACCCTTTCATCTTCACTATCTCTTCTCCTACCTGTTGCCATCCCTCTCATGCCCCGCTTGTCCTCCCCCCTTCAGTATGTTCCTGCTCCCCCTCTCTCTCCGATAGCAGAGGTTTGAATCTATTCATAGTTGATACCCTTCCTACATCTCTTCCCCCTATCGGTTCACCCCTCTTACTTGTTCCCCTCTGTGCCACCCCTGGTCCCACTGCAGTCCCTCCCTACCTGCAACCATCTGCTCTCTCCCCTGGTATTCCTCGTGATCTCTTCCTCCTCCATCAGGAGGCCTCCCCTTGTCTCAGGCACCCCCTCCCTTCTCCTCTCTTTTCTGTTAGTGCCACTGATACTGGGGTTGGGTTCACTCACTAGCTGTTCTCCCTCCGTCCCCCTTTGCCATCCCCTATTCCCCACCAGCCAAGATGCCTACCATACTCATCTGCCCTGCCACTTAGACTTCTCCCTAACCTCCGCAGTTCCTCCCTCAAACTAGCCAGTCATCTACAGACCATACACCCCCCCATCCTCCAAGCCCAGTCCATAATCATGGCAGACCCATACCCTGTACACCTCACCACCCTTCCAAAGATGCCCACCCTATTGACATGTGGCACCTGCCCCAGTTTGGCCCCTGTCTTATGTTACGGGCTCTTACTCCCAGGTTCTGTACCCTACTACAACTGTTAGGCCCCTATTTACTCAAATTCCTGTCCCCCCCACACTAGTCCCCCTACTGCCCCCTTGTCAACTGGGTTAATTCAGCCTCAAATCTCATCCATTACATACTGTATTACTGTAACAATCTTAAAGCCTCCTTGTCCGTTTTTCACCCCTCAGCTACCATACTTTTTGTTCTCAGCTGCCATATAGTCTCACTTAGCCCAGTTAGAAATCCTATTGCACTCCAAGTATTACTCAGCTCAGAGAAATAAACAGAACAAATAAATATTTATTATTACAGCATTCATAACAAGATAATTTGATATTTAGCTCAGTTATAGAAATAAACAACTAAGTCTGTATTATTACAGCAATCCTAAAAGTATCCAGTCATGGCTTGGTCTCCACTCCAGAGACCCTGCTGTAATATAGGTACACAGAGGACACTGGGCGGGTTGGTGGGCAACTCTAAGTCCCGGCAGAGCTCCATTGAGCTTGCTCACTCCCCCTCTCTCACTCGCTCCGTTTCTCCCAGCGCTGCAGGCTGCCCTTTTGTACTGGGATCCTGCCTGCGTTGGCACCTTTTTCTGCTCACAAAGAAGTTTACAGCTGTCCCTACAGAGCTCTGTTGAGGTCACTCACTCCCCCTCTCTCACTCGCTCATTCCATTTCCCCATGCACTGCAGGCTGCCCTTTTGTACTGGGCCCCTGCCAGCACTGGTGCCTTTTTCTGCCCACAAAGAAATCTGCAGCAATCCCAACAGAGCTCCGCTGAGCTCGCTCACTCCCCCTCTCTCACTTGCTCATTCTGTTTCTCCCGGCGCTGCAGGCTGCCCTTTTGTACTGGGCTCCTGCCTGCATTGGCACCTTTTTCTGCCCACAAAAAAATCTGCAGCAGTCCCAATAGAGCTCTGTTGAGCTCACTCACTCGTCCTCTCTCACTCGCTCATTCTGTTTCTCCTGGCACTGCAGGCTGCCCTTTTGTACTGGGCCCCTGCCTGTGCTGACGCTTTTTTCTGCCCACAAAAGAATCTGCAGCAGTCCCTACAGAGCTCTGTTGAGTTCACTCAGTCCCCCCCCCCACTCGTTCTGTTTCTCCTGGTGCTGCAGGCTGCCCTTTTGTACTGATCTTCTGCCTCCTTTGGCGTCTTTCTTTGCCCACAAAAAAATCTACATCAGTCCCAACAGAGCTCCATTGAGCTCGCTCACTTCCCCTCTCTTACTCATTCATTCCGTTTCTCTTTGCACTGCACGCTGCCCTTTTGTACTGGGCTCCAGCCTGCAGTGGCACCTTTTTCTGCCCACAAAGAAATCCACAACAGTCCTGACAGAGCTCCACTGAGCTCGCTCACTCCCCCTTCCTCAATCGCTCCTTCTGAGTCTCCCAGCGCTGCAGGCTGCCCTTTTGTACTGGGTTTCTACCTGCATTGGCACCTTTTTCTGACCACAGAGAAATCTGCAGCAGTCCTGACAGAGCTCCGCTGAGCTTTCTCACTCCCCCTCCCTCACTCATTCACTTCCCCTCCCTCACTTGCTCATTCTGTTTCTCCCGGCACTGCAGGCTGCCCTTTTGTACTGGGCTCCTACCTGCATTGGTGCCTTTTTCTGCCCACAAAGAAATCTGCAACAGTCCTGACAGAGCTCAGTTGAGCTCGGTCACTCCCCCTCTCTCACTCACTTGATCTTAATCTGTCCCAGACACTGATTTCCCAAAGCGACTGCGCTATTCTGCGCTGTAAATGTGAAAACACATTTGGGCCAGGTGTGAAAAATGACAGCTGTGCTGTTCATAAGGAGTGAAAAAATGCCAGTGCTGAAAATCTGGCATGAAAATATTACTAATTTGCAAAGTTACAAGGGTGCTAGGAAACTGCACAATGCACGCTCGTAACACAGTCATTTTATGGACTTTCATCACACAATTTTCAACATAGGCATTTTAGAACCGCTGCTCATGAACAGTGTCACTGTGATTTTCTTAATGTGTCCTGAACACTGATTTCCCACAGCAACCGCACTATTCTGTGTGGGAAGTGTGAAAGCACCTTTCGGCCAGGATGTGAAAAATGACAGCTATGCTGTTCATAAGCATAAGGATGTGCGGAAAAATGGCAATGTTGAAAATCTGGAGTGAAAATATTGCAAATTCGCGAAGTTACGAGAGTGGGTAGGAACTGCGCAACACATGCTTATAAAACAGTCATTTTTTGGATTTTTTCCACCAAATTTGCAACATAGGCTTTTTGAGAACCTGCCTCATGAACCCTGGCACTGTTGTTTTGTTAGTCAGTCCCAAAATGTGATTCCAGAGATTCTGCGCAGTGACTCTGAAATCATCCTTTGGGACTGAATAACGCCATGACAGTGGCTGAATTTGTGAGCAGGGTCCAATAACCTCATGTTGAAAATGTGGTGTCATCATTCCCAAAAATGCCGAGATATACACCAAGTTGAAAACCCTATTTATGCCATTAACTATGCAGCTTAAGGCATTTTTCAGTTGTGATCGGCTTTGAAGAGTGCAGGCGATGTTCGGTCCACCAAAAGATTGTTGCGCTTGCCTCAGAGGTAAGTATGGGGTGAGGGGTGTGGGGAGGTGGGGTACGCAGTAGGTGGGTGTTGGTTGGCAGGGGGGGTACAAACAGCGAGGGACCATTTTCTTCTTTACAGGGGTTTTAAAACACAAGGGACATTGTGGGATGGTTTTCTCTTTTACAGGTACATTTGGCATGCTGGGGTGGGCTCCCAGCATGCCACCTGAGTGTTTTGGGGGGGCTGTAGCCGATGGGGTATTGGGCACCCCCGTTAGCACATATGGGGGGAAGAGCTGAGGGGGATTGGGCATCCCCCTCAGGACACGACAAATTGGGAGGGGTGGTATTATGCTGACGGGGAGTGGGCTCCCCCATCAGCAAATTTAACATGAGAGAGATTAAAGCCAACTGGGACTGAGCCCCCCATCGGCAAAGGAAGACTGTAGGTGGGTGCATGAAGCCAAGGGGATTACATTGTGCCAATGGGGAATGGGCTCCCCCGTCTGTGAATTACTGGGTTGGGAGGGCAAGGTACACCCTGCAATGACGGGTTGCTCTCTCATTGCAGTGGAATGACTGATGCTACAATGATGAGGCGGCTCCTGATTGCAGCGGCGAAAACCTTTCAAGGTAGTGGCATGCTGGCTCAACTTGTGTCAGCAGCAGCATGCCACTGCATTGGGGAAAGCAGCCCAAGCCTCAAAAGGCACCGGGGGCATTGGCCCCAACAGTGGTGCACCTCCACAACCTGCTTCTGCAGCAAGCTGCCACAACATGTTTCTTGTGCATGCGTGCACCCAAACATAATAAAGGGCCAGGAACAGCAAGCTGGTTTAACAAGAAAATCAAGAAAGGTATTAAAGATAAAAATAAATTATTTAAAACACTAGGAGGAAACAGAAAAGAGGTAGGATGGATAAAATTCCAAACACTGTAGAAGTCATTAAAAAAGACATTAAAAAAGCTAAGGCCCAGTATGAAACCAAACTTGCTTCAAAAACAATTGATAATTATAGGTTATTCTAGTCCTACATAAATGAAAAAAAAAAAGGATAAAATAATGTAGGACTTTGACTAGTCCAGATGGGACATTAGCAGTATCTAATATAGACATAGCAGAGGTATGGAATGATTATTTCTCCACAGTTTTCAGCATCCAAAACTCTTAAAGAATTCAGTGAGGGGAACCTAAAATCTCCCTAAATCCTATATATATTGACCCCAGAGAGATTAAAGAATGGCTGTGTACTCCAAATCAGAATAAATCACCAGGACCTGACAGTTTCCAGCCCAGAGTTCTGAAGGAATTAGCAGAAGAAATAGCTGAAGTTATTAGTTAGATAAGTAGGGGTAAAGTTCCAGAAGCATGGAGACAAGCCACAGTTCTACCCCTATACAAGAAGGGAGACAAAAAGAGACTACTTCTAATTATAGACCTGTGAGCCTGACAAGCACATTAGGCTAAATTCTGGAGAGCATTATTAAAGATTATGTAATTGACCACATTCATACAAACCATCTGGCAGATGAAATGCAACATGGTTTCACTAAAGGTAGATCATGCCAGATGAATATGCTGGAATTTTATAGCAGGGTCAGCAAATCTATGGACATGAGGAAACCAGTGGATATTACATATTTGGATTTCACCAAAGCATTCAACAAAGTACCTCATCATGAAATAATTAAAGTATTGACTTTATTAGGAGTACATGGTAATGTAGTGGCATGGATTCATGCTTGGGTGAGCTATAGGAGACAGAGTTAGTGTCAAGGGGTCTTACTCAAACTGGTCTAATGTGACAAGTGGTGTCCCACAGGGGTCTGTACTGCGGCCATGCCAGTTCAATGTCTCTCAGCTTAAATGTGAACAGGAGGGGGTGTGGATGACTAAGTTCGCTCATGATTGCAGGCTAGGGGTTGAACCAGATCCTCACTTCCCTCACTCAGCCATGCAGGATGCCCTGGACCACATTGAACAATGGTGCAACATTTACAAGATACTGCTAAACCCAGATAAATGCACTGTTATGCACTTCGGTCTCCATAATCCCATGAGGCCCTATAGGTTAGGCAAAAACAGCTTGGATATTGTAATGGAAGAAAAAGATCTAGGCATAATTGTTACAAATGATCTCCAGTTTAAAACACACTGTAACAAAACTATCAGAAGAGCAAATGGTGTGCTGAACTGCATCCTGAGATACACAGCAAGGAGAGAAAGGGCTGTTCTGATGCCACTATTTAACTCATTAATGAGGCCTATATTGGAATATGGAGTGCAAGTCTGGTCTCCATTTCATAGAAGGAAGATTGACAGAATGGAGAGGATTCAAAAATGAGTAACAAAATCTATTAGGGGTATGGAGAACAAGTAATATAACCTAAGTATCAGTGAACTGGGGTTATACTCTCTGGAATGCAAGAGATGGAGGGGGATATGTGCATGTTGTTTAGGGCTCTTACTGATCAGGATTTATGTGAGAGATGTGGTTTAGAATTCCGAAACCAAGAATATTCTATGAGGGCACATCCTCTGCAATTAAAACGTGAAAACTGCAGAACCTGGAGAAGAAAATGTGGTTTAATCAAAAGGTGGAGTCATCTTGAAATGCACTTCCTCTGGAAGTGGTAGGTAGACCTTCAATGAAAAGTTTCAAACTGAAACTGGACACCTACAAAAAATCTGGATGATCTAATTAATTGGTGAGCACCATGGATGCAAGTTCTTTCACTCAGTACATATCTATGATGCCTACGATACCTACTGGGACATAATGTCGCATGCTTAATAATGTACAACATTATGGCTGACCCGGTGCAGCGCTGCACTACTGAGTGAATGGTGCAATACCACATATACTGCTGTACGCACCATTCCCACTTTCCCAGGCAGAGGATAAGACCTCTGCTGGGAGTGGTTTCCATCAACCAGCTGCTGTGGCTCAATGGACTGAGCCACAGCAGTAGAGAAACCCAGGCAGTGCTTCTGGGACTTGGTTTGATTGACAAGAATCATGCTATATCGGCAGCGCGATTGTGCCATGCGGCATAGTGTTGTGCGTGGCATAGTGCTGTGCATGGTATTGACCCTGTGCCCCTATGATATAGTCAAACTCTCATATTGGGAGGAGCTCAGCAAATTGGCCAACCATAGACATTCCACATCTGGCACACAAAAAGCAGATGCGCCTCACCACTCCTAGGGAAAGGGATTTATGCCATTACTGGTTTGGTGAATTCCTAGATTTATCAGACCCAGTTAAAAAGGCTAAGATGTGGGGAAATATATAAATGCATCATATTTGATGGCCTAAGACTCATGCAATACAAAATAGTACATAGTGGCCCAGATATTCAAAAGGGTTGCGCCAATAAACGGCGCCATTTCGCGATATTCAGAAGGAGGCAGTTGCACCCCCGAAAACATGCTGAGCAACAGCGCAATGAAAATGAAGGCATGTGCAAGCGGAAGGCGGATCCATGCATAAAGACCGCAATGCAATATTCAAAGACTTAGCGCCAATCTTTTAATAAGCGGCACAACCCGGTAATTGGCGCGACCAGCAGAAATGAGCCAAAAATAAAAGGTCAAGCGGCCGCGCGAAGAACACCAGGCTGCCAAGTGGGGAGAGAGAGAGACAGACAGAGACAGACAGACAGACAGCAAAGGGCAGGCAAGGAAAGTGTGTCCCATAGTCTGTAGAGGCCAGCGGGGGTGCCGTGCAGTGGAAGTAGCAACCAGGACAGTGGGGTAACACACAACAACACCAACCGAGGCAGAAGCCAGGGAGATGGACAGTGCCAGTTTCCACATGGAAGCTGTAATGAGGGGGTGAGAATCCATGCTGCAGGGGACATGGCGTGGAAGGGCCCGTCGGCGGTATGCCCCCGACAGGCGGTACCGTGCCCGCATCAGCTTTGAGCTGTACACAGATGTAGAGATCGTGGGCCGGTACCACCTGAACAGGGCAATACTGAGACAGCTCTGTGAGCTGTGCAGTGATGTGATGCAGGCACCCTCACGACGGAGTCACGCTCTGTCGGTGGAGACCAAGGTGACAGCCTGCATGTGCGTGCTCACCACAGGCACCTTCCAGAGACTGACAGGGGACACCACAGGCATCACACAGTCGGCCACGTCACGCATCCTCACCCAATTCCTCAGCGCACTGCTGCCACATGCTGCGGAGTACATCCATTTCCCCAGCACCGCGGCAGAGCGTACAGCAAACATGCAGGAGTTCCACAGGAGTAGCCGTTATGCCTGTGGCATGCTAGGGGCCATAGACTGCACCCATGTGGCCATCCGCATGCCACCTGGCCCCGATGGCCACGCATATCGGAACAGAAATGGATTCTCTGGTGTCAACTGCCAGGTGGTGTGTGATGCTACTGGGCGCATAATCAATGTCTGTGCCACACGCCCTGGCGGAGCACATGATGCCTTCATATGGTATCAGTCTGCACTGTGCCATCGATTTGAGAGTGGGGACATCCCCACAGGACATCTAGTGGGTGAGTACACATGTATGGAATGCAAACTCTGGGCAAGGGTGGGAATGCCACAGGTGCCATGGTAGTGGCACACAGGAGATGGCCAATATGGACCTGAACATGACACTGCTCTCCACTATCTCCACACAGGTGACTGCGGATACCCACTCTGTCCTGGCTGCTCACACCGTGCAGCGCCCCCCATGACCCCAGCACAGCTATGCTATAATGAGGCACATGCCGCAACCACGTAACATCATAGAGTGGGTGTTTGGGATGCTCAAGGCATGCTTCGATGCCTAGACACCTCAGCGGTGCCCTACAGTACAACCCCAAAAGCCTGAAGAATATTCCTAACCTGTTCCATCCTACAAACATAGCAAAACATAGATACCCATACAAGTAGAACAGAAGAACAACGATAAAACGCCAAGTAGTACGGTAATGATAGTAATAACAACCCCAAAACAGAGAACCCCCGACAATCAGCAAACCTAGCTGCAGAGACACCATCACAGAGGAGCACCTCGCACAACACAAATGAATCAAGGAGACATATGCAACCAACACCATCCCATCACCAAACCACAGGCACACAGAGAACACACAAGGGGTGCATGATGGTCAGGGAGGAGAAGGGTCCAGGCATACAAACACACCATCAGGGAGGGGTGAGCACTCATATGGACACACATCACACACCAGGCACAGAGCGTACATGGGCAGATGCACAGCACTGCAGAACCGACTTTGCTAACACACAGCACCACGACCACCCCACCACCCGTACTGTCCAGAATCGTGTGTCAGAACCTGGGCACCTTGCACCTTGGTGTACAGTGCAATGCAGGCATCATCATGCACACGCACCTGTGGACAGCAGTTGGGAGGGTGTGCAGGTGGTCCATGTGTCGGCGTAGTGGGCAGAGCACCCAGCAGTGCACTGCCCACCATGACACACATTGCACACATGGCAGCACCAGACAGGGCCCGCACTGGGAGACAGCTCAGTCATGTAGCACTGTCCCACGGCCACCATGGATGCGTGGGCGGCCCCACCGTGACCCAACAGCACTGGCAGGATGAGCAGAGGCCACATGGGGTGGCACTGTTGCACCACCAGGGGTCCCACTGCGCGAACGTGACCTTGCCCGCACAGGGGTCTGCAGCATGCCGAACAAACCTGCACCAGGGGTGCTCAGGATGCCCACAGCAGAACCCGGCTTTGACAGGCCTAGTGTCGCATGACGCCGGGAACGGGGAGTGGAGAGTGCACTCTGTGGGGTGTGTGGTACAGGGGCACCTGACTGTGTGCCCAATGAGTCCACGACAGAGACCACTGCCTGGGTCAGCCTGTCAATGGCGGCGGTCACATCCATCCACATACGGACCAGCTCGGCTCGGTCCCGAGCACACTCCCTGCTGTGCCACTCCACGGACACAGACAGTGCCTCCACGGACCTTGCAACCTGCCTCTGCAGCTGTACTGATTCCTGCAGCAGGCGGGTGTGCTCGTCCAATGGGTACTGTGCCCCACGGCATCCTGACCCTCAGGGTGTGGACGGTCCTGATGCACAACACCCCTTGAGGGTGGGTGCTGTTCGCCAGGACCAGGAATGGGCGGATCAAAGGGTGGTGGACATGTGCCACTGCTTGACACTGTACCCCCAGACCTGGTGGGTGACTGCTGCTGCTGCCCCTCCAACCGCTGTGCCTCGGGTCCACTCGTTCCACCGCTGTGCTGACAACAGTGCCAGACACCTGCACAGCCACCGGTGCTGCCCCACGGGTGCTGACAGGCACAGCCTGGGACCGTGCCAGCATGCTGGTACACAAGTTAGAACCAGACAGGCCCAGGGGCATGTGCTGGCCTGCCGTGTGTCCGTCATGGGACACACAACCATCACTACCCATTGCAGGCCTTCTATCATCAATGGTGCAGGTACGTGCTACTGCCATGGTCACAGCGTACTGGCATGCTTGCATGCCAGACTGCTGAGACACAGGCTGTGCACCCCCCGCACCCGTATCACTGACACCAGAGTTTGCAGCCCAGCGTGCATGCTGCTGCAGTGCCTGCTGGCTGGTGGTGGAGGTGGATGGACCCTCCTCCATGTCCAGCAGGTCAACATCACTGTCTGGATCCACCACCACTGTCTCCTGAAGATGAACAGGATCTGTAACAGAAAGAGAGTACATGTGAGTGCATGTGAACAACTGCCCCCCCCAAACACCACCACCATGTCATACCGTGCAGTGATGGGCTTCCACCTGTCTGGAATCCTCCGCCTGGTACGCCCTCAATGGCGCTCGGTTGCATGGCTGTGACCAGTGTCTCCTCAGTTGGGGTCAGCTGCAACACCACTGGCGGGCCCCCGCCAGTGCCAGCACGTGCCGCCCTGAAGGCTGCCACCTTCTCCTTCAACCTCCGGCGGTCTGTCCCCATCTTTTTCTTGCATTCCTGCACGGAGCGCTGGTGGCTTCCCTGCAGGTTAACGGCCTGAGCTACCCCCTCCCATGCAGCCGCACGGGACTGAGGGGTGCCCCTCCGTCCACTCAGCACTGGCTCCTCATCCAGGTAGGCCTGGAAGAGAACCTCCGTCTCTGCTGCTGTAAAGTTGGGCCTCCTCCTACGCCCACCATCCTCACCCTCACATTGACTCTGCTCGGTCATGGCGATCTGTATGGGGGGAAGTGGACACCTGTCACTGTGCAGTCTACAGCATTTTCCCATGACCATCGTCCTGAACATCACACAGCATGCAACTCACCTCTCACCTGCAGTAACCGAATCTGGCCAACGCAGCCCAATGTCGCACATTTATAGCGCAATACATGCAAATTAGGAGTGGAGCAACTATAATGACATGCAAATCGCGCCACTGCACCCTTGAATGGCTGATCAGATGATTTGCATGTGTCGGCTGAATATCGCGAATCTGCGCTTTGCGCAATACGGAAGAGTTGGCTGAGCCAATGGCGCAGATCTGTGCCTGTGTGGTACACTGCATTGCGCATGCCCAGATAGCTACGAGGGCGCCTGTCGCGCTGCTGAGCGTGCTGAGCGATCGGCAATTCAGGCCATGGCCACCATTGTGCCAGTGGCGCTACAGCAAGGGGCACTATATGGCGGCTGTGGCACTACTGCGCCAATACTCCATTGTGGCACTGATGCGCGGCTGGTGGAGTCGGCGCGGGATACCTATACATCCGAATGGCGCTGTCGCGTGGCACTCGCGCCATTGCCCATGACCTTGTGTATGACCTTTGCCCCTGGCACTGTTCGCCGCCATGTGTATCGTCTTCTTTATTGCGCCTGTCTGCACAGCGCTATGTGAAGTGATGGCGCTGTTCGAACAGCGCCATTGGAGCCTGTGGTGGTCTACGCGCAACATCTCCACGCGGGTTACGCACAGCTGCGGTGCCATTACTGCTGCTGTAAAGTTGGTGCCATGGCTAGGAGGAGGGCAGTGTCCTGGAGCCAGCTTGCAGTGGCCAACTGGTGGCTAGTGGAGCCCCACTATGGGGCATTTTATGGTGAGGCGCCCCTCACCATTGCCCGGACCCAGGTGTGGCAGCAAGTGGCCACTGACCTGGTGGGGGTCACTGGACTGTGCCGGTCAGCTGAGCAGTGCCGGCACTGGTACAGTGACCTTCGCCGGAGGGATCCTGATCTGCTGGATTGTCTGCGGTCACGTACCAGGCGGGGCGTGGTGCCTAGGCCAGGTGGGTGTGCCATATATGCACCTGTATTATCTGTAGGGGTGTGTGTGTGTGTTTTGGTGGCTGTGCATAGGTGATGGCTCGCCACGGTTGGCTGTGTCAGTGTGTGCAGCTGTGAGATGACTGGGTATGGCTGTGGGCAGGCACTGTCACTGGGGCAGGGGGCAGTCTGCTTTTGAGTCACACTGATGTTTGTCTCGACATATGTCTCCCACAGGCCGGGATGTGAGGATGAGGGGCAACTGTGAAGAGGGCCGTGCCGGGGACCCATTGCCAGCAGGGGTTGGAGCCCACCAGCAGCAGCAGCGCCAGCAACAGCAGCAGACCCAGCTGCTTGAGCAGTGTGAGTATCATGACTTCATGGATGCTATTGCATGCTGGGGGGGGGCCAGTAGCCATGCACAATACAAACATGCAGGAAAGGGGAGATCATAATTCCACTGTACAAGACACTAGTGAGGCCCCACCTGCAGTACAGTGTACATTTCTGGAGACCATACCTACGTAAGAACGTAGCGTGGGCAGAGAAGGTTCAGAGGAGGGCAACAAGGATGGTGCATGGCTTGCATCACAACTCCTAGGGAGACAGGTTGAAGGAAGTGAACCTGTACTCCCTGGAGGAGAGGAGGGAGAGAGGGGATATGATTGAGACATACAAGTATCTTACAGGGTGGAACAGGGTGCAGGGAAACACTATTTTGAAGTGCAAAAGATGTTCCAGGACTACAGGGCATGGGATGCAGTTGGAGGGAGGACGATTCAGAGGAAACATGAGCAAGACTTTCTTCACAGAATGGGTGGTGTACAAGTGGGACACCCTGCCAGAGGGAGTGGTGGGGGGCTGACACACTCATGGGATTTCAGACTGCACGGGATAGACATAACAGAATTCTTGAGGTCAGGGGTAAGGGGCAACAGACTTCTAGGTAAACAAAGTAACTTACAGGCTGAAATGGACAGACTGTGTGGGCCATAGGCCCTTATCTGCCAACACTGGCTATGTATCTATGTCTGTAGGCACGACACAGGTGACATGCATCACTGTTCAGTTTCACAGCACGTCTGTGTATGCATCACTGGTGATCCATGCATGTACTGGACACATAGCTGTGTAACTGGCATCGCACCACATTGCCACATCACTTGCCAGTCTTGTTCGTGCTGTGATGGACATGGGCAGTGTGTGTGTGCAGTGGTGCACATAGCTGGTGCCGCCTGTTTGTGATGGCCATGTGCATGTTCACTATGGGTGGGTGCATGCCATCAGAGGTGCGGGACATTGGGCTATATGGCTTGCAGGTTGGGTGGTGTTCAGGGTTGTAGTCAGTCACAGCCATTGACTGTGTTCCCATTTTCCTAGGCCTCGAGGTTCTCCATCGCATTGGGAGGGATGTTCGGGGGCTGAGACAGCTGCTGACGGACAACCAGGCCATCATCCAATCCATCCACCGACATGGCGTTCGCAGGAGACGGCACAGGATGGGGCGCCACCAGCCGGAGGATGAACGGCCAGCTGCCCCATAGCTACTGCTACCCTTCCCACTTCTCCCATCTCTATCACCCTGTCTTCCCTCTCCAAGTTTGTCATCCCTACCCCTTGAACACCCCTACCTTGTACCCGTCCCCCCCTTGTAAATAGTTTGTTATTGTTCTGGTTGTGTTGTTTATCTGAATATACATTTCTATTTTGATATGAATAATGTGTTGGTCTCTGATTTGCAGCTGGCTATGGGTGCTCAGTTGCAGGGGTGTACATGCCATCTGGGATGGTATGGTCCTGGGTATGTGTGTGTGTGTGTGTGTGTGTGTGCATGGGGAGGTATCTCCAGCATGGCAGTGACTTTCTGTTGGTCTTGCCGTCTGCTGCCACCCACTGCTGGGTGCACAGGGTGTGTCTGGCTTGTAGGCTTCTGTGCTGCACAGGGTTGACGTGTGCTGGGGGGGATGCATGGTTTCCTGCAGTGCCAGTCACTGCACATAGGTGGTGTCTTGGGGTCACAGTGCAGGGTGTGCTGTGCGTGGGGGGCTGATGTGCACTGTGGTTGTCAACCCCCTGTGTGTGGCACTCTCAGCCTGCCAGTAGTTGTGCTGGGGTGTCATGGCTCTGCTATGCTTTGTTGGCTTGTCCCCATGGGCCAGTAGATCATCCGTCCCACCCCCAGTGATGCTGTGCTTGGGGTGTGCAGGTGTGGTGTGGGTTCTGCAGTGTGTTCCTGTGCCCATGTGTGACATGGCTGGCAGTGGGCCCCAGCCTGCCTCCCTGGATGTGCAGTTCCATTGCTCTGGGGGGGGTTCTGCTTGCGCTATGGCACCTCTGGAATGCTCAGCTGGACTGCCCTGGTTGCGCCATAGAGCAACATTTCGGCTCAGCTTCTCCTTCCTGGTTGCACTATGGCGCAGTATGTGCGATATTCAGATGTTGGTTGCTTGCGCAATTTGTTCTGCTCCATGTTTGAATATCGCACCTGTTGCGCATTTGCGCAACTGGTTTGTGCTTGCTCCTGCTGTTGCGCTCATTTTGAGCGCAGTTTGAATATCTGGGCCCGTATGTATTACACACCCACAAAACTTCACACAATGGGCCAGCTAGAAATAAGCATGTGTACTAGATGCAACTACACACTTTTGCTTAATCCCTGAATGGGTTCTGTTTATTTTCTTACCGGGTAATCTAACATAGCCATATCTCATGATACTATTGTTAAGCTAGACTCTCTGTGCAGTAATCTACTGATGTATCTTCACAATCGGCATTGACTGTTCCCTGAATGTTGATAGGTCAGCTGAGCATATTACTTTATTTGTGTTTCACATTTTGTGTCGTCCCTGTTTAAGAATTTCAATAAAGTATACTATTTTCAAAAAACATTGGTCCAGTCCTCAGGATTTGAAATCTATGGGAACTGAGATGGTTCCACCTCTTAAAAGGGGAGGTGACAGACTTCAAGAATTGTTGCAAAAAGAGAGTAAATGGGTCTATAAATTGAACTGTGTCAGACCAGCTGGCTTGAATGAACAATTGGACTTGAAGCCATTTCTTTAGACTTAATAGTAATACCTCTTGCCTTTTCTATTGATGTTGATGCTATGAGACTGATTGTTTTGTGTTGATACTGAGAATACTAAAACTTCTGTGTTTGATCTCTTTCAGGTTCTACTTTTCATCTTCTCTCTCCAAAGCTGTTTTTTTTTCTTTCCATGCAAGCCTCCCGTATTGTCCATTAAAGGACTAGAAACAAGATATAGGGTGATCGTGTGGGAATAACCCCATTTTTCTGTCTTTTGCCTTGGGAACATGAATTAATATGAGTTTAGCACCTACATATATATTTTTAGGATAGTGTTGCTGTTATGTTTACTCATATGTTTGCCTGTACTTAAATAGCTGCTTAGAGAATTGCTGTAATAGGCTCCATAGTAAAATATGTATCTTAATTTTCAGCTTTTATGTTACAACATACATTAGCACGTATTTTGCACTCTGTGTGGCTTTTAAACCTGATTTTGCTGTTTTGTACTGTAAACTTTCACATTGGTTGTTATTTTTGTATGTAAGTAACAGCAGTAATTAAGGCCATTGGGACCTCACTGACACCATCAGGCACTAAGAATGAATAGCAGTGATGTCTCTCCTAAGGCACACCCCCTGAGGAATATGCTATTCAAGTTGAAGTGCTGGGGCCAGGAATATTGGTAAAGGAATGTGTATTTGGTGATGGTACTTTCCACACTGTAACCTTAGTAGCTGCATTGCCGACTTGTTGCTGGGAACCAGCTGTACTAATTTTTTAAGCTTCCTGATACATATGGCATGTGCATTTCATTACAAGTCTGATTTCAGCATTACTGTGTTCCTGCTTCTTGCTTTATGAGTGCTGGGTGTTTTGTTAGGCTGTGTTTCTGTATGGGGCTGGCTGCCCCTAAACCTGAACACCAACCCTGCACTGAGTGAATCATAGCACCTAGCCTGTCTTGAAAAACGTTATCATGAAACACTACTAGGCATGCTCAGAAGCTAAATTTCAAAATCTTGTAACTCTTGAACCAATTAATATTTTTTCACAAAACCTTCAAGAGGCACACCCTTATCACAAGCCCTTTAGCCCTGAAAGTTTCAGAACAAAATTCCATACCATCTAGGTTGAAGGAGAGAGCAAATAAATGGCAAAACAGGGCCAAAACAATACTTTTTCATTTATTTGCAACTCATCCAGATCTCACAATCTAGAGAATTGCCTGTCATAAAATTTTCCCCATTTCAAGAACTTTCTCCTAGACAAGGCATGCCTAATTTTAGGCTATTTCATTGAACACTGCTAAAGTTATTAAGGTACAAAGATTAGGGTTTAACTTGCAGACCTCTGCTTAACCCTAACTATACTTGCACCACATGTAAGTACAAAATATATATATATATATATATATATATATATACACACACACAGTATGTATATATATATATATATATATATATATATATATATATAATATATATATATATAATATATATATATATATATATATATATATATATATATATATATATATATATATATTCTTTGTGAAAAAGTTTGTTAATCTACCCATTAGGGTGATGTAATGTTACAGATGTAGGGAAATGTGACTCAGTCTGATCGCCTGTAATGAGAGCGACTGGTACAGCATAGCAAGAGGTGGTAACAGCTCTGTTTACAGGAGAAAAACAACAAAAAGATGAATGCATGGTTTTGACACATACAGCGACTCTGCTAGGGAGTTCTTTTGTGGCAGGATATGGGAGGGCATTTGGCCAGGCACTGCTGAGCTGGCCATGTCATGTAGTGGAGTCAGTGGGTGCCTGTGGTGCAGCAGGACCCAGGTTCAGAGCCAGGTTGGGAGCAATACTATTTTTGGTATGCTTTTGCTGTACTTGTATTTTTTTTATGGATATGCTCCTCGAGCTCCTGGAATGGCCCCCTTCCAACTATTTCCCTGTTTGCCTGTGTCAGGCCCCCCCAAAATTGATTATTTTTATAATGGGGGTGCGGGGGACATAGCCCCCTGCATAAAAATAATAACAATCTTGTCTCCTGGTAGCCTGTTGTTAGTTTTGGCGTAGTGCACATTGCCACTGTTTTAATTGGCAATTTGCACTTGTTGTTATTGTAGTCACTTACAAATCCTTGCTGTTATGATGTTGAACCAGAAATGTGGTTGACAACACCAAGGAAGACCCCACTGCTGATTCTCCAAGACTCCAGAGACCCCAAACCCTAATATTTTTTTCCTTTTACTGCTTGTGGGTGGGGATGGGGGTTGGGAGTTAGGGTTGGAAACCCTAATGCCATGTTTCCACACTTTTGTCATGTTAAGTTACTCCGATTGGTGCATTAACAAAGTTTCTTGCAAATAATTTCCTTTCTTTTTGAGATAATGGAATTGTATCCTTATTCATGCAGGTCCTGAAGGAGCCTGCATAAACAGATCTAGATGTGCAGGGCCCTTTGGGCAGTGCACTATGGAAAGACTCCATCCACCTATAGAAGTGCAGGGCCTGGCACATTCACACTTTACATATTCACTCTACACATTCAGTACACATTCACTCTTTACACATTCATTTTTCACACATTCACTGTTTTTTTTTAATTTTGACCTCACATTTTCTAGCTAGTCATTTTATGATTGTCTTTATAATCATGACGTGTCATTTATAGCACATTGACCGAAATATAATTTTGCACCACAAGTGCAAAAACACATTTTGTCCAGGATTTAAAAAAATGACACCTGTCACATTTATGAAGTGGCATGGAAAAATAGGTATGTTGAATGTTTGGAGTCAAAATACAGGACAATTAGCAAACTTATGAGTGAACGTTGAAATACTGCAATGTTCAGTCATAACCTAGGCATTTTACCATATTTGTACAGCAAATTTCCAGCATAGCCTTCTTATTACCCCACCTAATGAACCTGGTAGGTGGAAATGTTCAAATTCCCACCAAAATGTCATTCCTTGCCACTGAAATATCATTCCACGCCACAGCTGAAAAAACACATTTTGAAAAAATGACAGTTATCATGCTCATGAGGTGTGTGAAAAAATGGCTATGTAGAAAATGTGGGGTCAAAATACTTAAAACTACCAAAGTTATGAACAAATGTAGAAATTTTTCAACAGACATGCATAACTTTGCTATTTTCACTTGTTTCGACCCCAAATTTGCAACATATCTTTCTTATGACTCCACCTCATGAATAAGGGTGGAGAAACATTCAAATCCTGCCCAAAAGGTGATTTTTTTCCAAGTGACTGCAAATTGCCTTTCAGGTCTGATTTGCATAATTCCACTGCTATTGGTCACGAGGTGGGGTCCTAAAAAGGCCATGTTGAAAATCTGGGGTCAAAATATGATACAAAAACGACAGAGTTATGCATCAAAGTTCAAAACCCTATTGAAATGCAGTACATTGAAATGCACTGACCTTAGTTTCTCATACTGTAGTCGGGGGTTCCAGCAGCAAGATATGTCTTCAAGTGGAGAGTGAATCTTTGCCATGGGACATGTTCAGGTGAGTGAGAGTGTTTGCAGGGTGTGGGGCATGTGGGATGGTGGGTGCTGAGTGGAAGGTCAGGGTGGGAGGGTCAGATTGGTGAGGGACTGTTTTCTTGAATGCAGATTATTAAAAAAATCAAGATGAGGTTTTCTTTATTGCAGGTTAATCCAGCACTGGGGATTGGGCACCCCAGTGCCAGGCTACAGTTTGGGGACCAGGTACGGATGACCCAGAGGGGTCCCAGGAGCAGTAATGGGGTGGTCACCCCGGTCCGCTTATGTTTTAAAAAAATTGGGAAGGGGCAGTCAACCTGGAGCAGAGGAGGAAGAAAGAAGTGGTACTGGGGTGGGCACCCCAGTCCAATAGATAGGTAGATAGATAGATAGATAGATAGATAGATAGATAGATAGATAGATGGATAGACAGAGAGACAGACAGACAGACAGGAAGGTAGACAGACAGATAGGCAGGCAGACACACACTGGAAGTGATACAGAGACAGACAGATGGAACATGGGATTTGCGGCTCACTCCTGTCACTGCAGCCCACAGTGTAATTTCCAGCTATGGCTGCAGAACTCAAGAAAATCCCACTGTTCTCATACAGAGAACATGGGCAAATGGCTCCTCTCACTAAGCTGGGCAGTCTGGAATTTTGGGCTGCCCAGAAAAGGTATTTATGTCAATTTTTAAAAACAAATAAACACCAGAATATAGGTAAATGGGCCCTGTTTAGCTAGATTCAGGTGTTCTTTTCTAAAGAGATAATTTTTATGTAATTTAAAAGTTTGTAACTTTAAAAAGTAAAAAGAAAATGGCAGACTTCTAGACTGGTATTTTTCCCAACACATTTGTTTTTTCCCCATGACAAGTAAATCAGGCAAATAACCAATCACAATATGTTTTTTAACCTTTCCCAATAGATTTTCTTTACCTTTCACAATAGTTTTTTTACCAGTTGAACTCGAGCATTAACTCAAAAAAATCATTATAACATTAAAACGGTATTATCTTTTTTCACCAAACCTTCAAAAGGCACACCTTTAGTATAAGCCCCTTCAAACCAGAACATTTCATGGCAAAATTCCACAACATCTTGGTTGTAGGTGATAACAAAAAAAAAACACAATGTTATATATAGGGTTTTTGTTCTTTTTTTTGGCCCTCTGTATCTCGAGAACTGTATAAGACACTGTCACAAAAACTTTCATGTCTTGAAACTTTGATAGTCTGTCTGTCCATGCCAAATGTTGTGCTGTTTTGTCAAATGATGCCAAAGTCATTAAGGTGCAACAGTTGAGGTTAACATTGAACTGCCAAGTCAACCCTAACTATAGGGGTGCTACCGCATACCTATAATACATCCAATACATCGGTGGAGGTAAAGTCCCAGAGGATCCACTGCCATGTATTTCCCAGTATACCTCATTAATTAAACTCTGTACAACACATGGATGGAGATATATATCCCCATAGGATCCCATATCATGTATTTCCCAGTATTTCACACCAGTTAAACTCTGTACACATCTGCACATAATGTGTACACTGTGGGGGCCAAAACACCCATAGACTAACATTACAACCATCAAAACAACCAACTTAATGATCAATTAACCAAAATTCCTTCTCACTAACACACCTAAACAGACTCACAAACCTACAAAAAGAAGTCTACACCACTAACTGCCTGAATCCTGCAAAAAAAAAAAAAAGAAGATAAGGAAACACACACTACCACAGGGAAAAATCTTCTATACAAAACTCTACGTAACTCCCAAACAAAAAATCCCACAGTCTCCTACCACAGAGTTATGTCCCTCGATGCTCCTCAGTACTCCAGATGCCATGTCATCCATGATGTCAGCCAGTCTCTTCACACTCCAGACACAATCCCACATCAAAGTACAGTATCCCTTGATGCTCCTCAGCACTGTCCCGCCACACACCAGAGCCATGCTGCAGACATGCTGCTCCTCACTGCTGACTGTGGATCCTCCCATTGATACATGCCACTCCCAAGGGCACACTCTTCCAGGTCCCACTGAAACAGGACTCACCAACCTGAAGATGCTGCTCTTGACCACGAACACCTCTCCTGGCTGCAAAACCACTGCACATTATGGGTCCACCAACAAACTAAAGGATGACTAACCACAGAAATGCACCCTTTTATAGTAGAAGCCTACACTATGGAACATCAAAAGGACCAAAAGAGTGTTCATAACCAAAACACCAGAATACTATGGAAATGCATGGGACAAAATGGGTGACACCAAACTGAGAAATGGCCCTGCCCACACACAGATCAGGAACAACAAGCCAAATTAAGGAACTGCTCAAAACCATCCTAATGTAGTATAATAAAAATGAAGGGTAAGGCCAGTATACACAGAAATAACACCTCTTGGGGGCTAATGAGCTAATAAGGACACTTGCCTTCTGGTTTGTGGCCTTATTATCTCAATAGCCCCCTTGATGGGTATATTTCATTGTATGTCATACTAAGCAATCATTTATATATAAAAATTCTAGTCTGCACACACTCATAAATGTCTTGTTTTTTATAACTGATAAAGAGCAGTTATAATACATGTGAGGTTAGAATCCTTAAAATCTTCTGAGGAAAACCCATATATTTGAAAACACCCCCATAAACACCTCCATTAGGCTTTTAAGTCAATAAAATAACTTGTTCCTAACCTGTGCACCTTCGTATTTCATCCAGCATTTTAGCTGGAATGTAAACACAGCCAGACCTGCATGGTGCCATTTTGTTTTCACACCTAAACTCTACACCACTCCACTGTATAAAGTAATGCAAATAAGCATCGTGGTGCCACACTGTAAATGCAAAAGGGCATTGCACAGCTTCAGCTGTATTTACATTTAGGCTAACATATTGGATGAAATATTAAGGACCACAGGTAAGGAAAAGGTATTTTATCGTAATATGAGGAAAATTTTGATTTTGTTAAATGATGGTAGTTGTGGAACTGAAGATTAACAAGGAGTAATTTCAATTGGGCGGTTGTAACTCATAATTACAACCCAGTTATCTGAGCCTTAAAAATGCTCACCAGTAATTATTTATATATATTTACTTAGTATCTATATCTATATCTGTCGGTCTATCTGGCTGTCTGTCTGTCTGTCTTATCTATCTACAATTTGACAGGTGACTAGGCAGACAGGTGAGAATGCTGTGGTCTAACTTGAAAAGAAAAATGATGGCCCTTCTGCATAAACAGTTAATTTGCTATTGAAAAGGTTCATTTTTACTCATTATGTTTGCTTGCACGCATGTGCAAGAAACATAGTGCCATCATCTGAGTTTTCGGAGGTGTGGCAGCCCTCTTCCAATTCAGGCAGTGTGTTTGCAGGAATGGCCATAGTTCTCCAATGCCTGCTCGAGCTGTCTATGACCAGTCCAAAATGCAGTGGTGTACAGTTGAAAGGGGGAGCTACGCTTCAGTGAGCAGCAATAAGATATCGTCTGCTCATGCGTGCTCCCCCTACACACACACACACACACACACACACACGCATGCATACTGCATGCTCGCCCCCCACACACTGTGTAGCTGACAGGAGGTGCCCAATCCCCTGTTGGCTGTGCTGCACCCCCCCAAAAAACAGAGTTCTATATGCCATGCTGGGTGCCCACCCCAGCGTGGCTTACTATCAGTATAGCCGACAGGGTGCCCAATCCCTGTCGGCTCCACTGGTCCCAGCCCCCAGAGACAAGGTGCCACACTGGGAGCCCACTCCAGTGTGGCACATGCTACCCGATGGGGGTGCCTAACTCTGCCGGCTCCAGGCAACCTCCACCAGCCGACCCCAGCGTGGCAAACGTCCCACGTCGTCGCCATTTAAAAAAAAAAAAACACCTGAAACTCAAAAACAGTCCTTCGGTGTCTCTGTCCCCATCCGCACCCACCCACTGCGCACCCTGCCTCCCCACACCCCCCCACCTCATACTTGCCTCTGGACTCTGGCACGACGATCTTCGGTGGACCGGGAACACTTCTGCACTCTTCAAAGCCGACTGCGAACTGAAGAAATGCCGGTAAGCTGTATAATGGGATAGATAGGGGGTTTTCAACTTTGCTGCATATCTCAGGCATTTTTTGGAATTCTTGCACCAAATTTTCAACATGGGTTTTTGGGACCCTTTCTCATGAATGATCTCACTGTCATGGCGTTAGTCGGCCCCGAAGGTTGATTTCACAGTCACTGCACAAAATCACCTTTCGGGACAGAGTAACGAAATGACACTGCCACTGTTCATAAGGTGGGCTCTCAAAGCCTATGTTGAAATTTGCTGGAAAAATTCTAAAATGACTGTTCTGATTGAACGGCATGCAAGAAGTTCCTACGCACGCCGCAAGTTCGCAGATTTTCAATATTTTCACCCAGATTTTCAACATTGCCATTTTACCACACTTCCTTATGAGCAGTATAGTTGTCATTTTCACATCTTGCCCAAAACATGTTTCTGCCCATGTAGCGCACAATGGCGCAATCGCTGTGCGAAATCAATGTATGGGACAAATTAAGAAAACCACAGTGACACTGTTCATGAGCAGAGACTCTTAAAATGGCTATGTTGAAAGTTTGGTGAAAAAATTCCTAGAAATGACTGTTTTACGAGCGTGCGTTGCACAGTTCCTACGCACGCTCGTAAGTTTGAGAATTTTCTATATTTTCACTCCAGATTTTCCACATTGCCATTTTATTACACTTCCTTATGAACAGTACAGCTGCCATTTTTCACGTCTCCCAAAATGTGTTTCCGCACATGTAGCGCACAATGGTGCAGTCGGTGTGCGAAAGCAATATTTGGGACAGATTAAGAAAATCACAGTTACACTGTTCATGATCTGAGGTCTTAAAATGGCTATGCTGAAAATTTGGTGACAAAAGTCCATAAAATGACTGTGTTACGAGTGAGCATAGTGCAGTTTCCACACACCATCGTAAGTTCATGACTTTGTAATATTTTCAGTTCAGATTTTCACCAGTGGCATTTTTCCACACTTCCTTATGAACAGTACAGCTGTCATTTTTCACAACATGGCCGAAATGTGTTTTCACACTTTCAGCACAGAGATGCGTGGTCACTGTGGGAAATCATTGTTCGGGACAGATTAAGAAAATCACAGTGACACTGTTCATGATCGGAGGTCCCAAAATGCCTGTGTTGACAATCTGCTGTAAAAAATACCCAAACTAATTACATTATGGGTGTACGTTGCACAGTTTCTGTGCACGCTCCTGACTTCACCAGTTTTTTTAATATTTTTACTGCAGATTTGCAACATTGCCATTCTTTACACCTCCCCATGAACAGTATAGCTGTAATTTTTCACATTCTGTTCGGAATGTGTTTTTGCACCTGTGGTGCTAAATTCTGTAGTCGCTGTGCATAAGCAGCTTTCGGCTAACAAACTGATATTGCCACTGTTCATGAGGTGGGGGTCACAAAAAAATCATGTTCAAAATTTGGAGTGAAAATACTAATGAATGCCTGAGGTGTTAGGGTTTCCAACCATAGCACCCCACCCTGTAGAGAATGACAGGCATCAGGGGTGTGACTTGGGATTCTTGCCTAGAATGCTCATACCATTCCACACCCTGCAGCCAGTGAGAGGCATCGAGGTATGCCTTGGACTCTTCGGCCCCAAAGTTCACCCCATTCTCCTATACCGCACCCATCTCACTGTATTTCCTGATGGAATGGGGTGCGCATAAGGGCCAAAGACCCCAAGGCACACTGTGACACTTGTCAGTGTCTGCAGGGTAGGGTGTGGTGAAATGGTGTGGCCGTTATGAAGAGGGTAAATAGGGGAGGAACAGTCAGGGTGCTTTGAAGGAAGGAGGAGGGGGCCACTAGAGGGCATGGGTGGAAGCTGGAGGGGGGAAGATTCAGGGGAGAAAGGAGGAGGTGCTACTTCACTGAGAGGGTGGTGGAGCCATGGAATGCACTGCCTAGGGGGCTGGTGGAGGCAGAGACAGTGGAGGGGTTCAAGAGGGGGTGGGACAGGTACAGGGGAAGGGTTCTGGAAGCAAAATCCAATGCAGCAAGAATATCCGGAACTGGGAAGGGAGAAGCCAGAGAAGGCGAGGGGACAGCAAGGTCAGCACCCAGGGTTGGGGCTGAAAATGAGCAGACACGAATGACCGTTAGGCCTATTCTGCTGGCATTTTAGTATGTTAGTATGTTATGCCTGACGACCCAAAGGCACACCCCAATGCCTGTCACTCTCTGCAGGGTGGTGGTGGGGTTGGCTTCAGTTCAGTACTTCACTGCCATTTCTGTTATGCAGCTCTGTAACTTCTACACTACCAATGCCAATTCCAGCAAGCAAACATTTGGCATTGACAAATGCTTGTTTTAGTGTATGCAGTACAGTTTAGGAAGGAGCCTGGAGTGAGAATTGAGAGAGAGAGCTGAAGGTGATGTGGAGAGGAGAGTAAATGCTGCGTTCTAAGTTAAAGAAAGGTAGTAAAACAAAGGGATGTTGTTTTCCCCTTGCCTGGTGATTTAAATGTTTATAGGAGAGTGAGATATGGTAAAAATGTGCACTGTGTCACAGTGATGTTGCAAGGGAACTGGAATGGAGTTGTGAGCTGCAGTTTTAGATATGAGGATAAGGTGTGCTGACAGGTAGACAGTGACAAATGATGTACCTACTATGTACATAAATACAGCATTACATAGCTACTACTGCACATACACACATTCTGATTATATATCTACTGTGTATATAAACTAAATTTGTGTACACAGTGCCTCAAATATCAAGATTTATGTATTGACTTTTGTGCCCACACGTATTGCATAACTATACTGTGTTAATGCACCAGTTAGGGTTCAAGTTAATGAAACAAATGTAGAGAAAAGTAGTGTTGGGGTTTCCAACCCTAACTCCCACTCCCCACCCTCTAGCAGCAAAAGGAAAAAAACAATTAGAGTTTTGGGTCTCCAGATTCATGGCAAATCAGTGATGGGATCCTCCTTGGGGTTGCCAGCCCTAATGCCAACCCCATTCCCTGAGCAAACAAGGTCAGTGTGAAGAAGGCTACACAGATTGTATTGGCAACATGTGCTGAGACATACTTCCCTACCTTTGAAGAGTGTATCACAATGAGCACTGGCTGGCAGCTGAAATTTGTGCTTCAGAAAGGAAGCTACAGGCTAGTGGGAGGGATGAGCATTAGGGTTGACAACCCCATTGAAGAGCCCACCATTGATTTGCCAAGACTCAGGAGTCCCAAAACACTAATGTTTTTTTCCTTTTGCTTCTTGGGTGGTGGGGGTGGGGAGTTACAGTTGGAAACCCTAACACAATGTTTCCCTACTTTTGTTGTATTACATTGAATCTTGTCTGGTGCATTAATGCATTTTTTCAAAGAATACTATATATGTAATAGATAAACCACTCTGAGGTGTGCATCTGATACATGCACACCTTGGTGTGCATTGCTACGGCCAAGTGCGTCAACCACCCAAGGCATGCATATATCAGAGTGCGACCGCACACCTCAGAGTGGTTTATTTATCTTATAACATGTCAAAATTGTTTTGGAAGGGTTAAAAGTGGAGGTATGCAGATGTGCTCTGATATACGCATGGTCATGTGATGTGTTTTATACAATCAGAAGTTTGGATTTAGAGGATATTATCATCTCCATTTTATAAATGATATATATTTTATATATGCCTACATATTATATAGATATATACTGTAAAATTTTTTATATTTGTTGTCTTTTTATTTTTCTTACATTTGCAAGTGACCCCTCTCCCATGAAAATAAATTGACAATGAATATAGAATAACCCATCTCAGGATACAGGATATTCTTTGTATAATGCTGCCAATGTTTTTTTTTTAGTACTGAATCTTTTTTTATAGTGTTGATTTGTGTAGTAAAAGTATAGGCAGCAGTGTACTCCAGATGCTGTGTAACAGCTTCGTAAATCAACAGTAGCGAGTCCAGATGGATAACAATTTAAATGGAAGCACATATGTAAATGCTTGATAACATTTGGGAAATTAGTAACTAAATATTTACATTTGATGAATAATAACAATACATTTTGTTTATATTGATTTCAGTGCAATTTATGATTTGATGGCTATGCAGAGGAGCACGAGTACTTTCACAGCATGCAGGAGAAGTAAAATGGTGAATTTATCCAGCCCATTTTTTTTAACAATGTTATTTAAAGAAATTAAGATATAGCAATGAAATCAATATATAATTCTTATTACTGTTATGTTTTCTGAATATATTTACAGCCCTTTTCCTGAAGGAGAAACAGAAATTTTGTCTCCAAACATTGGTCTCATGTACTGTGGCATTGGAAACTGCACTTTCGTAGCAAGAATGAACGGTCCAGTTTTGTTTTTTGAACTTTTGCATGATCTGGGACACTAGACACCACTATTTACTCAAGGTTTAGAAGAAAGGATAAAGTCGTAATTTGGATATACCGTAGACCCTTATTAAAAATCCATCAATGCCACAAAAATAAAGAAAAAAAAGAGATAAAGAACTGCTCTTAGCAGGCAAGCTGTAATTTACCTAAGAGCTTCAAATGCAAAATGCATGTTTATTATACAGTGCAATGGTACACTTGCATGAGTAAGTATCATTTTTGTTGTTGCAAATGATAGATAAATCCACTGGATAAGCAGAGCCAGTAAGTCCATAGATAAGGATGTATAATTCACAGTTCAAAGTTCACAGGCAGTTGTGGTAAAGTGTGGATCATGTTGCTGTTGTTTCAAATTATGTATAAATTCACAAAGATAAAGGAGCAAATGCACAAGATAGTACAAGAGGGATGTAACCAGCCACACAGGCCCCATCGCTTCCCTCACCTAGAGCTTTCTTAAGAAGCATGGCTGCTTTTTCCTTGTGAAATTATCCATCATTTGCAACAAGATCTTACTTACTCATGTGAGTGCACCATTGCACTGTATTATAACAATGCACTTTGCATTTAAAGCTCCTAAGTACAGCTTGTCTTCTACAAGTAGTTCTCTGTCTCTGATTTTTTATGTTTGCTTGTATGCGCAGTGTGAAATGACCATCTTATTACAATAAGACCTTTCAGAGGCGTGTCATCATTGGCTCCAAAGTGGCTCAGGCTGCAGAGGACTCAGCAGCAACAAGCCTATGATCAGCAAGTCTGATCATGATGCTACTTTGCTGGTGAAAGATAGAAATGTCTTGTAGTTGAAAAAAGGCAGCTGCACAAATCCGAGTGCAGATGTCGCCTTTCAGTCAGCAAGATTCTGCCCTGCAGCCAGCTGAGCACTGTCTTTGGTTGCTTTGTTTGCCTCAGCACTGTGTGGGATGCCCTTCTTAGTTCCCCCATCCCTCTTGAATCTCTCCCCCCTCACCTTGCCTAAACTGTATCTCTAATACTGCAGGCTAGAGGAGCTCTTGCAAAAGCTGCATCTCCACTATGTTGGGATGGAGAGTCACTTGCTAGTTTTCTAGAGTCAACAAGACTGACAGGGGATGTATAAGCAGGTTGCCAGAGTCCAACCAGCAGCACCTCTTTCACTCTCCCTGTAATTGCAGTCAAGAGGAACACCTGCAAAAGTCATTGCTCTGCTGTGTTGGGAGGGAAAGCAATTTGCTGGGTCTCAACAGATGATGATATTGACAGGGGATGTAATAAATGTATTGTTGGAGTCCAATAAGCAGCCCCTATCTCATGCTCCTATTCTGAAAAAAACCTACATCCACAGCCTTGGAGCCTGTAGCAGTCATGCCAACTTGTACTGCTGCAACCTAATTTTTGCCAAAGGCCAAGTTGTAACGACTTGTACAATCATCTGACATAACGTTATTGTTTTGCCTTTCAACTTCGCTTTCCCTTTCACCTGTGTGTAGTACTGTGCAGTTATGACTGCAGGCATAGACCAGCTCTTCGTCATTTAGCTAATCAACATCAGATACAATGTGATGAAGAGGAAAGCACACATCACTTTACGAGAGAAGATTGGGTGTATGTACTTGTAGGGTTTATTGTGGACACAGGCCTGTACAGCCATGGTTTCCCATAAAAACTGGAAGGAGTTTATCACAATGATATCCCCTCAGCCAAGGCACAAGGTCAAAGACTTGATATAAAGGACTTTCATGCCTCAGACCTTGTGTGCTCATGCACCAGGACCACTGGTTTTCATGTATAGAATTATATACAGTAGATCCTTGTTTCCACATAGCTACGTGGGGTGGGGTGATTTCATGAGTGAAACAGGTTAGTGTGAAATTTTGATGGCCTTCTGTCTCCATCATTCCCCAAACTCTGACCATTTTTCCAAACTAGATAAATAATAATAATAATAATAAATTGCATTCATAGAGCTCAATTCTATAAGCCAAAGTGCTGTACAATAATAAAATAGTAAAAAATATAAAACACAAGATTAAATAGGATCCATAAAATTCTAACAATACTGACTAAAAAATTAAATAGAGAATTCACCAAATGCTTGTTTGAACAAATGAGTTTTTAAGGCTGCCTTGAAGCTCTCCACAGTCCTGCACTCTTGAATCTGATGAGGTAGAGAATTCCACAGAGTAGGGGCTCCATACACAAAAGCACGAGCCCTGGATGTTTTCAGGCAAACCCTGGGAACCTCTAACAACCCCTTGTCAGTTGAGTGGAGAGGATGGCCAGGGCTGTAGGAAATCAGCAGTTCTTGCAGATAGCTTGGCTCCTGTCTGTGCAGGGCCATGTAGATCAGACGTCTGACCTTAAAGGTGATCTGCCACTGTACAGGCAGCCAGTGCAGTTCACGCAGCATGGGAGGGACATGACTCAAATGAGGAGTCCCCTCAACAGCCATGCTGCAGCATTCTGCACCAGCTACAAGTGATGGACCTCAACCCTCAGAAGTCCCAGGTAGAAGGAGTTACAGTAGTCAAGGCTCAAAGTCTCAAAGGTGTGGATCTATGTTGGAAGGTCTCCAGATGGAACAAGGTGCATAATCCTGATGATGTTCCCCAGATGGTAAAAAGAGGACTTGATGACTACTAACACCTATGAACACAGTGTCAGCTCATCATTAAGAAGCACCCCCAGGTTGCATACCAATTCAGAGGTCAGCAGCAGGGCACCTTCGAGCCAAAGACCAAAAGGCAGCCTAGCCACTGACCTCTCTATCTGGTGACCCAGATCCACCATCAACACCTCAGTCTTCTCGGAATTCAATTTCAGCCAGCTGGATTTCATCCAGTCATGCATTTCCACCAGGCAGCTGTTAAAGACTGAGACCACACTATCCTGATCAGGTGCAAAAGACAGATAGAACTGGGTATCATCAGCATAGTAGTGAAACCTCAGCCCATATTGTCTTACAATGTGTCCAAGAGGCAGCATGTACACTGGAAACATAGAGGACAGCACTGAGCCCTTGGGGACCCCGCATGGCAAAGAGAATTGATCTAAGGAAAAAATCCCCAACACCACCCTTTGAGATCTGCTGGAGAGGAATGATTGAAACCATCTGAGGACCAGACCAGCCAGGCCACAGATGACCCTCAGGTGCTTGAGCAGCACCCTGTGGTCAACAGTGTCAAATGCTGAAGAGAGATCCAGAAGCACCAAGATGGAACAGTGCTTCTGATGTCTTGCCATTAAGAGATCCTTGATCACCTGAATCAGAACTGTCTTGGTACTATGCCTCTTCTGGAAACCAGACTGGAAAGGATCATAGATATTGTGGCTGATAAGATGGTTTTCCAGTTGTAGTGCAACTACTTCCTCAACTACCTTCCCAACAAAGGGAAGGTTAGACATAGTCCTATAGTTGGCAAAGCAGTTTGGGTCCAGAGCAGCTTTCTTAAGGAGTGATTTCACCACCGCCTCCTTCAGAAAGCTGGGAAACTCACCCAACTCTAAGGACCACCAAACAATCTTTGCAAGGAGAGGGCTGATGGACTCAATACACCCCATTACAAGGAATGTTGGGCCTGGATCCAAACTACAGCATGTTGGCTTCATACTCTGGGCAATCCACACAATATCCAGAATCTCCAGCTGGTTGAAAGATATCCAAGAAGACCAAGGAGGGGTGACCAAGCACCGATCACCATCAACCCCCATAGAGAGTGCTGGACAGATCTCGGCCCTGATGTTGGTTACCTTATCCGCAAAGAATCAAGCAAACTCATCACACTTAACTTGTGAAAACGCACCTTGAACCTGCAAACAGGTTGGGTTGCACAACCTGTTCACAGTTCGAAAGAGCTGAGCCATTCGATTCTGAGCAGCAGCAATCCCACCAGACAGGAACTCTGCCTTCTTATGAGTGATTGCTGATTGATAGCTTTGATAATGTTCCATTAATCTAAGGTGGTGAACTTCAAGGGCTGATTTATGCCAGCATTGCTCTAACCTTCGCTCAACTCATCTCAGCTCCCTCAAGGTCCCATCAAACCAAAAGGACCGAGGGTGGAGAGAGAGAGAGGGAGAGAGAGAGAGAGAGAGGATGAACACGGACTGGAGTGATGGAATCCAGAGCTTCAGTAATAGCCTTGTTATAGGCCTGAACTAAACTGTCTGGATCCTGGCTTGCCCCAGAAAGTCCCAATAGCGTCTAATACCACCAGTGGACTATCCGATTCACGTTCCTTCTGACCATCTCCACAGGGGCAGGCCTATAAAGGGGAGCCTGGAGATGGAACTTTACAGTGTGGTGATCAGATCATGAGACCAGTTCCACCACCAACTCAGAGGTCTCCATCCCCAGGAGGAAGACCAGGTCAAGTGAGTGACCGTGACTATGGGTGGCAGAGGCAATAACCTGTGTGAACCCTAATAAGTTCATAAGTTGGAGGAAATCTTGACCAAAAAGCAAGAGTTCATTGTCAACCCAGGCATTAAAGTCTCCCAGGACCATCAACCTGGGCTACTCAAACACAGTGTGGATGATGAAGTCTGCTACTTCCTGTAGTAACAGTTTCTCACCCTTGGGTAGATGAGAACAATCCTACAACCCACACCTGCTAACATGGCACACTCAAATGATCTGACTTCCTCAACTGGTACACTAGTAAGGCCCAATTCTTAAAACAAACAGCTACACCCCTGCGGTCTGATCTCAAGCGGTGTTCACCGAAAACCCGTCTGGGACAGCCACTTCCAGAATGGGACCGGCATTATTAGCATTGTTGTCAAGCCAGGTCTCGGTGATACAAGCCAGGTCTGCTGTCCCAACGAGATCGTCGATAACCGCCGTCTTGTTCCTAATAGACCTGGCATTGCATAACACCACTCGAGTCGGACGAGATTCCAGGGCTGTCTGAACTATCAGCTCAGAAATACTGGAGCCCTTGGGTATGGAGACTAGATATGGAGAACCATGTTCTAGAGACCATTTTGCCCCAGGGCATCTCCTGGTCTGTACAACCCTGATACTGCCACCCTGCTCATCCTCCTCAAAGGTTCAGGGCCCCTAACCCATCTCTGCCTTCTTCTGACTATACCCGATGTCGTTCAGTGTCCCTTCTATGACTTTAAATAACATTGGTGCTTAGCTTAAACTTCTTTGCAATGTGGAAAATGTAAGGTACTGTCATATTTACAACACAGCTGTGCCCCCCCCCCAAAAAATCTGTGGTCTTTTAGAACTTCCATATTGGCAGTCTCTCTTTGCTTCTATATATTGGGCAAATACAGATAAGCACTAATATCATTTAATCACCAAATGACCTTCCTTTGGAGGGCTTTGTACTCAAAATGTCTGGGTTGGGTGACAAGTATACTACTAGGTGAGCTAAAGGAGCAGCTTCACTAGCTAAGCTAGTGGGAGTTTTTTGTTCCACTCAGCTGGGTCTATTACACAGCCATCTCAGAACAAGGATCAAGCAAATCATTACCAGTCCACCAGTCATTTCCAGATTTGGATTGATTGCTTGCTTATTTTGATTTTAAGCACACTATCTTTGACAAGTCCAGGAACAGGAATCAAACAGTGACCAATGTGAGCTGTGTTTGTTGTCCCCCCCCCAATTAAAAGTACACTGGGGGATGTCTGACTTGGCTGCCTAGGTGTAAGAGTGATTAATTACCATGTGGGGGCCCCAGGTTCAATTTCCATGCCTGGTATTCTAGTTGGGATAACAGAGGTTTAGCACAACCCCCAGCAGATAACTGGGGTATGGGGGGATGGTCATAATAACTGCTTCTGTGTGACTGCCCCTCCTTGACACTGGAGAAGGAACTCAAGCATGCCAGTGCCACCCTTTCTTAAGCCTCACTCCAGCTTTGATATTTGATGGGACGTTACCATAAATCTTAGAGCTGGTCCATGCCTGGCCCCTCAAACCACCATGTGTGAACCCAACATTGGTAGGTCTCCCTGACTGATAGCTTTATCCATTATCCCTTTTGATTGCCACCATGGGGACACTATAAGATGGTGCATGATGGGGTCCCATTTAGAACAAAGCCTGCAGTAGAAAGGTAATGGGGCATGGCAAGGTAGGAGCCATGAGAGAGAGGAGGGTGACCTGCAGAGGTGAAAGTGAAAAAGCCTAAGAAATGGAATGCTTAAAAATAAGTACATGGGCCAGTTCGTTTCTCAGGGTGGGTGTGGAGGTTTTAAGTATGGCTTCCCAGAGTTTCTAGTACTGTATGTTATATAGCTTGTTAGAAAAAGAAGAGAAAAAAAACACTGTACAATGGTAGTTGTGCTTCTAACAGATCAGTCAGCTACAAAACATTGTAAGTGCATCCACCTTTTGATATCTAAATATTGGATCCTGAATTAATATTGGAGTCCTTGCTTCACTGGTGACTTCAGGATTTTATTCTCAAAAAGTGAACTTATCAATATTCAGGTATCGGGAGGTGGATGCACTTAAAGTTTTTTAGGTTTGCTTGCATGTGCAGTATGAAGTAAACATCTTGTTACAATAAGGCCTTTCAGAGACATGTCACTCCAGTGCAGCTCAGGCCGTGGGGGGGGGGGTTCGACAGTGACAAGCATGTGATCAGCAAGGCAGCAAGGCTGATCATGACACTGCTTTGCTGGTGATGAGTGCAAGCATTGTGTAGTTGAAAGGAAGCAGCCACACAAATTAGAGTGCATCTGCCTCCTTTCATTCTGAAGATGCTGCCCAGCAGCCAGTTAAGCACCATCTTCAGTTGTTCATTTGCCTTGACACTGTGTGGAATGTCCTCTTTTATTTCTCCCTGCCCCCTTCGAATCTCCCCTTCTTGCCTTGCCTAAACTGTACCTCTGATACTGCAGCCTAGAGGAGCTACCGTAAAAGTCATGTGTCTGCTGTGTTGAGAGAGAGAGAGAGAGAGAGTGATTTGCTGGTTTTCAACAGGCAACAAGATTGATGGGGGATGTATAAATGGGTCACCGGAGTCCAGTGAGCAGTGCCTCTCTCTCTCTCTGTCCCTTATATTATAGCCTAGAGGAGCTCCTGCAAAAGCTGCATCTCAACCCAGTCAGGAGGGAGAGTGATTTGCCAGTTTTCAACAGGTGACAAAACTGACAGGGCAATCCAATCTGATTTTATTTATAAAAAGCGCTATTCAAATTATCATAACGCTTGTACACTACTAATTAAAACAGGGTAAAACAATCATAAATAGATAAAATACAGAAGCATTCTTCAATTCATTCAAACTCCAGAAAAGCCAGATGGAAAAAATACATTTTCAATGCAGATGTAAAGTTCTCCTTGATCTGGCACTCCCTTATCCAATGAGGTAGAGAGTTCCACAGGGTTGGAGCTGCATATACAAATGCCTGAGCCACAGAGGTCTTCAAACACTCCCTGGGAACCTCTAGCAATCCCTCAACAGTGGAGCAGAATGGGCAAAGGGGCCAGTAGGGGTACAGAAGCTCTTGCAGATAACGTGGACCCTGTCCGTGTAGGGCTTTATAGGTCAGCAAGCCGACCTTGAAGGTAATCCGCCACTGAACAGGTAACCAGTGCAAATCACACAGCACAGGCTTGACATGGCTAGATTGAGACAAACCAGTCAACAGCCTGGCCGCCATGTCATGCACCAGCTGCAGGTGGTGGATATCCACCCCCAGTAGCCCTAGGTACAGGGAGTTGCAGTAGTTGACGGGTGGTCATAAAGGTGTGGACCAACATTGGAAGGTCATCAGGCAGAACCAGGTGCTTAAACTGGGTGATATTACTCAGATGGTAAAAAGAGGACCTGATGATAGATGACACCTGTGGTTTAAGTGTCAATCTCTCATAAAAAATAATGCCCAGATTCCGCACCTGGTTAGAGGCCATCAGCTGGCAGCCACCCAAAGACCAGAAGGCCGCCTAGCCAAAATCCCCTCAGCCCCATGACCTGGGTCCACAACCAAAACCTCAGGTTTTTCTGAGTTCAACCTCAGCCAGTTAGAACTCATCCAATCCTGGATCTCAGAGAGACAGTTGTTAAAGACCGAGACAGCATCATCCAGCCAGGGTACAAAGGACATGTACAGTTGAGTATCATCTGCATAGCAGTGAAAACTCAGCCCGTACCACCTTACAATGTCTCCCAATGGCAGCATGTACACTGGTAACAACATGGGTGATAAAACAGAGCCATGCAGTACCCCATAAGGCAGGGAGAAGGCACCAGAGGAATAAATTCCTGACACCACTCTCTGAAACCTGCCTGTGAGAAAGGACTAAAACCATCGAAGAACTGTACCAGACAGTCCACAGATCAACTGCAGGTGCTCCAATAACACATCATGGTCCATGGTGTCAAATGCTGCAGAGAGATCAAGAAGAACCAAGATGGAACATCTCTTTTGATCTCTCGCTAACAGGAGATCATTGAGTACCCAAACTTGGGCCGTCTCGGTGCTATGTCTCTTCTGAAATCTGGACTGCAGAGGATCATAGATATTGTGGATGGTAAGATGATCCTCCAGCTGCTGCGCTACCACCTTCTCAATAATCTTACCCACAAAGGGAAGGTTAGAGACTGGTCTGCAGTTAGTGAGACAGTCTGGGTCCAGAGAAGATTTCTTAAGAAGAGGTCTACCAATTGCCTTCTTAAGGGTGTCTGGAAATGCACCTGTCTTTAAGGAGCTCCAGACTATCTCAGATAGGACTGGGCCAATGATCTCAACACACCACACAAGGAGGCTTATTGGGCCAGGTCCAGATTACTGCAGGTTGGCCACATACTCTGGATGACCTTCACAATACCATCGATCTCCAGCCAGTCAAAGTTGGGTCAGACACAGGGAGGCCCAGTAACCTCCCATTGACCTCCGCTACACCCATTAGAATGGGTTCAACGGATCTCAGACCTGATGTCGGCAACCTTATCTGCAAAGAACTGAACAAGCTCGCTAGACTTCTCCTGTGACAATGCACTCTGAGATTTCAGACAGACTGGACTGCACAGTCTGTCCACAGTTCCAAAGATCTGGGATGGTTGGTTCTGTGCAGCAGTGATCTCTTTGGACAGGAACTCTGCCTTCTTACAGAAGATGGCCGATTGGTAGTCCATGTAATGGGCCATCAATTTAAGCCTGTTGACTTGAAGGCCCAGTTTCTGCCAATGCTGTTCCAACCTTCACCTCACTCTCCTCAACTCCCTCAAGGTCCCATCAAACCAAGGGGACTGAGGGCAAAGGGTGAGGGGATGAACCCAGATAGGAGCTATGAAATCTAGGATCTCCATCATAGTCTTATTATAGGCCAGTAACAGATTATCTGGATCCATTCTTGGACCCAAGAGAAGCGATAGATCTAGCATCACCATCAGGCCATCTGGGGTCAAACCCCTTAAAGGGCAGTACCGGACCATCTCCATAGGGGCAGACCTATAAGGAGGAGCCTGGAAATTGAACCTTATAATGTGATGGTCAGACCAATCGACTGGCTCCACCACCAGGTTGGAGGTCTCCATACCCAGTAGAAAGACCAGGTCCAACAAATTACCATGCTTATGGGTTGCAGGGCACCAGACAAGGAGGACCCCTATCTGGAACCCATTTCACCCCAGGGCATCTTCTGGACTCCACTACCCCAATTCACCCACCCAACTCCACTCTCCCTCCAGGTCCAGTGCCCCCAACCCTGCACCTCCTTCACACTGTCCCCAAAGTCCGACACCACCTGTATACCTCAGCAGGCAGTAGGGGGCAATTAAAGAAACATAGACTTTGACAACAGATAAGGACTGCTTGGCCCACCTAGTCTGCCCATTAAGGGACAGAGACCTTGGAGCTCAGAGGGAGAGTAGCACCTAGCAGGGAGAGCTCTCTACCAACACATGTCCGCCCACCCAATAAAACAGTCGAACACAGAACATAAACAAATACACCCCCCCAATAAAAAACAAAAATTAAGTGTGGTAAAATAATCCAACTCCCCCCAACAAAAAATAAATCCTTTGACATAAAAAATATTATCCAAATCCTTATTCCTTTGTGAACAATGTCCAGCAGTAAAATTAAACACAACAGGGCTTCCAAGTTCATAGGTTCATAGTGTGTGTTACAAGTTCAGTAGGCTTAAGCCCTTTGAGAACTTGCCACCCTTTTTTAAGGGTGGTATTCATATTCTTTGGTACCCATAAAATTATCAATTCTGTTTTTGAATATTGCAATTGTATCACTTTCAATTATAGCTTGGGGGAATGCACTCCATCTAGATATTATTCTTTGTGTAAACTATTTTGTTCTTTTCACAGTTATTTTTTATCTCCAGCCATCTGTTGGTTATGGGATCTGGTGTGTTTATTTTTAGTTTGACTAATTATTCCAATAGTTTCCCATAAGAATGGATCCTTCATTGCTTAAAATGCCAGGCACAGGTCTCCTCTAATCCTTCTGTATATCATAGAATATAATAATCCACATTTGTGTAATCTTTCTTGGTAACTCAAGTTGTTCATTGCTTTAACTTTTTGTAGCCTTCTTCTGTATTTTTTCTGTCATTTTCCCTCCCATTATTGTTTTGGGGAACTGAATTGGGAGCAGCATTCTAAATGTTGTCTTACCAGACTTTTGTATAAAGGGATAATTACATTTGCTTCCCTACTTTTAATGTTATGGAATATGGAGCCCAAAATGTTGTGGCAATATTTTGCCTTAAGTTTAGTATGCGTGTGAAAGGATAGATCATTGTTGATATAAACACCCAGGTCTTTCACAATAGTGGTTGAATCCAGTATATGGCCATTTAATGTGCATGTGAAATTAGGATTATTGTGACCAATGTGCATAATTTTACATTTTCCCCATTGAATTTCATGTGATTTTATTTTGCCCATTCACTCAATTGGTTGATATTTTCTTGAAAAAGTACATGTGAGCTTGTATCTGTAATAATTGCACCACTTTTGCAATCATCTGCATACTTGCACATCCATGCAGAACTATTTGTCTGCATAGATGACACAAGTATATTAAAGAGAATGGGACCCAAGACAGAACCTTGTGGTGCACCACTTGTGACACTTTCCAAACTTGATTCATATTCATGGATCACCACCTCCTGCTTTCTGTTGTCCAGTCAAGAAAGTATCCAGTTAATTATGTTGGGATGCATTTTAGTTTTGATAAGGTGTTCTACTAGGATCTTGTGTGAGACACTATTGAATGCTTTACTGTAATCCAAAAAAAGCACATCAACGGACACTCCCTCATCAATGGCTGAATTAACAGGCTTGAAGAATTGTAGTAGATCTATCTTTACAGAACCAGTGTTGTGATATGTCTACTAATTCTTTCTCTTTAATGTGATTTGTAATTCTATGTTGCAGTAACCATTCCATTAGTTTCCCTATGACCGAAGTCAGGCTAATTGGTCTGTAACTGTCAACCTTAGTTTTGTTGCCACCTTTGAATATAAGCATTACATTAGCTTCTTTCCACTGGGGTAGAGTCTTACCTTCATAAATGGATCCATTAAATAGTTTAGTTAATGGTCCAAAAAATACTGAGGCTACTTCCTTTAAGAATTTAGGTGGTATTCCATCAGGGCCAGCAGAACTATTGGGTTTGATAGATCCTATAATTAATGAGACTTCTTTTATAGTAAAGTCCATAAAGTTATCATGATTTGCTGGTATTACATTTGTTATGGGTTCCTTAGGTTGGAATATACTTACAAAGTAATTATTTAGTTCACCAGCAATATCTTTCTCATTAGTAATAGTATACTTAGATGTTACTAGAGGACCCACAACCTTCTGATTGCCTTGAAGAGAGCCAGCACAATTAAAAAAATGTTTTTTTTTATTGTTCTTTGTAAGTGTGGCTAGTTTTAGTTCAAATGCCGTTTTTGCTCTTCTGAAGTTGGTTTTTATTTTTTTGTCAATGATTCGTAATTACCCTAAGTTTTTTCATCTGAGTTTTTAGTATATTTTTTGTATAGTTTTCTCTTTCTATTGATAAGTTTTTTTATTTTATTGTTCCACCATGAGGGTAATATTTTATTATTATGATATTTTGTTCTTTGTGGTACCTATTTCGATTTACAAAATTGAATTTTATCATTAACTTTTTCCAGGTATTCTTAAGATTTATATCTTTTAATTTGGTTTCCCAATCCCATGTTGTTAACCAGTCTTTAATATTTTTATAATTAGCTTTGTGGAAATCCGTCACCATTGTGATACCCTTAGTACCTTGATTTTTAATTTCAATTTTTATTTCAACTATTTGGTGGTCACTGTCTCCTAATAGAGGCAGTACATTTGGATCAGATATACCTGTTTTGATGTTAGTTAAGATAAGTTCAAGAATCTTGTTTTCTCTTGTAGGTATTTTGAACAATTGTTCTAAGTTGTTAGCAATAATTACATCAATTAATCTATTTTCACAAGTACCATGGCTCTCAAGCAAGTCCCAATTAATTGATGGGAAATTGAAGTCTCCCATCAGGACATAATCTCCATCAACATCCATGCTTTCTGTATCTCTAAGAAATTGATGCGCTTCAATAGAGTTTAAATTGGGAGGTCGATAACCTAATCCCACAGTTAATTGTTTATTATATAAATTAATTTTGGCTCAAAGTAACTCAAATGTATTATTCACTGTGTTTTTTAATTCAGTGACTTTATATATTTCATCCACATATAAGTTAATTCCCCCACCCTATCTATCCTATTTTTAGAAGTGTTTGTATAACCTGACATTTCGGTATTCCATTAGTTGTTTTGAAACCACGTCTCAGTGACACCACATATTGTTATTTGATTAGTTATCAAGAAGTTCCTTAATTCAGCTATTTTATTTCTTAAACTTCTGTCATTTAGAAATACTATGGGAACTGTATCTTTTACTACTATATTTGTTTTCGGTGATTTATTATTATTATTACTGTTCACTTTTGATTTATCACTCATCAATTTTTATGAGAGATTGGATGGTCACAAGTTTGAGTCTGAGAAGGATGGGTCTCACCCTCACCCACCCAATAAACCACTGTCCAAATTGCAGCACTCCCACTACCACAATATATCCAAAATTAAAAAGTGCAATATTTTAAAAAAGATAATAAATGGGTTGCTATAGTCCAACAAGCAGCCTTTCTGTACTGTAGCTGTCCCACTCTGAGTAAAGCTACATCCACAGCCTTACAGTCTGCATCAGTCAGTCATCCCAACCATGTTACTACTACTACTACATTTGTTTCATTTCTGCTTCAGTTTCAAATAATGTGTACTATTTGAGGCATATTTTTATTGCCTTTCTGCACATCACCATTTTTCCTTTAACTTTCTGTTATATAGAACATTTTACCCCGCCAAAAAATGAACACACTCATTAGCATTGCCTAAGAGCTATGAGAAAAGTTAAATCATACTATATTATGTTGACTTATCTTACTTGCTTGAGATCATTTGCTGATCAGTCTCCTGGATATTGACATCATCTAACAAGCATAATGAGTCCAGGTTTGCTAGAAGAACTGGAGTAGATACAAAAAATATGTCATGACGAGGAGGCCACTGTTGTATTCTAAAGATCACCAAAATACTCGATTCAGTGTTGGGTGGAACTGGGAGATGGGAGTGGGCATAAAGATATCCCTTCCAGCTCTGAAGGTACTGCAGTAGATCACGCACCACTGCCATTTGCTTTATGTGTGGGGGTGGGGGTTGGGGTGGGGTGGCTCATAACATGCAACTCCAGCACTGTTGGACATAGGCCTATGGACCAGTGTATACAAGTCTAAATTCCTGATTTTATAGTTTAAGTTGAGTGAGAGAACTGTGATTTTAGACCAACAGTCAGGTAAGATAAGGAAGCTGGTCTACTTTCAATGGTATCCTGTGAAGACTGCAATTATGAAAATGGTGAGAACAAAAAAAGGGAAGAAAAGCAGTGTGGCTGCATAGGACGACTGGCACAAAACAGTGATTGCTGAAATGGTGACCTACGGCTTTTCCCCCTCACCAAGTTGTTTTCCCAGGAAGTTGGTTATTTTTAGTAAGGGCAGTGCAGGGGGTTGAAGACCCCCCCCAAGAAAGCCACTGTGGGACTTGTTGCCATTTCAGAGAGTGCTATGATGTGCCAATAGCCCTATGCATCTGCGCTGTTTTCTGTTCACCTTTTTTTGCCTCACAGTTATAATCTCGCCATTATCACATAGAACCCTTCCAACAGTAACTCACTTTTCTAAATTGTTTAGTATTAATTTTTTGACCAACACTCAGGTAAGATAAAGGAACTTGTCTACGTTCAACAGTATCTCTCTTTTCTAACTTGTCTACTTCCAACAGTATCTCTCTTTTCTAACTGGCTTAGCATTAAATATTATTGTCTTACTTACCACAGTTCTCATTTGAATACAAAGAAGCCTGCAGTAACAATTCAAATGATTACATTCTGCAAAAGGTCATGGGGTATTCTAAATCTTTATTAGTAACACCACTAAAATACCCCCCATCCACGCTTCCTGGTATATCATACACAGTTTAATACACTGGAAATTGAACTAAATATAAAAGGAAATATATAGCTCAAACTATTTGCCTTGAAAGGGAAACAACCAGGAAGTTCTGTTCCACATTTTGCTTAAATCAGGAGTTAAATAAATTAGAATTAGAGCTGTGCAGAATGGGAACATTCTGAATCCACAGAATTTTGACAACATTTTGTGAAATTCCACAAACGTTTGTGGAATTTTATTGACATTTTGTGGATGTTTTGCAATTTAGTAATTTGGTTATAACTCAGCCACATTCATGCTTAAGCTCTGACATTTGGCATGTATCCTTCTTGAGCTGATGGCCACTAACATGCCAAATATCATGAAATTTGGATGGATAGTTTCAAAATTATAGGTGCTCACATGTTGTCAATTTATTGTTTGTGCAAAATTTCATGAATATTTTATCTGCATGTACCTTAACTGTCTATTGGGTCAAGGATCTTACATTTGGAATGATTTCTTGATGATAGGTGGTCTAAGAATGTACCAGATTACATGACAATAAGATGAATTCGCTCAAAATCTGTCTTTTTTTTTTTTTTTTTTAGGAAAGTTCATGAAAAAGTTTCATCTGCATACTGTATAATGCTTTATTTCAGCACACCTTATATTCCGTGCGGTCCGGGTCCTTGGGCAGTTCCGCGTAAACTTATATTCAAGCATTTACAGTACTGTTGTCTGTCCACTCATTGTCAATCAGTTCAGTCACCTGCTGCCACAGAACTTTTGTAACTTGCTGATATCCCAACTAATCCCAATTAGAGAAGAATAGAACAATGTTCTCCAAAATGTGATCAGCATCTAAGTTGTTTCCCAACTTGGAAAGAGAAATGATCAAACATTTTTTGCAAGCTTTGAACCTCGGACTGCCAAATGCCAAGAATGCTGACACATTGACTCCCCTTTCACAATAAATAGTGAAGTACAGTAGCTTTCATGAAACTCAATAAGATTTAGGAAGTAGTAAATGTCAGATTCATACTCCAGGAATCAAACATAATCTGTGATCAATGAATCAAACGAACTGCCGCATTGTCACATGGTATAGGCATCTCAGTGAGCCAGCTGAACAATGTGGTGGTTCATTTGAATTGGTTTATTTTAGCATCTGCTGACTTAGAACTTAATGAAACCAAAACCCGAAAAATAGATTATGAGGATGAATTGTACTGCTTTCCACATCCTATGTGGATTTCTAGAAAAGGTACTGTACTTAACTGTTTATTGTGAATGGTGGGTTCAGAGACAGCATGTCAGCATTCTCGGTGATTGCCATCTGTAATGGCAAATTAGTGGTAGTTCTGATGTTCAGGTCTTGCAACAATCTGAGTGCTGTCTGGCTACATGTCGGCATCTGACTACATGGGGCAATGTAGTGGCAGTTGAAAATTCAAATCTTTCTTCTGTGTTTTTTGACATAGTGGTCCATTTATTTTCACTGTAAATTTATTTCCGTGGACAAGGACTGTTCTGCGAATATAACGGAAATAAATTTTCATCGAAAATAAGGGGTTATACAGTATATCTCAGGCGCCTTTGAAACTAGACATGTGTAAATTAGCATGCATAACCTTTTTTGTAATGCTTATAGAAATATCTAAATAGGAAGAGAATTAGATAAGAGATTTTCAAGTTACAGGGGTTCAAAACTTTACTATGTAAATATTTGCAAAACTTTGTGAAAACTATCAAAAATGTGGATGTTGGTAACTTCTCTGCTCTTGCATGCATGGAGTTAACATTTGACATGCATATCCATAGTCAGTGTATCCTGGTGTCTAACTTAACTGGATTCATTGGTTAAGCAGTTTTAATTTTGCAGAAGAAGAAAATGATTAGTAAAATTTTCTCACATATTTATGATGGCATTTATTGTAGATGAAGCATTCAGAATGTTTTTGTGGAATTTAACATTAACAATGCACATATGACTACTTCATTTGGTAAGTTGGGCTGAGCTTTTTGCAGTCCTGCTGTTCCTCTCTTGGTGGCTACCCCCTTTCTTTTTGGCATAGCCAGATTGACTCAGTAGAACTACTGATCCCACTGATATCCTCTTTGTTCTTTACAGTGACAAACTCCTTTAAAATGTGAGTCACCTATTCCTTTTCCTATTGGCCTACCCTGTTGGAATAGCCAGAATTCTTTCTTCCTGGTGGCCAAGACATTGTCTTCCCCCACTACATCTTTTTGAGTACCTCTAAGTCCTAGACTTGCATGTACACCAGGCTCCCTGGATCATAAATTTACTGTATGTGATCCTTAAAAATCATGCATTCAGGTTGGAATTGTTGACACTCTGTGCTTTTTTGCTGCAACCTGGAGGTCTACCACTGTTGTGCTACCCAGCTCAGCTGTCCATTTATTGGTGAAACTGTGCATCTAAATCCAGAACCTGATGACCCCCTGCACTACCTGCCTCTTATACCCCTATCCTTTAATTAGAATCCCCCAGATAAAGCTCAGTGAAATTAGAAAATTCCAGTTTTATGACATTTTTCATGAAATTCTACAATTTTCTCAAAGACTCATGGGATTTGACTTTAAGTGCAGATGTTCTTTTACAATTTCTCGCAGCAAGCAATTAATAAAATTGGCACAGACAGTCTCCTTGTAAGGTCTAAGAACCTGCCAAATTTGAAGGTATTGTATTCTCTAGTTTTAAAGTTTCAGGGGTTTATAAATTTGTAGTTTACATTCTTGCAAAATTAAAGTTTTAAATGTGAAAGTCTGACTACTTTTAATTCAGTCCCATTTAAAGCTGAAAATATGAACTTTTTCAGAAATGACCATGTGGTATAGTAGTTCTAATGTTTCAGCTCTGGTTAAATTTGGATATGTTGTTTTTAAATTAGAGGGAACTAACCAAAATGTAAATTTTGGCAATATGTTTGGCAGACTATAACTCAATCCCATTTAAGGCTAGAAATCTGAAATTATGTGCATATACAGATGTAGTGATAACCTGTATACCTGTCAATTTTTGTAACATTTCAATTCATACTATCAAAATTATACAAAGATTACAGAAATCCAAATTTTGGCAAAATATTTGGCTACCTATGACTCAGCTCACATTGAAGCTTGAGACTTAAAAAATGGTGCATATACATATTCTATGTGCGTCTCTAAATCCTGATGTTGTGCAGAAATCTGGATAAGAAATTTTTAAATCACCTCAAAATAACTGAAAATTAAATGTTGATTAAACTCAGCCCTTTTCAATCTACAACTCTGAAATGCTTGTAAGTCATGGGGCATTATTTACATTCCAAATCTGATGTTATTTGGATGCGTACTTTTAAAAGTATGGCAAAATAACAGAAATTTTAAACTGTGTGAATTTCCACAGAATGTTTGATGAAATTCTGTGGGAATTTTTGCAAACATTCTGCAGAATTCAACAGAACTGGAACAGTCATTCTGCAGGTGGAATTTTATATTCCACACAGCTTTAATTAGAAAGCTTTGGATACAGTGGTTAGCTTCTTAAATCGTCTAAACAGTTCAGAGTAACAAGACAAAGAACCTCAGTGTACAAGCACTGAGGCAATGGTTACCCCAAAGGGCATTGGCTGGGAAGCCAAGTTTCAAAGAAATACAAAATCACACATACCTTCATAATGCAAAGCATCATGTGCTGTATATGCAAATCACCACAGGATATTTTACTGGTTCAACTTTAAGCAGAAATGCATGGTGCCAAAAGGGCCTCTCACACAGTTTGCAAAGAGTGCCAACAGAAAGACACAGACACATGTTTTGTCTTACCAGAACTCATCAGTATGCTTCATCTGTATGACTCCCCAGTGGAATGAACCAGCTACCCTAAAATGGTCTATCTGGGTTATGTTTTGGTGAACCCAATAAAAAAAAAAAGCTAAAAGACAAAGAACCTCTGTGCATAAGCACTGATGCAATGGTTACCCCAAAGGGCATTGGCTGGGAAGCCAAGTTTCAAATAAATACAAAATCACACATACCCCCATAATGCAAAGAATCATGAGCTGTATATGCAAATCACCAAAGAATAGTATGCTGGTTCAAGTTTAAGCAGAAATGCATGGTGCTGAAAGGTCTCTCACACAGTTTGCAAAGGGTGCCAACAGAAAGACATGTGTTTCATCCTACAAGGACTCATCAGTATACCTCGTCTATATGACACCCCAGTGAAATGAACCAGCTATCCTAAGATGGTCTATCTGGGTTATATTGTGGTGAATCTAATTAAAAAAAACAAAAAAAAAACAAGGTAAAACACAAAAAATCTCAGTGCACAAGCACTGAGGCCATGGTTACCCCAAAGGGTACTGGCCAGGAAGCCAAGTTTCAAAGAAATACAAAACCACAAAGAGTAACAGCTGTATACACTATCTGCATACTGTGGGAGTTTCCTTGATGATTCTTCTTGCACTCCTCTTGCTTTTTTGAATATATTTTAGCTGACACTGAACATTCTTTATGCCATTTATGCCATTGTTAAAAGACAGAGTCATTGCTTCTTCAGTGAATTGGCAGCAAATAATGATGCCCCACCAAGAGTTTGGACAACACTGTTGAAGGAAAAAAATGATTTATGTCTAAAGTCTTGAGGAAGTGGTTGTACATATTTAATATGTCATTTCTGCAAGACTGTTATGCAGGTACCCTTTAGTAATCCTTCAGATAGTCTGTAGCTGGCACACTGCACACACACACACACACACACACACACATGCACCCCACAGGCAAAGATGTGTCCCATATGCACATATGCATCGCATGACAAAATAACTGCTAATTTGAGGATATAATGGGCCTGATATTCAAAATCATGCAAAACAGAGTGCAAATATTTGCGCTCTGCTTTGCAATAACCCAGATGTCTGAAGATGCTGTGTTCAGTGGAATAGTGCACTGGTGCTATTCAACTGAATACAGGGCCATGTTGGTCCAATGCTAAGCCACTTAGCTCTGCCCCAACATGGCTTCTGAAGTATGCTGACACAATGGAGTGTGCCAAACCACAATTTGCAATATTCGTAATATTCAAAGGGACCCATGCAAATGAGCCCATTGGGCATGCAAGGCACTAAGGGGCCATTTGTATTCCCATTATGAGCTCATTTTCATGGGTAGCCAGGCAATTTAGTGCAACGCTGCCCCCATTGCCCTGTCCCAGATGTGAAGCAATCCCTGGTGGTAGTGGTCCCCCATTGGATCCCTCACCTGGCACATGCACACATGTTTGCTGGTGTCCAGTGGTCCCTCCTCACACTCACACCCATGCCTGATGTCCACACACAATGTCCTTGGCATCTAGCAGTCTCTCCCCCAACCTGTACCCATGCCCGATGTAACAAAACATTACCCTGGTGTCAAGTGGTCCCCCCACCTGATATCCTTCCCGATTAATAAAACAAGATTCTCCCTGGTGTCCAGCAGTCCCTCTCCCCTTGTCTGATCCCAGTCCCCATACTGGTGAAAGCACACCCTGGTTGACAATCCTTCCCATGGCAATTGCTGGCCCACCACTAACTTGCAGGATGCCTGTGGCAAATAATGCCCCCGAACAACACAGCTCCAGCCCCATTCCCAAATAGTGATATCCCACCACCCCAAGCCTGTGTCTCATTGGTGTCTAGTGCCCCCCCATGGCACAGAGAACCAACACCACCATTCACCCTTACTTGAATCTCAGTGCTCCAGTAAAGTGATGGCAAGTGACACAGCCCTACACACATCACCTTGGCTGCCCACCATCTGACAGAAGCAGGGCGCATGCTGCTTATTTATAAGGCAAATAAGCAGTGCACTCCCTGCTTCTGTCAGAGGGCAGGCAGCCGAGGTGGTATGTGGAGGGCTGTGTCACTCACCATTGCTTCACTGCGGCTCCAAAATTCAGGTAAAGGTGACCCAGGGGGGTGGGTTCTTGGTGCCCCAGGAGCAAGAGGGGCTACTAGACACAAACGAGACATGGGATGAGGGTTTGGAATATCACTATTCAGGAACAGAGCTGGAGATGTGTTCTTGGGGGGCAATACTTACTATGGGCATCCCTCACATTGGTGGTAGGCAGGCGATCACTCGGGGGGAGACTGTCAAACCGAGGTGGACTTTCACTGGCATAGGGATGGGTATTAGATGGGAAAGGGACTGCTGGACACCAGGGAGAATCTTCTTTTATTAATCAGAGAGGGCATCAGGGGGACCACTACACACCCAGCTAAATATTCTGATTACATTGGGCATGGGTGCGGGTGGGGAGAGGGACCACTAGATGCCAGTGACACTGTGTGTGGACATTGGCATGGGTGCAGATGGGGGAGGGACAGCTAGGCACCAGGGACACCATTTATGAACATCAGGCATGGGTGCAGGTAAGGGGAGGGACAACTCAATGTCAGGGATACTGTTTTGGTGGCTTGGGACCAGTGTGGGGGAGCCACCACACTTCATCTCCCAACCATTACGGTTGTGTGGGAGTAAGTCATGGTCACTGTCAGCTGTATTTGCACCGCAGAAGGGAACTCTGCAAATGACCATTTTCAGTGCAGATACTCTGAATATTGGACTGTGCCAATATTCAGGTCCCCACTCTTCCATTTGCATTGCATCCCTCCACAATTTGCCAGGGTGCAAACCAGGCTTTTGAATATAGGAAATCTGCACAAACCAGGATTTGAGCCTGGGCAAACCTTTCAATACCAGATCCAATATCTTTACATACTGTATTTATGCTAAATGCATTGGATGACAGTTAAGAGCTAACACCACTATAGTTTCGATGTTCAGCTATTACAGCAATATGCAAATAAATTGTGTAACTCACCAACTCTTTACTGCAACTTGAAACACTGTTGGTAAAATAAGGATCCATAAAATATGTCAAACATTTTAGCAAAATTTGTGAGTTTACTTCCTGGATTTCTAATAAGGAGAATTTTCCACAAACATGCATGATTTTCAGTTCTATTTTTCGGTTGTGGTAGTATGGTTCGATCACATAGTGACAAGTGATTTGATCCTGTCTGCTCTCTGCTGCAGGTATAATCAAATTCTGACTACACCAGCAAGGCATCCCTTATTGTTGGGTCCATTATTAGTAACTGTTCATCAAACTGTACTGAAAATTGGAGACTCAATGTACTTTCAACCTATTCTGATTGGCAAATCTACCACAGGCCTCTAGTCAGTGAATATAAAGCCTGAAAAGGGTAATTGTGCTGACTTGTGTGTACAATGCAAGTATGTCTTATTCCCATGAAGATGGGAGATTTATACTGTGATTCAAATCTGCACCTGTTTCCTGTACTCAGTGGTAAGCGCCATTTCATTTTGCTGGTAGAAAATATATGTTAACAATACATATTATTTTTCTGAAAAAAAGTTAATTTCATCTCACATTCCCATTTTTGAACTACAAAAATTGGAATCCACATGTAGTTTTTACAGAAATGTGTCACCTTTTTGAATTGCCGCTTGGATTCATTCAAAGGAATTGCAGGTTTTGAGCCTTTATGATATATACCAGGAAAGAAATTACTGCAGCAATATGACACTATCACAGTTAATTAAGTGTACTGTTTCAAATGTTCCACAGCTAAAGCATATATATTAATAGTTATTTAACCAAGGATCAAATATGTATATATGATTCATTATTAGTCAAAACCAAAAATAATAAATTTACTTTTTAGACAACATTTAGTTCATTGTTTAGAGCTAAAATTCAACATATTTTTCTTTACATTGGATGCTGAAATAAAACAATTAACATCCATTAAATATAATTTTGTGTCCACATATTTTGTTTGAAAACAATGTGGTGAAATTACAGTCTATAAAATATTTTATTTAGGATATGTTACTTTAGCAGTAAATGGCTGGACTGGTGGATAGAACTGTAGGCCTTTCATTCTGAAATTTTACCCACAAATGAGTTTTTGGATTCTGGCCCACTCCCTATTGCATAGTAACACATGTGCACGCACACACACACACACACACACACACACACACACACACACACACACACACGAGTGCTAGCATGTATGCACACACACACTCACTCTCTCTCTCTCTCTCTCTCTCTTTCTGACAGTTTAAAGCAGCAGTGCACGAATGTGGTGAAAATTTTGACCTATACTTTTTTATGCTATTTTAGATTGCCTCTTATCTCCTGACTTGTATCTTACATTTCTTTCTCCATTCTGAGTCTGCTTTAGTATTTTTTTTTCACATTTGAAATAATAAAGGAGCACTCCTTTTAATATGGCTTGGACCAGGCTTTCATCAGTATTCTCAGCTGTTTTTGAACACCTATTGTTCCATAAGGTCTGAGGGTACTGCCTGTTGTATAATAGTTCATTTTAGGCACAACAGAAGTGATTTTAAACAACTGATGTACAAAAACAGCTGAGAATACTGATGAAAACCTGTCCCAAGCCATATTAAAAGGTGTACTCCTTTTACTATTTCAGGTGTGAAAAGTAGTAAAGCAGACTCAAACTGTGGAAAGAAGGGTATCACCCAAGTTGGTAGATATGGGTTCAATTTAAAACAGAATAAAAAAAGTATAGGTCAAACTTTTCACCACAATCATGCACTGCTGCTTTAACACAAATAAGCCCTTGCTCAAAGAGTCCCCAGAATAGATACTGAGACAAAATCCCTCTTACAGTCATGAAAATCTGATTATATCTGTCAGCAACTGAGAGACACTGTGGAGCAAGGTGGGAAAGCCCGCATTTTGGCAGCAATGGCTCTACATTATTTCAGGATATGATAGAGGATGGTGCTCAGGTGAAATATGCATCACCTAACCTTGTGCCACAGGAGTGCTATTACAGGATATATATTTAAGTAACATATCATGAGAGTAGCAGGCTTCAGAGGCATGTCACTGTCACATCCAATGCAACTTAGGCTGAAGGAGGCTGGAGGTCTCCATCTCAGCAGAAGAGGAAGTTTGCTTCTGGGATGTCAAATTACAACATTTAAAAATAATCATTTAAACTAATATTGAAGGGGGAGACAGTGTCAAAACCTAAGTCTCTTAAATCAGATATTCAGCAGCTCTCCAACCAGCTGAATGTTTTATCACCGAATGCTCGTTCTCTTTCCATAACTAAAGTTGCTGAATTAGAAACTAGAATTCTATCTCTTAAGCTGGGACTTATTGCCATAACAGAAACATGTGGTAATTCTGATAAAAAGTGGATATCTGAAATCCCTGGTTTTAAACATTATTTTAAAAACAGAACTGACAATAGAAAAGGGGGAGGGGTGAGTCTATATGTTAAAAAATACCATTCCCTCCTATGAATCTCCTTTCAATTCACAAACAGAGAGTGTTTGGGTGTATATACATCCCATAGGTCTCCCGCAGATTCTGGTTGGCACTTGCTATCGCCCACCATCTGCAGATATCTCTTATACCAAATAAATCACAACTGAAATTTCCCATCTTGTGAATAAAGGCACAGTCCTCATCCTGGGTGATTTTAATTATCCATCCATTAACTGGGACACACTAACTGGATCCAATCAGCATGATACACAGTTACTCACAATAATCAACCTTGGTCTCACCCAGTTATTCAAGAATCCAACTCATGGTGAAAATCTACTTGATTTAGTAATAACTAATATGGACACCACTATAACTAACTTATGTATGACTGAACCCCTAGGCAACAGTGACCATATGTCTATCCTATTTTCATTACCCTTAAAACCCCATACTTTAAAAAATCAATGTTCATTTTGGATTAATAATCATCTGCAGACAATACCATGGGATTAAATTATTTTTCCCCTCAATATTGAAGATTCTTGGACAACCTTCAAGCAGATATTACATGGATTAGAACATCAATATATCCCAGAAAAAAGGAAATACAACAACAAGGGAAAAATCCCAGCATGGTACAACCCATCAATCAAAAAGCAAAAACTATTTTTACCATTAAAGACATGTCATACAGCCCAGAAAGATGAAATTCTTGATAAATACAGGGTAGCAGCTAAGGAATTAAAGAAGCAAATCACCTTAGCCAAAAGGAACCTTGAATTCCATATTGCTCATATCAAGGACTCACACAAATCCCTTTTTTCTAATTTAAATGGAAAAAAGGGGAACACAAGAACTGTGGGCCCACTGATTAAAAACAATATTACTATTACCTCTGCCATTGAGACAGCCAATGAATTTAACAAATACTTTTGCTCCGTATTTGAACAAGATACCCATAGTGCATGTATAATACATTTACCTAATTCTTCCAGTAACTCTTTTTCACTTCAGGAAATCAAGGAACTTTTAGGCACCCTGAAAAAAAAAAAACAAGTCCAGGTCCAGACAATATTAATCCCAGATTCATATTAGGAACAATTGACACCATTGCCCTCCCACTCACTATTATTTTTAATAAATCCCTTCAAGAATCCAAGACACCATCTGACTGCCTAACAACAACAGTCACACCAATATTTAAACAAGGTTCTCACTCTAAAACTGAAAACTATCGACCAATTAGCCTTACCTCAATACCCTTAAACTAATGGAAAAGAAAATTAAATTACTGAGTAAAGCCAAAATAAAATCATTAAACATTATAGACAACACATAGCATGGGTTTAAAGAAGGTTATGCCTGTACAACCAATTTGATTTCATTCTATAATACTATGAGTAAAAATCTTGATTCCAACATTCCAGTCCATGTTATTTTATTGGATTATAGTAAAGCGTTTGACAAAGTTTCACATAACATACTAGTGACCAAACTTATTAAATTTGTACTCTCAGCAGGCTGAATGGTAGAACACAGAGAGTTAGGGTAAATAATGAATTCTCAGACACAGTTAATGTAACTAGTGGCGTCCCTCAGGGTTCTGTTTTGGGAACAACACTTTTCAATATTTTCATTAGTGATATGATAACTTCATCCAAACATATTATTGTTAAATTTGCAGATGATACTAAATTAGAGGGCTGTGTTGACAATGAGACAAACAAAAAACAGTTAAAAACAAATCTTGCCATCATTGAAAATTGGGCGGTAACAAATAAAATGTTTTTCAATGTATCTAAATATGCAGTATTACACTTGGGTAAAAATAATCCCAAACAGATTTATTTGTTAAATAACATCAGAATCAGGGATTCTAGTGTAGAAAAAGACTTGGGAATATTAATTAATAATAAATTGTCCTTTTTAGAACATTGTAATAAAATAGCCAATCAAACCAATGCTCTTCTCCATATAAATTCCACTTTTATTTCTAAATCTGAAGAATGCATCATGACTTTGTATAGGTCCCATGTTAGGCCTTACACAGATTACGGTTCACCCCTTTGGAGCCCATATTTAATCTCTGATATAAAGAGAATAGAGCAGATTCAACGTAGGGCAACAAAATTAGTTCCTCATCTTGCCCCTTTAGATTATGAAGAAAGGTTGAGATGTACAGGGCTATATTCGCTTAGATTAAGAAGACTAAGAGGTGACCTACTTCAACTTTTTAAGATAATCCAAAACCCATCTCTAATGGTACAGTGTGGAATCTCATTTACCACCAGAAAAAATGTGGCTAGGTGCCACAATAAACAGCTTGTGGTAGATAGATCAAGAACAAATAAAAGACAATCCTTTTTCACTGTTCAAGCACCCAGAGTATGGAACTCTCTACCACAAGATATTATAGATTGCAAGCAAATAGATATCTTTAAAAATAAACTAGATAAATGGCTATTGAATTAACATAAATCTGAAGGGGAAAATAGAGTTCATATCAATTACATGTTCCACATGTGTGGAGGACAATCCTGATGGACTAAGGCCCCCTTTTGTCCATTTAACCAAGTAACCAAGTAACCAAGACAGTGACAGGCCAATAATGTGCAAGTCTGGTCATGATGATGTTACTGTGGCAGTTAACTATGACTGCCAAATGCCTTTGACTTCCAGGTCACACCGGGAGATGAGCAACTTGTTGTTCAGTGTGCCTTCCTGGTGAAACATTTCAGTAAATGAATAAATAAAATTGTGGGCAATGAGCAGAATCTTTCTGTAGTTGAAAAGAAGCAGCTGAATCTATTAGACTGCAGCTGCTTCCTTTCATGTACAACAAGCCACCCAGCAGCCAGCTGAGCAGTGTCTTCATCTGTCTACTCTGTAGTCTCTTAATGTCCCCTCTTTCAATTTTTCTCCTACAGTAGTGATGCAGCTTGCAGTCAAAAACCTGAAAGTCAGGTAGATGCCTAATAAGCTAACCCTGAGTGAGGCAGGTAACTATCTGCTTGAAATAGTTTGATTTTGCTGTCACACATTGAGAAGACCAACATATCTCCACACATGGGGGAGAGATAGCTACAAAAGTTTCAGAGCATGGACCAATCTGAGACACTGTGGCAGCCAGCAAAAATATGTCTGACTCAATGCAGCTGTCATAACAGAACAAGGCATGCCAATAACCCATCATTTAAATATGACTGCCAAATGCCTTTGACTCATCTTTGACAGAAACCCCTGAAGGGTCCAATTGGTTCACTGAGGCAAGAACTGAGCAGGCAGCATGTCTCTTGATTCTTTTCTTAATGTACCCCTAGGTTTCAGATTGTCAGTGAAGCTTAGCTATGCTTGCATAAGGTTCAAGAACTGCTACACATTTGGGAGTGAACATAGGATTGTGAAAGAAGAATTGATTTTCAAGGTAACTGAGATACATGATCTGGACAGCTGGGCAAATTTTGTGAGCTTTGAGGGGTGCATGCCCATAGCATCTGGCAGTGTCATTGTAAGTGACTGCAATAAGTTGGCTTCTTGGATGAAAACTCTAACGTACCCAGTTGGTTCACTGAGCAAGGAACTGAGCAAGAAACACTTATTTGGATTTTTCTCTTAACTAGTTTTTAGATTTTAAGTGAAGCTCTGATGTTAGCACTCTTGAACTTTGCTTGTGCCGATTGCTGGATTCTGAGATAGGTGCTAGTTTTCAAGGTAACAAACACTGGGCCCAGACAGCTGGGCATGTTTCACAAGCTCTGAAAGGTGCGCACCTGCCGTGACTAGCAGAAGCAGCTGAGCTGCTACAATAAGCTGGCTTTGGCCTGCTTAGTGTGTACTCAAAAACCAAAATTCAAATTAATTTATGTCTGAAAATTTTAATGGTACCCATTAGTACGCTTTGCAGGGAAAGCTAGGTTCAACGCAGGCATATGTTTGTCTTCTGAATCTGCATGCTATTAATAAAGCAGGTTGACTTTTAATTCTTGTAAAACCATCATGGATGGCAAATCCCTGTAGGAGACATTACTTTGGGAATAGTAGAGTATTTATTTTTTTCTTCTGTCTGTGGCAGGGTGAGCTCTGTCATGACACTGGTCATGGGAATGCCATGCAAAGTATGCTCTAGAATAAATATAGGTTTCTTTTTTGTATCTTTTTGCATTTCTCTGTTTAGTCTGTTGTTGCAGTGTTTCCTATGACTCGGGAGCTGATCACCCTGAAGGTCTGCTTGTAACCCCCCCCCCATTTTGTCTATCTTCTTTTCTGTTATTTTCCTCTCTTTTACCAGTAATTCACTTTTCCTTTCTATATTTCCCCATGCCTCATATGAGCATTCATTATGAGCATCAGAACCAGACAGCAAAAAGTCCTTTTAGTGCACCTTTTATGTTACAGTAATCTGTGAACACCAGATACTTAACAATGATGCTATAATCCCTTCATTTCATAAGCCCAGTAAGGCATTAATAATGTGCTGTTCATGTAAAGAAAACAGTAATGCTATTGAGACCAGTAATACCAGGTAGGAAAATAAAAATGACTTGTTTGTTGCCACAACTTAGGAGCTGTGGTTGAAAGCTATTTTTTTCCTTATATCCCAGCTCCCCTGAACTGGTGGCCTTGATGGAATAGGGATGCCTGGATATCATGGCAGTCACAGAAACATGGTACACAGAGAACCATGACTGGGATGTCAACATACCAGGGTACACAATCTACAGGAGGGACAGGGACAGTAGAAGGGGAGGAAGATTAGCTCTCTACATAAGGGAAGGGAAGGGATCAAAGCAACATAACTAAAGGGTAAACAGGGAGGAGAGGAGGCATTGTGGTTCACCCTGGAGACCGGAAATGGCACCACAATCTGAATGGGGTTTGTATAAAGACCCCTGTCTCAGGGAGCGGAAATGGACAAGGAAATGATAGAAGGCATCCTTAGAATGGCAGAGAAAGGGGAGATATTGTTGATGGGGGACCTGAATATGACAGATGTTATCTGGAGCACCTTTGTTGCAGCCACATCCAAGAGCAGGGTCATTCTCAATGCCCTACAGGGGGCATGCCTCAGTCAGCTAGTGTTAGAACCCACTTGGGAGTGAGCAATCTTAGATCTGGTACTCTCAAATGGGGATGGAGAGAGGATCTCAGATCTAGAAGTGGGTAGCCATCTGGGAATAAGTGACTACCAAACAGTGTGGTTCACAATAAACACAGTCACAGAGTAGAGCCATACAAAAGTGAGTGTAATGGACTTTAGGAGGGTTGACTTTGTCAAAATGGGAGAGTGCCTCAGAAAAGCACTAATGAACAGGCAAGAATGAAGGGTGGAGGAACAATGGGGAAACATCAAAACTGCCATCACAGAGGCAACAAGCCTTTGTGTGAAGCAAATAAACAAATCAAAATGAAAGAAAAAAACACTATGGTTCTCAAAAGAGGTGGCAGGGAAGGTTAGGGAGAAAAAGATAGCATTCAGGAAGCATAAGGAAACACAAAAGGAGCAGGACAGAGAACTGTACCAGTTAAAGCAGAAGGAAGTGGGGAAAAGGCAGTCAGAATAGAAAAGGCCCAAACTGAAGAAAAGATAGGCAGTTTGGTTAAGAAGGGGGATAAAACCTTTTATAGGTACATTCCGGAGCAAAGAAAGACCAAAGGGGGGATAGTGAAGATTAATAAAATGGAGGGTGGAAGGGCAGAGAGGGACAGTGAAAAAGCAAGGATACTGAATGATTACTTCTGCTCAGTATTTACAAAAGAAGAGAAGGGGGAGGTACCTAATCCAATCAATAGAAGCACTGTGGATAGGGGGTTGATACCAATCCTTTCACAGGAAAAAGGGTTCTGAAAGAACTCCTAAACCTGAAGGTGGACAGAGCAATGTGGCCTGACGATATTCACCCCAGAATTTTAAAAGAACTAAGGGGAGAGCTAGTGACACCACTGACTAAGCTTTTTAACAAATCATTGGAGGATGGTGTAGTTCCTAAGGACTGGAGGAGGGCAGATGCGATTCCCCTTCACAAAAGTGGGAACAAGGCAGAGGCAGGAAACTACAGACATGTTAGCTTGACCTCAGTGGTAGGGAAAATGATGGATTCACTTCTGAAAGAAAGAATTGTTGAGTACCTAGAGGCCAGCGAGGCACAGGACCAAAGGCAGCACGGAGTCACAGCAGAAAGATCATGTCAGACAAATCTAATAGATTTCTTTGACCGGTGACCAAAGTAGTAGACCAGGGAGGGGCTGTGGACATGGCTTACCTAGACTTTAGCAAGGCATTTGACACAGTCCCACACAAAAGATTAATAAACAAATTAGCCAGATTAGGAGTGAGTCCCAGGGTGGTAGCCTGGGTAAAACATTGGCTGGACAACAGGAAACAGAGGGTAATAGTAAATGGAGTCCACTTTAAAGAAAGAGGGGTTACTAGTGGGGCTCCGCAAGTTTCAGTACTGGGTCCAGTCCTTTTTAATGTCTTTATAAGTGACATTGCAGAGGGACTAGAAGAAAAAGTATGCCTCTTTGCAGATTACACAAAGATCTGCAACAGGGTTGATACACAAGGAGGCGTGGAAAGGATGAGAAGGGACTTGGCAAGGTTGGAGGAATGGTCAGAAGTATGGCAGCTTGGATTCAATGCAAAGAAGTGCAAAGTAATGCATCTGGGAAACAATAACCCAGGGGAAGAGTACACAATGAGGATGGAGGTAGTAACAACAACAAAAATGGAAAGGGACCTGGGGGTAGTCATATCAGATGACCTAAAGGTAAGCAAGCAAACATGAGAAGGCAGTAGGGATGACTCGGGGGATACTGGGATGTACAGAGAGAGGCATCACCTGTAGAAAACAGGAAGTTGTTATCCCTCTGTACAGACAGTTGGTGAGACCCCATCTGGAGTACTGTGTGCAGTTCTGGAGACCCCATCTCTGCAAGGTCATAGACAGGATGGAGGCAGTCCAGAGGAGGGCAACTAAAATGGTGCAGGGCCTGCAACAGAAGCCATACAAAAAGAGAGACTAAAGGAGCTGAATATGTATACCCTTGAGGAAAGGAGGGAGAGGGGGAACAGGATAGAAATGTTTAAGTTCCTCAAGGGAATCAACAAAGTCCAAGAGGGTAGCATCTTTCAGAAAAAGAGATGTGCAAGAACAAGGGGACACAATTTGAAGATAGAGGGGGGACAGCTCAGGGGCAGTGTGAGGAAGTATTTTTTCACTGAAAGGGTGGTGGACACATGGAACAGCCTTCCTGAGGAGGTCATAGGGTCAAAAACAGTGGGGGAATTCAAGAATGCTTTGGACAGACGTAACACAATTTTTGTGGGGGGTAGGTAGAATTAGGCCATGGATTAACTAGGATCTGCAGCTTATTCAATAGGTAGGGAAATGTGCAGACTAGGTGGGCCAAGTGGTCCTTATCTCCCATCAAAGTCTATGTTTCTATGTTTCTATCCCCTTCCCCCTGCCAGCCTACTCCTTGCTCACTGGCTGCTAGCTTTATGTAAGCGAAGTGAGAAGTTGTGTCCCATTGCAGTGCATAAGCGGGTTACACATACAAGCCTGAAAACTTAAAGTGAAGGCAGTAAAGGGCAATGTTTTCAATGTGTTTTCCCCTGCTTTGCCATTAGCTCTCTCTCTCTGTATTGCCTGAATCAATGCTGAAACAAACACAGCTAGTAAAGAACAATGTTAAATGTTTATTTTCATGTTAATAGATTTTATAATTACTGATAGAGTGTTTTTTCCCTAAGGGAAACCTGCTAATTTGCTATTATAACCAGCTGGTTATAAAGGGCAAACATGCACTGGGTTTCCCATGCTACATGGATGTGCCAGCCTCCAATCTAACCTTCCTCAGTGCCATTCCCCAGAGCCATTCCTCATTGCTGAAGAATTCACTGCCCCTTGAAGTCAGAGGTTAGTTACTTTAAAAAAATGACAGCTCTTTCTACCTTTTGCACTTAAACTAAAAAAAAAAGGAAACAAAAATGTAAATGGTATTTTTTTGCCAGCCGCTGCAGACTGCGATGAAATCTGACCGGTCTGGGGCTCTGTCTGGCTATTTTATACAATTGCTGCGGTGAAAAAACATTCCCCAGCAATTATATAAAATAAAGGCTGGTAGGTGTGTAAAACTCTAATTTTACACGCACTTTTGGTGTGTGGTGCCTTAATAAACCCCTTGAGCTTTGCTCTCGGGTTTATATGGCATCCCACACCTCTGTTGTGTGTAAAATTCTCATTATAACCCCTAACCAGGCATTATTCTCTATATTATACAACGTTAGCCCACATTTGAGGCAACTGGATAGTGTGGTTTTCCCCTGAAACTTACAAAAGAAAAGAGGATTTTAAAAAAGGGGTTAGTGAAAGCAAATGTGAAATGTGATGTTTCAATGTAAGGTCTAGGTAATTCCAAGGTACTTTACCTACAATTGGTGCTGTTCCTATACTGATGATTCGCACAGACTGGGGTAATTGAATGCTGGGTAAGGGAAGCTACAAAGGTAGGAGGAGCTAACAACTAAGGCCTACCCTCTTATAGAAACTTACTTGTAAATAAATATCATAACTCTGGTGATACTGAAGATGTTTTAAGGTGTGCAGTTCTGTGTCTGCAATATTGTTTATGTACTAAAGTTGGATATGTCTAAGTAAGAGAATACATACATAAAATGATTAAAGGTACTAATGAGGTTAATAAGGTGCAACAAGCCAGATCACCTGACCCCTGGGGAGGTATAAAAAAAGAGAGCCCTAGACAGAGAAAAGTCAGAGTGTGAAGCTGGTGTTTGAAGAGAGATAATCTCCTGCCTCAGCTCTGAGCTGGAAGAAGGAGACTGAGTGAAACTCTCCAAGAACAGAGTACACATCAGCCAAGAAAAAGGGTCTTAGCTGTAAAGATCCAGATAGACTTTTTAAGTAAGAAGGTTCATTTGCCTTGTTGTACTTTTGCAAAAAGAGACTTTTTCTTGACAAAACCTGACAAGAACTAACAACCATTTTGCCTTATGTTATACTTGTCATTTGAATAAACATATGTCTAAGGACAATTGTAACTTATCACCTGTCTCCTGCTATCTTTCATATCCGCCCCACAGTGACACTATAGAGCTTTTTCTCCACAGATGGTTGGGGCAGCTGCTCAGCCCTGTCCCAACTCCTCCCAACCAGCATCTTCTGCCCTTGGGACTTACTTGGATTGTGAGTCCCCCCCTCTGCCATGGTGGGGCTAGAGAGGGGAGGGCCGTCATTTCCCCCAAGTCCACAAGTCCAGGTCAGACCAGATAGCATGGTCAGCAGTGTGGGTTGGACGTAGGCAGCAGGATTTCATTAAGCCCCCATCATCACTTTTCTGTTTTCTCCTCTATTTCTGGTGTGGCAGTAGCATCGAGGATGCATGCACGTGGAGGCATGCATGTGTTCAAGAAATACAGCCCCTTCCACCCTGTGGAGGGGTTGTGGGAAAACAGATAGGCCAGACACAGAACTTCAGGTTCAATCCACAATCTCTGTGTGATGTTTATTTAAAATACAGGGGATAAGCTTAAGCAATGGCATATCCCTTCTTCAATACATCAGTTTGCAGCAACAGACTATGCATGTTGTTACTCTGCACTTAGCACCTACTGATCTATCTCTTTAGTGAATATTATTTCATTCCTTATGTTGTTTTTGTGTGTTTGGGTGATGGAGAGCTGAAAGAAAGAAAAAAAAACAAGTTAAAGACAAAGAACATCAGTGCAGCAGCACTGAAGCAAGGGTTACCCCAAAGGACATTGGCAATAAAGCCAAGTTTCAAAGAAACACAACATCACACATTTCCCCATAATGCAAGGCATCATGGGATGTATATGCAAATCACCATGACATTTTATGCTGGTTCAGCTTAAAGCAGGAATGCACGGTGCCAAAGGGCCTCTCAAAGAATCTGTAAGTTAAATGTATTTAAATAATACAACAGGGACTTTCTGATATCTCTACCCCAGTAAATTAATTTTTATAATACAGTTCCCTAGTAACTTTTTACCATCAAAAACACCTAGTGCCATAGTGTTTTCAATATTTACAGATTTCATAAACATAAGGCATATACATCAAGGTATTTTATGACATGGTGCTACTGCATACTAAATCCAACAACGAGGAATACAGCCTGTGTTTTTTACATCAGCTCGGAGGTCACCACAATAACCTTCCTGTAGAAGGACCTGAGAGGGAAAATGAAAATTAAAGAGGACACTATAGCATAGTCAAGAAAGGGGAGGGAGAGCCCATAGGTGGCCAACCTTATGGACTAGAAATTGTAAAGGATAGATTAGGCTAAGAAATAGAAGTGTTGCAATAGATTTAAGAAAAGGTCGGTTCTCAGGAGTGGCAGGATCTCCCTGTCACACACCCACCCTGACCTAAGTCTGCCTCCCAAGCATCGGTGCTACCACTAGGCCTCCACCTTGGAGTCATCCAAGAGCTGGGACAACACACCACCCCAGTCCGGGGAAGGAGAGCTGCCAGCTCCCCCCACCCCCCGGCAACCTGAGCTCATTCTCAAACTTGGGTCACCGGTGTGGTGAGATGTAAGGCACCCCCAGTACCTCAGCCCTCAGCACCACAAGCCTGGCTGGGAATATTGTTTTCAAAGTAGTTAACTGACCAGTTGGATTGTGGTTTCTGTGTGTGCAACTTAACGGGAGCAATGTTGTTTTCTAACAGCTGCATAGCAATAACTTTTTTAATTATTTTGTTAAGGAGATTCTTGCTACTGCCATGCCTGGGCCACCTCTGATACAGGCAAAAACTCCACCAGCTTCTTTTCTGTATGAACCCTTTTCATTTCTCAGTCATGATAATTTCACTATTATAACTCATGTTATTAATTTGTTAATGTTACCCTCGGCACTAACTATGCCAAACAACTACACAGCAAATACAAGCAGGCAAACATTCAGCACTGAAAAATGCTTGTTATTTCTGCAACATTGATTGTTTTTTTTCACATAGTGTTATTTTACAAAGCTTTTGCACACTGTCTGGAGTGCACTGTTGCCTACACTTTCATGTTTCTGTAAGGGCTAGCTGTTCTTCTGCAGTAGATCCACTGTTTAAATACTGCTTCTCTAGTGCTTGTTCTATCTTTGTTTCTGGTTTGTGTAGCACCCTGTCACCTACCACAGTTTGTGTAGCACTTTGTCACCTACCCCAGTCCATAGCAGAGGCAAGCAGAGGAAAGTAAGGCAAATCGACTTTACTGCTCGGATGATAAACACTGAAACCACAAGGGACAGAAAACACTGAACTCAGACTGCCTGCAGTAGTACTCTACTGACTTCCCCAACCTGACTACTAAACCACTTTAATACATAACAAGCATTTGTCAATGCCGAATGTTCACCACTGGTATTGCTGTTGCACCGGGTCTTGGTTGTACACATTTTTACTATATATTTACCCAGGATAGAGCAAATAAGATGCTCAGTGGTGTCCTGCTTTGACTAGTGCTGTGCATAATTTTCAAATTTTGGCAGAACAAAATTTTGTAGAATTTTTTAAAATCTGCTGATATTCTACCGAATTTGACCAGAAATGGAATAGCAGAATTCTATGGAACAAAAATGTGGAATGAGTTTTTCCACAATATTTCTGTGGAATTTTATTCCACAGATCTCAAGTGGTGGGAAAGCTGATGGAATCACTGCTCAAGGAAAGAATAATAGCACTTCTGGAGGAAACTGAACAGCAGGACGCCAAGCAGCATGGGTTCACAGTGAAAAGGTCTTACCAGACAAACCTGATTGAGTTCTTCAACTTGGTTACTAGGGTGGTGGACCAGTTAGGTGCCATGGATGTCATCTACTTAGACATTAGTAAAGCCTTTGATTCTGTCCCACACAGAAGGCTGCTAAATAAACCGAGAATACAGGAGTAGGGAAGGGAAGTGGTGTCATGGGTAGGAAGCTGGCTTCAACAGCGAACCCAAACAGTGATGATAAATGGGGCAGCATCAGAAGCCAGGGAAGTGACCAGCAGTGTGCCACAAGGGCCTGTCCTGGGACCTTTGCTCTTCAATGTGTTCATCAGTGACATCAAAGATGAGTTGGGTGGGAAGATATGTCTGTTTGCACTCGAAAAATGGTCAAGTATGTGGCAGCTAAAATTCAATGCAAAAAAATGCAAGGTCATGCACCTGGGTAAGAACAACCCGTATACTGACTACCACCTGGGGGGGAGAGACTAGCAATCACCCAGCAGGAGTGAGATCTGGGAGTTATCATTTCAGATGATTTAAAAGTAGAGATGCAATGAAATTTTATTACATCGGTGAAATTCCAGCAAAATCGCCAATTTCGCTGCATGAAACATTTTGTGCAATTTTGCCCCAATGGTGAACTTTACGCTTGCAATTACTCCTTTTGTCTGCACATTTCACTGCATGTAAGTATCAGGCGAAATTTGGGGGAAAAAAACTTATCACATGACTTTCTCTATAGCAGACTGCTGGTCACATGGGTGACTGCACTTAGGCAGGAAGCCAGAATAAATGTACTTCCTTTAGAGCTGTTTCAGTTTAGTATGAAGTAGGAGAGGGGAGAGAGACTACAGCATAACAGTTCAAACTTGTGTTTCTAAAAAGTAGTGTTTGTGTGTGTGTGGTGTATGTGTGTTTGCATTTGCAGCTTTTTTCTCTTTTTTTGTGGGGTGGGGAGTTGTAGAAGGAGAAGGAGATAGAGATTAGAATGGATAATTCTAAGACTGGGAAGAAGGCAGTTGGACCACCCCCACCCAGTGTCCGTATTAATAAGAGAGCCTTTATGTCTGTTCCCCCAACAGCAGCAGGAGCATGTGCCCCCCAACCTCCACAGGAGAATGTAGCCCCCACTCCCCAGGAGCAGCATAAGCCCCTCGCCCCATCCCAGCGGCAGCAGGATCCTCCTGTGGCTCCCACCCCAGGAGCAGCAGCAGCAGGCACCTCCAGGTGCCATCCCCCCAGATGGAACATGTGTCCCCCACCTCCCCTGAGCAGCAGCATGATGTGCCCACCAGCCCTGGGACATCAGCTGTTGGCCCCCCCCCACAGAAAATGGGAGTGGTTATTTTGCTGGATTTGGGGCCTGATTGTGTACTTTTATGATCTGAGGGAGTGGCAGCTCCACTGCTACTATGTCCATTGCTCAGGAGAGAAAATTATTCCTCACACTCCTCCACCAACCCACTCAGCCCTCCCTCCTCCTGCTCTATTCCACTGCTGTCACTAACATTAAGCTTGACAAGGGAAGTCCTGCCAACAGCTATGGTATATTTCTGGTGTTGGTGCCAGCACAATGGGTGCTTGTTTTTCAAGTCAGCGTGCTGCCCACCAGTGCCTAGGTGGCTGCCCTTTTTCCCACTACTTGCACGTGCTTTACACAGCTGACATATCACCATGGTGTCATCAGCTGCATCAGATGTGAAAAAATCCCAAACTAGGGACTTTGCACCTCTAGATTTAACATGATGGGATTGAGTCTTGGACAGTGTAGCCAAAGGTGTGGAAGTTTTTGCTTTTTGTGCCACTTGCATGATATCCACCATGTTACATTTGGGAGGTGGGGTGACTGGACTGCTTGTTGTAGGCTTGTCGCTTGCTGATATCCTCATCCTCAATTTTGTCATCTAAATGGGTACATCATCATCACCCTTCATCTTTTTCACATCTGGCTCCCACAGGGGATCCAACACCTTATCATCATCTATACCAAAACATAACATAGCCTCCTCCTCCTCATCCCTATCACTGCCTACTGCCAGACAAACTTTTCCCTTCTCTGGCATCTCCTTACTGGGGGGGGGATTAACTTTCCTTATCTACTTCTCCCAGGAGAAACACACTGAAGCAAGATACTATCACTCTCACCACCATCAGCTCCTCCTTGAGCAGGAACAACAGTCACACTGACAACTTTTTCAACCTCCTCCTGGACCTCTGTGCCTCCACTGGTGTGAGTGTCTCTCTTATTCCCAGTATCATCCCCAACAGGCATACTAGCTACAGATTGGGCAGTATAAAAATGAGTCACAGACTTCAAGCTACTTCTAACTTCAATTTTGCTGCTACTGTCTGCCACAGCAGCAGCGGCAGAGGCCACAGAGGGCTCAGATTCACAAATAGGTTTGCTTTTTCCATCAGATTTCTTTGAGCCACCTCCAACCCTAGCACCTTTACCTGAACGTCTCTTGGTAGGCATATTCATTTTTTTTATAGTAGCCAGCTAGGTCAGGTAGTAAACAACAGTGGTGTAACAGGGAGGAAAGGGTTAATATGGTAAGCAAATTCATTCAAAAAACAGGAACACTGCAATGCAGAGGCTAGATCACAATTTTAATTTCTGTGACTAATTCAACAATGCAGTGTACCTGGATATGGACAAGTCAAGTGGTCAGGTCACTGTACAAGAATATTTTCAATAAAGAAAATAAATTACAAAAGTGATTCAGCAAAGGGAAACAGGAACAGAACTTCTCAGTCAGAAGAATGTAATAACTGTTCAGATAAAGTGACCAAAAAAACAGTCAATCTGTAAGAAAAATATAACAAATAAATAGTGCACAAACTACAAATCTTCAGACTTAAAAGAAATTACAGAAACACACTCACAACTTGTGAGAAATATATCAAATCTTAGGAAGTAGCCTGCTCTACTTTCATTACACACACACACACACACACACACACACACACATGGTCGACCCTCCTCCACTCACTCCCTCACAGACACAGAGAAAACTGAATCGCAAAGTTTAACCAACTATTCTCCAAAGATATAAAAAACAAAACAAATGTTCACTAGCAGCACTAGGAGATAAACTTGTGATTTTGTGAGCAATTAACTCTCAAAAATCACAAAAAAGAGGTTTTTGAAAGGTTTGGCTGTGGTGCACCACACTGAACTGCTCTCCAATTCAACAGGCAATATATTGTGCAGTAAACACCCTGCACAAGAGATTTCAGCTATCTACCCAAAAATGCACTGCAATTTCACCAGCATAATTGTAAAACATCAGTGAAATTGAGGCAAAATGGTGAAATTTCACCTCCCAGGGCTGAAATTGGCATAATTTGGGCGTAATTTCACACTTTGTGTGAAAGCAGAACCGGGGGCGAAATTACGTTATGCCTACATGAGATATTTCACTTAATGTGGAAATGACACGAAATATTACACTAGGTGTAATTTTTCGATTTCTCACATCTCTATTTAAAAGTGGGCAACCAAAGCAAAAAAGCAACAATGAGGGCCACCAAAATGCTATGATGCATAGGTAGGGGCATCTCAAGTAGAAAAACGATCCTGCCACTGTACAGGTCCCTAGTGTGGCCCCACCTTGAGTACTGCATCCAGTTCTGGAGGCCTTACTTCAAGAAGGACATAGACAGACTGGAGACAGTGCCAAGGAGGCAACTAAAATGAATACAGATTAAGGGAACTCAACATGTACTCCCTTGAGTGGCGCAGAGATAGGAGGAATATGATTGAGACATTCAAGTACCTAAAGGGTATAAACAAAGTCCCCACTCAGGAGCTCTTTCTCATTAACAGCTCCATGAGAACAAGAGACCATGACATGAACTTGGGGGGTAGATTCAGAGGCAACATGCACAAGTTTTTCTTCATAGAAAGGGTGGTTGATCTGTGGAATGGCCTATCTGCTGAAGTCATTGAATCCAAAACAATATGGGGACTTAAATCAGCTTGGGATAGGCATAAGGGGATAGTTGCAAAAAGTATCTGAGTAGGGGGGTAGGATATGGGCAGACAAGATGCTTCTTTGTTCCCCATCTGCCATCACTTTCTATGTTTCTATGTTCTGTGGAACTGGTTGCAGAATGATTTTCTGCTGAAAAAATGCTGTTCTGTGGAATATTATTCCGCAGATTGCACCAGGCAGAATTCTGCAGAAGAAACAGCAAAATCCTGGTGGAAATTCTACTAGTGGAATTGTCATTCTGTGCTAATTTCACCAATGGAAATCTACATTCTGCACAGCACTAGGTTTTACACATTGTTAGATTGTAATTACCCAGGACAGGGCGGGCAGCTGAGAGGAAATATTTACTATTAAGTGGGCCCCCATATTTTGACCAAGACAGGTGGAATTTTTAAAATCCCATCCAGAAGGGGATTTTGCTATGTGATTTTGGAAACAAGTTTCAAAGGGTATTTGAAAAATGACACCTGCCATGTTCAGGAGGTGGGCTAACACAAGGGATATGTTGAATATTAGAGTTCAAAATCTGCAAAAACAGTTATGAGTAAATGTTGGAATGATTTGTTTCCTCATAACTTAGTTGTTTTTTCACATTTTTATCCCACATTTTCAACATAATCTTTTTATGACAGCTCCTTCTGAGCATGAAAGGTGTCGTTTATAAAACAATGACTTAAACATCATTTTGCACCACAAGTGTTAAAGAGTAGCTGACACCTGTGATGTGGACAGCCAGTTCTGAGTGCTGTATCATTTTTTTTAGTATAAAATGTATTACTGACTGTCTCTGCTGAAAATCTGATGCTCTAGAAGTGACCTCGCCCCCCACCCCAGGTTTCAGCTGAAAGATGAAAGCCATGAGAAAATGCTGAAACAGCATGTGAGATCACACACACCAAAGTTTTAGATATCAGGTGTTATTTGGAAGGCCTGAAGCTAATTACAGGGTGGAAGAAGACTGAGTTGAGCATATCCATTTTTATGATGTGTCCAGAGGAAGAAAAGCAGGTTGTGATGTATTAGTGCGAAAATCATAAAGATGCTTTCATGTTCTGGAAGGGGGAAGCTTATGATAAGATCAAAGAAAATGTCATTTGAGGGACATGAGTCATGCTGAGGGTTGCAGAATTTAATTCTTAAAAAAAGACATCCTGTTTTTTTTTTTAATATATATATTTTTTATATATTCTGACAGAGGAGGAGCTCGGTGACCTCACCCAAAAGGGGCTGGCAAATGCAGTTTGCTTTAAGAAATAGTCTGTTTTACTTCAACACATTTTTATCTAGACTCTGACAAAGAAACTTTGGTGAGCACTGTAAACAGGTATTTAGAAAGAGAGTCAAATCTAAGTACTGTAAGTAGGAATTTGCATTGTTTAAACCTTGTTCTTTTAAAAGATTTGTATGTCTTGTGATATAAGAGTTCTGTATTTTGTGTTTTACATATTTTTATCTATTTGAGTAAAACTCTTTTTAGAGCATACTTGGTCTACCTTTGATTTCTTTTCATTTGTAAGGAAAGTATATATGGTTATAGCAGACACTAGGCATAAGCTGAAGGGTGATACCAATCTGGAAAGAGAAGCATTTTAAATCTGAGGTCTTTATTAAAGTTTTTAAGGGTTCATCTCTGTATACCTGGTTAGGTGCCCATAGGCAAAGATATCTGGCCCCCCAAAGACAGAAATATCTGAGCCTGTGCATTGGGTTCACTAGCAAGAGGTTCACAGTTTGAATCCCTCCAAGACTTGAGACTAAAGGTTGATCCGAACTCACAAAACAGACAAGAGGGTTACCATGCTCTGTTAAACTGTTCACAAGACTGCACTCGGAGGTTGGCACTTTGGGAGCAGAGGGCCTGACCTGTTGAGTGGGTTTGTGACAAATTGGTTGGCAGTGGTGGCATAATTTTGGTATCACAAGCTTTTATTGTTCTGTGTCAGCTTGAGACCATAAGCTCTCTTGCAAAAAAAGGAAAATACAGAGTTTTATTTTAAAAAGGAAACAGAACTATATATCACTTGGCGTACAGTCAAGTTCATACCCATTTTATTTTTTTTCCTAAAGTGCAAGTCAGAGTAGCCGTAGTCAGGGAAGAAGATGGCTTCTGACTACAGCAGGCACACTGTAGATTACTTGAAGCAGTTGTGCAGGGCAGAGGAGTCCTGTTTGAGGTGACCGCCAAAAAGCAGAACCTCATAGAGGCCCTGATGGTAGCAGATATCCAGAGCATCAAGTCTCAGACTGTGACTGAAAGGGACCAGACCTCGAGTGTGGCAGGACTAGCATCCAGTGCGGTATCCAGATCCGGTGAGAAGGACAGCAGGGCCACTGTCAGTGAAGGGCCACAGCAGCAGTGGAAGGTCACCAGTATTCTGAATCCAGAGGTAGTCAGGCTGCAAACTGAGTTGCGCAGGATGGAGCTGGAGTTCCAGGAGAAGAGAGAGCGAGAGAAGCGAGAGGCGGGACGTGAGGCAGAGTGAGAATGCAGAGAGGCAGAGAGGGAACAGCAAGAGGCAGAGTGACAACAGAGGGAGGCAGACTGTGAGGAGAATGAGTGCCAGTGAGCTACAGAGGAGAGGAGAGAATGAGAATTCTGAGATGCAGACCATGAGGAGCAGGAGCGCCAGAGGCAACACAAACTGGAGAAAATACGACTCTGACCAGTGGCACCAGAACAGGTAAGTGGCTTGGGTTTAACTGGGACTGCAGGACTGGGTTACAAATTGAACTCCAAATTAATAGCCAAATTTAAGGAGGGGGAGGATATGGATGCCTTTTTAAATCTTTTGAAAAAGTTTGTATTCAGGCTAAAATTCCTAGAGAGTCGAGGAGCTTCCAGCATTCCCCGCTACTTACCGGGAAAGCTCGGGTTGCATTGGGTCAAATGGACAATGAGGACAACAATGATTACAGCAAGCTAAAAGCTGCACTGTTAAAAAAGTTTGAATTAACTGCTGAATCATACAGAGCTAAATTCTGTGAGCTCAGCAGAAGTCCTGATATGAGCTGAGGAGCTAGCCATGAAACAACGTCAGTTTTTAAAACGTTGGTGGGAAGGAATTGAGGCAAACTCTGTTGATTTAAATTGAAAATGTGATTTTATTAGAACAGTTTTATTGGGCTTGCCCAGCAGAGCTAAAAACCTGGCTAGAGGACTGAGATCCCAAAACAATGCAAGAGGCTGCTGAACTCTCGGACCACTATGCCAAGAGCAAACCTGGTCTGAGAGCAAATGGGGTGGGCATGGCAGCGCAGAAAGGGAAAAGCGCACCTTCAGGGCAGCTAAAACCCTCACTGCTGCCACCAAAACTAGTTAGCCCCAGGTTTCAGAGAAAAGATTTCTCTGAGAGAAGAAATGAATGTTAGTTGTGTAAAGAAAATGGGCATACTGCCAGACAGCGTCCCAGAAAGGTGAGCAATAATACACAACAGTGTGCTAGAAAAGAAGTGGGTTGTTTGTGTGTCCCTGGAAGCATGCCGGTGAACATGAGGAAACACATGCACCCAGTCATGGTGAATGGTGTACAGACACAGGGGTTAAGGGACACAGGGGCATCCCTGACATTGGTAAGGGGGGATCTGGTACAGCCTGGTCAGCTTATACCCAATAAATATGTCACTGTACAGGACTTTGTGGGCGGTGAGAAAACATTGCCCCTCGCTAGTGTTCTCTTAAACTGGGGTGAAACAGGGGGAACTGTGAAACAGGTGGCTGTAGCCAAAACATTATCAGTGGATGTGATTCTGGGTAACAATCTCCAACAAGGGATGGTATGTGCAGTTACCCATAGCCAAGCGGCAAGGGAAAATTGTAGTTCCCTGAAACCCACAGAAACCATTGTGGAAACCACTGAGAGGCTGGTTCCCCAGCCTGTGCCTCCAGATGGGGAGACTGATAAAAAAGGGGTAGAAATTTCCCCAGTAGCAAGTAACCACACAGCTACAGAGGGTTACTCCAAAGAGGGAGGGGTGACCCCTTGTCAGAGGGTTGGGATTGACAGTGATCCTGAGTGCCCTGACGCTAGTGCTAGGGATCCTAGTTTAATGACTGAAGGAGACTTGTCCCATGCCTTGGGAATGTGTGAGGGGTTCATAGCTGCTCAGAGAAGTGACCCTAGTTTAGAGAAGTTGAGTACTTGGGCAGACTCGGACGGCACACAGGGAGGTGACAGCAGACATAAGGTTTATTAGGAAAATGGACTTATGTACTGTATACTCAGGCAGTACAGACAGAGGGAGGGATGCTAGGCAGGCAGTTTGTCGTTCCCCAGGGGTATCGTGAGCAGTTGCTCAAAATTGCACATGATAGTCCCTTGTCTGGTCATCTGGGAATCACATGCATTATGCAGTGGTTAGCCCAGAATTTCTACTGGCCTAACTTCACCCAGCAGGTGAAGGAGAATTGTAGGTCTTGTCACCGGTGTCAAGAAATAGGGAAAGTGGGCAAGAAAACCCAAGCAGCCCTGATCCCCTTGGCCATAGTGGAGGAGCCATTCCAGAGGTTGGGAATGGATATTGTGGGGCCTTTAAATACCCCTAGCTTCTCAGGGAAGAGATTCATCCTGACTGTGGTGGATTATGCCACCTGGTACCCAGAGGCAGTCGCCTATCCTCACTAAGGACAGACAAAGTGACAGATGCCTTACTTGGGATTTTTTCCTGTGTTGGATTTTCGCAGGAGGTAATCACCGATTGAGGGGGTTCAGGAGGTAATCACCAATCAAGGGGGTTCCTTAATGTTGCACCTGATGAAATGTTTATAGGAGAAGTGTGGGGTGGTGCAGAGATGAACTACACTGTATCACCCACAAGCCAATGGACTTGTGGAATGATTCAATGGTACCTTAAAGTCAATGCTATGGGCGTTTGCTGAACAACATGGGAGGGACTTGGAGAAACACCTTCCCCACCTGTTGTTTGCATACAGGGTGGTGCCCCAAGAGTCAACAAGATTTTCCCGCTTCGAACTCTTATATGGACGCCAGGTACGTGGCCCCTAGACTTGATCTGGGAGGAATGGGAAGGCAAGCATGCCACCCAGGGAACTCCCATTGTGGATTACGTCCTTAGGTTTAGGGAAAGGCTGAAGGAGCTTATGGGGACAGCCCAGAGCAACCTGGCAGCTGCCCAACAGAAACTAAAAGTGTGCTATGAATGCAGAGCCAGAGCCCGCTCGCACATGGTGGGTCAGGAAGTCATGGTCCTTATTCCAGTCTGGAAATACAAACTGCAAACTGAGTGGGCAGGACCGTGCAAAGTGGTTAGGAAGGTAAATGACGTGAACTACATTGTGGAGTTACCTGACAGAAGACAGACAGAAAGGATGTACCATGTCAACATGATGAAGCCATATGCAAATAGGGCTGACATGGTGTTTGCAGTGTGTAGTCATGGGGAGGGGTCGGGCGAAGGAGACCCCCTTCTGGACTTGCTGGAGGAAAGCAAGTGGGAGTCCTCTGTGGAGGCAGTAAAATTGTCTCCCCAGCTGGCCCTGGACCAGATTCAGAAAGTAAGGAGGTTTTAGCAGACTTTGCCCCATTGTTTAGCACTTGACCTGGACTAACCCCCTTAGCGGTTATTACCTATGTGAGACAGGGACACAGACACCCATACGGTCGACAGCATATCGGGTGTTAAAGGCTGTCCAAAAGGACATTAGGAGAGAAGTGGAGGAGATGCTGGATTTAGGGGTAATCCAGAGATCCCACAGCCCCTGGACCTCACCTGTAGTCCTTGTGCCCAAGCCAGATGGCTCAAATCATTTCTGTGTGGACTGTCGTGGACTGAATACAGTCACGAAGTCTGACGTCCACCTGATGCCCCAGACAGACAAACTCCTGGACAAGTTGGGAGGGGTGACCTACCTTATGATTATTGACCTGACTAAGGGGTATTGGCAGGTAGAATTGACAGACAGAGCTAGAGAGAAGTCGTCCTTCATCACTCCGATAGGCTTTTTTGAGTTTAAAGTAATGCATTTTGGAATGAAGAATGCCCCAGCCACTTTCCAAAGGTTGATGAACCTGGTGTTAAATGGTGCTGAGGAGTACACCGTGGCATACCTGGATGACATTGCCATCTTTAGTACCAGCTGGGAGGAACACCTATCCCACCTTAGGGAAGTGCTGGACAGGATACAGAGGGCCGGGCTCACTGGCAAAGCTGAGAAGTGCCAGGTGGCCATGGGAGAAGTGGCATACCTTGGGCATGGGGGTAGGCCGGGGACAGTTCCGTCCTAACCAAATAAAGATAGAGGTGATCAAGGCATGGTTCAGACCAGAAACCCAGAAGCAGGTCAGGAACTTTCTAGGGAGAGCAGGGTACTACAGAAAATTTATACCCAATTACAGTGCCCTGGCTGCTTCCCTATCTGACCTGACAAAGAAAAGGATGCCAAAGAAAATTAGCTGGGGCCCAGCCTGTGAGGAAGCCTTTACCAAACTAAAGGAGGCACTGTGCAGTGCTCCTGTTTTGACAAGTCCTGACTATAGCAAGACCTTTATAGTTCAGACTGATGCCTCAGACGTGGGTATTGGGGCAGTACTGAGTCAGACATCCAGCCAAGGGATAGATCATCCAGTAGTGTACCTGAGTAGGAAGTTATTTCCCAGGGAGCAAGCTTACTCCACGGTGGAAAAGGAGTGTCTTGCCATAGTGTGGGCCCTAAAGAAATTAGAGCCATACTAGTATGGGAAGCATTTTGTGGTGCAGACTGACTACAACCCCCCTGGTTTGGCTGACGCAGATGGGGAAAAACAATGGCAGACTGCTAAGATGGAGTCTTGCTTTGCAAGGGTATGATCTAAAAATTGTACATAGGGCTGGAGCGAAAAACCAGAACTCAGATGGGCTGCCTAAGGTCTATGAGGAGTGAACTGATTTGGGAAGCTCATCCCATGTAGGGGATAGAACCCCCAAATTCAGTCTAGGTGGGGAGGAATTGTGATGTGGACAGCCAGTTCTGAGTGCTGTATCACTTTTTTTAATAGAAAATTTACTACTGACTGTCTCTGCTGAAAATCTGATGCTCTAGGAGTGACCTCGCCCCCCCCCAGGTTTCAGCTAAAAGATGAAAGCAATCAGAAAATGCTGAAACAGCATGTGAGATCACACACACCCAGGTTTTAGATACCAGGTGTTACATGGAAGGCCTGAAGCTAATTACAGGGTGGAAGAAGCCTGAGTGGAGCATATCCATTTTTATGACATGTCCAGAGGAAGAAAAGCAGGTTGTGATGTATTAGTGCGAAAATCATAAAGATGCTTTCATGTCCTGGAAGGGGGAAGCTTAAGATGAGATCAAAGAAAATGTCATTTGAGGCACATGAGTCATGCTGAGGGTTGCAGAATTTAATTGTTAAAAAAAAAAGTCATCCTGTCTTTTTTTATTATATATATTTTTTTATATATTCTGACAGAGGAGGAGCTCGGTGACCTCACCCAAAAAGGGGTTGGCAAATACAGTTTGTTTTAAGGAATAGTCTGTTTTATTTCAACACATTTTTATCTAGACTCTGACAAAGAAACATTGATAAGCACTGTAAACAGGTATTTAGAAAGAGAGACAAATCTAAGTACTGTAAGTAGGAATTTGCACTGTTTAAGCCTTGTTCTTTTAAAAGATTTGTATGTCTTGTGATATAAGAGTTCTGTATTTTGTGCTTTACGTATTTTTATCTATTTGAGTAAAACTCTTTTTAGAGCATACTTGGTCTGTCTTTGATTTCTTTTCATTTGTAAGAAAAGTATATATGGTTATAGCAAACACTAGGCATAAGCTGAAGGGTAATACCAAACTGGAAAGAGAAGCATTTTAAATCTGAGGTCTTTATTAAAGTTTTAAGGGTTCATCTCTGTATACCTGGTTAGGTGCCCGTAGGTAAAGATATCTGGCCCCCCAAAGATAGAAATATCTGAGCCTGTGCATTGGGTACGCTAGCAAGAGGTTCACAGTTTGAATCCCTCCAAGACTTGAGATCAATGGTTGATCCGAACTCACAAAACAGACAAGATGGTTACCTTGCTCTGTTAAACTGTTCACAAGACTGCGCTCGGAGGTTGGCACTTTGGGAGTAGAGGGCCTGACCTGCTGAGTGGGTTTGTGACAACACCATTAGGAGAACTTTAACAAAATGTAATATTTAGACACAGTTCTGTTTGCATTTCACATTAGGGGCCAGATATTCAAAACTTTGCGCTGGCTGCAAACTGTTTGTGCAGGTTTAGCGTGGGATTAGCGTGGGTCCACTATATTCAAAAGGCCACATAGCACATGCAAACTGCATTAGCACCGGGCAAAACATATTGTGTGCAAAGGGCAAAGTGAGGGGGCGTGTCAGTGCAATGCTATATTCAGCGACTGGCACCACACAAAGTGGTTTTGCATGACTTAGCATGACACAGTGCAAAGCACATTACCACCCAGGAAAAAGTAGTCTTAGCCCTGGGCAATCAGCTTTGCATGACATTTTGGCTTTGCACTGTGTTTGAGCAGCTTTTGCACAGTTTTGCATGGCCCTAACAAAACAATATGACACAGACAAAGCCAGACAAAGAGACAACATGCTGCTCACAGATGGCATCACAATAATGCCATCATCTGCTACCAGTCCCAGCCATGCCAGGCAATAAGTGGTGACCCGGCCACCAGTGGACACCATGGCAGTATGGCCATACAGCATACACCTACAGACCACTTTACCGTGGACACCAACAGATGCCAGCACACACATGCAGCACTGTGGGCATTGAGGATGTTGAGGGGAGTGTATACGGGTGGCCAGGCTGCGCCAGAGACAAGCTGTGGCCACAATGCTGGGACACATCATGCAGTGCACGTGGGCCAGTATTGGGAATATCCCAACACCAGTGTGCCTTTCTGATCATACTGTATATGTCCCCCCCAGCCACATACTGCACAGCTGTACAACTGCCACAGTACACACAGCTGGACATGTATATGTCACTGACAGCATCCCATGCCAGTGGTGCAGTGTCTGTGGGTCACTCAACAGCATAACAGTAATGTTCCCTGTCAATAAACACCTGCATGTTGGGCCTGTCACTATACAGTGCAGTCATCATCACTGCCCTACACACCATAAGCAGTGCTGTGTCCACACATTACTGGCCCCATTGCTACTGTAGTGTCTGCTGTGCACTGTAGCATGACCTACAGCGTGACAGTTGCATGCAGCACCACCACCATTTGTGCCTATTCTATGTTGTCCCCTGGGGCACAATATTCTATGCTATGCTATACTGTTTACATGTAGCCTACAGCTATCATCATGCACTGCCAGACTGCTATAGAGGTGGAGCTGTGGTCGGACCTGGCCAGACCCTGTACTTCCAGACTGACCTACAGATGGAGCTGTGGGACCCTGCAGTAACGCTGGGCAAACTGCATGCAAATCAGGACATAATGAGATGCTAATCTGGATGTTTGCCCAGAGACTACCTAAGTAGGTCATTTGCATGTCACTTTAGAATATAGCAAAGTTTAGCACCAGGCAAATGTGTTTTCTCTGGGCAAATGGTTTAGCTCTGCGCTAAACCCACACAAACATGTCAGCACTCTACAAACAGTTCGGGGGAATATTATACAGTTTTGAACACTGTACTTTCACATGCACTGCTGCCTGCAGCTATACTGGGTCCATGTATTTGGTGGCACACACATTGGCCACATAGTTCACCTCTACCTACCTTCACATCACTCTGCACTGTGTTGCTGTTGTGGTTTGCACTTCCTGGTTGCTTTATTCAGAGCTGTCTTATTCCAGGGCTAAGTTTGCCCTGCGCTCCCAGCCCAGTTTTCCCAGCCTCATTCCCATGCTATGTTCAGAAGCTGTTTGCCCTGGGCTATTCCTTTTGAACATAGCTTGCTTTTCGCTCTGAGCTAAGTTTGCCCACCAGGCAGTGCTAATTTAGCCCCGGAGCAAAGTTTTGAATATCTGGCCCTAGTTCAGTTACTTTTTTCCCCATTATTTGTTATTAGGGTAATTTGCATGAAAACAGGATCTTTGCTCCTGAAGAGTTCATCTATTTTTGTTACTTTCTCCCTACCTGAGCTCATAATGCTCTGCTTGTGACATCACAGTTACTCCCATGGCAACAGACTGTGATGACATGAAGTAAGGAGCAAGCTAAAGAGGCAGATGTACTCTTACAGATAAAGAGCATGTTTTCATGCAAATTTCCTCATTAATAAATAATGGGGCAGTAAAATATATATATAATACATATAGAACGTAAGTTAAATTGCACCAAAAATATTACATTTTTCAAAGTTTTTTGAGGCATCAACAGCTCTTTAGAACACATTTTTGGTACGATTTGAGAAATGATAGCTGTCACATTCATGAGGTGGTGTGAAAAAATGGCTATGATAAAAAGTTGGGGTCAAAATATTGAAACTTAACAAGGTTATGATCCTGCATTTGTAAATTTTAAAGTAGGCTCCTTTGTTTTTTTTAATATTGTTATCCCAAATTTTCAACATAACCTTCTTAATACTCCACCTCATAAACAAAGGCAGAGAAAATTTTCAACTTCTGCCTGAAAGATTATTTTGTGCAGTGACCCGAAAATTACCTTTTGGGACAGATTTGCCTAATGTCACTGCTATTGTTCATGAGGTGGGGTCACAAAAAAGACATGTTGAAAATTTGGGGCAAAAATATTCAAAAATGACCTAGTCATGCCACGAAGTTCAAAACCACATTGAAATACATTGAACTGCCTACCTGATTTCCTTAGTTCACGGTCTGGCATCGAAGAGTGAAGATGTGCCTGCGGTCTAGAGAGGATTACAGAATTGGACCACTGGTAGGTAATCAGGGCTTGGGGTGTGTGTGTGGGGTGGTTGCTGCTGTGGGGGAGGGTTGGGTGAAAGGACCTTAACAGCAGCAACAGATATCAATGGACAGTCTTCTTGGATGGTTTTCTTTATTTCAGGTGGCAACACTGGGGGGATTGGGCACCCCCAGTGTCAGTGTTATGTTTGGCAGCACTGGGGCTGGGCTCTCCTGTGCTTCATAAGTAAAACGGGCAGGGTGGGAGTAACAGCTGGCATTGGGGATTGGTCACCCCCATGCCGGAATATTAACATGGTTTGTGCTTGGGGGAGTGAAATTTATGGTGGCAGCTACAACAGTCATCGACGGACAGTTATCTCTTTTGCAGGATTATTTTAAAAAAAAATATTAGGGATGGTTTTCTTTATTTCAGTTGGTGACACTGGGGGATTGGGCACCCCCAGTGTCGGTGTTATGTTTGTGGGGAGGTGTGGGGTGGTGTGTGAGTGCGATGGTCGGGTGGGGGGATAGTAAGGGTGGGGGAGCAACAGACATCGATGGCTGATTTTCTTTGTTACAGGGTATAATTCAGTCTCAGTGGACTGATTATGACAGATCAGCTGTGCTTGCTGGGAGGCAGTTCTGTAGATCAAAAGAAAGAGCTGACCTATGATTGGGTCTGCTCTCTCCTTTGAAATACACAAAGTTTCCACCCAGCAAGTCAGAACAGTGTCATAATCAGCCTGGCTGATGATTGGTGTGACACTGACAAGCCCCTTGTGGACCACTCTCCATATGACTGACAATGTCACGCCACTCTCCTAACAAAATGTTCACTGCACATGCATGCATGGTGAACATAAAAAATAAATTTATCTGTTTGCTCATGGCCACGTGGAATGGGAAATACAAAAAAAGACCTAAGTTGCTAAGATGAAAAAACATTCCAGAACCCCTAGACCACTGTGTTAAACTCAGTTCCTGAATAACTGTAGGCAGTATAGTGCTGTGGTTTAGGGCACTGAGCTACAAACCTGGAGACCTGAGTTTGAATCCCACAGACCCCACTTGCATACTATGTGACCCTGGGCAAGTCACTTAATTTCCCTGTGCTCCCAGGTTACACCTAGAAACAAGCTTTGGCTTAGTGTGCCTATCCTGGTTAACCAATTTCCCTTTCCTCCCTTTCCCGAAGTAATTGAATAGCTTAGTTTACTTTTGGCAAGTTTATTTTTTTTGCAGTTTCGATTGTAGACACACACTTCAGACCACTATTTCAACCAGCTGTGCCACTGAACTTCCATTCTGAACTACAATACCTGCAGGGAAGGATGGTACTTAATAAGGGCTCTATTCTCAAAAGCATGACTTATACATACGAAATGCATGTATAACAGCCGTGAAGCTACGTGGCTCCAGACAGGCATTTGATGCATGGTATTCACTATCACAAGCACCTGCAGGGCACCTGTCTGCAGCCCCACCCCCTGGTGTGCAGCTGTGTGGGGGGTGTAACAGCTGCATGAGGGGGTGGATCACGGGGCACAGGTGGGCATCCAATGGAATGCCCAGCCTGGGTCCTGTAGTGGATCCCCTGCTATGCACATGCAAGGGATCCTGGGAAGGCACAGACCCCAGGAATTGGGGTCTGATGGGTGACTGCCTGAATGGCTGCCCCAGCTCTACCTGGCAGCCCAGTGGGAGGGGTCAAGAGCTGGCATGAGTCCCTGTGCAAATGCCAATGACAGGTGTCCATTCGGGAGCGGGGGCACATAGAGGTTACAGCTGGTTCCCAGTTGCATAAATTGCACCCCCCAGACTGGCACTCCAGGCCACCCCCACACCTTCATGAATGCTGTGGAATACAGACACCCCTCCTCTGGAATTCCCACAAACTGCCCCGTGGCACATAGCTGCACAGACAGCTGAGGGATCTGGTGTGCAAGAAGCTAGTGCACCTGTTGTGAATGCTACAGGGGGACCAACAAACCCTGCTGCATGGCATTTAGTTGTAAGCCTTCCTACACGCCGCACATATGAGACGCATAGGCATTCATGAATATGGCCCTAAATCTGTACACATAACTCTGACCCTATGATACAGTGTCAAACCATGCCCCACAGCTGCTGGCTTGTATTCAGCAGCTTGTCCTGTGGTTGAAGGTGTGGAAAGGAGATATCCTAATGAGAAGGAGGAAGGAGATGGGATAGCCTGGAGTGAGGGAGAGGGAAGTGGTATAGCCAGTGTCTGAGCAACCTTCATTGGCTGTTTGCAATCAGCAGTCGGGTGGTAGTGCATGTATATTAGGGTTGAGTAAGCACTTTAATGTTAAACCCCAGCTTGTGAACCTTAGTAACTTTGCCCTTGTTCAACCAATTTACTTGAAATATTGCATGCTCAAAGATGGTATCAGGATCTATAGATCCTGAAAATTTAGTGGCAGTCAGTTCACGAGGCAAAGTTACAGAGCAGCAAAAATCCCAACAATCATATCAATTAATACCTTTTTTTTTGTTTGCTCACGTATAACTGAAAAACTAGGGTGATTTGAAACTTGAAACATGCGGGATTGATAGAGTTTGGCCCAAGGTACTCGCTTTTGTTGTTTTTGTTTCGCAAAGTTAAGTAGTTTTTAAAATATTTAAGACAAATTATTCTGTTACTGAGCATGTGCAGTTTAAGAAATCAGCGTTCTAAGGATTACTAAATTTGTACAACCACATGCAGGATTATTAAATTTATACAACCACATGAAGTCATGTGGTTATAGTATGAAAATGGGCTCATTTATCAGCTTACAGGGCTGACTCCCTGTCTGTTTATGGTGTTCTCCTGTTCTTGTTCAGCAGGGACAAGGCTACGTGTCTGTGCATAGCCCCGCCTATGCTGAGCATGCTGTGTGCGTGTCTATATGTGTGTGTGTGTGCTTTGCTTAAATGGAGCGTCTGCCATTAGCTGCATGAGTGGCTTTATTTATTTGACATGGATACCATGGTGCCTAATCCGTGTTGCCAGTTTAATTATTAAGAAAATACTCTGATGCTGGGGTGCTCACCCCAGTGCTGGTTCATTCCCCCCTCCAGTCTGTAAGATCCCCCCAATGCCTGTAATTTTAACTTGCTGACACTAGGGGCACAATCCCCAGTGTCAGCATGGACAATCTGCCTTCCCTGACTCAGAGGTCTGAGACACCAGGGTGTCCACCCACAATACCACCAAGTATCATGCCAACACTGTGGTGCCCAACCACCAGTATCGGAAGTACCTTAAACAAATGAAACTGTCCCACAACATATTTTCTCTTTTTTGTAACCCTGAAATAAAGAAAATGGTCCTTCATTGTCTGTTGCTGCCCTCACCCCCCACTCCCACCCTTGACCCTCCCACTCAGCACCTACCACCCCACCCCACCTTTACACTATTCTTTCCAAGCCAAGGTCCAGCACAATAATCCTTTCTCGACCAGAGACACATCTTTACTCTTCAATGCTGGACTGAGAACTGAGGAAGAAAGGTAAGTGCTGTATAATGTGTGTATTTCATTGCTTTTTTAACTTTTATGATTACTTGGCCATTTTTCCATATTGTTTGCCCAAATTTTTGATATGGCCTTTTTGGGACCCCACCTCATGAACAATGGTGGTAAAATGATTATATCCCCAAAAAGGTGAATTCGCAGTTGCTGTATGAAATCACCTTGTGGGACAGATTTGAATAATTTCACCACCCTTTATTTATCTTTTATTTTATTTAAAATGTGGTAACCAGGAAAGGCACACTGGGATAAGGTGCATTTCCAGGTGGAACTGGTGCCAATTTTTACTCCTGTCCATAAAAATCCACACGTAGTTACACAGGTGGTAGTACAAGAACAGACAACCCTCGCAGTACTCACACACACACACACACACAAGAATAAGTGACATATACAATGAGAAAAGATGCACAAACATACTTGTACTGCAACACAAGATGAAACCATATCCAAACATAGCCCCTAATAAACTAATATGAAGCACCACCAAATTTTGATAACGATGGATGCATATGGGTACCTCTGCAGAGCCCCCCTTACATACACACACATATACACACACACACACATGTAATAAACAGTATGGCTTGGTGTAGTCCAGAACTGATGAGTAAAAAGACATTAAAAAATATAGATTTACAATTTGTGACGCAGCATAGGTCAATGAGTTGCTATACAATATAATGGGGGGGGGTAAAGCAATGATTAGGTATTAATATTTAAATATACTAACTGATCCAAGGTAAGTTTCCGATTTGTGTCATCTGAATCAGAACTGTCAGTCTCTATGTCAGAATCAGATGCATCTAGTGCCCTCTCACACTGATTAACGCTGGATACTGTGGGCTCAAATTGGTAAAGTTGGATACCAGTATCAAAGTTTAAATGAATGTCCTCAACATCTTTATATTTCTCTACCTCAAACATGATGAACAGTGAACACAATCACAGTGAAGATTATTGAAATCCAGAGGCAAAACAAAAACACACTCCCTGTAAAATAGGTAGTTTAGCTAATCTAAGTTTTTAGAAAGATGACACATAACCAGCTCAGACTAGCAAACTCCTTTTTCAGTATTTTAGCAACAGAATTTCAGCAGTATGGTAAGTTTTAAGATGAAAAAGTGCATATGAACATACTAACATACTAAAATGCCAGCAGAATAGGCCTAACGGTCTTTTGTGTCTGCTCATTTGGTCAGCCCCCACCCTGGGTGCTGACCTTGCTGCCCCCCTTGCCTTCTCTGGCTTCTCCCTTCCCAGTTCTGGATATTCTTGCTGCATTGGATTTTGCTTCCAGAACCCTTCCCTTGTACCTGTCCCACCCCCTCTTGAACCCCTCCACTGTCTCTGCCTCCACCAGCCCCCTAGGCAGTGCATTCCATGGCTCCACCACCCTCTCAGTGAAGTAGCACCTCCTCCTTTCTCCCCTGAATCTTCCCCCCTCCAGCTTCCACCCATGCCCTCTAGTGGCCCCCTCCTTCTTCCTTCGAAGCACCCTGACTGTTCCTCCCCTATTTACCCTCTTCATGTACCTGAAGACCTCTATCATGTCCCCCCGGTCCCTTCTCTCTTCCAATGTGTACATATTTAGCTCTTCAAGCCTCTCCTCATAGGTCCTGTCCCCCAAGCCCCAAATCATTTTGGTTGCCCTCCTCTGGACCCTCTCCAGGAGGTTAATGTCCCTCTTTAAGTGTGGCCTCCAAAACTGCACGCAGTACTCAAGGTGCGGCCTCACCAAGCAGTTATACAGAGGGAGTATCACTTCCCTCCTTCTGGAGGTGATCCCCCTAGCGATGCATCCCAGCATCCTGTTACTTTAATGTAACTTAAATGAACTGTGTTTAGGGGATCCTTTAACTTATTTTAATGAGAGTTGTAACATCAGATGATTTACTGCATAAACATTCCATTCTGAGTTGGCCCAGTGGTGCTGAGGATTGAGGTACTGAACACCACACCTCACACCATGCTGGTGACCCAGGTTATGGAATGAACTTGAGCCGCCAGGGGTCAGCAGGGGAAGGAAGGGAATGAGCATCCAGAGGAATGCTCTCCCTTCCGGGGGGGCCGGGCCAAGCACCACTCCTTAGCAGCCCTTGATGGAGATCAGGGGCAGTGCAAGGAATGCACAGTGCAGTGACTGGGGGTGGAGCGGTGGCAGACATCAGCACATCAGTGCCAGGATGCCATTGCATGACCACACTCCAAAGGGGAAACTGTAACTCAAAAATACCACAGAGGACCAAGGAGGTGACGAAGGCTGCAGGGACCTAGCCCACATCCCCAGCGCTGGACCATCACCCTAACAGTCCCCCAAGGCATTCGACCAGGACTGACCCTCTAATCACAGAAAAGACTACCAGGAAGGTGGGTTGGACCTGCAGACCCTTCCTGGAGGGTGATCTGGGGGACTGGAGGAATCTAGGAAGAGGGTCCCAGTGGAGGGAGGTCTCAGGCAAGGGAGTAGAGGTGATGGTCAAGTGGGCACTTCCGAGAGATGACCTGGTCCACTGGAGTGAATAAATAGAATGTAAAAAAAAAATTCATTTTGTGACATTTGACTTACTCGCTGCTATGGTCCCAGGGTTGTCTGCTTATCTTCCTTTACAGCTGGGAAAGGCTGACTGAGCTGATATGTTTATGAGCTATGAATCTTTCTTGAAAGACAGTTCTAACCAGATTGAAGCTTAGCACATAAAATAGGGATTTGAAACACTGCTCAGCTGAATGAAAGTAGAGTAATACCACAAAATCTCTAATTTTATCTAGTCTGTTGGGTATCTAGAGAGCTCCCTTTCTCTACTATCATAGCAAGACATCTGCAGTGCTACACCCACTGCAGCTGTAAAAATGTTATGATAGTATGTTTACATTTTTCTACACAGACTCATAACTTTGGTAATTTTCAATATTTTTACCCAAATTTTCAACATAGTTATTTTTTTCACACCACCTCATCCTGGCTGATGTGGCGTGAAATGATATTTCGGTGAGGATTTCAACATTTTCACCTACTGGGTTCATGAGATGGGGTCATAAGAAGACTATGCTGAAAATTTGGGGTCAAAATATTTAAATAAACAAAGCTAAGAAGGTGTGTTGTAATTTTTTGTTGCATGCTCATAACTTTGGTAATTTTCAATAGTCAGTCCTGAAATTTTCAACAGCCATTTTTTTCACACCATCTCATGACTGTGAGAGCTATTTTTTTCAAATCCTGCATAACATGTGATTTCACACTTCTGGTGTGAAATTACATTTTGTTCAGTAATTAAAGCAGCAGTACTAGTTATCCAGCAAAAAATTTCATCCTTCCTCTTTTAGCAGTAATGTATTCCTAATAATCTTACATTAGTCACTGGGGTCTTTTAAATTCAATCGGCTAGTTTTAAGACCATGTTTAATTACAACTTGTGTGATTTTCGGGCAGCCACCAGTAACTTTCAAAAATGTTCTCCCTAGAGAGCGCACACTAACAGCACTCACTGTATTTATAATGCAAATATGTCAGGGTGTTGCTGCCACATGTTTCTGATGGCTAGCAGCACAACACCACCCTGATTTGCTTACAACTACAATTGTTGACATGGCTGTTGACATGGCATGAGAACAATAACATTTAATAACTTCAAAATCCTTTTTCTTGCCTTGGGAATGAAATAAAACAAAAAGAAAATCAGTTATATTGATGTTTTGGTTTGTTCTAACTGCCCACTAAGTTATTTAAATTATTGTTGACTAGTACTGCTGCTTTAAATAATATGTGTCATTCTGAGGGGGGGTCATAAAAAGATTATGTTGAAAATGTGCTCCAGTATTTTATTAAATGAGACCTGTCATGTATAGAAGGGTGGTCATTAAAAGACTATTTTGAAAATTTGGGATCAAAATGTTACAAAAAAATGTACGTAGTAATGTTTGCAGGGATGGCTGTTGGCTCAGTAGGGACCATGTTGCCTTACCATGCCAGTAACCTAAGTTCAGGTGTGAACTTAGTGAGCTGACTGAATGAGTCAAGGTTGGGGAGAAGGTGCTGCAACATGCAGCACTGACCCCAGCCAGGAGAGGGATGGAGCAGTGTTCTGGCACATAAATTACACCTTGTGTTGGGCCGGGGAGCCTTCCCCTTAGAAGACTTTGACATGCATGTCAATGCCTTAAGGGACCATGCACTGGGTCAGGACTATCTGCAGTATTCATTTTATTTCATTTTATGCAGGTCCTGAAGGGATCTGTGTGAATGAGGATGCAATTCTGCTATTAGAAAAAAAAGAGAGATTAATGGCAAAAAATACTTTAATGCAGAGATTAGGGTTGAAGAATGCAAAGCTCACAAAGTAGAGAAATGAAGAACATTGGGGTTCTGAGTCTCCAGAGTATTGGTGAATCAGTGGTGGGGTATTCCTTAGTGTTGTCATCCCTAATGCCCATCCTCATAGCCTCCTGTCCAAAGCACAAGATACAGCTCCAAGCTAGTGCCTCATAGTGATATACTCTTCAAAGGTAGAGAAGTATGGCTTGTCACAAACCCAGTCATGGGGTCAGATCCTCTGTTACAACAGTGTATAACCTATAAGTGCAATTCATGAACAGGGGACACACAGGGGCACCCTCCTGTTTGTTTTTGGGTCTGAGCAACTATCAGTCTTGAGTCGTAGGGTCAATTATGAACCCTTTTTAGCTAGCACACCCAGGTAACAGTCAAGCAATAAGAAATGACAGGGTGTGTGTCAAACCGATATTACTGCATGCCCAGGGGTGTAGTAAGGCATGAGGCCACTGGCTGAGTGTCTTCAGCCCCTGGAAATGTGGTAATGTCTGTTCAACACACACCCTGGAGTGTCTTATTGTGCTTATAAAATGGGCACCTTTTTTATCTTATAAAAGTTTAGACAAGAAAGCATTTTTATATGTAGAAAAAAAGATGATTTAATTGTTAATATATGATAAAGTAGTCTTTCCACCTATTTAAAAGTGACATCTTTATGTAGTTGTGAGTGGTACTACTGATTTAATTTTGTTGCACTACCCCAGTGCTCTTGTGTACTCATTACAGTTTTTTTTTCTGGTTGTATTTTTTATTTTTTTTTTAATTGGAACAAGCTCAAACTGGGGAACTAAATCTGAGGGATGCTGAGCAAGGGAAAATCTGACTGGAGCAATGCCATACTGTTTGAATCCTGGTCCGGTGACTGTTTCTGTGGGCACTTGAAACTCCCAGCCCATATGGAGCTCAGGCTGCGGTCTGCTCCTTGCGGGTGGGAGTATTCATGAAAGACAGCTGGTGTGGTGTGGAAGGCACTGATTGAAGCTCCCCCATTCTTTTATTACTTGCAGGTTTTGTTATGGTCCATTTTTTTTTCCTACTAAGTAAAATGAAGAGCGAGTGGCTCTAACTCTTCGGTGATCTGCTACGCTGCTAAAACAATGGCGGCTTTTAAAAAAAGAACGTTCCATACTTAGCTCTGAACATTCCATATAGGGGTATTGATTTCTTTGCCTGTACTTTTTTCCCCATGTGTAATACATATATGGCATTGCTTTTCTAGACAATCAAAATGCTTTATTTGCTATGCCCATTTTATAAGTCCAAATATCACACTCTCTTTGGGGAAAGCAGTGCAATACTTGACCCAGCAGGCATACAACCAACCTGGTTCACAACCCCCTGCCGACTCAATTGAGACGCTGATAGTTTTCTTACCTTGCTGGATCTTTACACAGATCCTTGTTAGCATGGTTGCATATGGTGACACACTAAGCAATGTAACAGTGGTGTTAGAATTACCAATACTGTTCCACCATTCACACTCAAAATGAGAAATTGTCTCAGGCAGGTTTAAGGAAAGCCAAATTTATTAAAACTAAAAATAGTAAATAAATATAGTACATAAAACAGAACATATATACATAATGATTACAGTCAGAAAAGAAATGGACAATTATAAAACAAAGTGCCTTGTAACTGAATTAAGTGGTTCTAACTTAGTTTCAGTTGGCAAAGGTTCACAGTTGAATTACCAGTCTTGGCAGAAGTGGTCTGTATTGAGCCCAGGAACAGAGCGTCCCTTAGAAGTCCAGAACAAAAAGTGTATTTTCTCTCAGCTAGGCTTCACCAATATTAAAGATAAAGTCCCACCCTCCTTGTGATGTCACAGCACACAAGGTCACTCTTAATTCTGTAATTAATTTGTGACATGACCAGTGCATAACCAAATGTTTCAGCTTACTGCCTGTCGGAAATCTGCAAAGACAGCAATATTTAAATTTTAACAAGGCAGTCTCTTCTTCTCATTACAGCATGTTTTTTATGACAGGTTACAATATCCCTTTGATCTTTCAGGAAAACAGTCTGAGAACCACCTCTCACAGCTGGATGAATTTTCACAGGTATCTATCAGAAACTGCTTCCCTCTTGATATGCCGAAAAAGGCAATATTTTATGACAATCTGCCTGGGTTCAAAGCAGTGGTTGATTTATGATCTTGGTTTTATTATAGTCCCAGGAAGTCAGCTTTTACAGGATAGCTGTGACAGCAAGCAAGAGCAGAACATTTTTTTCTTTTAAAAATCCAATGTCCCATGATGCCTTGTGCTGACTGCCATGTTTCACAAGCAGAATTTTAAAACATATATTTATATCAAAATTATATACACATAGCTGGCAGACAGCAATTCCCATTACGTGGCTCACCACATGTTGTCAACAAACTCTGGTGTTGCTTTCTTCACACGGGTCCTATGTGAGGAAAAGGTACCACATCTGATCTTGTTTTCTCAAGGGAAGGGGTGGACATTAGGGTTGACAGCCCCAATGAAGGCTTCACCACTTATTCATCAATACCCTTAACACCCAAAAGCCTAATGTTTTTCATTTTCCTACTTTGTGCGCTTTGCATTCTTCCACCATAATGTCTGTATTAACAGTTTTTTGCAATGAATATCTGTATCTATCTATCTATCTGTCTGTCTGTCTATTTATTTATTTGCAAAATGTTTCACCAGGAAAGACAACATGAGCTGTGAACAGCTCGTTTCCAGAAGTGTCCTGGGGGAAGGGGATTACAAGGATTGGAGAGCAAAAATATTAAAACATATTTACAATATAACACTTACTGTATAAGGATTGGAGAGCAAAAACAATAAAACATATTTACAATATAACACTTACTGTACAGGGAAGAAAAATACTAATAACAATTGCAGTGAATGAGACTTACAGAGTAAATAGTGACACGTTTGTTTCACGTGGTAGCTAAGCCAAAATTGACATATAAACAACACTGTAAAAGCTTACATAACCTTGCCATAAGCAGAAAGGACTGGGACAGTGATTAGAAATTACTAAGAAGAGCTGATGTAAGAGACTAGGCAAGTAGTAAGTGCTAAAGTAGTCAATAGGTGGAGGTAGTTTAAAGGGAACAAGGGTAGTGATAGGGGAGAGATGAGGTGGGGAGAAGGAAGGAGAAGGCTTCTGGTTAATCCTCTTGTGGATAATATTGGTATTAGGGACCCTGTAATTAGGACATGTCATTCGGCAAGGAGTAGAGAGGAGAAGATCAGGGATGAGGATATGGTAGTGATTGGTGATATGAGGGGAGGGAGACTTGGGGAAGGGAAATTGGGAGGATATGGGAGGGATGGCTAGTTAAAGTCAGAAGGTTGTGGGAGGGAATGAGTGGACTAACATGTAGTACAAGTGGGGGGACAGGATAGAGGAGATGCAGTGGGGGTCTGTCCACCTTCGGGGGACAGGGGGACAGGTAGGGGGAGACAGGGGAGGATTTTTCCTCTTCAGGATGTTGAGAACCCTGTAAGGGGACAATCCCAGAGAGAAGGAGGATGTGGAGGAGTATATTGGGTACAGAAGTGTGTAGGTGCCATCAGCAAGTGCAGTTGGGGGAGTAGAAATTTTGCAGGACTAAGGAGAGGGAGGAGGGGGATGAGGAAAATCTGATAGGGGTGGAAGTGAGTTCCAGAGTTTTGGGAAGTGGTGTGAGAAAGCTTGCTGGCCAATGGCAGTGGAGCATTGAGGTATAGCAAGAGTTTGGGAGTCAGAGGATCTAAGGTGTCCGGAAGAGGGAGAGGGGGTAGCTAGTAAAGAGGAGAGGTAGGAGGGAAGAGTCCAAAATCAGAATTTTGAGGTAAAATTGGCACAGTGAGAGTAGCATCTGCACTCCAGGGAGGGGAGAGCGAGAGAATGGTATAAGGTGCAGTGATGTGTGCGGGAAGGGGAGTCAAGAGCAAAGCGACAGAAGGCATTGAAGAGAGTGTCCAACCTGGTAATAGAAGACTTGAGGACCAGCACTGTAGACTATATCACCATAATCAAAAATGGGAAGTATAATTTTCTGAACAATATCGTGCCTTACCGATAATAGTACAGCACTGCGGTTCCTGTAAAGGGCGTCTAACTTGGGGCACAGTTTTTTCAAGATGACATCAACTTGTTCGGAAAAGTTAAGGTGCCGGTCTAACCAGATGCCTAGGTATCTGAAAGAGGTAGTATCCTATAGTGGTGTCCCGTCAAGGGTGTGGAAACAGGGAAGGAAAGTAAACTGAGAGATAGTATCTGCCCAGTGTCAAAGGTCATAGAGACTGTCTTCTTTGCATTGAGGAAGAGTTGATGAGAGCTTAGCCAGCACTAAACGTTGTTGAAGTCAAGATGCTGTCTGGTAGCCACATCAGAGGGTGAGTGGCCGGAGGTGAACAAGACCGTGTCATCAGCATACTTGTGGATAAGGGACAAGGAGCACGCTGACGGTAAGTCATTTAGAAAAATGGAAAATAAAAGTGGCCCAAGTACCGAGCCTTGGGGTATGCCAGTGGTGATAGGTAAAGGGAGAGACATGGTGTCAGCTGTTTTAACAGGCTGAGTTCTACCTACCAGGTAGGCATGGAACCACTTGCAGGCATGCTTGGACAAATCAGTTGATGAAAGGGTTTCGAGGAGGAGGGAGAGGGAGACAGTGTCGAAAGCTTTTGCAAGGTCAACAAAGACGGCCAAAGTAATATGACCTTTATCTATGGCTGAATGGATAGAATTGGTAAGTCTGAGTAGGGAGGTGGTTGTGGAGTGGTTCTTCTGGAAACCAGATTGGAAAGGGGTGAAGAAGGAGGAGTCATCCAGGAAGGAGGAGATTGGAGAGAGGACAAGGTGCTCCGGAGTTTAGCCAGGGAGGGTAACAGAGAGATTGGGTGGTAATTCCTGGGGGATGAGAGCACCCCACCTTTGGGTAAGGGAAGAATGGTAGCATGTTTTCAGATAGTTGGGATGGTTGCAGTGTTGAAGAACAGTTTGAGGAGGTCAGTTAGACGGAAGGAGATGGCAGGAGCCGATAGATATAGCAGCTTAGGGTCAAGGCCATCTGGGGAGCTGCTTTTAGTAGGATTGATAGAGAAGAGAGCTTTTAAGGTGTCATTTGGGGAAATGGGTGAGATGGTGAAGGTCTCTGATTGACCAAGATAGGGGGGGATGAAGTAGGGGGGGAAGGAGGCTAACAGTGTGGAGGTGCAGGTAGTAAATTAAGAGCTGAATTCCACAGCTACCAGTGTATGGTCTGCTGTGAGTTGATTGTTTATTTTGAGCAAAGGAACCTGTGGTTTAGTTCGAGGTGTGAAAAGTAAATGGACCACTTTCCAGAACTTAGACAGGTTATTCATATTAGAATTAAAGGTGGGCTGGAAATATTCAGCTTTAGCCAGCTGGATGGCCTTAGTGCAGGTATTTTGGAGTGTAGATCTATCTATCTATCTATCTATCTATCTATCTATCTATCTATCTATCTATCTATCTATCTACCTACCTACCTACCTATCTATCTTCTATCTATATATCATGGATGGGAACTTTTCTCCATAGAAAAAGCTATCATTTATTTCCCTGTATACCTGACGCTAATATCTAAATATATACAGTATATATATATATATATATATATATATATATATATATATATATATATATATATATATACACACACAGAGAGAGAGAGTGTGTGTGTGTGTGTATATATATATATATATATATAGATATGTGTGTGTGTATATATATATATTTATAAAATGGTGTGTTAAAATGACAGAAATCCCTCTAACATGATTGGACACACTAAATCACATGACCGTGCATTATTTCCCAATGACCACACACCTCCCAGGGCGACCGCACACCTGAACTACTTCCCACTGTGACCAAAACCTCATCACAAAGCCACAGCAGTATCACTCCACAAGTGTAAACAATAGCATCACTCACAGAGAGACTACTCAAAGAAAAGCAGCACATCACTGCCTCACTCTGACAGAAATACAAATATCTGACAGAAAAATTTCAAAAAATGGCAGAATTACCACATACCTCAAAGGACCTGACATCAATCCTCACCAAAGATGACTGGTACAATGATGATCTCTTCAAAGAACTTGAACAGGACTTACCTGAGCAGCCACTTCAGAATCCAGCACAGCAAACAGTGAATAGACATGCCAGCCTTGACCCTGAAGAAATAGATAACATAGAAGAAAACAAAGCTGAAAAAAATACTAAAAAGCAAACCATCTGGGCAACAAAAGTATTTACAGACTGGGTAACAGAAAAGCAAATAGACCTCGATTTAAAAACAGTAACAGCAGATAAATTAAACACAACCTTGAGAGAATTTTATGCCACAGTTAGAAACTCCTCAGTAACAGTATGGCGTGTCAAGTTTTATTGGTTTAAGAGCAGGACTCAACAAGCATTTAAATTCTCTGGCTCTATCACGACAAATGAATCTTGTCACAGACACAGATTTTCAATCTGCAAACAATGTTTTGTCTCCGTCATAAAAAAATACAGAAAAGAAGGCAGAGACTGCACTCAACACCACGAATGCCTCACAGAATCAGACTCCAAAAAGTTAAAGCACTCTCCAGCACTATCACCAAACACAGCTGCAGGACTAGTCAGAAAGGTCTGGTTCGACTTCACAAATATTCATGGGTCGGGGGAAGGGAAGGACAAAGAGAACTAAAAAGAGACTCTTTCCATATAAAACTGATGAAAATGGGTTACAGTACATAACCTAAAATACAACCCAGACAGCAAAACTCATAAAGACGCCAGAGAGTTAAACCAAACCACTTTAAGAGGCTTTGTTTTTGCACAGCCGAATGATCCTCTCTGCCCTGTACTTTCTTTCAAAAAGTACCTCACTAAATGCCCACCTGAAACCACAGCTTTTTTCCTACACCCCAAAAGAGCCTCACAGGACATATTAGACAAACAGAAAATCTGGTACAGTAAAGAACCCATGGGAATTAATTACTTATCTTCCCTCATGCCTCGCCTGTCTATTGAAGCAGGACTCTCTCGAAGATATACAAATCACTGCCTAAGATCAACTGTTGTTCAGCTGCTCTCCTCAGCAGGTCTTGAATCATGTCAGATCATGGCTGTAACAGGCCACAAATCAGAAATCAGCTTAAAATCTTACTGGGCACCCACACTACATGATAGGAAAAACTGGTCAAACATATTGGCTGGCACAAGCTCATCAGACTGCCAACCAGCACCACAAAACACAACTTTGCCTCAAACCACCGAGATTCCCACCGTAACAGCAGCCGAACCACCGTAGAGTGCTCTGTACACTACCGCCAACATCAGCAACAACCCGCCTTCTCCGAGATACCTCAAGGAAAACAGTGCTTTCAGCAACCACATCAACCACCTCCCTCACACCAACAGAGGACAAAGAAGCTCACCCCATTCACAGTGAAACAGACCACGAAAAAGAAGAAGATTTTCTCACAGACTACGAAGCGGATTTCCCTGCTGAAAACTCACCCGGAAGCTCCGTACAAATAACAGTGCAGCCCCAAACCGCAGCCGTCCTCCAACGATCCCCCACAGACCCACAAAAAGCGCTGCAGAAGACATCCCAGAAAACAACAGAAACCACCAGGAAAACACAAAATGAACAGCCTCAAGCACTCCCTCACCGCTTACCTGCAGGACCGCATCCACTTGCACCATATATGCAAAACGTCACGGTGCATGGTAACCTCCAATTCAACATATACTACAAATAAAAACAAAAACGAACAACCACTTCAAATTACTACTGTTAAACTCCCACGTTAAAGTTCAGCAGTTGTTAGCCTTGCAAGGCTTAAGCACTTCCTGCCAGTACAATTCACTGTTCAACAGACGTTTTCTTTCCAAAATGAACCACTCTTAAAGTGACAGTACTCATTAATCTTCAACTGTTTAAACAGCCTATTCTGAATGTTCAACTGTTCTATTCACTTACACTTTTATCCAGTTAAATGTTTATTCATTAAAAATAATTCAAATTAAACAGCCTATTCTGAACTATTTTTTCCTCCACATAGAGCTATTTTGTCACAACAGGGGCCATTTTATAAGATAGATATACCACTCTTGGGTGTGCGGTCGCACTCTGATATACGCACGCCTTGGGTGGTTGAATGCACACCAAGAGTGATATCAGAGCGCGACCGCACACTCCAAGAGTGGTATATCTATTAATATATATATATATATATATATATATATATATATACACAGTGTGTATATATATATATATATATATATATATATATATATCTAAACATAGAAATACAGAAACATAGAAAGAGACAGCAGATGGGGACCAAAGATCCATCTAATCTGCCCTGAGTGCTACCCCCTCCTTAGAATTTCTTAGAGATAATCCCCTTATGCCTATCCCAAGCAGATTTGAATTGCCTTACTGTTTTGGAGTCAATGACTTCTGCAGGTTGGCTATTCCATAGAGCCACCACCCTTTTCATAAAGAAGAACTTACGCATGTTACCTCAGAACCTCCCTCCCCTTAATTTCATTTCATGCCCCTTGTACTTGTTGAGCTATTGATCGGAAAGAGTTCCTGGGTAGGGACTCTGTTTATCCCTTCAGGAACTTGACTGTCTCTATCATGTCACCCTCATCTCTGCGCTGCTCCAGTGAGTACATGTTGAGTTTCCATAATCTGCTTGCATATGGCAATTCATGGAGCTCTTGTATCATTTATGTTGCCCTCTTCTGTACCGTCTCTAGTCTATCCATACTCTTCCTTTATTTAAGGCCTCCAGAACTGTATGCAGTACTCAAGGTGGGGCATTACCAGGGACTTGTATAGTAGCATGATCACTTCCCTCTTTGTACTTGTGATGCCCCTTCCTATGCATCCCAGCATTTTGCTGGCTTTTTGCACCATTTTTTTACATTGTCTGCCCACTTTTAAGTCATCAGAGATGATGACCCCAAGATCCTGCTCCTGTTTGGTGGCTGTTAGCTGCTCCCCTCCCAGATAGCAGACTGTTCCTGGGTTGCTCCTGCCCAGATGCATCCTTTGCATCTTTTTGCATTAAATTTTAACTGCCACATGTTGGACCATTTTTCTAGCTTGAGCAGATCACTTTTCATTTGTTCCACTCCCCGAGCAATGTCCACTCTGTTGTATATCTTTGTACCATCTGTAAACAGAATTCCCTTCCCACCCAGCCCCTCAGTGATGTCACTTATTAAAATATTAAGGAGTTAAGGACCCAGGATGGACCCCTGTGGCACCCCACTGGTCACCCCCTATCCCCTGATGCTGCCCCATTGATCATCCCAGACTAGTTCCTCTGACTAAGTCAGCTCCTAACCCATGATACCACTTCCTGTCCCACTCCTGTATGCTCCAACTTATTAAGTATCCTTCTGTGTGGGACCGAGTCGAAGGCTTCACTAAAGTCGAGCTAGATAACATCCATGGCTCCCTCCTTGTCCACTATCTTAGTAAGCGAGTCAAAAAACTCAATCAGATTAGTCTGGCAGGACCTACCCACCATGTTGCCTGCTGTCTAGCTGTCTAGTTTCTTCCAGGAAAATTAAAATGTTTTCCTTCAGAAGGGTTTTCATCATCTTGCCTACCACCAAGGTGAGACTGACAGGGTGGTAGTTATCTGCCACCTCCCTGCTCTCTCCTTTATGTATGGGAACCACTGTCTGTCCAACTGTCTGTCTGTCTGTCTGTCTGTCTATCTATCTATCTATCTATCTATCTATCTATCTATCTATCTATCATATATAGTTATATAGACAGGCATGATAGCACCTGTATGTTAGAGCTGAGTTAGTGTTTGTGTCAAAAATAGGGGGATTTGACAGCTGATATCTAAGAGAACTTAGCACCTAGGACTGTGAATTTTGGCATGTACAGTTGCCATCTTAGGGGGTGCTTGGCTGATGATTTGGGGGACAATCAGTTAGGCAGGTCAGAAGTTGTTAGTGAATTTATATAAAATATGCCAGACTTTTGTCATTTATTTTGCCCATGTATAGCAAAACAAAACAAAACAAAAAAAAAAACAACAAACAAGCAAACAAAAAAAAATAGGCATAGTTTAATTGTGAAACTTACAGATTCCTTAGAACTTGTCCCAGAACAGAAAAAGGGCCTCTTGGTGGTTTCAGAATGAGATCTTTTTTAAAAATGTTGCTTTAGTTATTTACGTTTAAAGTTTGCACATACTGTATGTGGATCACTTATAAAAATTGCTGAAAATGTTAACAATTTTTTGTGAGATAAAGTTTGATTGTTTAATTAATACTAATAACATCAAGCAAATCAATTAATCAATCAATCAATTGATTGACTGATTTGCTTGATTTTATTAGTAGGGTAATATTTTTAGTAGGGTAATACCTTTAGGCAACAAGTGCCTTTTTCCCCCAAAGATGACCTAGTCAAAGTTATAGTACACCACATATAAAACATGCAATTATTTGTATGTACTATAACAATACCATGTCATTTAAAATAATAAAACTTCATCATATTATAAAAAGGTTATAACTAGGTGGCACACAACAATTAAATGCAAAGAGGCACATATACTGGTTAGTCTCATCACGAAGTCTCAATTTTTAGTTTACAATCAAAACTATTTCAAGCATTTACAACCTGCCAAGACATTCAAATAAAATCTGATATCTCTCTTAAATTGCACAATTTGACTGTCAGCAGCTGCAAATAATGTTATGGTTACATATTTTTGTTGCTGTACTCTTAAAGATCTTTGCCCTAATGCAGTTCTGCAGCTAGGTATTTCAAGATGTTCATTCCTTGTGGACCTAGTATTATATACAGTCGAACCATTAGACAGCAATGCATTCAAATTATTGGTGCTCTGTCCATTAATTGTTTTCCAACACCAAATACCATCAAAATACTCAATTCTAGTATCCAGAGGAAGCCAATCTGTACATTGATGGATAACACAATGATGAACATCTTCTTTTACACCCAATACAGACCTACTGTATGATTATGTGCTAATCTCAATCTGGACAGTACACTGTCTATAGTCATGGCATAAAAGAGCACTCCATAGTCTATGATAGAAAGGGTTAGACTCTGAGTTAACAATTTACAAGTCTCTTGATGAAAACTATTTTTACTTCTATACAATAAGCCCAAATCTTGTATTTCTATATATTGTACATGGTAAAGGACAATGCTCTGCCCAGATGAACACCCAAGTATTTAAAAGACAGTACCTGTTCCAAAACTTCACCTGTAACTGTTTTAATGTTGAACTGTTGACAATTTCCAATTCTTTTAGACCTTCAGAGCACAATGGACTGGGTTTGTTAACATTCATCACTAATTTGCTTCTAGTCATCCAGTCCTGAACTCTTACAAAATATTCTTGGAGAACTCCTTGGAGCGGTCCAGAGGTCCAGTGAGAGCTGTGACATTCCTGCTACTGCTTGCCAGGACTGTGTCATCAGCATAAAATATGACTTTGCTCTATTGGCAAACAGAAGACAGATTATTCAAATAAAGACAAAATGACGTGGTTCCAAAACCCCTGTGGAACTCCAATATTAATTGTTTTTAATGTAGATGTAATATTGCCTAGTTTTACTTTCTGTTTTCTTTTTGTCATGTAATTTTGAAACCAGTTGCATACATTATTCCCCATTCCAAGTTCAAATAACCTGTCTACAAGGAATTAGTGGTCCACTAAATCCCAACTACACTACTAAACTTATCTCAACCCTTTTTTTTTTGTTAGACAGGCCGATATAGACCACCCTGACAATGTTTCCACCATGCAAAGTACCACCTAGGTAGTCCATGTACTCCAATAGAGCTGATGTAGTACTACATTTTTTTCGAAAGCCATGTTGAGCTTTGGTCAGCATGTCATGATCCTTGATATACCTCAGAAACTGGTTATACGTAATCCTCTCCAGTGCCTTGGACAGTGAGGACAACAGAGATCACCACAAAATCTGCCATGAACAAAATGTTAAAAAGCTTAAAATGTAAAAAAAATACTTAAAACTAAGGATTAACAGTTGTGTGGTTTGTCAGAAGACCATCAATAAGAGGTCTGATCTGACTTAAAAAAAAAGGTAATTACAGTTAGTATTTCAAATAAAAAAAATTGTGATTATCTTGAAAAACTGTTGAGATTCCTTGCTGAACTCAGTGCATGCATAACATAATCAGTGCGCTTGCTAAGGCACTATCAGAAAGCACATAAAGAAAAAAGTCAAGAACTTGAATGAACAATATAAAAACACACCTTTTCTGGTCATAAGTTACTTGTTGAGTTGTAAAAAGCAGTCACAGAAAATGTCCTGCATAAATGTTTTAAAGCCCCAAAATATGAAAAACAGTGAAGAACATGAGCAAAAAAAAAAAAAAAAATGTGTTTTCTACTACAATTGAAGTCATATACAAACATAATACTTCAAGCCACATGACACATTTCCAGCTTTGTTCAGGGCCTTCAGGTCCTTGTGTGTTCAGGGCCTTCAGGTCCTTGTGCACAGAAAGTGATGACTCACCTCTTGCTTCATGCAGTGCCATGCATGATGAACGTTCTGACTAATCTCATTCTTCAAGCAGGGCATGCAGGACTCTATATGAAGTAAGTTATCACTGACCTGCTTCACTTCACACCCTGTGCAAAAAAGTTATGACTGATCTGGTGGGCTCTGCATGAAGCAGAAGACATTTAGGACATAACTCCAGACTTATCTTGAAACAGCAGATCCATGGGTCATTGCCCCAGAGCTGTAGCTTAGTCTTCACTCATGAGGGAAGGGGATAAGGGAGAGGGAGTGGCCATTAAGGTTGAAAACACTAACACCAAATTTCCCACCTTCTGTGGCTTTGTAAATTGTACCAGTTGGTTCTGGAATGAAAACAGAAACTCAATATTAAAAATCAATCAATCAATAAATAAATAATGGTGATTGTGAAGAATAAAGAAAGTTTTACATTGCATTTAGATACAAGTGTGTTTGAGAGGGTTAAAGAATACATATACCTCATTGTAATATATGGATGATGCTAATAATAGCATTGAAATCCATACAAAAGTTTGCTGTAATATCATTATTAGAGATCAACAATAGTAGTACGAGAGCTCATAATATTATCCTTCCTCTTGTAATACTGATGTTCAGGTTCATACATAGAAACATAAAAACATAGAAGCTGACAGCAAATTAGGACCACAAGGCCCATCCTGTCTGCCCATTTCTTTTTCTACCTTATGAATGTGCCATAGGTCTTTGCTCTGTCAATGGCTTATCTATTCATACTCATCTGTATGATTTCTGATGCAGACCCTGCGCCATTTTAGTTGCCCTCCTCTGGACTGCTTCCATCCTGTTTATGTCCTTATGCCTATCCCATGCCTGTTTGAAGCCCTGCACTGTATTCATATCCACCACTTCCTGAGGTAGGCAGTTCCTGCATCCACCACTCTTTCTGTGAAAAAGGACTTCCTCACATTACCCCTCAATCGACCTTCCTCTAATCTCATGCTGTGTCCTCTTGTCCTGCTGTTTTTCTTACATTGAAACATGTTAGACTCTTTCACCTTGTTAAGGCCCTTAAGGTGTTTGAATGTTTTGATCATGTCACTTCTCTCACTCCTTTGCTCTAGGGTATACATATTGAGCCCCGTTAATCTGTCCTCATATGTTTTCTGATGCAGTCCCTGCACCATTTTGGTTGCCCTTCTCTGGACTGCCTCAATTTGGTTAATGTCCTTGTGAAGATGTGGCCTCCAGTATTGCATGCAGTACTCCAGATGGGGCCTAACCAATGTCTTGTAAAGAGGGATTATTACCTCCCTCTTCCAACTTGTGATGCCCCTACTAATACACCCCAACATCCCCCTAGCCTTACCTACTGCTTTAGTGGTCTGCTTGGATGATTTCAGGTCATCGGTGATGATGATGCCCAAGTCTCTTTCTTCCTTGTGACTGCCGCAACTCCCTCCCAGCCTATAGGTGGCTTCAGGGTTTCTCTTCCTATGTGCATGATCTTGCACTTCTTTGCGTTAAACCCCAGTTGCCACTCTTCTGACCATTTTGCTAGTTTAGCCAGATCTCTTCTCATTCTGCCCACCCCATATGGATCATCTACTCTGTTGCAGATCTTGGTGTCATCTGCAAATGGACAAACCTTACCCTCCAGTCCATCTGCAATGTCACTGATGAAGATATTGAAGAGGACTGGCCCCAGGACTGATCCCTGAGGTACCCCACTTGTGACTTGCATCTCTTCTGACTGTATATCATTTATCACCACTCCTGTTTTCTGCCCGTCAACCAGTTTGCCACCCAGTTGACCAACTTCTGACCCACCCTGAGTTTACCCAGCTTATTAATCAATCTTCTATTTGGAACAGCATCGAAAACGTTGCTGAAGCCAAGGTAGGCAACATCAACTGCTCCCCTTTCGTCCACCACTCTGATTACCCAGTCAAAGAAATCTATGAGATTAGTTTGACAGGACCTTCCTTTTGTAAACCCATGTGGTCTTGGAACCTGTGCTCCTATGGATTCCAGGTGTTGCATTATTCTTTCCTTAACGAGTGCCTCCATAATCTTGCACACTACTGAGGTAAGACTGGCTGGTCTGTAGTTCCCTGCCTCCTCACTGCTACCACTCTTGCTGAGCAGGATCACATGAGCCCTTCTCCAGTCTTCTGGGACATCTCCTGTGTTCAGAGACTCATTAAACAGTTCTGATAATGGCCCTGCTAGTTCCACCCTTAGCTCCTTTAGTATCCTGGGATGTTTGCCATCAGGTCCCATTGCATTGTCCACCCTGAGCTTATCGAGCTCTTGTAGGACCCTTTATTTTGTGAAGGGACTAGTGCACACCCCCCTTCCCCGTGTCCATGGTGCTGAGTTGTGGGCCCTGCCCTACCTTCTCTTCAGTAAATACTGAGCTGAAGTATCTATTTAGAATAGATGCTTTTAGATGGTCCTCCTCCTCACATGCCCCCTTAAGCCCTTTGATCTTAGCAATACCCGCTTTGGACTTTCTCCTTTCACTAATGTATCTATAGAAAGTCTTGTCACCTTCTTTTATTGTTTGTGATAGTGTTTCCTCAGTTTGGGTCTTTGCCTGCCTTACTGCCTTCCCTGCTTCCCTTAGGGAAGTTTGGTATGCATCCCTATCTTCATCCTGCTTCGTTCCCTCATATTTCCTGAAGGCTAACCTTTTGGCTCTGACCTTTTCTGCTACTGTTTTTGAGAACCAAAGTGGTTTCCTTCTTCTTTTGCTCTTCCTTTTCTCTCTAACACAGTGGGAAGTTGCTTCAAGTATTGCATCCTTAATGCTTGCCCACTTTGCCTGTACTCCCTCACCTGTATTTCTTTTTGCCAGGACTAACTTAACTCTGTTGGACATCTTATCAAAGTCAGCTCCTCTGAAGTCACACATTTTTGTCTTGGAATGGGATGATTTAGTTCTAGTGGCCAAATTGAACCATACCATGTGACAGTCACTGGCCCCCAGGTGACTTTCTACCTGGAGATCTGAAATCCTTTCCATGTTAGTCAGTACTAGATCTAGGATAGCCCTGTCTCTTGTGGGTTGTTGTACTAGTTGTTTGAGGCCCTCCCCCCCTGCAGAGAATCCACCATGTGTCTAGTTCTCGCAGATGTTCTTGCTGGTATTGACCAATCTGTATCTGGCATGTTAATGTCTCCCATTATTAGAACCTCTCCCCTTTAACTGTCATGTTTAGTATATCTTCTAACAGTAATGTGTCTATGTCCTCCCCCTGGCATGGAGGCCTGTACACAACCCCAGTTTCTATGGCTGTCCCATTTCCTGTTTCCAGGGTGACCCACAGTTCTCCTGGCTCCTTATGTGTATTCTGAATTTCTGTAACTTTGATATTTCCATTGACATAAAGGACTACTCCACCACCCCCCCTTTTTGCACCTTGGTCTCATCTGAGCAGTACATAGCCAGGTACTGAAGTCTCCCAAGTGTGGTTACTGGTAAACCATGTCTCACTAATGGCTACTGTGTCCAGTTTAGCCTCTGTCATTATTGTCTGCAGGTCTGGGATCTTGTTTCCCGGACTGTGAGCATTTGTGTACATAATTTTCCATTGGTCAGATTTCGGTGTGTTAGTTGTTGGGAGAGGCCTGGTGTTTCCCCTGTGTGTTGTATGGGAAGCCAGATCTTTTCCTTTACCTGGTGATACAAATGAACTACAAACATGCTGAACTCCTGTTTGACCACTAGCTGAGGGGTGAGGGGTGTTCTTCCCATTCGATGTATGGGGTGCTGCACCCCTCTCCCCATTTGCTAGTTTAAATATTCTGCAAAAATGTCAAACTTCTGCGCCAATGCACTGACTCCCTCCTTAGTCAGATGCAGTCCATCAAATTTAAAAACTTTCGCTCCAAAAACTGTTGCCAGTTCCCCACAAATTTGTGTCCTTTTTCCTGGCACCAGCCCTTAAGCTACATGTTTAGGCTTACAAGCGAAAGGTGGTGGTGCCCATGATAGCTCCTATTGCTGAAAGTTTAGCATAGTTTCCTTGATTTTTTTAATAGCCACTCACCTAATCTTTTTTTAAAAATGGTTTTGGATTTGCTAGTAATAATCTCAAGGGGAAGAACATTTCAACCAGTGACCAACCTTTGTGTCAAGTAATATTTCCTTTTTTTAGTGTTATGTCATGGGTAGGAAAGCTGTAAAGGATGACCTCTAGTCTCTACTGTGGTTTGTTTGAAATTGAAGCCCATTTCAGAGAAGCGATATGGGTTGTTAAGTACATCCCACATAAATAGAAGATCTCCTCTATGGCTCCTCATTTTCTGTGACATTAAATTTAAAGTTATTAATCTGTCTTCATATGGCTGATCTCTTAAACCATTCATTTGCTTTGTGAACCATTTCTGAATTTTTTTCCACACTAATAATATATTTCTTTAAATATGGGGACCAGAACTGGGAACAATAATCTAAATTCAGTCTTACATATGACCTATACAATGGTAATAACACTTTGGGGTTTGGGAATTAATATTATTTTTTATGGTCCAGCTGAGTTTGTTTGTTTGACTGATATTTTTCATTTATATGCCTAGTTGCCTATAAGTTATCGGAAATATATATACCAAGGTCCTTTTGCAGTTTTGTTATGGTTAACAGTTTGCCACAGTGATAGTATGCATGCATTGGATTGTTATGGCTTAGGTGCATAATAGAACATTTTTCAATGTTGAAAGTCATATCCCATTTCTTAGCCAAGTTATCAATTTGTGCTAAATCATCTTGTAATCTGGCTTTGTCATCCAGAGAGCACTGCATACCCCACTAATTTTGATATCATCTGCATATTTGATGGTTATGCTATTTAAGTTTTCTGCTATGTCAGCTATAAATAAATAGAAGATGTACAGTCCCAAGACAGATCCCTGAGGAACACCACTGGTTGTCATTCCTTCTGTAGACAGGGATCCATTCAAAACCACCTTCTGTGTACAGTTCATAAGCCAGTTTGAGATCCAAATCACCAATTTACTATTTATACCTCTCAGAAGCAATTTATTTATGATTGCATCATGTGGAACAGAACTGAACACCTTGCTAAAGTCAGAATCTATAACATTGCACGAGGGTATATAAAAACATAAGAATTTGCTAGCAGAAGGGGACCTCTTGATCCATCTAGTCTGCCCATATTGTCTACATTTTTGCTTATGTACTCACAGAAGTATACTAAATTGATAAGGCAAGATCTTCCTTGGACAAATCCAAGCCTTTTGTTGTTAATGTTGCCAAGGCCAAGACTAAGGTGATCCTTAATTATTCCTTCTAATAATTTGCCAATTAAGGATGTGAGGCTGATAGGTCTGTAGTTTTCAATGCACTGCCTGTTACCCTTTTTGTATAGAGGAGTTATGTGTGCAGTCTTCCTATCATAGTGTACTACGCCACTATTTAAGCTTCTCTAATAATAACTTTAAAGGATATATTAATTGATTGGACATTAGTTTGATCATTTTGCTGGTGATCATGTCTTGTCCCGGTTAGCTGTTCTCCCTGATTTTCTTTATCATACAATTAATTTCATCCTTGTTTATGTTCAGGTATTCAGAGTTTAATGCTCCATTATGGGTGCCGTATCATGTTTGCCACCATAAATGCTGCAGAAGTACTTGTTAAAGAGTTCTGCCATTTGTTGGACATCATTTGTAAGACCATTTTTTAGAAAGTATTGGTCCTACATTGTTTTTTTTTATTATTCTATTGAATATAAGCAAAATACATTACTATTATTTTTGGAGGCATTTTTTGGCACATTTTAACTCTGTGTTGGCCTTGGCTTTTTTAATTGTGTATTTGCTCTTTTTTTGAAGGCACTTATACTTTTTTAAGTAGAAATCAGTTTGTGTGTTTTAAGGGCATCAAACGCTTTTTGTTTTTTGGTTATTAGTGTTAAAAGGTTTTATCTAGCCAGTGTGGTTTTCTTTTACTATTACTGTTATTTTTTTGGTATCTTGGTATACTTTTATTACACATAGAGAACACTGTACTCTTCAATTTTTTCCAGATATTGTTTACATTATGATCCATGAATAAAAGATACCAGTTAACAGACATTAACATTTGATTAATTGTACTTCTGTCGGCATTCTTATAATCGTAAAAGTCAGTACTGTTTACATATGGCATAAAGGTTGAAATTTACTTTGTATGCTGTCTCTGGTGAGCTATAACATAACCCAAGTTTAAGTGAGTCTGGAGAACTGGGCAAAAGTCTTAACCATAATGTTTTGGTATCTTCAACTGATTTTATTTTGTTATGGGTAATATCGACTGGCTCTAGGTCAGAGTTTACAGGTTAGACCACTACCCACAGACTTGAATAGCAATATGTTCTCAGCTCTGAGTGATGGTATTATGAGAAAGAATGATCCCTTGTGCTGTGTGCAGTCTGTCAGTGTGAGATGGCTTTCACTGTAACCCTCACCCACAGAAAATGCCAGCTCACCACTGACTCAGAAATCCTTCAACCTCTATCTTGCTTGTACATCTCTGTTTCTTTCTCTCCAGCCCTTGTAGAAAAAAATGTATGCACATTTTTAAATTTAAAAAAGAGAGACAGTCATGGAGGAGAGTTTCTGTCATAGCCCCCACTGCTCACATCTCGATGGCTCTCTCTCTCTCTCTTCTCTTTCTCTCTCTTGCAACCTCTGCATAAAAATAAATGTTTTATTTTAAATAAAAATAAGCTCATGGGGGTCTATTTCAGCAATATTTAGAAACTCCATTTTAGCCCTGAATCATTGACTAATGTACTGGTGATACAGTAATTTTTACAATAAGTGAAAAGTTGAAACTTTTTTGGATTCATGTATTACAAAAAATAACAAACAGGGAACTGTGTATTTCTCACCTTCACTCTTGAGGTTCACATGTCACCAAAACCTCTCGATTGTATTACAGCCTTATAATACACAGTTCCCTATCTATTATTCTATTTATGATATTTAAAGACGCTGGGAATTGGTGTCAACATACCAAGAAATAATTTAGTATTACAAATCAGTCAATGCAAGCTATTATTAAGTTTCATTTGAATTATAGTAGAAATAACCCCAAAGAAACATTGCACATCTTTCACTCAAAAATGTAATCTCAGTTGCCCTACTGAGCAGAGTTATGGGCATGAGAACCCTTGTGTTTACTGGAAATGGGTGGTATAAATGCATTAGAATAATTTTAGGTGTACTCCATTCTACTCTGTATTATTCTTTTTTTTTAGCAGAAGTAGAATTAAGAAAATATTAAGAAGCTTGCTAAAATCAAAAGTGTTTCTTATTTGGTTCAGATTCTGTCTATGGACTCTTATTGGTTCCCCTGCTTTGTGTTAAGATATGAAGAATGAATTTCATATAATTGCTTCTTTTGGATGGCACAGGCATATCAAATTTGTTTTGCATAGGCATGGGGAATCTTTGAGTCTTTCAAGTCACAGAAGATGCTTCAGTAGACCTATTTCAAATTAAAGTAGGAGAATTATGGATATAAATAATCAGAACACAATGATTGAGGTGAAATAAACAAAAACAAGAATTGATTATTCTTTTTTTTTAAATCAGTTTAGTGGGAAAAGTATTTTTCATAAATAACAAGGATAAAAGGTATGTTTTACAAGATTACATAAAGAACAACTGAGTAGCACAGTAAAATCTGAAATATATGGTTGCACTCCCTTTCAGGAAGCATTATGTCCCTGTGGTTTAGGTGAAATTTAAAACTCTAAAGCATGCTGTGCTACTCTGTCCCTTGTACACTGAAGTTTGTTCTAATTACTTAGGTCTTTATTTTATCTTTGTCATAAACAATCTACAATCTGGATTTTTAAACTTCTAGAAGGTAATAATTCTCATCTGACAGAGCAGCAACACTTGCAATTCAAGCTGAAAGATTAGGAAACATAAATTAAAATAATGAATATACGTATAATCTATAGTTTAACAAGCATGTCAATGCTAAATATGTTTGCTTGCATGTTGTAACAAGTTAGGACAACAGTTATCTTGAAGCTGCAAATAGACCTGTCTTATTCCCAATAGTTATTGTTTCATGGACTTTGGGTTCCACAGGACAAAGGGGTATAGGCCCTTATATTCAGAGGCAGTCATCTGTGCTCCATGGCAATTTGTGCACTGCTGGTTGGGGGCAATATTCAGACAGTGCGCTCCAAATAGGGCATGCTAAATGTCACTTATCCCAATAGCCAAGGTCTCTATTCTGCTATTGGGCATAATTTTCTGTTTAGTCCTTACTTTGCAGTTTAAAGGAGCAGTGCAATGAAATTTTTTTTTCCAAAAAGCTAGTTTCAGCAACAACTAATAGAGAATAATGTATATGCAAGTGTGTGTTATGATTGTTTTTTACACACCTGAGGGTATGTTAAAAAAAACAAACAACTCATGACACACACCTGCATATGTTTTATTTTTCTTAATAACTGGTGCAGGGTGTTCGGCTTTTGAACGGATTTTATTTCCCTGCTTGTAGTGAGTGAGTGAGATAGTGGAGTGCAAGCCTGTAAAAGCTGTAATAACTTGGTGTGATGTCAGACCAGGTTATTATGGCTTTTGAAAAGTAAATGAAGCAAGCTGATATAGGGGGTCACTAGTTATCGAAAAATAGTATCATACCTGTTAAATCTAATTTTCTTGGTACCTCCTATGCTGCACACCATGAGTTTTTTCCTCTCCATCTTAACCCTCACCAGGACTGCAATGCTATTTCTAAGCCCTGTGTGGTGCCCATATTTTTTTCCTTGAGAAAAAACTAAATTGTAATTTTATAAAATGCCCCAGTGTTGGTGAAACTAGAAAATTGTATCACTAAATAAAACTGGAAGATGTTATGAATCTTTCATATTGAAAAAAATGGTAGGGTAATATCTTATTTCCATTTTACTGCACTGCTGCTTTAATTGTGTTAACAAACACTGAAGCAGAGGTGGCTCCCTGAGGAGCCTGATCAAGCATTGCTTAAGCATTATGGGAAAACTCCCCTTGTTGGTGATGTAGATCTTGCTATTGCTGTATTGAACACAGCAGAAAGCGGATATTAAGTTTACATTTTCAGTGCATTAGCAAGGGGGTTATTTTTTGAGTACACTTAAAGCTATTTTTGGTCTAAACCAGCTGTAAGTATACATTTTAAACACTGTGCATTTCTTTTCACAGAGGGTGATGAATCTGTAACATCCTATCATTAGAGACAGTGGACTTGATGGGTCAGATTTTCAAAGGGCTTGCTAGATCAGTGCAAGTTGCAGTAACCTAGAGCCTCAGGTCATTCAGCTGCATCAGGGACCTTGCACCATATTCAGCTACAACAGGGTCCCTGCACCAGAACTCTGGGATGTGCCAGATGCGTGGGCATGCAGCAAAGAAAATGATGCACCTGTGGGTAATGCCACAGGGTTCAGGCCACACCCCACTTGCCACAGCTAAGGAGATGCTGGGATGGTTGGGAATGGCAGCCACACACACACACACAGGGCAGGCAGGAGGAGTCTGGGGTTGGCATGGGCAGGGGAGGAAATGGATGCCTTTGGAGAAGGGGTAGGTGAGCATCTGATGGCTGTAGCACCCATCAGGGTGCCAATTTATGCACAGCACTGTGACAGACACAGAATGGCATTTTGGAGGTATGGAAACAGACAGCACAATAGACCCACGTGGGCACAGCACAGGCAGCATCCCCCAGGGCTTTGCCCATGTGTAGCCATAGCACTGTGAGTCTCCATACCCCCCAAATACTGTTCCCTATCTGTCACAGGTCGGTGCACAAATTGGCAGCCCTGATGGGATGCTCACCCACCCATTCCCCAAAGGCATCCATGCCATCCCCTGCCCATGCTGACCCACTACATGTCTGTCACGGCCCCCAACAGACATGTCTCCACAGCAGCCTCAGTGGCGCAAACAGCTTAGACCACCTTTTTCACTGGTCTAACTCCATCCTGTTGCTGCAGCTGCAGCGGGGCTTCTGGCATCCCAGAAAAGGGGATGTTACAGCCCCACCCTGGTGCAAGCCCCCTTGCGATGTGGTGCATCCTGCTTGTAGGCGCAAGGGAGGCATAGTGCCAGATGGCCACAATGGGCCCTGATTCAGACGCAGACTGCGTTTCTGAATTGGGAATGCCGCAAAGTATGACACAAGGTGCAAGTTGCATCACATTTGTTTGGAAATCCATCCCAATGTTTTCACAACTCCTGACAGACATTGGAGAACTGAAATCAGAAAACCTAAAGATAAATCAAGGTATTGCATCTATGTCTCAATGTCTTTCTTATGTGGAGAAAAAAAGATGATGCCCAGGACATCTCCACCCATAGACTTGAAGCCCACCTCTGAGAGCAAAATAGAGCCCTTAAAGTGCTTTAGGACCACATCTAGGACCTGGAGAATCACAGAAGGTGAATTACCTTCACCTTGTGGGCTTCCCCAAAGGGGCTGAGGGCTGCAACACTGTCACCTTCCTCCAGCAAGTCCTCCTTATTCTCCTCAAACAGCAGTGGTCCAGCCCTTTGGAAATCGAGTGGGCCCACTGGTCATTAGTGCCTCCTCCTAAGCCAGTGCAGTGACCTGGAACCATACTAGCTAAATTTCTCTGCTTCCATGTGAAGGAGCAGAACCACACTCTGGCCCATTAGTGTGTAGCCCTGATCTGGCAGTACCACAAGATTCAGATTTGGCTGGACTATTCCCTGACCTTGACAGAGTGCCTTCAGGGCTTCTCCACCACCAGACTGGTTCTCTGGAAATTGAAAGCACAGTATAGTCTCCTGAACCCAGCCACTCTGAAGATTTACTGCAATGGGACCTTGTTTTCTTTTTACTCCCCTGAAGCAGTGGGGTACTTTATTTGTTGTTCATGGCCCTTGTCAAAATGTCTGACCTCCAGGTGACACCACAGACATGGGCACTACCCAGCCTCAATCCATACACAAGTCTGAGGATCCTGCACACTCATGTCAGGCTCCTGAGTTTACCCTCGAAATGGGATTCTTTATCTCCTCCATCACAGAGGCCTGGCAGAAGCTCTGGGGAAAAAAAAACAGGATCAGAACCAGCAGAGATCTAGCCACCCACCTCCTCAGCAGCATAGCCAGTGCCACTGCAAGGACAGGGGCTTTTCGTTGGACAGCTCCAGGAGCCTTCTTGCTAATAATAGGTTTGCTCACCTGCATAGATTGTCCTATTCCCCCCCCCCGCCGGCTTGGAGCTCGGCTCCTCACATCATGCAGCATCTGCTTTGGTTGAGCTCTCAACCCAACAACCTGATGTTCAATCCCCACTGTCCACCTATATTTCCTGTATTGCAGATGATCGCCAGCCCTGTTCTTGTGCAGCAGCCATCACCTCATCATCGCCAACCTCATATCCCTCCTTGAATACCTGCTGAAGTGATTTCTTTTTTTTTTTTTTTTTTACTTTCTTTCTTTATCCCTCCTTACTACCTCCGGAGCCCCCTCCTTCCGTCCGCTCATGTCTCCCTTGCCTACCTTGGGGATCTGCCCCTAGAGTGCCCATCCTCCTCTCATTGCACAGTGGGGTCTGTCCTGCAGGTGGTCCGGGTGGACTTAGGGCGGCCTTCATCTAGGGCTGCGGAGGATTTTCCATTTTTTCTCCCTTATGTCCCTACTCCCTGGGGCGTTGAGCGGCTTGGGGCGTCGTCCAGTGATGGTCGCTGGCACACCAGAGCCCTAATATCGTCGGCATCCCCCTCCCTGACTCCATTAGGCCGGGCCGCCTCCATCCCTCTATTGTCGGTGCTTCCACCCGGCTCTCGGGAGTGATGTGAAGCAGCGGAAGCATTCATGGTTCCCACCCTGAGGAGGAGAGCATCTTTTGGGACGCTTCATCCTCCCTCTCCCCTGCCGACCCCTGGCCACCCGAGTCCGTTCCCGAACTCAGGTCACCGGCGTAGCGCGAGGTGTGGCATCCAGCGCCTCAACCCTCAGCGCCACCGGGCCAACTGAAGTGATTTCTATAAGAGGACTTCTCCCAGACAAAATTTTAAGACTCTTCTTTTGGTTGACTAATTTACTGGAGTTCTTTTAATGCTGATTTGTGATCTCTTTCATTTTCCTCAGTGTCCCAAACCTGCTGTATGCAACCAGGGCTCCCAGCCCATTAAGTTGTTCCCCTCTTAAAAGGGTAGTGTTTATGCTTGCTCCTTTCTATATGGCATACTCTTTGCTCCTTCTCCCTTTTTACCTCAGCCTCATTGTAACACCCCCCTACTTATTTCCTCCATCTCTCTCCCTTCCCTCCCCATCAACCTTTCTACTCAATCTTGTATTGCTTCCTTCTTCATCTTGTATCCTCATGCTGCTCCCATGATTTTTCGGTCTCTCCCGTGCCACGCCCCACCTACTCACTCTCACATACCCACTCAGCAGGTCAGGCCCTCTACTCCCAAAGTGCCAATCTCAGAGTGCAGTCTTGTGAACAGTTTAACAGAACAAGGTAACCCTCTTTTCTATTTTGTGAGTTTGGATCAACCTTTGGTCTCAAGTCTTGGAGGGACTCAAACTGTTAATCTCTTGCTAGCATACCCAATGTACAGGCTCAGATATTTCTGTATTTGGGGGGCCAGATATCTTTGCCTATGAGCTCTTAACCAGGTATACATAGATGAACCCTTAAAAACTTTTATAAAGAGCTCAGATTTCATACGCTTCTCTTTCCAGTTTGGTATCACCATTCAAGCTTATGTCTGTTGTCTGCTATAACCATATATACTTTTCTTACAAATAAAAAGAAGTAAAAGACAGACCAAGTATGCTCTAAAAACAGTTTTAGTAAAAATAGATAAAAATATGTAAAACACAAAATACAGAACTGTTATATAACAAGACATACACATCTTTTAAAATAACAAGGTTTAAACAGTGCAAATTCCTACTTACAGTACTTAGATTTGACTCTCTCTCTAAATACCTGTTTACAGTGCTCACAGTTCTTTCCTTGTCCGAGTCTAGATAAAAGTCTAAGTAAAACAGAATTATTCCTTAAAGTAAACTGTATTTGCCAACCTCTTTTGTGTGAGGTCATCTAGCTCCTCCTCCTCAGTCAGATTATATATATAAAAATATATCTAATAAAAAAAAGGATGTCTTTTTTTCAAGTATGAAATTCTGTAACCACAGCATAACTCATATGTTTCAAATGACATCTCTTTGATCCATGCTGCATCATCCCTCACACAGGCTTCACAGGAACATTTACAACTTTGCACAAGTTTGCTAAACCTGGTTTCCCCTTTGGAACGTCACAAAAGGGATGCTGATCTCCCCTTCAGCAGCCAAAGCTATAATTTCTTTAGAAAAGTCTGTAATAAGCTTCTGGTCTGCCACGTAACACCTGGTATCTAAAAACTGAGTGTGTCTCACATGCTGTTTTCAGCATTTTCTCATGGCTTTCATCTTTCAGCTGAAACCTGAGGGGGGGGGGATGAGTGAGGTCATTCTAAAAGCACCAGATTTTTCAGCATAGACAGTCAGTAATACATTTTATATTTAAAAAAAATGATACAGTACTCAGAACTGGCTGTCCACGTCACACTCACCACCATTCTTCTATTTTATGTCTACGTGGTTGTTCTCCTGCTATTCATTCATCCCTGGAGGAACCCTGCACCTTGTACCCTCCTTTGTTCCCGATTCTGGTCTTCTCTCCCTTCCTTTACAGTATATGGATGGTCTGCATTTTTTCTTCTGGGCATCTCCCCCCCATCCTGTACCTGGTGTTTTATTGGCCTTCCTCATATTAGCTCTCTCCTCCACCTCTCCATTTTTTTATCTGTCTCAGTCTTGTCTGTACTCCAGGCCTATGTCTCTGCTATTTGTATCCCCCCCCTTGCCTCCATCCCTTTCTGGTGTGCCTTCCTTGTTACTCGCTCTTCTCTGTGGATGACCCCTTCCTCTATTTCTCCTTTCTACCTCCTATCTATATTCCATTTTTCTCTCACAGGTATTATCTCCAGGGGAGGCTGCTCAAGGATTACATGTCCTGGTCCACTCCCTGCTACTTAGGTGGTCATTTTGCCACCTTGTGGCTTAAGGGTACTTGGTCCATTAGATGACTTGCTTACTTTTCTACTGTATTACTGTGGTTACTTGTTATTGCTCTTAGTTTACAAGTTAGTCATGATTATTGCTGGTCTCATTATACAGTACATTGGTGTTATGCTGTTCATGATGAATTGTTACTGTGCTCCTTGTGAGCTCCCAACATCATTTGGAACATGTGCTTATTCTCCTCTCCTTTTTCTTTATTTCTTCTCCACCCATAGGTCCTTTTCACCACATCTTTCATGGCTGATCTCCATTGTGTGTCCTGGAACATCAAAGGACTCAATTCCACTGTCAAATGCAAAAAGGCTTTGTCCCACCTTAAGAAATTGCATTCACAGATGGCATTTTTTGCATGAGACCAAACTCTCTGATACTGAGGCTTCTAAGCTGAAGTGGGAATGGGTCAGCCAGGAAGTTCACAGCACTGCCCTCACTGCCAAATGGGGGGTTTCTGTTTTAGTGCATAAATCCCTGAAATGGTCCTGTACTGCATCCCTGGCTGACATTGAAGGCAGATGGGTTATGGTCAGATCTGACTCTCCGAAAAGCCCTATAACCCTGGTCAACCTAAGTGCATCTTATTCGGACCACCCTACCTTTTTTGCCAGACTATTTGAACAACTCTCTCTCTTCAACAATTCCCCCTTCCCCCTCCTAATCAGTGGAGATTTCAATCTAACCCTCAACCCTTCCCTGGATAGATCTCATACACCTCACAACCCCAATCATAAAATGAAATCTGCCCTCCACTCCTTACTGCAGAAGTTCTCTCTTACAGATGTCTGGCACCTTCATTCCCCAACTATTAAAGATTATACCCTTTTCTCCTACGTTCACTACTTGTTTAGTCATATTGACTTTTGGCTCACCTAGCCTCAACCAACTCAAAGCACCATATCAACTCATATACAACCCATACTAATTTCTGACCATGCCCCTATATCTCTCTCCATTCTCTGGTCCCTCCACACCCCTCATACCTCCTCCTTGAGATTTAACCCACTCCTTCTTAAAGACCCCTCCTTCATTCCCTGGGTCAGACAAGAAATAAAAATGTTCCTGCAAAGCAATGATAATGGTTCATTCCCGGATGATGTCCTTTGGGACACTCTAAAAGCATACATTAGGGGCCATATAATTAGTTTTGTCACCCACAGGCAAAAGGTCACAGATTAGGAGGCTAAAGATCTTGAATCCAAATTGGTTAAACTTGACCCCTCCATGGACCCCTCCAAACTAAGACCCAAACATTCCTCAACTGCCTTTGCATATGCAAAGCAGATCTTGCCCTTCTGCACACAAACCATACATACTGGGAGGGTGGGGATAGGACTAGTAAGATCCTAGCTTACAGGCTGCACAAGCAGCAAGCCAAATGCCACATTGCTGGCCTACATGACTCTGTTGCTCCAACCCACACCAGTCCCACTCAAATCAACACTATAATGTGGCAATGTTACTCCAATCTTTATTCCTCATATGTCCACCCACTTCTGATCAGCTGGTCTCCTTTCTTGACCCTCTAGAGCTACCACACTTCTCTCCATCCCAACAACTTTCCTAAGAGCACCCCATCACTAGTGAGGAGATCTCATCTGCAGTGATGGCCTTACAGAAGAACAAATCACCCAGTGGGAAGGGGCTTCTCATTGAATTTTATCAATCCCTCTTTGACACTTTCCTTCCCCTCCTTCTCTGCACTTTCCCTCATGCTGTACAACACTGATGCTTACAGGCCACATCCAGGGAGGTTACCATAACTGTCTTACCCAAGAAGGGTAAAGAACCCCTCTCCCCTGGCAGCTATAGACCCATATCCTTAATCAATGCTGACACTAAAATCCTAGCTGCATGCTTTGAGAAACTTCTGCCCTCCCTGATTCACCCCTCACAATCCATTTTTTTCAAGGGCTGCCTCAGCTCTTGTTCCTGCAACCTTCTCAATATCCATCATTTAGCCAAATCTCTACCCACACCTACCACTGCCCTTACCATTGACCTCAAGAAAGCCTTTGATTCCATAGAATGGCCCTTCCTTTTTGAGGTCTTATGGTGCATGGCGTTCAGCCCTTACTTCCTTTCTGCCATGCAAACACTGTGCAGCAGCCCTTCTGCCCCATCTTAACTAACAGTCTTCTCTTCCCACCCTTCTCACTGTCTTGGGGTACTTGTTAAGGCTGTTCCTTCTCACCCTTACTCTTTGTCCCGGCCATTGAGCCTTTATCCTTTGCCCGAAGGTCCTCCCCTGTGACCCCTGGCTTCAAAACTTCCAGTTCAGAGTTTAAATGCCTCCTGTATGCTGATGACCTGCTAGTTCTTCTTTCAAAGCCCTTCGTCCATCACCCCATTACAGTCTACCTTAGCATCTTTTTCCACCATCTCTGGTCTAAAAGAAAACCACACTAGCATATTTTTCCACCATCTTTGGTCTAAAAGTGAACTACACTAAATCTGAAATTGTCCACCTCAATCATCTCTACCTCTGTTCTCACTTTATAGAGACTAAGTGGAAATGGGCTGCACAGGGCATCAAATACTTGGGCATCCATATTATCCTGTCTCTAAATCATATTTGCCAAGCCAGTGTTAACCCTTTATTAGAAACCCCCACTGCAGACATAGCCAGATGGAAAACTCTTAATCTCTCCTTCTCGGGGAAAATTAATGCCCTTAAAATGATGCTTGTCTCTAAGGTTTTGCATCTCCTTTCCCATCTCTCTATCGCTATCCATGAGGCGTAGTCAAGGCCCCTGGAATTCTGTGGTTCTGCAGTTGCGGAATTTGCCACCAAATTTTACATCATGCAGAATATATATAGTGCCGCATAGAATTCATTTGTTTTGGTGAATTTTCATATAAATATACTGTTTTCCATAGTGTCAGGCTTTCTTTCCCACCTTGTTTATCCTGAAGCCCCTCCTCTATGCTCTGCGTATGATGTCATTGATGACATCACATCATATTTAGACAATGACAGGACTGCATTCTGCCAGAGAAATGAATAAATCATGCCGCAGAAATCAGAAAATTCTGCCACAGAACACCAGGGGCCCTGGGCATAGTTTGCCAAATTCAAGTGCCTGATGGTCCAGTTTATTGAGGAAGGGACAGTACCCAGAATTATTTGCTCTAAAATACAAAAGTACTGGTCACACAGTGGTTGGAGTCTTCCCCTCTTCAAGAACTACCATTTGTCTTTTATAAGCGCTGAAGTTCTCATTTGGTTTACTTTTCCCATATCTGCTTTCCTCTGGGTTGATTTGGAAAGCTATTCTCTTAAGGCCCCTTCTCCATTATGGGCTTTCTACCTACCAGGCTGTCACTACCTCAGCATCACCCAACTCTTTCTATCTCCATCAAGTACTGGAGGTCTTTCACATCCATGACTTATATGAATCTCCTCTATGTAACCTATACCCCTATTTAGAATAACCCTGAAGTACTCATCAGCCATACACCTGCCAGTTGGGCAGCATGGAAACAAGCTGGCATATTCCAGCTTCATCAGTTATGCAGTCCTGATCTCAATACCCTGCTTTTGTTTAAGGCTATCAAGGACAAATTCCAACTTCCTTCACAGGAGTACTGGAAATACCTCCAACTCTGCACTGCTCTGCTGCCCTTGATTAAAGCCCTCCCTCCCTCTTCTCCTGATGTACCTGTCTCTAAATGGCTATCTCTTCCCAGGGTAAACCCAACAAATTTTGCACTTCTCTCTGGGACTGAGGCCCAGATCCCACAGCTCCCGTTAAAGACAAGTGGGCTATGGAGCTTACCATTTCTATTTCTGAGCAAGCTTGAGATGCCTGCTGGTCTCGTGCCCTTATGGCCTGCCATGACCTCCTGGTCCAGCTAATTCAAATGAAAATTTTACATTGGTGATACAGGACTCCATAATTGCTGTATGCCCATGGTATTCTTCCTCATGATAGATGCTGGCACTGCAACTTACAAGAAGGCTCACTTTCCTACCTTCTGTGGTTCTGTCCTCTTATACAGCCCTTCTGGGATCAGATCCTTCCAGCCTGCAAGACCATCCTTCCTAGTTATGTCTGCCTCGACACCCCCTTCATTTTGTTGGGTCTTTCTCTCCCCATAAAATACCCTACTCTGACCCTCATATGGAGTAGGCCCTAGCCGCTATGCTTATTTCTAAGTGGTTTATCTTCTTAGATGTCAGTCTCCTGATGTTACCTCCTTAAAAGAGTGGCTGCTTGCTTTAGGCCAACTTGCATTGCAGGAGCACCTATCTCATCTAGCTCTCTCCCAAATGTTTACCTATCATGATATCTAGGCCCCCTTCTTCACCTGTTTAGACACCCAATCCTCTTGTCCTCCCCTCTCCCCAATGTTCTCCTTGGTTGTCCTTCACATTTCCAGAGGTTGGCTTATTGTATCTCCTCCCCTTCTTTTGGCTTACCTCTGTGCCCCTGCCAGTCCCAGAGATACCTTTTAATCCTCAACATTTCCTGCTTTTATTTACCCTGATACAACTTTTCTATTTGTGCTGTCATACCTCCTTTCACATTTTGTGAACGGTTTGCCTATTTGGTCCTTCCTTTAATTTGACCAACCCTTAGTGTTGGTTGCTATGATTACTGTTTAAAGTTAACATTTCTTGTTCTTCTAGGTTTTTTGTCTTACTAGGCAGTTTGTCTCACCTAATGTATAATGTTCTGCTCTTTTTTGTGCCATTTGCTTCATAATTAATTGTGTACCTGTATGTATTCCTGTATATTCCATTCGCTTCAATAAAACATTTAAAGTTACAAAAAGAGACAATGGACAAGGAGACAATACAGACCTTGAAAGTAAGCTTATATAAATTATTGTGCTGTAAAATAAGTTAGCATTTCTTGTTCTTCTAGGTTTTGTGTCTTACTAGGCTGTTTGTTTCACCAAACGTATAATGTTCTGCTCTTTTTTGTGCCATTTACTTCATAATTAATCGTGCACCTGTATGTATTCCTGTTTATTCCATTTCCTTCAATAAAAAGTTTAACCTTAAAAAAGGGAACAATGGACATGAAGACAATACAGACCTTGAGAGTAAGCGTAGGTAAATTATTGTGCTGTAAATTTATTGACCTACCTCCCATGGTTTTTTTTTTTTGGAACGGAGTACACTGGCTGTGGGCAGTGAGCTGGTGCCACTGATCACTGCAGTTTTGCATCCCCTCCTACAGAGGGTGACTGGAACAGCTGGCACCACCGGTTGCGGTTGCTACTAGATCCAAGGGCATAAGATGAGCAAGGGTGGGGGACATGCAGAGGATGAGAGTTTTTGTTTAGACCATAGGTTCTCAGACTAGCAGAGACATACTGGGCCAGATTCACAAAAGGAAAATCAGGATGCAAGGCAACTTGCATCAGAAAAAATGGTGCAAGTAGCACTTGCATCCTGAGTTGTGTCCCGGTGAGATTCACAAAGGCAGCCTGTGACATGCTGCAGGCTGCCTGCACCCAACTGCACCAATACACCATAAACCCCCTTGCAACATGGTGTAAAGGGGTTTATGGCTGCATTTGCACCCTATTCAGGTAGGGTGGCTGCTATGTCCACAAATCGGGATTCAGAGACAACCACCAGTGAAGGTCTGTCAAAGACCATTTATGCCAACAAAAAACTGGCATAAGTGGTCTTTGCCATTCACTGGAGGTTGCCACTGTGCCCCAGCTCTACATCCCCTGTGGGCTACAGCCCCCCCATAAGCTCCAGGTCCCAGACATGGCACACACTGTGCCGGGATGGGTGTGTGGAACACCCCCAATGCCCAGACTCCCCCACACACATGATGAGAGCTCCCCCCACATGCCCTGAGGCAAGATCCCTTCCTTCACTCCTGTAACTCCCTGGTAGTCTAGTGGCCCCCCAACCCCAGAGTGCGAGCCTCCCCCACACCCACAATACCTTGCTGGTGACTGACACATCCCTCTGCTCACCACCATGGCCAGCCACTGACTGAACTGTGCCAAGTTCATGTACTGTACTAATACTCGCTCTGTGAAGGACAGCAGCTGTCATTCAGAGCTCATACTATTACAGTACATGAGCTTGGCACAGTTCAGTCAGCAGCTGGCCATGGTGGTGAGCAGAGGGCTGTGCCAGCCACTGCCAAGGTATTGGGTGTGTGTGTGGGGGGGCTCACACTGTCTGGTGGGGGCTACTAGATTACCAGGGAGTTGCAGGAGTGAAGGGGGGATATTCTAATAAGAGGGTTTGGGGCTGGAGTCCACACCCAATGAGGATCAATTGGGGCAGGCATGGGGGGGCACCACAATACCATTCTGCAGTTGCATCTGCTGCCCACCCTGTTCAATGGTTTGTGGCATACATGGGGGCTGCACCCTACCATGCACTGCTACTGCAAGTCATGATTTGCAGGCTTCTAGACCCTGCTCCTTTCTGCATTGGGTGCAGGGTCTAGGATGCAGGGGCCATTGCCACAAGCTGCCATTGTTACAGCTTGTGGCACACATCTGTAAATCCAACCCACTGTTTTTTTGGGGGGTGTTGGGTTTTGGTGATGAGCCAGAGCGCGAGTGTGTATGTGTGTGTGTGTGTGTGTGTATTTGTACTGATGGTGTGCAGTTCGTGAACAGACTGTGGGTGGCCAGTAGTGGGGGGAGATGGTAACAATGATCATGGTTGTTACTGGACCCAGGGACCCAGGGTCAGCAAGGCTGGGGTACACACTAAGGCTCAGAGTTTTTGTTTAGACCATACATTATCAAATTTCATCAGTGGGACTAGAGTTTACTGATTTTTGGGTGTTTGGTTTTGGTGATGAGCCAGAGTTAGTGTGTGTGTGTATGTGTGTGTGTGTGTGTTTGTATTGAGGGTGTACAGTTCATGAACAGATTATATGAAGTTGATATTGAGGGAACAAAAAAGGCATAATTCATAGGCACAGTCTGGCTCATTTTAATGACACATCTGTGCTGTTTGTCAGTCAATTCCTATCAATAAACAAAACTTTCACTTTGCTCTTTTCTCTGTCTCTTTTTTCACTTTGTCCTGTTTCATTTCTTAGTTGTCCCCCACCTCACTTCCATATTGTGTGGCCATGTTCAGGAACTGCATGTATTACAGGGGCACGGTAGTGCCTCTATAGTTAGGGTTGAGTAGGCTGTTTAATATTAAACCCTAATTTTTGCACATATAATATAACTTTGGTGGTGTTTGATAATATAGCCCAAAATTTGGCACAGCAGTCAGGCTGTCAGAGTCACAAGTCATGAAAAGTTTTGTGATGGCATCTTGTTCACTTCCTGAGATACACAGCACAAAAAAATGAAAATAAATAGCCTGTAAGTAACATTAAATATGTTTTTGCTCTCACCTACAGCCTAGATGGTGTGGAATTTTTCCATGAAGTTTTCAGGGTTAAAGGGGCCTGTGCCAGGGGTGTGCCTTTAGAAGGTTTTCTGTGAAACAACTGTATGGTTTTAGTGTTGAGAGTTTTTGAGTCAACTGAAAAATGTGAACAGTAAAAAATCCTATCACAAATGGCAACAAAAACCTATCGCTAGTGCTTATTTGCATGATTTACTTGTGTGAGAAAAAAATACTGTTTGTGACAGCTGCCATCTTCTTTTTTAAATTTCAAAATGGTTTACCTACAAAATGGTGTACATAAAACCACTGAAGTTGTTTAGCACGATTCCAGTACTGGATTGTAAAAAATACATCCTGAAGCACAATATTTACCAGTCGTACTGTATTTTCCAGTTATAATCAGAAATTACCTTCACAAACTTCTAGCAAGCATGATATATTACTGCTCACGCTGTAACAGATGTGTATAGTAGGCAAATACTTTATAATCAGTAAATATCTATGCTCAAATAATTTGTGTCCACTACATATTACCTCCTTATCTGTACTCTGTTTACAGCATGCATATACTTGGTGTATGGTAAATGATACTGGTCAATTGGCAAACACAGAATAGTAGTCCAGCAATCATATTTACCAATCATACAGTATTTCATGACAGTAAATATGAGTGCTCAATTGCTAACTACACATTAACAGTACACTAGTAGTATTTACTGGCATTTGCAATCTGTAAGTAGGGATAGGTGAAGTGAGCGAAATTTGCTCCATGGAATAATCACAAGAAATGCGGAATTTTTCCTGGCAGAGTGGCAAAATTTCACCTAGCGGAATGGCAAAATATTGCCTTCCACTGCAAAATTTCACTTTCTACAGTGAAATTCTGCTTTCAGTGGTGAAATTTCACCCATGGGAGGTGGAATTTCACCCTAAGAAGGCAAAATTTCATTGCAGAAGGCAGAATTTTGCCACGGAAGGCAGAATTTTGCCCATGGAAGGCAACATTTTTCCTAGGCGAAATTCAGCCTTATGCGGCAACATTTTATGAATTGCTCCACCAGGTGAATTTGGCCACGTCACTGACCCTTTGCTGGCAGAATTTAAATTTGCTGCTTCTCTATCTGTAAGCAGGTATCACTGTTCACAAATAAAGTGTGAACTTCTGTAGGTGGACTGAGTCACAGGACCCAAAGGGCCTTACACATCTGCATCTGTTCACACCGGTCCCAAAGGATCCTATGTGAATTAGGATACAATTCCAGTATCTCAAAAATAAATTATTTGCAGAAACATTAATAGTGCACTAGTTAGGGGAACTTAAAGCCACAAAAGTAGGGAAATGTAGGGAAATGTGGCATTGGGGTTTCCAACCATAACCCCCACCCTCACAACCCCCAAGCAGCAAAAAGAAAAAAAAATAGGCTTTTGAGTCTTCAGAGTCTTGGCGAACCAGTGACTGTATCTTTCTTGGGGTTGCCAACCCTAATCCCCACCCCATTCCATGAGCAAGCAACATTACACCTGATCTACTTTCTTCATGTAGGGCCCACATGGGCCCACATGGCCCTCTGTGAAGAAAGCTACAACAAATTATGTTGGCAACATGTGGCATGACATACTTTTCTCACTTTGAGAGTGTATCACTATGAGGCACTGGCTTTCAATTTTATCTTGTGCTTTAGACTGGAGGCTATGTGCTGGTGTGAGGAGGGGGTGGGCATTAGGGTTGATAACCCTAAGGAAGACTTCCACCACTAATTTGCCAAGACACCAGAGACCAAAAACCCTAATGTGCTTTCCTTTTTCTGCTTGAGGGGGTGGTGGTGGAGAGTTGGGGTTAAAAACCCTAATGCCACATTTCCCTACTTTTGTAGCTTTCAGTTACTCTAACTGGTGCATTAACAAAGTGTTTTGTAAATAATATAGATGTGTGTGTGTGTGTGTGTAGATATATATATTCTTTGCAAAAAAACTGCATTAATGCAACAGTTACGGTTTTCCACAGCGACAAAAGTGAGGAAATTCGACGTTAGGGTTTTCAACTCTAACTCCAACTCCCCCCCACACTACCACACATACACACAGGCAGACAAAGAGACACAGAGATACACACACACACACACACACACACACACCACACATACAAATACGGGGGGATCATACAAGGCAAGACAACTAATCACAAAACACACCATAACACAACAGAAATAACAGAAAACTTCTTAAACATACCACAACAGGCATTCATTGTCATGTTTCAACAACCGTTGCACTTCTGTGTGTGAAAATATCAATGTACGTATGGCCACATAACATTGTAAAGCATAAACACTACCCATGACTATAAATGAATCATTCATAATAGTACCCCTCATAGAAAAATAACCTGACTATGTTCACTATTATTAACAAATGCATACAGTTTCATTATCCACACTTACTTGCTGCATAACTGTAAGCTGTTCTAACAGCCACTGAAGATGAATAAGCAGTAATATTTCATGAACAACAAGTAACATGAGGGTATGCTTAACAGTGCACCGCATGACACAGCATTTATATAAAGCTTTACTGTACCTTTTCATGGTCTGGTGTTACCCTGACCTTTAAAAAAAATTACTCATTAATGGAATAGTTTTACTCATAATGTTATGACCGTATAACTTAAATACATGTTTTTTCACAACATTTCTTATATGTTTACACTTGCTGATACTATTGTGCCGGTGTGGAATACAATTTGACATTAATTTAATGAACAACATTCTGCAGTCATAAAAGAAGTCACTGAGTACTGTATACCTCTATCATGCCTTGCAGAATAGAAACAGTGACATAGCAATATTTGCAGACAATCTAACAGAATATGAGTATGATACAATTACCAGATAACTTGAGGCACAATTGACACCAATATATTGTTTGTTTAATATTTTCTTATCGCAGCTCAGTGTTACCAAATGGTCTTCTACATCTATGTTAGAAACAATTACATGCACAGAGTATGTCAATAAAGACTTCTTGCATGTATATGGGCATAGATTTGCAGCCAGTACTGAATGTGAAGCTAAAGAAATCTGCTGTGCATCTCATTATTGAAAGATAGCATCAGGTAGCATTGTAACAACACTTCAGTGTCTGTTAACAACATAGAGGACTGTGTATGAGCAGGCATACACAACAAGGGTATGCTTGCATCGAGAGGTTTCCTTGGTGACAGTAGACCATGAGAGCACAGCTCGAGAGGTCTCCTGTCACCAAGGAAACCTCAAGATTTCAAGTATACCCTTGTCTGTGTATGCCTGCTCATACACAATCTTTTATAGTGTATGAGAAGGCACTCACATACAGCGGCATTGAGATTAGAGAGAATGATTTATTTTCTTCAAATAAACAAGTAGCCTAGGGAGAGAGAGACACACATAAAATGGTCTTATCTATTGCTGTTTTCAGGGCATCCACTCAGAGGTCTGCTTACTAGGCGACAGCTCTAGCAATGGTCGGCATGACTGAGTAGATTTCAGTGTGAGCACTGATTCGATGTTGTTGTTGTGCGTTAGTAGTGACGTCTTTCAGTGAAGCACAACAGGAGTTTGATGTCACTACTAACGCACAAGAGCCAGATTACAGTCATCGATTTCTATACACAACAGCACTCTCTCATACACTATATTAGATGTTACCGTGACATAAATAATTTGCTTTCTCACTATATTCCCAGTTGTGTCAGCAGCAATACATAGCAGTAGACAGCATTTTGTAATGAAGTGAAGTATTACTTTAGTATGATGAACAAACATTCACAGTAACATCATTCACCCTTCATTAATACATCTATGAAAGTTTTTTCTCTAGTGTTAAATATGAAGAGAGAAACAGTTAGTTACATGAATAGTGAAAATCGCTATCTCATAATGAATACATTATATGATGGCAGTCACACCACCTTTTGATGTGTATGAATGTATTCATATTATACTCCAACATAAGTAAATAGTCTTGCTTATGATGGCAGAGCATTACCATTTATTTAGACACAGTAAATAGTGATATATATGCTATCTGATCTTATGCAGCCTTAACCACATATACATGTTGGCTGTTACTCTGGTAAAGCATGCCTCTATCCAAGTGAAGCTCTGTGCACAATAGCATACACATTTTATGCAGTAAACATCTCCTATGCTTCTACTGCATGTATGTGTACACATTCAAGACACTGAGATGGCAGCAAAAATACAACACTTGTTGAAACATGATGATAGATGCTTGTTGTGGTGTGTTTAAGAAGTTGTCTGTTATTTCTGTTGCATTATAGCGTGTTTTGTGATTAGTTGGCTTGCCTTGAATGACCCCCCGTATTTGTATGTGTGGTGTGTGTGTGTGTGTGCACCTCTGTGTCTCTATCTGTGTGTCTGTGTCTCTTTGTCTGTCTGTGTGTATGTGTGGTAGTGTGGGGGGGGGAGTTGGAGTTAGGGTTGAAAACCCTAACATCAAATTTCCTCACTTTTGTTGCTGTGGAAAACCATAACTGTTGCATTAAAGCAGTTTTTTGCTAAGGATTTCCTTACTTTTTGAGAAATAAATAAAAATGAGTAGGTTCTTTTACTACAGTACATTTAAACAAGATTATGAAACCTTTATAAAAGACAGATTTCTAACAATGTACAAAATAATACATTGCTTTCAATGAAGAGAAATATGTTTATGCACATACACTTTAAAACTCAAAGTTTTTGAGAAGACATACATAATAGTACATTCAGATAAACAACACAACTTTTTTTGTAGACTGTTTAAATGTTAGATGATAGCTGTTCAATATGAATAAAACAGACCGTGTAATATTTCATATTCATTAGTTCTGTGAGACAACAGAAAATGGATAAAACCAGTGGTGACATCTTCAGCAAAGTTGTAGTGCCACAAAACAGTACAGCAATCTAAAGCTGTTTCTGTTGTATTACAGTGACATCAAGGTTCACTAAATGCTTCACAAAATAACTTCAATGTATCCAACATCTACTTCATTTAAAGAATAAGGCATCACAGGTGGTGCATAATGATGCAATTACAACCCACTTTGGGCGGGGTACATCACAAGTAATACTGAATACTTCCACCACGTGAGAAGGGCTATAAACCCAACATAACAGTCCCCTGCAGCAGCTAATAGTAGTAATGAAAAGATTCATTTTTAGTATATTTCATCCTTTTTATTAACATATGACTTTCAGGTGGGCCATTGTGCTGGCATAACAGCTGCACTGAAAGGTGCTGTTGGGCAATCAGAAGCATCGTTTCTACCAATTTCATTATGTGTATGATGCCGCATGTGCTGTGGAACTCAGCATCAATGCAACTTAACCGGTTGATGCAATAGCTAAGCCATCTTGACACTTAATGGGTAAGGCATGACACACTTAGGCAATAATAGCCAACAGGGTGTCTGTTGTGCTGGGATAATGTCACACCTCAGCTGGTTGGGCACAATGTTTCAAGCCAACTATGCTGAACACCAGAGATGTGACATTATCCCAGTACAACAAAACACACCCTGTAGGGTATTATTGGTATTATACAATAGCTAGTTGCAATACACAATAAAAAAAAGCATTTCAAAGAATATGTTCATTAGTCTGTTGTATACATGCATGTGCAATTGCATTCTGTAATGTTGATAACTCAAAGTTCTAAATTGACAGAAAAATTCATGTCTTTCAGAAAAGCATGCACAGTGTCACAGCTTATCTACTATATATAAATAATACACAAGACACATAGGATAAGGTTTAAGATTATTTTTATTTAACTATTTAAATATTTTTAGGCCGAATTGTTTGGTTGCTTCTGGGATGGGCAAAAAAACAGCTAAGCAATAGTGCACAACAGGGTGTGTGTTGCGCTGGGATAACATCACACCTGGGGTGATTAGGTACGAGGTCTCAGGCCGAGTGTGACTAATCACCCCAGAAGTGATGTTACCCCAGCACAATGCACACCCTGTCTTGCATTATTGCTATTATACAATGGCTCATTTGTTTTTTAAACAATAAAATAGAAAAAAATTATGTTTTTATGAGGTTTTTTTGTATTTTTTCACATGAGGAGGTATATGTTTTTCACAAAAAATTCCACAGTTTGACCACTAGATGGTGCTGGCTGTATGTTCTAAATTGTATTTGCCTCCCAGGTTACCCTCACTATAGTGCTGTTTCTGTTAGGACACATTCGTCTGATGGTGTCACAGAGTATGGGTTAAAATGTGCTACCTACTTTTTTTTTCTGGTTGCTTGTTTGGTTTTTAATTGTAAATGCAGAGGCAGATGGTATAACAGGCAAGGCACTATATTGACTGAGCCACCGAGGTTAGCTGACAAGCTGACTGGTAGCGGCTGCCATGGCGTTGTTGTGGAGAAAAAAGGCGAAGTAGAGGCATGGCTTTGTTTTCAGACCATTGCCTTTCTTTGAAAACTGTTTTTTATTTTAGTTTGGGAGTATGAGTGTGCATGGGTGAAGGAGCGCTCATGCGTTAGGTTGTCCGTACTTCCAGGAGTTACGGGAGTAAAAAGGCACAGTTTTGTTTTGTAGTGCAGGTTTTTTTTTTAACAGATAGCAAGGAGAGCAGAAGAGAAAGATTCAGTGTTAAATTTTTGGTGGCAGTGGGAGCGAAGCAAGTAAGGTCGGGTGCTGAGCGGGAATGAGAAAGTCAAGTAGCTGCAGCCATGGAATGATTTGTTTCATTTTAAATTTTTACATTTCATGCGGTTGTTTCTGTGCTGGGACTAGAGTCATGATGTTGTGCTGGGATAACATCATGGCTCCAGTCCTAGACTGGCCAATTAAAGTCCAAAATTATTTTATGCCATTGTATAATTTCTTATAAATAATCATAATTATTTGCTCTCTTTTTAAGTCTTGCTATTTCACATGCTAAATCTACACTGTCACATTATGTTCCTTATTAGATATTTAACTTTGAATTTATATAGACCGACTAAGTAATCACCAATGTGACTTTATGTAACAGAAGATGTATCGTAGGATTTCAGATTTCGTTTACATCTATTACTAAGTATGACTAATAACGTCTCCATCAACACTATGACACAAATTCCACAGGCTACCTAGTTACACATTGAGATAATCAACAATAACAATCGATAACTGTTCGCATGAATAACAGTATTTGGCACCTATTTAAACCGAGTGATTAGAATAAAAATATAATTTGTTTCACTGAACAATTTAACAACATTTAGTTTTTCACTGCATATGTACATGACACACTAACAAACATTTTGTGGTTCACTTGCCCACATAAAGATATTGTTTTAAAGACATACCACATGCATGGCTGATGTTAACAGTGCTATAAAAAGTATAAATATTCTTCATATGATTAGAAAGGTAAACTTGGAGGCCAACCAGAAATATAAAGAAGTAGCATATGTCTTAATTTCTAAATTCTGCATAAATAATTTAGATGTCATTGTTAAATATCCTATTTGGCAATTATCATACTTTTTAAGAAATCTGTCAAAATCTTTTTCAGACTCTTACTAGTTTATTACTGGTTATTTATTTGAAATTGAACCAACCAATAGCAAGAAGTCAAAAGAAAGAAACAAAGGAAATAAACAGCACGCTGTGTCTGTGTCACAAACATTGTATGCTACACGTCAATGTGTTCTTCTGGTCTTCAGATGTGAAGAGGCATCCATTACATTAATAGTATATATAGAAATAGTGAGTAAAAGTAATAACATACAGTGGCAGACACATAAATAGCCATTGCTGTACTGTAACTAACTCAGTAACAAAATAAAATAATGTGAAAAATTCTTGACGATATCATGCTATGGTAAACATATTACATATCACAGCCATGTCGTGACTCATGCTTGCAAAGGTTGGTTCATGTGCAAATTCACGCATTTTATTTATTATTTAGCATTACTTGAACTGGGAAAAAATTCCTCATCTGACCTACAAATATGGATGATCCTAGAAAAGCAGGAGCATACCAATAGTTTGCATTGTGGCACAAAAGTACAAAATCATCATTGTCATAACCTGTCAAACAATGAGTAACAGACATCTGCACAGACGTACAGAAATGCATACATACACTGAAAATGGGACAGATTTCCACATGTATACATCTCTGTGTTCAGTGATCACCAACATCAGCAGTAGCACTTAATACAATGCAATAACATTAAATGCGTTAATAGAAAAGTTTTCAAACAGTAAGCTTAAGAATACATGCACATTTTTTTCTCAACAAACAAAAACAACTAAGAATCAATATAAGTAACATAGCATAAATCTGCAGTTCAGCATTATATACATATGTACAAAACTGAGTCACATTGTATTGGTAGAAGTTGTCATATCAAGTCTTAACACCATACTCCCAGAACAGTGACAGATAATGCAGCCACATACACTTCAACAAATGCAGCCCACTGCAAACAGATGGCATTATCATATAGAAAGTCATTCTGTAAATGTGAGTCAAGAACTACATCTGCCAAGACATAACATGCTGAGTGACATGTGTGTAATATCCAACGCCCTCGAGTCTGCTTGGATTCGGCGGAAGTCAATTCAGTAAGCATTATAGTCAAGGTCAACAATGTAGACATCAACAGGAAAAGAAGTTGCAACTTAACCTGATGCAGATTGTTGAAAGAAGCACAACTTCTCACACAATATGTAGAGAAGAGTACTTACAACTCCTATAATCAGATGACAATATTACTGATTCTGTCATTACCATGTAACACAGTACTGTGAAACAACTGAATACACAGTGACATGTGCAAAATGTACAAGAGTAAGTGAAACACCTGCAAAAAGATGTTACTCACTGATTGTCAATACCCTCAAGTCTACTTGAGCAGTAACACGGCAGTCATTGCAGTAAGTACATCAAAGTTGCAAATGCATCCTATAACAATACAAATGGTTCTAGAAATGGTATTGTTATAAATCAACAAATCTATTCTGTTTTGCGTACAGCCTATCAGCATAACACTGAGATCAACAACTCAGTGTCTACAACACTCTGTTATGTAGGTGCATTATTGTGGCTCTGTCCTGTAATCACAGGCAAATCAGAGTAATACACATGGGCCGTATTAATACAGCAGAACATCTAAAAGAGTTAGGTCACCATCACTGATATTGCACAGTGGTTGTTTCACATAAAAAATCTCAGCTCTTCTATCAAATCAAAATAAATATTTAAAAAAGGGGAAAAATAAATGTACCCATAATATACAGAGGGAACGATATATCTGCAAATATACTGGTTAAGTAAGCTGCCGTGTTCAGATACCATCACTCTTCCACATTTCGTGCAACATTTGTGCAACAGAGAATGATGACATATGCATCTTTTACTGCATACTGTATCATTACACTCCACCCATCCCTTTCTGAACTTTCGCCATGTGACATGGTGTCCAGAATGAATAGATAGGCCCTGACAGAAAATAATAGCATGTGTGTCAAACTGACTTCCTGAGAACATAGTTCATCTAGCAATGAAGTCAGAAATCGGAGTCATGACTTTCATGCCTTGAGAGTTAAAATGTTGTAATACAATCAAAATATATGAACTGAAAGGTGTAACTCTCAAAGAGCAAACACTAGACCGACCACCTCTTCGACACAGCCAACCAGTTTCTGCATTTGCAAACAACCTACGAAACTTCACAGATCTCTGTTCAGAAACATAGACAGACAACCACAGCATGTCATGAGTTGCTTGTGATTCTTTCTGTCCACATTGCAAACATGTGTACTTGCACACATAATCAACTTGGAAGTGCTGGCACAGATCAATATCATCATCTGCCAAATTGTTTATGATTCCCATAATGAACTCTGGCATCTTGTTGTGCACTGTCAGCAAACATTGCTTGTCCTGCATACTTTGTGAGAGTTAGTAGTAGAGGAGTCAAATTTTGCAAACTGGGCAACTCCTTTTGACTAGCTTTAATTACTCTCTTCAATGCTTCAGACAGCTGTTGACTGACCTGAGTTCAAAACATCAATAAACTCAGGCATATGCAGAAGAGCCTGCATTGTAGCATTAGCATAGCAGTTTACTCCTGTGTTGTTGTCTAATATTGGCAGTGTCTTAACCCCAATGCATTTCTTAACAGATGGAGATTTGATATGTTGACGTAGAGACTGATTACCAATAGAATGGTGTGGTGATGATTGTGGAGCCTTAGTGTGCTTCCTCTTCAGTTTGCATCCTGCATCCATTGGCACATCTGTTGCTGATGCATATCTGGGAACCAGGAGCAAAGGAGCATTTGGTTGGTACAACAGATGTAATCTGTTGTACTCAACAATGCATTTACTATCGGCACGTATCTTACTTTCTGCAAGATTCACTATGTCCAGTCCAGACAACCGTCTCACACGAGACAAAGCAACATAAGACATGCCATCCTTGAATATACCAGTGCCTATATCTACAATGGTACCATCAAGGCTAAGCCCTTGTGACTTGTGTATAGACACTGCATAAGCAGCACACAATGGAAATTGTTTCCGTGTCACATATATGTCTTTGACAATCTCAAACTTGACCGTCACTCTGTCTATTGGTAGAACAGTATCACATTTGTTAAACTTAACAACCATAAACTCAACAGTTGTCTTCTGCACATTATACTGGAACTCATGAATGTACTCCAAGGCTCCATTCATAAGACCGCGGTCAACATCAATGTTTTTGTGAAGCATGACCCATGCATTCCTACGCAGTGTTAACACAGCTTCCAAACCAGCGGTACATGACTCATCACTTGTAAGGTCTCTCAGACACTCAACCATTTTTGATACCATTGTGCATGATAGACTAACACCATCTATGGTATCCAAGGATGTAAGAATCACAATAGGTTCCTGTTCTCTCTGCATCATGATCTCATTGAACTCTTCATACTGCTTAAGTCTTGGAAATAGACATACAACATGTCCCCCAGATTTCTGCACATGTGCAAAGACATCACAAGCATCCTGAATAGGAGTATTATTTCTAGAGATCATGCGCTGCCTTAGCATTTCAAGATGAATGGGTGACAATACATCAATCCGAGCCTCATCAAGCAATGCTTTGTAAGACATGTCACCTTGCTGCCTCATATTCTGTAACAGTTCAACATATGAGAATAACTTCCATAGACTGACACCACCAAAGCATCCAATAGTTTTCTTAGCCTCTTCAACAGAAAGAGTACAGAAAACATGCTTGCCATTCACAGGAGCCAGCTGTAGCAGGTCCCCCAAAACAAGAATATTCTTACCACCTAATGGTATGTCATCATCAGTACCAAGTATCTCTTGTAAGGAGAACATTTGAAACCATGCTGATCTCATCTATTATCAGCAATTGTATCTTGTCAAACATTGACCTCAGTTCAGAGGCAACCTCAAAAGACAATTTTCTATAATCACCACTTTTGCCATGTTCAACTGGTAATATAAACAACCTGTGAAGCGTGACACCACCTATGTTATAAGCTGCCAGGCCTGTAGGAGAGGTCACAATAACAGAAGTTGCAGAATTAGTAAGGTCACGCACACCCCTGCTAATAGCTTCAATTAAGAAACTTTTTCCAGTCCCAGCAGCACCACTGACAAACATCCTTACTGGGTTCTGTTTGTCACAAACACAGTCTCTGCTACTGTGCTGAATAGCATGTTGAACACCATGTATCACAGAGTGATACACAACTTTCTGATGCAAATTCAGTTCATCAACGTTTGTAGCTGCCTCTGACAACTGCATGTTTTGTTGCATTGCACCCTCTATCTCTGACATCAGCACAGCTGGGTCATTAGGAGGAAGAGGGACACCAAGTGTATCTTCTCCTTCAACATCAAGCATATCTTGTGATGTTACTGGGGTATCATCATCCAAAACCTCCCTTGCTCTCGCCAACTGATTTTTTTTTCCATTTTGAGTCTCTCAATGTAAGTGTCAGACACCTCACTCTTAAAGGAATCATAAGTTAGCATGAACTCTTGTTCATATGTGTCAGATGATCCTTTCAATTCAGTTTCTGATCTCCAAGGCTTGAAGAGAAAAGTAGAGCAAAATAGTAATGCTCCTTGCTTTCTGTTGTATTCAAGCTGAGTTTGCAGTGGTCAATTAGTCATGGCTTTTGCTTCTTCACAAGTGAATCATTGAAACCAGTAACTTTATATATGTTCTTCTCTGGGTCAGAAGAAACACCCCACTTACAGTCATACCATTGAGCAACTTGATACAGACACAGATCTTCCATTGCACTGTGGCGCTGTGGATAGTAGTTTCAATTAAGTTGCTCTTCAGAATATAAGTGGATGTTGGTCTTGTAGCAGTCAGATCCTCAATCTCATCATTGCTCTTAAGCACACTGTGTCTGTTCTGCTTGTAGTTCACATTCAAATAACGAATGGAGTCTGACTTCCCATACAGTCATATCCCTGTAAGGTGGTCACTTGCTTCATAAGCTTCACACTCATGGTGTGAAAGAGTTCTAAGCCTGAGTGACCACAGTCTAGAAGAGATTGACCTATTGCAGTTTGACAACTCTTCTCACATTTCTTGCAGGCATGTCTACTCAAGCTTAGTGATGTATGATGTCACATACCTCACCAAAGCCATTGAATTGTCAGCAACATACTGAACATCAATGTTTGCCTGCCACATCAACAGAAGAGAAGGGCTATAGTCATTGATACAGATTTCTGATTCCCTGCAAGGCAGTTCATACACTCGCTTTGTTTATTTTGCCTTTAATTGGTGTCACATAGCAGAAAAGACATCATTCAAACAAGCATCCATACAAGCTCATCTTGGAAAACCAAAATGGCTCCATGTGTACCACTGTCCCCTGTTCTTCACTTTTCTACGACAGTACTTTCCACACAAGTGTCACTGGAATTTCTGAACCAACTTCCAAAGTGTTGCACTGTTATACTTGTCTGGAATCTGGCATGTAACATATTTCAAAATGAAGTCCAGAATTTCACTTGTCTCACTGTCACCAATGCATGGGGCATCTTTAATCCACAGCAACATGTGTATGTGTGGAGCTCCCTGAGTTTGGTACTCAACCCTCCAGAAGTAGTGTTCAACAACCCCAAGATGAGGATTTGTTTTAGACAGTATGAACTTCAAAAGAACCTGGAATCAATGGTGGAAGTAATGTGATATGGACACTGGATCAAGTGAGCACATCTCACTGAGAGTCATACTCTGTATGTTATCAAGATCAGAGTTTGCCCATCTAAGAAGTTCAAGTAGATCATCCCAATAGTATTCAGCACAAATCAGTGTCACAAACCATGTTGCTGGTCCAAACTCCCTCAGCATGCACATCACCTCAGAGTGTCGTCTGTACCAATATTCTTTAGTACCATGCATGCTAGACAAAATAGAAGAAAGACTGACTTGTAGTGTCTCATCTTTTTTCTGAAACTTGCGTAGTAACAGTGCAGCTGTCATATTACTGAACTCTGTGCCAAGTCTCAATGTATGAGCAATACTAGCAGACAAGACACTAAGTTTACTTTCCCAAAGAAGTTGGAACAGGTATGCAATGTTTCTACAAAATTTGCCATCCTTATGTAGAACTCTTGAGGTCCTATACTCAGCTCCTGGAACACAAAGTTCTCACTCATCTAATCGCTCACCTGTACCGAGTGGAAACAGATCTGGAAAACAACATGCCTCAAGTATAGCCTCCCATATGCTAACAGGATTACCCTCCACTTGCTACATTGGATACAATTCAATGTTATCCACCATTGCATCCTTCCCATGCAATGGGTGTATGGTGAATTGTTTATAAACATTGCCTGCTGATGCAATGTCAACCTTATCCAGAATTGCCTTGTCAGGTGCTTCCACAGGAGTCCCTGTGGAAAGACCAGCAAATGTGTCGATATCAATGTCAGCATAAAAAACATTATGCTCCTTTAGGTACCGCAAAGCATGCTTCACCTTTGCGACATTGACTATCTCTTGCCATATCATTTTTGCCTTAGTTGGGACACCATTCACCAAGATCACAACACTATTATCCTGAGAAATAGTGTTCACATTTTCTTGCAAAGGTAAAGGCAAATACACAACAGAGACTTTCAGAGACCATACCAGTTCTTTCTTCGGTAGGTCTCATTCTTGTATTAAGCCTGATAATTGTTTGAAATGGCTTCAATGTCTGAATTAGAATTCGTTCAAACAAGTTGAAGACTGCAATCTCAGCAGGAGTTGCTTCAACATCCATTTTATTCAGAACAGAGCGAGGAGGTAAAGTATCAGTCTTAATCTAGTTACAACAGTAAGTACACATTGACACAATTTCAACTTCAGAAAAATCTGTCTTTAAAAGCAGATATGCAAGAAGACACTCCCACATAACATGCCAGCATGTAATGTTCTGTAGGTCTATGTTGACACACTGCTCTTTATAGAAGAGGCATTCACATGATACACAAACAACATCAAATGTTTGTGTCTTGCTAATTTCCAATTTAGCAGACTCAGTGCCAAATTTTCTCAGAAGCTGAGCTTCTTGCACTGCTGATGTGTGCAGCATATTTGCATGTTCGTCAATAGCAGCATTTGACCTCAACTAATAGCTTTTTTGCAACTGTTTGATGAACTCCATAAGTACTTCTACATCACCACCATCCAGCAATGATTGAAAGTGCATAAAGTCTTGGACAACAGATCTGACCTGATATAATCTTTGCACAGATCTGTCAAATACATTCCATACATACAACAAATCTGGAAATATTTTTGTCTTATTGCATAAACACCAGCTCTCATGTATGATCTGTCTGCTATCCACTGTTCCATTAAGTAAATAGTAATCTGAAAGTATACCACCACAGAACTTAGTTTTGTTTAACCTCTTTACTTCATTCTACATATAATATGAACTACCACTTGATGTTCTGCTTACTATGTAAAGCTTGTTAACATAAACTTGACAATCAAGCCTGAAATGTTAATTCTGTAACTGCAATCACAGCTTGTTACAAATTTAGTAGTTTTAAACATTATATATGTGTAATTGTCAGAGTACACATACTAACCAGTAAATAGTTACAACTGAAACAGTCCTACTGTAACAGAAAAAAATATATAGAACTCTTGAACTATTTAAAACTTTATCAGTAAGATAGATAGCTGTACTTGTCCTCACCACTCAAGCTGCTAGCTGAGAAAGAGAGGGAATCCAGCTTCACTGACCAAAATGACTACTAACTCCATCCAATAGAAATGGTTATTCTTGTCAAGTTACATAGTGTGACCAATGGACAGACAGTATTCTCCCACCAAAACAAAAAGAATGTTTAATAAACAAAACAACAATAGAAACAGCCTTTGCAGACAAAACAATTACTTTTTGCCTGTATTATCCAATCTTAAATCAGAATCTTAGTTGTGATTGTTTCTCACTGCATTTATTTTAGACATGCAACTCTGCACTAGTCATTCTGCTGATTAGCCTTGGTACTGCTCAGAGAGAGAGAGAGAGAGAGAGAGAGAGAGAGAGAGACACACATTTCTGATATTTCTTCATCTGAGTTATTAGTGCTTTATACTCAGCATGGCAGAAAGATCCAGAGTCAGTGTATGGATTGTGGGGTCAAGCCTGATCAGAAGGGCAGCAGTTTTCAGTACAGCTAGTCATTTTGGCAATGACTTGCACCCTACCTCAGTGCTCAGTGTCTTGGTTTGGGAAGGGTGGCATGAGATGGAAGCAGCTCATGCCAACCATGTACCACTTGCTGGAGACACACTCAGAACCAGACATACTCCTTATTCATCTCGGAGGTAATGATTTGGGGGAAAAAAGGGCGACTGATTTAATAGAAGCTGCACAGTCTTACTTGCAGTATCTCATCAGTATTTTACCTGCTTGTAAAATTCTGTATTCAGATATTACACAGCGAATGATCGGGAAAGGTGAGGATTACTGTCCTGCACTTGAAAGGTCATACAGAAAGGTGAACATACAAATACTGGATTTCTCCATGCTATGGGAATGTACACCATACATCACCCCCAAATTACATACCACAAACATTGGCTGTATCTAAAAGATGGTGTGCACCTCTCAAGCACAGGTAACAACATTTTTGTTGGGAACCTTCAAAATAGCATCCTTGTACTTCTGTAATTGTGTACCTCTATAACAATATCTCTCAAGTACATACCATAGACTGTGAAAAAAATGGCTCTTTTAAGAGCCAATCAAACTGGTAAAAAAATAGAACAAAATACACACTACATACAGATACCTAAATGGGCAACTATACACACTCACTCTCTTCTATCACACAAAAATATATATTTTTTTTTACATATTCTTCTTTTGCCCTCTTTATCCAATGCACACCAACTTCCTTAGCAATTCTTCTGGTTATATACCCAGTAATCCCTAGTATCAGGGAGGTACACCATTGATGTCTATGGCTTTAGTTGGGCTGTGGCTTTCAACTCAGGATATAGTACTTGGTTTGGGGGGGGGGCATTGCCTGCCTGAGGCCGTGCAGTTCCTAAGTGTCCTAACTTGTGTGCAGCTAGTATCAGGGAGGTATACCATTAATGTCCATAGCTTTAGTTGAGCTGTGGCTCAGCACTCAGGATCAAAAATCTGGTCTGGGGAGGGAGTGCTTTGCCTGGCTACAGCTGTGCAACTCCTCAGTGTCCTGAGTTGTGCACACCTAGCATCAAGGATGTATACCATTGATGTCCATGGCTTTACTTGGGCTGTGGCTCTCAACTCAGGACACAGTACCTGGTCTTGGGGGGGTGAGGGCATTGCCTGCCTGAGGCCGTGCAGCTCCTTAGTGTCCTAACATGTGTGCAGCTTCTATCAGGGAAGTATACCATTAATGTCCATGGCTTTAGTTGAGCTATAACTCTCTAATCAGGATCCAGTACCTGCTCTGATGGGAGGGGGGCATTGTCTGACTGAGACTGTGCAACTCCTCAGTGTCCTAACTTGTGTGGACCTAGTATCAGAGAGGTATACCATTGATGTCCATGGCTTTAGTTGAGCTGTGGCTCTCCAGTCAGGATCCAGTAACTGGTCTGGGGGGTGGGGGCATTGCCTGGCTGAGGCCGTGCAGCCCCTGACTGTCCTAACTTGTGTGCAGCTAGTATCAGGGAGGAATACTGTTAATGTCCATGGCTTTAGTCGAGCTGTGGCTCTCCACTCAGGATCCACTACTTGCTCTCAGATGGGGGCATTGCCTGGTGAGGCCATGCAACTCCTCACTGTCCTAACTTGTGTACAGCTGGTATCAGGGAGGTATACCATCAATGTCCACAGCTTTATTTGGGCTGTGACTGTGTACTCAGGATCCAGTAACTGGTCTGGGGGGTTGGGGCATTGCCTGGTGAGGCCATGCAAGTCCTCAATGTCCTAACTTGTGTACAGCTGGTATCAGGGAGGTATACCATCGATGTCCATGGCTTTAGTTGAGCTGTGGCTCTCCAGTCAGGATCCAGTAACTGGTCTGGGGGGGTTGGGGCATTGCCTGGTGAGGCCATGCAACCCCTCAATGTCCTAACTTGTGTACAGCTGGTATCAGTTAGTTATACCATTGATGTCCATGGCTTTAGTTGCACTGTGGCTCAGATCTCAGGATCAAAAACCTGGTCTGTGGGTAGTGCATTGCCTGCCTGAGGCCGTGCAGCTCCTCAGTGTCCTCACTTGTGTGCACCTACTATCTTAATGCAGTATTCTCCCACATATTCATCCAATCCTTACCTGCTTAGCAATACAAGACAACAACCACCATGGTTACCATGTACTATGTAGTTCCGTATCAGTGGTACTTGTCATTGTAAAAGTGGTATACATGTAAATAAGACACAAAATCTTAAACATATCAATCTTTTTAACACAGTAGTACAACAGCTCAGCTTTTTCTCATAGTCAATGACTATTTTTTTCAACAGATCACCAAACAGCAAAAATAGTTCAATTTATTTTCAAACAACAAAAAAGTAAGTAATCAAATATTCATTTTTGTTTTAATTTTATACAGCTGAGAATGCAAGGATACTAAATACAATTATAATGTGAGGAGCATTACAATTGTCTATTTAGCATCCTAATTTTTGGAGGCATTGCTGCCACAGGTGGAGTTGGGGGGAACAACTGTACTCAAACAGTGATGTGTTGAATATTTTCGGGGCTAGAGCTCCAACAGGTGGCAGGGGAACCACTATCGCACCACAGCTTTGTTTTAAACTCTGTTTGGGGTGAGGCAGATACAGGTAAGGCAGAACCACAATACCACCTGCAACCAGAATGGGTGACAGGTGGTATAGTGCCGTGAGCTGCCTGGGGGTGGTGCATGGATTTACAGGGTGTGCAGGCTGTCGTCCTGCTGTCTACAGTATGGCAGCCTGCCTGTGGGTGGCCACCTAGATAAATCTAGTGGAATACACTTATCTTTTGGAGGCACATCTCCAGACTAGCCCTGGTAATGCACCTTTGACTTGGGCTGTGAATGGGGCTGTGCCAGATATCCATAGGCACACACCCTTCACTGCCACTCCAGATGCACTGCATATCATTACTGGGATTGAGTGGTGCATCTACAATGCACTGGCACATCAAGGTTGCACTGCCACATGACGGCCCTTCCTAAAGCGCTTTGAACACATGCCTGGAATGTGTCAATGCATCTCAGATGCACTGGGTACATATCCTTTGTGAATCCTGCACCAACAGTAAAAGTACAATAAATCTTATGTTCCATGGTTCTAAACAAAAAAATTTATTTTCACAGAATTAAAACATGCCAAAATCCTGGAGTGACAGGGAAGTGCTAGCTCTAGTTCAGGCTGTACACCACCATGCCAACCCCAGGTTTGTGATGAGGGTCACAAACCTCACTCTAGCACAGACCTGGGGTAAGGAAAGCTGCATTTTATATTTGCAATATAAAAAAAATGTTCTTACCTATTAAATATAGCAGGATAATAATATCCGCAGAGCAATACCATAGTAGTACACAGTGGCCAGAATATTCAGACTACGCCAGGCAGTGGTGCAGGCCTGGGTGCAGCACACTGTAATGTGCCAGGGCCAGATCTAGGTGATATTTAATGGGGATATGCCATGGATCAGCACCATTGAATATGGCATGGTTAGTGCACAAACTGTGCATGGTGCAGTGACACTGCGCCGGGGCAAGCCACAGATAGGGAACACAGGGATGCACCAGCACAAATGCAGTTGCACTAGGCACATCACCCATGATATTCATCAGGGGGCATGCAAATGAGGCCATAATATATGCAAGGCACAAATGGGGCCATTTGCATGTCATTATGGCCCCATTTGCATGTCTTGTGCAGGACAGCCTGGTGACTTGTGCCTGGCACTCTACACAGCATGACATGTGCTGTGGGGATTCTTGGGCATCCCTGGTAGTCTAGTGGCTCCCTCAGACCCCGATTCCCTGATACATATGATACATGGCCATCCCTGATGGTCTAGTGGACCCACCCGCCCGTTGCCACGATCACAGTGAAATCCAGTAATGAAATGCTCTGGTGATCCAGTGGCACCCCCACCCTCCCACCCACATAGAACCCCTTGTCCACCCGCCTCCCCATCATCAGCGGTGGCTGTATCCCACCTCACATACACCCTGCCATCTCAATGACAGGTACAGTATGGGTTGTTAGTACATTGGTCTCCAGTGTGGACCAATGGGCTTGTAAGGTATATTAGTATTAGATAGTTCCCAAATATGTGAATGAATCCATTCACATATTTGGATTGTCTAGTACAGTATGCACTGCAAGCCCTTTGGTCCACCCTGGGGACCATTGGACTTACAGCCCATACTGTACCTGTCATTCGTGGCATCCAGGCAGTATGCGTCAGGATGCAGCTGCCCACCAATGATGGGGGTGGGGGCAGGGTGGGCAAGGGGTTCTGTGTGGTGGAGGGTGGGGTGCCACTGATCACCAGAGCATTTCATTACTGGATTTCACTGCGATCACGGCACCAGGCAGGGGGGTTCCACTAGGCCACCAGGGATGGTCATATTGTCATTTATCAGGGAATGAGGGACTCAGGTGGGAGGGGGGCCACTAGACCACCAGGGGTGGTCATGCATCATACTGATCGGGGAATCGGGGACTGGGGGTGCCACTAGACTACCAGGGATTTCTTGTTATCCATGTTCTGCATGATCACGGCTACAGGCGGGGGGGGTTCCACTAGACCACCAGGGTTGTGAGTGCTTACGGACAGTGTTCTGGGTGGGTGAGTGTCCACCCATGGCTGCGCTGCTGTGTTGCACCCTGTAATATAGCTGCCTGCCTGTGAATGGCCAGGATTTGTTCCTATTCTACATGGGCTCAACTGAGCTCCCCTATGCAGTGCAGTGCATGGGTGCACCGGCATATGCACCGCACATCCCAGGCTGAATATTGGGATGTGCCACAAATGCATGGGCATGCCCTCTGAATCTGCGCCACATACATTATCATTGCACCCCGGTGCATCAAGATTTGTGCTGCGCCAGACAGCCTTCTCAATATCCCACCGCGGCGCAATGTGGGGCTGCACCAGTGCAACTCCGTTGCACCAGGTGCAACCCCTTTGAATATCTGGGCCAGTATTGGCAAATAGCAGACTGCTTAGAGGCATAATAATTTAATGAACTACAAGCACAAGGCGTTATAGCCACTGCAGTCTCCAGTATTGCACATATTGCCCACGCTGGAGGGTGTCATTGCATAAAAAATGTTTTTAAATATAACAAATCATAATTTACTAAAATTATGTCTGTTAACAATTACTTGTCAAATGTCTGTGCTTGAAGCTTTAGTTGTTTGTATTCATAATTACTCTTCTCCATCTCTGTACAATAATAAAACATCACAGCAGCGCGACATTACCAGTGCAACTTACTGCAGTATGCAGCACAAGGATAATGTCTTAGGTACTGTTTTCAAATCATCAGCAACATTGTGAAACAGAGATCTTTGTGTAATCAAATTTAAACAATTAAGGAATAAACCATGACAGGATGTGGGTGACGCTGTGTTTACCCACTCCTGGTGTGGTTCAGTCATGAGGCCTCTTGCCGAGTGAGCAGGCTATGCCTGATGTTGGTAAACCCCTGCGTCACCCACTCCCTGGAGTGGAATATTGCGATTATACAATGGCCCTCGAGGTTTTGTGACAAAAAAAAAGAAAGAAAAACTTTTGTTTTTGAGTTTTTAATTGTTTTTCTTGGTTTTATTCCTGCGCCAAGCAGAATAGTTCTGTGTTGCTATGGTATCAGGCTGAATGGAACGGCAGGGCAGAGGCGGTCAGTGCTGGGTCATGAGTTGGGGAGTGCCTGAAAAAGATATTTTTTTGTTTAAGTAGGGAAAATGGATTGTTATTACTGGCAACTGCCCATTGTTCTCTCTTTTGTAGGGGCTCATTGCTTTGTCTGTGGAATGCACTGTGAGCGCCGGCAACTGAAAAAAGAACTGTTGACACTTTCAAAACCATTACTAAATCAAGAATTGTTTCTTTTGTATCTTTTTATACAGGTTAGCTGTGCCTTGGGGAGGCAAGAAAAAGAAAAGTCGGTGGATGAATGTAGGAGGAAGTGGAAGCCTACCCGCCTGGACCTATAGAGCGGTAGCAGCGGTGGGTAGATGAGAGTACCCGAGAGGGTATGACATAACATTTACTATGCGGGAGGAAGCAGGGAAACCAGATTTTGCAGAATGTCATCATGGTTGTAAGTACATCTTTTTTTTTTATTGTGTAATCTTTTTACCTCCCCTCACACTCCGATGTCCACCTCTCCTTTGGGCCACCTAGTGCTTCCATTCCTCGGCTGTCCTCTTCTTGAGCTCCTCCCACACACACATCACAGCTGACCCCCAATGCGTCCCCAATGTATCCCATCGTTGGGCGGGTTCTCCTCCTCTGAGGGGGAAGGCACCAGATGGCGGGGAACCCCGGCACACTATTTTTCTATGGCCCGGGGGTGCTGCTGTGGTGAAGGATGCTCCCGGAGGTGCCAGGGAACATGGAGCATGGAGGCCATCATCCAGTGGTGCCGAAGCTGTTTTTCTGGCTTTCTGGTTGTCCCTCCTGCGCCGCTACATGTAGTACCCCCTGTCTCCACTGGGACACCACTGAGTGGGGCTTCCCACCACTCCTCCCAGGAGAGGAGAGCAGTCCTTTGGATGTTCAATCCTCTCCTTCCCCAGCCAGCCTCCGACGACTTGAGTCCTTTCCCAAACCCGGGTCGCCGGCGTGGTTCGAGGTGTGGCGTCCAGCTCCTCAACCCTCTGTAAGTACATCTTTTTTAATGGTGCTCAATGTTTAAAATATCCCATTCGAGGGTGTGGCTGATGCTAGGATTTACCCACGGCTGATGTGTTATTCGGTCCCAGAAAGACACCAGCCGTGGGTAAATCCTGGCATCACCCACACCCTCGAATGGGATATTGCTATTATAAATTAGGATTTTTTTTAATTAAATGTTGGTATTAGAGGTTTTATTAATCATTAGCAGTAAGTGATTGATATAGTGATTTATTGCTGTGAAGGAAAAAAAAACAGTTCATCATAGAACTGTAGTTGCTATTGGTGCCAGTTCTGAAACACTCGCAGAGGCTGGCTGGTCAAACATTCAAACTGTGGGGTGAGGTAAATGCTAAGGAGTGCTGTGAAACATTGTTTTTTCTAGAAAGGTTTTCAGAATGTTAGAAAAAATTGTGTCAAGCTCACTCTGGTCTATCAGTTTGAAGGAACATTCCATGTTTTTTTCCTTTTTAAATTTACCATGGTCGGTAGCAATGGTATGCAAGATGGCAGCAGAGGGCTTTGATGTTGCGTGTCAGAGGGATTCTGCTAGGGTATAGGGAAAGGGGGTGCAGCTTGCACTTTTTCCCATTGGGTACTAGCAGGATTTATACATTGTTAATCCTATTCAGCAACCAATCAGGAGCTAGCTTCTGTGTTACCTATTGTATTATTAAGTATATAATACTATAAAACCAATAAGGCATGATAGTAGATGTGTCATGGTGAAATAACAAAATATCTTACATATGTTCTACCAGAAACCACAGTACCTCACAAACAGTGATAACAGTGTTATCCCACCATGACTCACCATCTGAACTGCCTTGTCTCAGTTATGAAATATCTAATCTTTGCCCTGTGTACCTGCCTTATCCTATTTATGTAACTTCTAACTGTCCCAGTCAGCAAGGATGACAGGTGCCATAAAACATTTTGTTCCTGGACTATAAGCTAACAGTCTAAAAGCTTTCAATGATATATAGTACCATATGTAAAAGTGTGTGTTAGTGATTACTGTGTTGCATCAACATGTAACACATGCTAATATAGTGCAACAGAATATTTCAGTAATAATGCAAACACACCATGGAGTACTACTAAAGTAAAATCGCACAGTATACACATATAAAAGCATTTAATATTTGTTTCTTTCTCCTCATCCACCAAAGCCACCGTCCCTGCTTCCTCCCAACGCAGCTTGTACCACTCCTGGAAGGTGAGGACAGAGGGGTTCCAGTCGAGCAGCTGCTAGTGCTCTACTCTGCTGGTGAGTCACAATGATATAGTGGGGATCTGTCTTTGCATTAAAGGTCCAACACCTGCTCTTGCCTGCTGGCAGCATTGCCTGGCAGAGTCCGTGCAGCTACTCCATAGCTTTAGTTGGACTGTGGCTCTGCACTCAGGATCCACTACCTGGTCTGGGGTGGTGGGGGCATTGCCTGGCTGAGCCCGTGCAACTCCTCAGTGTCCTAACATGTCTGCAGCTGGTATCATGGAGGTATGCCATTGATGTCCATGGCTTTAGTTGGTCTGTAGCTCTGCAATCAGGATCCAGTACCTGGTTTGGGGGGGTGGGGGCATTGCCTGGCTGAGGCCGTGCAACTCCTCAGTGTCCTAACTTGTGTGCAGCTAGTATCAGGGAGGTATACCATTGATGTCCATGGCTTTAGTTAGGCTGTGGCTGTGAATCCAGTACCTGGTCTAGGGAGGTGGAAACATTCCCTAACTGAGGCTGTGCAACTCCTCAGTGTCCTAACTTGTGTGCAGCTGGTATCAGGGAGGTATACCATTGATGTCCATGACTTTACTTGGACTGTGGATCTGCACTGAGGATCCACTACCTGGTCTGGGGGGGGTAGGGGCATTTCCTGGTTGAGGCAGTGCAACTCCTCAGTGTCCTATCTTGTGTGCAGCTGTTATCAGGGAGGTATACTGTTGATGTCCATGGCTTTAATTGGGCTATGGCTCTGCACTCAGGACCCACTACCTGATCTGGGGGGGTTGGGGCATTGCTTGGTTGAGGCCGTGCAACACCTCAGTTTCCTAACTTGTGTGCAGCTGGTATCAGGGAGGTATACTGTTGATACCCATGGCTTTAGTTAGGCTGTGGCTGTGCACTCAGGATCCAGTTCCTGTTCTAGGGAGGTGGGGACATTCCTTGTCTGAGGCTGTGTAGCTACTCAGTGTCCTAACTTGTGTGCAGCTGGTATCAAGGAGGTATTGTACCACAATCCCCCAAGATGGTACAAATCTGCACCTGTACATTTGTGTATGCTAGCATAAGGTTCACAGTTTGAATCCCCCCAGAAATTGAGACTAAAGGTGATTTGGACCCACAAACAGACAGGAGGGTTACCCTGTCTGTTACCTGTTCACACTCTTGCGCTCTGAGGTTGGCACTGTGGGAGCAGAGGTCCTGATCTGCTAAGTGTGTTTGTGACAGATTTGGTTGGCAGCAGTGTGGACAAAATTGGTAACACAAGCTTTAACTGTTCAGTGTGTCAACTTAATACTGTACAGCTCACTTGCAAAATAAGGCAGAGATTTATTTTTAAAAAGGAAACAGAACTATATTTATTTATTTAGCTGTTTAACCAGGAGTAGCACACTAAGCTGAAAACTTTTTTACAAGAGCAACCTGGGAGCACAGGGAAGTTAAGTGACTTGCTCAGGGTCACACAGTATGCAAGTGGAAGCTGTGGGATTCAAACCCAGGTCTGGTCTGCTGGATGTCACCAGATTTGCAGCTCAGAGCCTTAAACCACTGTGCTATACTGCTTCGGTATATCATTTTACTTACAGACAAGTTCCTACCTGTTTTATTTTTTTTTTCAAAGTGCAAGTTAGAATAGCCATAGTTAGGGAAGAAGATGAATTCCAACTACAGCAGGCACACTGCTGACTACTTGAAGCAGTTGTGCAAGAACAAAGAAGTCCTGTACGAGGTGAGAGCCATCAAGCAGAACCTCGTGGATGCCCTGATGGCAGCAGATGCCCAGAGCATCGAGTCACAGACTGTGACTGTAAGTGACCAAACCTTGGGCATGGAGGGGCTAGCGGCCAGTGCAGTGTCCAGATCTGGTGAGGAGGGCAGCAGGGCCAGTGCAAGCAAAGGGCCACAGCAGCAGGGGAAGGTCACCAGCATTCTGAAGCCAGAAATAATCAGGCTGCAGATTGAGTTGTGCAGAATGGAGCTGGAGTTCCAAAGAGAAGAGAAGCGAGAACAGCAAGCCGCAGAGGAGAAGAGGGAGCAAGAACAGTGAGCTGCAGAGGAGAAGAGGGAGTCAAAACAGTGAGAGGTGGACCATGAAGAGCATGAGCACCAGAGGTGACATGAACTGGAGAAGTTACAACTCCAACCACCAGCATCAGAGCAGGTAAGTGGCTTGGATTTAACTGGAACTACAAGACTAGGTTACAAATTGAATTGCAAATTGATAGCTGAATTTAAAGATGGGGAGGATATAGAGGCCTTTTTAAATTCCTTTAAAAAAGTTTGTATTCAAGCAAAAATTCCTAGAGGGTCCTGGAGCTTCCAGCTATCCCTGCTACTTACCGAGAAAGCTCGGGATGCATTGGGTCAAATGGACAATGAGGACAGTAATGATTACAGCAAACTTATAGCTGCACTTTAAGAAAAGTTTGATTCAACTGCTGAAGCATACAGAGCTAAATTCTATAAGCTCAGGAGAAGAACTGACATGAGCTACGATGAGCTAGCCATGAAACAACATCAATGTTTAAAACTCTGGTGGGAGGGAATTGAAGCAAACTCTGTAGATACAATTTAAAATGTTATTTTGTTAGAACAGTTTTTTTGGGCATGCTCAATAGAGCTAAAAACATGGCTGGAGGACCAAGTTCCCAAAATAGTGCAAGAGGCTGCTGAACTCTTGGACCACTATGCCAAGAGCAGACCTGCTCTGAGAGTGAATGGGGTGGGTGTGGCAGTGCAGAAAGGGAAAAGCGCACCTTCAGGGCAACTAAAACCCTCACTGCCTCCACCGAAACTAGTTAGCCCTCGGTTTCAAAGAAAAGATTTCTCTGAAAAAAGAAATTAATGTTGGGTCTGTAAAGAAACTGGGCATATTGCCAGACAGTGTCCCAAAAGGACAAGCAATATGCAACATGGGGCTAGGAAAGAAGTGGGTTGTTTATGTGTCCCTGGAAGCATGCCTGTGAACATGAAGGAACACATGCACCCAGTCACGGTGAATGATGTACAGACACAAGGGTTAAGGGACACAGGGGCATTCCTGACATTGGTAAAAGGGGATCTGGTACAGCCTTATCAGCTTATACCCAATGAGTTTGTAACTGTACAAGACTTTACTGGTGAGGAGAAAACATTGCCCCTTGCTAGTGTTCTCCTAGACTGGGGTGAAACTGGGGGAACTGTGCAACAGGCGGCTGTAGCCAAAACTTTAGCAGTTGATGTCATCCTTGGTAACAATCTCAAACAGAGGATTGTGTGTGCAGTTACACATAGTCAAGTGGCAAGGGAAGATTGTAGTTTCCTAGACCCCACAGAAGCCATTGTGGAAACCACTGGGAGGCTGGTTCCCCAGCCTGTGTCTCCTGATATGGAGACTAATAAAAAAGGGGTAGAAATTTCCCCAGCAGCAGTTAATCACACAGCTATGGAGGGTTACTCTGAAGAAGGAGGGGTGACCAATTGTCTGAGGGTTAGGAATAACAGTGATCCTGAGTGCCCTGACGCTAGTGTTAGGGACCCTAGTTTAGAGACTGAAGGGGACCTGTCCCATGCCTTGGGAATGTGTAAGATGTTTGCAGCTGCTCAGAAAAGTGACCCTAGTCAAGAGAAGCTGAGGGCTTGGGCAGACTCTGACGGAGCACAGGGATGTGATGGTAAACATAAAGTTGATTGGGAAAACAGACTGATGTATACTCAGGCTGTGAAGACAGAGAGAGGGGTGATAGGCAGGCAACTTTTCATTCCCCAGGGGTACTGTGAGCAGTTGCTCAAGACTGCACATGATATTCCCTTTTCTGGTCATCTGGGAATCATGCACACTATGCAGCGGTTGGCCCAGAATTTCTATTGGCCCAACTTCACCCAGCAGGTGAAGGAGTATTGCAGGTCTTGTCACCGGTGCCAAGAAATAAGGAAGGCAGGTAAGAAAACCCAAGCTGCCCTAATTCCATTGCCCATAATGGAGGAGCCATTCCAGATGGTGGGAATGGATATTGTGAGGCATTTAAATACCCCCAGCTCCTCTGGGAAGAGGTTCATCCTGACTGTGGTGGATTATGCCACCTGGTGTCCAGAGGCAGTCGCCATATCCTCACTGAGGACAGACAAAGTGGCAGATAACTTACTTGGGATTTTTTCCCATGTTGGGTTTCCGCAGGAGGTTATCACCGATTGAGGGGGTTCCTTTATGTCAGACCTGATGAAATGTTTGTGGGAGAAGTGTGGGGTGGTGCAAAGGCACATGACACCTTATCACTCGCAAGACAATGGGCTTGTGGAAAGATTTAATGGTACCCTGAAATCAATGCTCCAAGCATTTGTTGAACAGCATGGGAGGGACTGGGAGAAATACCTTCACCACTTGTTGTTTGCATACAGGGAGGTGCCTCAAGAGTTGACAGTATTTTCTCTCTTCTAGCTTTTATATGGACACTGGGTACATGGGCTCCTAGACTTGATCCGAAAGAACTGGGAAGGCAAGCACACCACCCAGGGAACTCCCATAGTGGATTACGTCCTTAGGTTTAGGGAAAGGCTGAAGGATCTTAAGGGGGCAGCCCAAAGCACCCAGGCAGCTGCCCAACAGAAACAAAATGTGTGGTATGACCGCAGAGCCAGAGCTCGCTTATACATGGTGGGTCAGGAAGTCATGGTCCTTATTCTGGTCCAGAAAGACAAGCTGCAGGCTGAGTGGGCAGGACTGTACAAAGTAGTTAGGAATGTAAATGACGTGAACTACATCATAGAGTTACCTGACAGGAAACAGACAGAAATAATGCGCCATGTCAACGTGATGAAGCCATATGCTAATAGGACTGACATGGTGTTGACAGTATGTAGTTCTGGGGAGGGGACGGACAAAGGAGACCCCCTTCTGGACTTGCTGGAAGAAAGCAAGTGGGAGTCCTCTGTGGAGGCAGTTAAATTGTCTCCTCAGCTGGCCCCAGAAAAGACCCAGGAAGTAAGGGAGGTTTTAGCAGACTTTGCCCCACTGTTTAGCACCAAGCCTGGACTAACCCCCTTAGCAACGCACAAAGTGGAGACAGGGACACAGATGCCCATACAGCGGACAGCATATCGGTTGTCAGAGGCTGCCCAAAAGGACATTAGGAGGGAGATGGAGGAAATGCTGGATTTAGGGGTAATCCAGAGATCCCACAGCTCCTTGGCCTCACCCATAGTCCTTGTGCCCAAGTCAGATGGTTCTACTCATTTCTGTGTGGACTATCATGGACTGAATGTAGTCACGAAGTCAGATGCCCACCTGATGTCCTGGACGGACAAACTTCTGGACAAGTTGTGAGGTGACATACCTTACGACTATTGACCAGACAAAAGGGCATTGGCAAGTAGAGTTAATGGACAGAGCTAGGGAGAGGTCAGCCTTCATCACTCCGATAGGCTTATTTGCATTTAAGGTAATGCCTTTCGAAATGAAGAATGCCCCAGCCACTTTCCAAAAGTTGGTGAACCATGTGTTAAATGATGCTGAGGAGTATGCCGTGGCATACCTGGATGACATTGCCAACTTTAGTACCAGTTGGGAGGAACACCTGTCCCACCTTAGGGAAGTGCTGGGCAAGATACAGAGGGCCGGACTCACTGTCAAAGCTGAGAAGTACCAGATGGCCATGGCTGAAGTGGCATACTTCGGGCATGTTATAGGCCGGGGACAGCTCCATCCTAACCAAGTAAAACTAGAGGTGATCAAGGCATGGCCCAGATCAGAAAAGCAGAAGCAGGTCAGGAGTTTTCTAGGGACAGCAGGGTACAATAGGAAATTTGTACCCAATTACAGTGCCCTGGCTGCTCCCCTATCTGTCCTGGTAAAGAAAACAATGCCTAAGAAAATTACCTGGGAACCAGTCTGTGAAAAAGCCTTTACCAGACTGAAGGAGGCACTGTGCAGTACTCCTGTATTGACAAGTCCTAACTATAGCAGACCCTTTATAGTCCAGACTGACGCCTCAGATGTGGGTATTGGGGCAGTACTGAGTCAGACATCCAACTAAGGGAAAGATAACCCTGTAGTGTACCTGAGTAAAAAGTTACTTCCCAGGGAGCAGGCTTACTCTTCTGTGGAAAAAGAGTGTCTTGCCATAGTGTGGGCCCTAAAGAAGTTAGAGCCATACTTATATGGACACATTTTGAGGTACACACTGAGCACAACCCCCTGGTTAGGCTGACCCAAATGGGAAAATCTAATGGTAGAATATTAAGATGGAGTCTTGCCTTGCAAAGGTATGACATGATAATCTTACATAGGGCTGGAGCAACCAATCAGAATGCAGATGGCCTGTGACTAAACTGGGAAAAGGTAAGAATATACCTACGGTCATTTATAGAGTTTTAAGGGTTCATTTTGGAAGCATGGCTTGGTGGCCCCCTGGCATAAGATTGTATCGCAATCACCGAAGAGGGTACCAATCTGCACCTGTACATTTGGGTACGCTAGCATAAGGTTCACAGTTTGAATCCCCCCAGAACTTGAGACTAAAGGTGATTCGGACACACAAGCAGACAGGAGGGTTACCCTATCTGTTACCTGTTCACACTCTTGTGCTCTGAGGTTGGTACTGTGGGATCAGAGGGCCCGACCTGCTGAGTGCATTTGTGACAGGCTGCACCTTGTAGACAAACCACTGCAGCTGTGGTAAATCCTGATATCTGATGATATAAGAGGCACTGGAGTATATTGTGCCAATCTGAAAATAGCATTGAAGCATTTGTGACTGGCAAATATTGCTTGAGTGTGGTTTGTTACAGACCATGCAAGGTATGGGTAAACGTACAAGGACCCAGAAAGTATTGTTTCTTGTGCCTTATTGCTTAATTGACATACCCATTAGAAAGAGTATTCCTCTGTTTAACGCTTAACCAACAGGGCACAAGAAGCTGTGACCTATAGAAAGAATCAAAAACAACACATTCTGCTTACTTGGACATTTACCCATTCCTTGTATGTTCTGTAACAAACCACAGTCAAGCAAAATTTCCATTCACAAACACTTCAATGCCATTTTCAGATTAGCACAATATACTCCACCATCTCTCACACCATTAGATATCATTAGTTCTTCACTGTGTGAGGCACTTGACCTGACGCATTCCACCTAAGAACAGAGGTCACACATTCCAGATTAAAATACTAACCGCAGATAGAATCTTGTAACAGCAACAAATACCCAGTTAATGCTATGATGCCAGCCGTATTGCATTTCTTGAATCACCCACTTGGCATAATGGTATGCTACAGACTGTAAACACCAAAAGTGTTTTTCCAGGTCTGCATATCTATAACAAGTTGTTTCACAATAACATTGTTTTCTTCCCAATAATTAGACGTCATCATGTGAGTACCTGATTTCAACAGTTACAAATCTAATTACAGCTTTATTACTTGTTCTATATTCTTGAACTATTTTTTTCCACAGGTATAACACATAGTAATTGTAGCAGATAACACCATTGTACAATAGTACTGTTCATTTTCTAAAATGAAAAATTCCAAGTCAAAGCAGTCTTTCTCTGTATATATAAGGGATATGTGTGCTGCACCTGTGGGATAATCAACTTATTTGAACAGTAGCCTGTGACCTTGAGTAACTTCATGAGTGGTGAAGCCACAAGTGAGGTTTCGAGAGGTCACAGGCTACTGTACAAATAACTTCGTTATCCCACAGGAGCACCACACATATTTAATGTTTGCAACAGGACGTTTTGAGTTCAGTTTTGTTACATATTATTGTTTTCTTAAGTTCCTGTCCATGTTTTTTTCTCTTTGCCTGGTTCCTGTCTTTGGTTTGCAGGGTTGTTGTACTGTTAAAGAGATTAAAATGTATTTATTTTTTGTTAAGGGTGTTTGAATTTAAAATGTGTTTCTGGTTTGGAAGGGAGTTGGTTAGGTTGTGCATTTTGTGACTCTTTTGCACTGTGATAGCTTTGCTTATAAACAGCACTTTGAGAAGGTGAAAGTGAAACTGTGAGGCAGTACTACTGAGCAGGCAGCACACGTGGTGTTGCCTACTGATGAACTCTCCGTGTAGAGAAATGGGTGATGATGTGATCACTATGTAGATATCTTGAAGTCATCCACATAGTGATTATATCACCACCCATTTATCTACACAGTCACTCACATAACTGAAGTAATGTGTCAGTTTTTATTCTGACACCTGTTGCATAAATACTAATACCATAGAATGCAACATCAGGACCGTCAAATGAAAACACAGAGATCTGTACTAAAATCCCCAGACAAGCAACACTGCAAATCCCCCACCATAACTATACTTGCAATAGAACATGACCAACATATTTAGAGTAACACATCGCAAACCAAAGCATCATTTACACAATGTAAAAATTTCACAATTTCAATGACATAATACCCCATATACATGGCAATAACAAAACAAGCCATGAACTGTGCCTCACTGCATGCACTACATCTTTGTTTTTCCATTAAGATTTTATTGCAAGTATTTATTACAGAGAATACATCCAAGTAAACATACACATCCAATTGAATGAACATACAAACGTAACACAGATAACAGTTAGATCCATCCTCTGCCATGTTCCCAAAACTCCCCCCCCATCCTCCTCCCAGCCCAGCACAATACATCTTATTATGCCCCTTTATTCATGGGGAAACTCTTTCTAAACTATAATGAATAAATAGTGTAAAGGGGGCCCCAAATCTTATTAAACCTAGGGAGTTTATTCTGGAGGATAGCAATCATCCTCTCAACTCTGAGATTGGCAAGTAGTTCTTCTAGCCATTCAGTATAGCTGATCATGACTGGATCCTTCCAATGTCTGAGGACCACTTTTTTGAGAGATGCCGAGATTAAAGAAATATGGAACTTCCTGTTCCTAACTGGAATATGGTCTATGTCTCCTAATAGACATATTTCGGGTGTGAAGAGATCCTCCAAGCCTAATAACGGATCTATTCCATTTTTAATAGCTGTCCAAAGAGGTACTATCTTTGGACAACTCCAAAAAATATGTAACAGGTCCCCTTCTCCTTGATGACACCTTGTACAAGATGAGACCGCCACCCCCTTTAAACGCGCCAACTTCTGGGGAGAATAATAGATATTATGCAGTATTTTGAATTGCATCAGTCTCAGCCGGTCTTGAAGGATAAATTTATGACAGCTATGCCACAGAGCTGTCCAGTTAAGTTCCTCATTGGGGAAAACAGAGGCCCAGTAAGAACTCGAGGCCAAGTTCTGAGAATAAGCCCAATTAAATAAAATATTATATAAGTTGGAGACCGCATGAGGTAAACCTACCAAAGGCTTCAGAGTCCCCAGAAATTCTACTTTCGGAGTCTGAATTGGCGTATTGCTTAATTTGCTGAGGAATAGGTGACGAAGCTGATATACCTTGAAAATCGCAAAAGTTGGCAGTTTAAATTTGTTCAGAATCTCTGGTGAGGAAAGCACCTTTCCATCTAGAGAGAGAAAATCTTTTAAGCGGCAATCCCACGGCTGGGCAAGCCAGGTGACACTGAGGGGCTTACCTTCGATAAGAAAACGCGGGTTGCCCCTTATGGGTTGTGACGGGTCATTTAGATGATTGTATTTTAGAAAACCGCAAAGCTGTGAATGGGCTCTAACTGAGACCCCAATCAGAGACTTCTTAAGAGCAGGGGGCAGTAATTTAGGGTTAAGGTACAACAAGGCCTCCGGTGTAAGACCGTATTTCCGGATGAGGGATAACTCAATTTGTAACTATAAGGGAGTGTACGGTACTTGAGTTGAAGGGTCCATGTCCTGCTCCCATCTAAGACATTTATTGACATGACTCGCCCAAAAATAGAGAGCAAAATGCGGTAGCCTTAATCCCCCTAATGGTTTAGGAGCAGCTAACTTGTGGTAGGCCATCCTCGCTTTTTTGTAACCCCACACAAAACTGGCAATGAGCCCGTGAATTTTCTTGAACCATGAGAGTGGGAGTCAAATATTTAACATACTAAGGGGGTAAAACAACCGGGGGAACACATTCATCTTGACTAGATTTATCCTTCCCCATAAGGAGATTGGAAGCTGAGCCCATCTTTTCAGATCTAAGTCTATTATATGCACCAAAGACTCCAGGTTTAACTGACGCACTCGTGTCACACTCCTAGCCAGGGTGAGACTCAGATATTTGATGGATTCCGACTTCCAGGCTAATCCTAACTCTGTAATATCCTGTTTAAATACTTTCTTATTGAGAGGGTACACCACAGTTTTGTCTAAGTTTAATTTATAATTAGCCAACTGACTGTACTCCCTTATAGTTTTCAGTAAGGCCGGACTGGATACATTCGGGCGTGAAATATATACCAAAAGATCATCTGCATATGCAGTTACTTTAACAAGATTCTCTTGAACTTTAATGCCGACTATCTCCTTATTGCACAATATACTTCTTATAAGGGGCTCAAGATATAAATTAAAAAGGAAAGGGGACAAAGGGCATCCTTGCCTGGTGCCCATGTGCAACTCTAAAGGGTCTGATATGATCCCATTACATGAGATCCTGGCTGTAGGCTTTGGTAGAAGAGCAGATCCACTTCCGGAACACCTCTGGAAAACCAAACTTTTCCATTGTGGTTAACAAGAACCGCCAGTGGACCCTATCAAAGGCCTTCTCGGCGTCCAACGAGACCAGGGCCATAGCGGAACTGCTCTCCTTGGACGCCGAGAAGACATGTGCCAACATTCTCAGATGGTCGTTGGCTGACCTACCTTTCATAAAGCCGACCTGTTCCACTCCAATTAATTCAGGCAAAACTTTGTTTATCCGGTCTGCCAATAACTTCGCCAGAATTTTTATATCATAATTGAGCAGTGAAATAGGCCTATAGCTAGCAAGTTGTTCAGGGGGTTTATCTGGTTTCGGGATTAGGACAATAAGTGCCTCGAATAGAGACTGATCCATTACCTGGCAATTGAGAATAGACTGAAATAAAGAAATCAGCAGTGGGGAAAGCTGTTGGGAAAACAATTTGTAAAAGTTGGATGAAAATCCGTCCGGGCCCGGTGTTTTGTCCAGAGGGAGATCCCTGATGACCCGCTCAATTTCGTCTTGAGTAATAGGGGTAATAAGATACGCCTGTTGAGAGTCTTCAAGAGAAGGGAGATTCAGGCCCTCCAGAAAGGATAATATCCTCGTTTCGGTAGGGGGGTTTGCCATTGCACTATAGAGGGATTTAAAATATTGCCTGAATTCCTGTACTATCTCCTTAGAGGAAGTCCGAATCCGACCATCCTCCATGGACTGAATCGCTGGGATTATACGTGAAGATTCTAACTGCTTAATACGTCTCGCCAGAAGCCTACTAGCTTTTTCCCCTTGGTCCAGATAATTGGCCTTAGTTTTGATTAGTGCTAGTTCAGCTTGTTCCCCTAGTAACGTTAAATAAAGGTCATTCAATTTGACTAGCTCCTGTTTGTCCTTTTCCGTGGACTGGGGGGATAAATTAGCCTCCCTGAGTCTTATCCGAGTCACCAACTCTAACATGATTCTTTCCTTTTCTCTTTTCTTTTTAACCGCCTGACTTATCAAGATACCCCTCATAAAAACTTTAAACGCTCCCCAAACCATGTCCGGTCAGATATTATCCCTCAAATTATTCACAACAAAATCCTCTATTTGCGACGAGATGTATTTGACCGTGTTTTGATGTCTCAAAATTTGATTATTTAATTTCCACCTATTACCACTCTTGGGTAGGGATGAAAAGGAGACTGCTGCCGATACTGCTGCATGATCGGAGAGGGGCCCAGCCAGGATTTCAGTGCCCATAACCCCTGGAAGGAGGGTTTGAGAAAGTAATATATAGTCGATGCGGGAGGCTGTACCATGAACTTGAGAAATAAAAGTATATTCCCGAGACTTTGGATGGAGGACCCTCCAAACATCTGATAGGCCCAGTTGGGCCATTAATTCTTTCATAGCCCTATGAGCCAGTGAAAGACCTTGGTTAGAGGGTTTGGACCTATCAATTAAGGGATTTAATGCAAGGTTAAGGTCCCCACCCAAAATCATAGGGACTTGCACAAAGGGTGCTAACACCTCCAGCAATTGTACAAAAAAAACCTGTGTATCTGTATTAGGGCCATAAACAGATCCCACCAGGATCTCTGTAGTTTGTAATTTCCCTCTAACAAGAATATACCTACCTGCATTGTCCTGAATGACCTGAAGGGGGGTGACGGGACAGACCTATGCACTAGTACCATTACTCCTCTACTTTGTGTATTGCCTTGTGAAGCGAAGACTAGCCCCATTTGTAATCGTCTCATGCTAGTACTCTCGGAATGAAGCAGATGTGTCTGTTGCAAGAACACTATATCTGCTCTTAAAACACTTAGATGCTTTAGTATTCGGTATTGTTTGAGTTTCTGTTGTGCCCCTTTAACATTCCAGCTTAGGAATTTAAGAACTCTATGTGATGCCATGCCCCATAATAGTAACATGATGCAATGTCCTACTGGGCATTAACTGTCTCTCCCATCTTTTAGTCTCAAAGTCTTGCACTCTCCTTCCCCCCCCATTTCCCTAGCCAAACAAAGCCCACCAACAAAATACCTATCAACCCAAACCTAAACCCAACTCCCTGCCAATCCCTCCCTTTGAACCCACCCACATTATCACGGCCCATGACACCAGCTCGCCCCGCTGTTTCCTCTCCCGCTCTGCCACCCCCCTGCTCTCCACCGATACTGAACCATTGTATACCCTTACCCCTGCTAAACTTTAAATGAAATGCCTAGGAAAGCACTCAACATTCTTTAACTATCAACAGTCTGAGAACCATAAACTAAAAACAGTGAACTAAAGCCTGGGCCTTCCTTACAAATGCCTCGTTACACCCAGACCTGTATCCCTTAGGGCTATTATACTTTCCGGGCAAGCCTGTGTCCGCTACTACAACTCATTCTACCAAGGCATACCCGGACGAGGAACAGTCCCGTAACTAAAAGGTTTGGGATTAGACCTATAAAGCAGATACAGCCCTCCTAATAATAACCACTTCCCACCCTTGTTATCTTGAGGCTGCCTGAGCACAGTTCACGCCCGCGTTCCTGACCATAAGGGAAAGATTTTAAACAGAAAAGGGACGAAAACTTTCATCCCATGGTTACAGCACCTGAATATGCATGAGACAAAATGAAAGTAAAGGGATACACAAAAATAGGACTCTGGCTCCCTCTAATTGTGAAACCGTGATAATACAACAAACAGAGAATAGAGAAATCCATAAATCAAATCCTCTTCAGCAGCTTCGAGTCCCACTACTGACATCGCTCCTTCCGGCTACTGTTTCTCCTGTACATCGATCCTAAGGATGCCCCCAACTACAATACAACTAGTCCAGTCTTTTGAACACCGCTAATATTTTAGTTGGACTCTTCAGTGACAAAGCTCCGAAACCCAACTTCTCAGGTAGATATTATACTTCCGAGGGCACAGTTTCTTGATATGTAAGGGTACAAACGAAAAATTCAGACAGTCACAGAAGGACCTCCCTTGATAGTCCTTTACAACGCAAACTGGAAGGAGAAAACAGCCCCCCTCTATTGGGTAAACAACAGAAACAGCCCAAAAAGTCCTTTAACCTTTTTGAATTAGCAGGTTTATTTCACAGGGAAAGCAAGCAAAATTCTCACTTGGGCTTGAATAAGCTGGGTAGCGCAGATTGAAGTGCAGCTGACGCCAATTCCAAATCTTCATAAGCCTTCCAGCTATCAGCCGTGAAAATGTGTAGCTTGGCCGGATAAGACATTCTAAACTTGATGCCCGCCACAATTAGTTTGGACACGAGCAGGTGAAAGGTGGCCCTCTGTTGCCGGACAGATAAGGGTAGATCTTGAGCTACCCTAAGGCTTATTCCCTCCCATTGTAAATCTTTAGCCTCCTTAACTTTCTGAAAAAATAATTGTCTTTCTTGGTAATTTAGAAATTTAGCCAGAAAGATACGGGGGGGGGTGCGCCCTGCGGAGAGTCGGTCGGAGGGCACAGTGCGCCTCTCTCGATACTATAGCAAGGGCCGGCGAGAGGGCCTGCAATTTTTCACACTTTTGAAAGAACTTCACTGGGTCCCTCCTTCCTCCTTTCCAGGTAAGCCAATTAAAACAACATTGTTACGCCGGCTACTGCCTTCGAGATCCTCCACCTTCGAATCCAATTTTGTAATGCGGTGGTTTATGTGTGCAATCACTGGGTCCATCTTAACAGCTCGGCTCTCCAGGGATCTAACCCTCGCTTCATTATCGGAAGTTTTCCTTGCCAGATCATCCAAAGCAGAGGTGATGTTTTTTATTTCAGAAGCCATTTCAGCCATTTCTGCCTTGAAAGGATGAAATTCCTCCAGGAATCTTGTAACGGTCAGTGGCTCCTCCCTTCCAGAACCAGGGCTCTTGGGCTGAGAATGCTGCTGCGATGAGGCCCGTGATTTCTTCGGGGCCTTCTCAGGGGTTGCTGGTGGGGTATGTTTAGGAGGGGCCTTTGGCATTTCTGCTTCCATCGGCATTTCTAGGAGATGCTCCAATGTATCCAGGCTAAAGATGTTCCAATCTGAGTGTAAATTCCAATGGAATATGCAGAATATAGTGATTTTGAGCAGGGGTTAGGCAGAGCTCTTTGAGAGTGCAGCTAGCAAGAGTACTGCATCACGTGACTCCCCCCTGCATGCACTACATCTGATACAGAAAGAGATCCCATGACCCCCCCAGAAAGTCAGAATCTTCACAAACATCAACTTTTAATTGCTTCTACTGTTCTCTTATCATTATCACATACTGCACCTTTTGAATTGCAAACCAGGTTCAATTGCACAGTTGCACCCAACTCACTTGATTCTACAAAACACGATCAATTAGAATGTCTACCACCACGTGAACAATATCAATCACAATATTATTTACTATCACACGATAACTGAATATATTAACTTATAAGAATTGTTCATGCATTTCAGTAACATATTATTTCTGTTCTTTATCCACCAACATCAAATCATGTGAAAAAAAATTTGATTACAGTAAGGAACCTTCCATCTCTGTAACTATGAACAGCTACTTTTGCTTGTAGTTTACCATTTCGTCACCTGCATGTCTTTGTAGAGCACACATGCTATAGTTACAGTACCTACCCACAAGATTCCGCCTCCTCCATGGCAATGCATGTTAAATGTACTAAAATGTGCTTGTATGATATCCTGCATGATAATCAAAATGTTAAATAGAAAGAAATGAAAATACAGCCTTGTAATCATCAAACCCCTATTATATAAAATGGATATGTGATGGTTAGTTATGTGACAGCTGAATATCAGAACTCTTGGCAAGTGAGCTCAGGGTTCAATCACTCATGGCTCCACCACTCATGATAACCTCTGAGCTCACTTGCCACTCGTGCTGATATATCAGCTATCACATAAGTAACTATAGCATATCCCCTTGTAATCACATCAATTCTATCAGCAATGCACATTGTTAATTACACTATTATGAAATCAAGACAGCTATACTAATCAAGCATAGATGTAAATACAGTGGCTCTATCCATAAATTAAAAATATACTTCAGTACAGTACATTAACTTAACAGTGCAGAACAGCTCAGTTTTCTAATACGTCTCTTGTTCTTATTTTCTCTCCACAGAGTCGCTTGCTGTTCTACAAGCCATCAACAGTAATCTCAGCTGGCTGCTGGAGGCCATGGAGGGTGGCAACAGGGCAGCAGTCCAGCACGCCCATGTCACTGCAGCAAAATTAGATAAGATAATTGAACAAAACAGTGACATTGTTGATTTGCTGCAGCGACATGGGCGTGTGGGGCATGAGGTCTTAACTGCCACTCGTGGTCTCGAGAGTAGCAACAGAGGCCTCACCAAAGCCATCACCAGCCTCCAGGAAATGGAAGAGGCCTCTGTTGCATCTCTTGAGACCATCCACGGCCTCATGGTGTGGCTGGCTGAGAATCAGCTGGAGGCCACAGAGGTGATTCACCACCTTCTCCGCCAAGACTTGCAGCACCCACAGGTTGACCCACCCTCAACAGCTCATAAGCAGCAAGAGCCCCGCGAAGGTGACTCTCCCATAACACCACCAACAACAACAGACGAGAGGCACCAAGTCCCACCACCAGCTCCTGCACAGTCTTCCTCTTCCTCCTCATCACCTACTCCCCAAGGCACAACAGCCTGAATGGCTAGCACTTCCCTGCCACTCTTAGCTCTATATATATATATATATATATATATATATAAATATATTTTAACTTATTTATTTAATATATGTTTTATTTATTATACCTTATATCCCCCACCCTGTGTAAATAAACACTTTTATTTATGTTACTGCTTTAATTTAATATATGTTATACTTATTATCCCTTTGATCACCCATCCTGTATGAACAAACACTTTTATTTATTTTACAAGTTTTTATACAACCCTGAATAAAACATATTTTTTTATTAAATTGTAAATTAAAACAATATTTTAAGTAAAAAATTATTCTTTTACAATCATATATTTGCCTCCTTGTTATAAATACTATAACTTGTGTTCAGCTGCTATCACAAAGGTATATCATTTATGTTTACAGCTTTAGTTGTGATGTGCCTCTGCACTCAGAATCAAGTACCTAGTGTTTGTGAGGTCGGGGGGGCACTGACTCCATACAAGTGTACCTGGTCTAGGCTGGTGGGGGCAATCCCTGGCTGGGGCAGTACAACTGCTCAGTGTCCTAACTTGAATGCAGCTGATATCAGGGACCTATACCGTTGATGTCCATGGCTTTAGTTGGGCTGTGGCTCTGCACTCAGGATCCAGTACCTGGGCTGGGGAGGTGGGGGCATTGCCTGGCTGAGGCCATGCAACTCCTTAGTGTCCTAATTTGTGTGCAGCTGGTATCAGGGAGGTATACTGTTGATGTCCATAGCTTTAGGTAGGCTGTGGCTGTGCACTCAGGATACTGTACCTGGTCTGAGGGGGTGGGGCTTTATCTGGTTGAGGCCATGCAACTCCTCAGTGTCCTAACATGTCTGCAGCTGGTATCAGGGAGGTATACCATTGATGTCCACAGCTGTAGTTGGGCTGTGGCTCTGCACTCAGGATCCAGTACCTGGTCAGGGAGGATGGGGGCATTGCCTGGCTGAGGCCATACAACTCCTCAGTGTCCTAACTTGTATGCAGCTGGTTTCAGGGAGGTATACCATTTATGTCCATGGCTTTAGTTGGGCTGTGGCTGTGCACTCAGGATCCAGCACCTGGTCTGGGAGGGGTTGGGGCATTGCCTGGCTGAGGCCGTACAACTCCTCAGTGTCCTAACATGTATGCAACTGGTATCAAGGAGGTATACCTTTGATGTCCATGGCTTTAGTTGGGCTGTGGCTCTGCACTCAGGATCCACTACCAGGTCTGGGGGGTGGGAGCATTGCCTGGCTGAGGTTGTGCAACTCCTCAGTGTCCTAACTTGTGTGTGGCTGGTATCAGGGAGGTATAACATTGATGTCCATGGCTTTAGTTGGGCTGTGGCTCTGCACTCAGGACACAGTACCTGTTCTGCGGGGATGGGAGCTTTGCCTGGCTGAGGCCGTGCAACTCCTCAGTGTACTAACTTGTGTGCAACTGGTATCAGGGAAGTATACCATTGATGTCTATGGCTTTAGTTGGGCTGTGGCTCTGCACTCAAGATCCAGTACCTGTTCTGGGGGTGGGGGCATTGCCTGGCTGAGGTCATGTGACTCTTCAGAGTCCTAACTTGTGTGCAGCTGGTATCAGTGAGGTATACCATTGATGTCCATGGCTTTTGTTGGGCTGTGGCTCTGCACTCAGGATCCAGTATCTCATCTGGGGGGGATGGGGGCATTGCCTGCCTGAGGCCATGCAACTCCACAGTGTCTGAACTTGTGTGCAGCTAGTATCAGGGAGCTTTAGGTGGGCTGTCACTCTGCACTCAGGATCCAATACCTGGTCTGTGGGGGTAGGGGTATTGCCTGGCTGAGGCCATGCAACTCCTCAGTGTCCTAACATGTGTGCAGCTGGTATCAGGGAGGTATACTGTTGATATCCACAGCTGTAGTTGGGCTGTGGCTCTGCACTCAGGATCCAGTACCTGGTCAGCGGGGGTGGGGGCATTGTCTGGATGAGGCCATACAACTCCTCAGTGTACTAACTTGTGTGCAGCTGGTATCAGGGAGGTATACTGTTGATGTCCATGGCTTTTGTTAGGCTGTGACTCTGCACTCAGGATCCAGTACCTGGTCTTGGGGATGGGGGCATTGCCTGGCTGAGGCCGTACAACTCTTCAGTGTCCTAACTTGTGTGCAGCTGGTTTCAGGGAGGTATACCATTTATGTCCATGGCTTTAGTTGGGCTATGGCTCTGCACTCAGGATCCAGTACCTGGTCTGGGTGGGGTTGGGGCTTTGCCTGGGTGAGGCCGTACAACTCCTCAGTGTCCTAACATGTATGCAACTGGTATCAGGGAGGTATACCATTGATGTCCATGGCTTTAGTTGGGCTGTGGCTCTGCACTCAGGATCCACTACCTGTTCTGCGGGGATGGGAGCTTTGCCTGGCTGAGGCTGTGCAACTCCTCAGTGTACTAACTTGTGTGCAACTGGTATCAGGGAAGTATACCATTGATGTCCATGGCTTTACTTGGGCTGTGGCTCTGCACTCAGGACACAGTACCTGGTCTGCAGGAGTGGGAGCATTGCCTGGCTAAGGCCATGCACCTCTTCAGAGTCCTAACTTGTGTGCATCTGGTATCAGGGAGGTATACCATTGATGTCCATGGCTTTAGTTGGACTGTGGCTCTGCACTCAGGATCCAAAACCTGCTCTGGGGGCATTGCCTGGCTAAGGCCATGCAGCTGCTCAGTGTCCTAACTTGTCTTCAGCTGGTGACAGGGAGGTATAACATTAATGTTAATAGCATTACTTTGGATGTGCCTCTGCACTCACAATCCTGCACCTGGTGTTAAGGGCTGTGGGACACTTCCCAGTTGAGAGCATGCAAGTACTCACTGTCCTTACTTATCTTCAACTATTATCAGAGAGGTATAAAATGAATGATTCTGCCTAACATCAAGTACAGGTATTCAATATCATATGTATTGGTGGGAACACATATTGCTGGTAGTGCAGGGCTCTTTTTGTGCACTTCTCACTAACATCGCACTGCAACTACTGAAAATCATACACATTGGTGACAGCACATGTTGGTAGAAGCGCGGGGCCCTTCAGGCCCCACGCTTCCATAACTTGTCCATTTATGCCTAACATTACAGTACAAGTACTAAATATCATATGTATTGGTGAGAGTGCATAATGCTGGGAGGGTGGGGCCCTTCAGGCCCCATGCTCCCACCATCTTGTACACTTCAGCCTAACATCACACTGCAACTACTGAATATCATACATATTGGTTGGAGCACACATTGGTGGGATCACGGGGCCCTTCTGGCCCCACACAACCACCAACTTGTCCATTTCTGCCTAGCATCACAGTACAAGTACTAAATCTCATATGTGTTGGTGGGAGCACATATTGCTGGGAGCGCTGTGCCTCCCACCAATTTGTCCACTTCTCTCTAACATTGCACTGCAACTACTGAATATCATACATATTGATGAAAGCACATATTGGTGGGAGCGCGGGGCCCTTCGGGCCTCACACTCCCACCAACTTGTCCACTTCTGCCTTTGGGCCCCGTGCTCCCTCCCACATTGCCCAGCACTCCATAACCACATACATCTGCCATACATTTTTAACTTTCCTATACCTTATCATGAAATCTTCCTACTCACCTAAATATATGCTCACCATGCCTTTCACAACGCTCAGAAATGTTTTCCCAGTAACTATTATGAACATGCACCACAACTCATCAACTGTAACTGGCACCAACACAAAAACTGACACAATCCAAGATCTATGATGACTCTTTCTGCATACCAAATGTCAAGCAAATCATGCAAATGGTTCAAAAGTTACTGAAGTGAAACTAACCAAATTTTCATTTGTTGGAGTGGAATAATTCCACACCTGTTTACATTTCACACACCTAACCACTGAAAAGCATTTTCATGGCAGTAAGGCTAGCTATCCTACAAATTTGAAGCCACTAGCACAATGCAGAATGCTATCCACAAAACATTAATTGCATCATACAATATCTCCACAGCAAATTAATTTTCCGACACATAAACATCATAATTCACATCTACAGGACATCCCCTCAACACCCTTTAAATTTTCAAGTTAAAAGACCAAACCATTTCTGAGATATTTAATTTTAAATTTTGTTGCACCTTTAAAAATTCTTTGATCGTGGGAATCGACCGCGAATTCGCGATCAAAGAGAAAAATCTTTGATCGTGGGGGGGGCAACTTCAAACTCTTATAACTCTGAAATGGAACAACATTTGTTCACCAAATAAACACTGGCATGTTTCTTAAACAAAGGGCTTTCTACATAGCTTGTTTCAGATAACTCGATTACACAGTGGCTGTGCTATGTACCATGGAAGGCAGTGAGCAAAAATAGCAGAAACTGCATTTTTGGTACTTCTCTGCACAAAAAACGTATACACTAATGAAACAGAAATTGGTAAATGAAGAGATATACCATGTCAGTGCATGTATACCAAATATTATCTAAATATCTTCAACAGTTCCAGAGCAGCACAAGCAGAAAAGTGCACTCAAGTGGTGAAACATTTGTCAACAGAGCAATATTTTCTCGTGAAATCTTTAAACAACATCACAGGCCAGCACCCATGTATACAAAACAATCTGAAGTCAGTCAAATACATCCTTACTTCACATCAAAAGATGACAAAATCAATGTTTTCACAATACAAGCAGGTATATTTTCCCATTATTAACTATAGTGACAGACCCCCCAAAAAGCATTACATTAGAACAAAGCAATATTTTTTAATGAAATCTTCAAAGGACACCACCAAAACCCAGCACTCATGCATACAACCCAATCTGAAGTTACTCAAATGCATTCTTCAACAGCTGCTGCCACCAACACATCCATTTCTGCCTAACATCACAGTACAAGTACTAAATCTCATATGTATTGGTGGGAGCACATATTGCTGGGAGTGCGGGGCCCTTCGTTACCTCCTAAACAACTTGTCCATGTCTGCCTAACATCACACTGCAACTACTGATTATCAGATATATTGCTGGGAGCACGTATAGGTGGGAGCGAGGGGCCGTTTGTGCCCCACGCTCTAACCAACTTGTCCATTTCTGCCTTACATCACAGTACAAGTACTAAATATCATATGTATTGGAAGGAGTGCATATTGCTGGGAGTGCAGGGCCCTTCAGGCCCCATGCTCCCACCAACTTGTCCATTTCTACCTAACCTCACAGTACAAGCACTAAATCTCATACAGTATGTATTGGTGGGAGCACATATTGGTGGGAGCTGGGCCCTTCAAGCCCCATACTCTCCAACCTTGCCACTCTTCTAACATCACATGCAACTACTGAAAATCATACGTATTGGAGTATACAGCTGGAGTGCAGGCCTTCAGGCCCCATGCTCCCACCAACTTGTCCACTTCTGCCTTTGGGCCCCACTCCCACATTGCCAAGCACTCCATAACCACATATGTCTGCCATACATTTTTAGCTCTCCTACACCTTATCATGAAATCTTCCTACACAACCAAATATATGCTCACCATGCCTTTCATAATGCACAGAAATGTTTTCCCACTAACTATTATGAACATGCACCACAACTCAACAACTGTAACTGCCACTGACACAAAAACTGACACAATCCAAGATCTATGATGACTCTTTCTACATACCAAATTTCACGTAAATCATGCCCACGGTTCAAAAGTTACTGAAGCAAAATGAACAAAATTTTCTTTCGTCAGAGTGGAATAATTCTGCACCTGCTTACATTTCACACACTTAATCACTGAAAATTACCTCCATGGCAGTAAGGCTAGCTACCCTATAAATTTCAAGCCACTAGCACAATGCAGAACGCTATCCGCAAAATGTAAACAGCATCACACAATATCTCCACAGCAAATTCATTTTCTGACACCTAAAAATAATAATTCACATCTACAGGACATCTCCTCAACTCCCTCCAAATTTCAAGTTAAAAGACCAAACCGTTTCCAAGATATTTAATTTTAAAGTTTGTGCACCTTTAAAAATTCTTTGATCGTGAGAACTGACTGCGAATTCGTGATCAAAGATCATCTTTGATTGTGAGGGGACATCTGGTCATGTAATTTTGTCTCTCTGGTCCCTTCCAGAGACATCTGGTCCAGCAAACATCTGACCATCTCCTCCTGCCCACAAATGAAGCTCAGATCAAAGAATTTACAGGCTCATGACCAAAGAATTTGCAGGCTTGCAATCAAAGAATTAAAAACATTAAAACTCCATTTTTGACACAATTACATTAAACCACAGGCATGGCTCAATAGAGGACACCCCTGAGCAAAACCCATCCTAGTTTGACTTCACAAGTCATCCCTGGGCTGAGATATTTGATTTTAAATCAAATGGCCATCTCATCCTCCCTCATGAACGAAGATGCGATCAAAGAATCTTGAGATCAAAGAATTTGCAGGCTCATGATCAAAGAATTAAAAGTTTAAAACTCTATTTTTTTACATAAGTACATCAAACCACAGGCATGGCTCGATAGAGGGAAGTCCCCTGAGCAAAACCCATCCAAGTTTTACTTTAGAAGTCACCCCTGGGCTGAGATATTTGTTTTTTTCCAACCGCGGTCATCACGATCAAAGATTCTTTGATCACAAGCCTGCAAATTCTTTGATCATGAGGAGTGACCAGATGGCCAAAGCCCCATTCTTCTTTTGCAAAATAACCATATAAATTTTCCTATAGACTTATAATGGGAGCTAAAAAGTTGAATAACTTTTGAATGGATTAATATTTTTTCACTAAACAAAAAGTGGCATATTCCTTGTCCCACACTCTTTCTATGTGCCAGGTTTCAGAACAGCATGCCACACAGCGGCCGTGCAGCACCACGGACAAAATCCAAAAAACTGCCCACAAAAGTGGCAAAAAGTGCATTTTTTAGTGATTCACTGCACAAAAAAAAATATGTCTGACTGAAACACAATTTGGCAGATCAAGAGACCTATCATGCATACCAAATTTCATGTAAATCCATTGAACGGGTCCAAAGTTATTAACGAGCAAAATTTTAAGTTTAACATTAAAGGGCCTTCATGATCCTAACTATAGGGGCGCAACTACGCCTATTTTAAATATATATATATATATATATATATATATATATATATATATATATATTTATTTATTTTATTTTTAGTGTTTGTTAACGGGTAAGTGCACTAGCAAAACTGACTATTTTCAGGCACGACCTGGGAAGTACAACAGGTAAATACAAGCAGAATAGCGATTCTAGAGAGCAATTACAGTATAGACAGATGTAGGGTTACATTCCATGTCATCAGAAAATACAGAGGAAAAAATAATACCTTTACATAAGTGCTGTACACATCTACGGTAGTATATGAGGTGAAAGGAGTAACACAAGTAGGAGCAAGAGGTAAAATGAATAGGGTATGCAAAAGGAAGACAGCATGTTGGGGGTAGAGAAACATGTAGAGAAAAGTAATGGGAGGAGAGGGAGAGAAAATAGGGATGGGGTAATCAAGTGTGGCTAAAGCAAGTGCAGGTGTCAGCCAGAGATAAGTAAAGCCTCAGCTCCCTTTTGAAGCAGAGATGAGACTTAGTCAGCCGCAAATCTGGGGGAAGAGAGTTCCAGATTCGAGGGGCAGAGTGCTGGAAGGCTGTGGTATCTTTGAAGGTGTGGCACCTAGGTACGTGGAGAAAGGATTGATCAGTCGAGCGCAGGCTATGGTTGGAGTTTTGGGGAACAAGCAGTGCAGCAAGTGAAGATGGGGTGTTCAGACGAAGAACAGAATCAATGAGTGAGCACAGAACATATTTCCTATGAGCTGAGGGGGAGAGCCATTTCAAGTCCTTTTATAACTGGCAGTGGTGCGTAAGGTGAGGAGACAAAGAGACATACCTACAAATGTTGTTATACATTACATCCAGCTTATGAAGGGAAGTCTTAGGTGCTGAAACAAAAATGGGAGAACTGTAAGTAAGGGCAGGGAGCAAGATCCCCCTAGCAATGGCCAACTTAGCAGAAGGTGTAAGCACATAGCTACTCTTATAGGTTACACCCAGTTGTGAATTAGCTGCTTTGCAGGCAGATAGAATATACAAGTTGAAATTGAGGATATATGATATGGATGAGAGTGAGATAGCAGAAATATCCCCACAAGCTGCCATTGAACTCTTGATATCCCATGAGTGGCAAAGCCACTAGTGAGATATCTAGAGTTCAGTGACAGTGAGTGGAGATATTTCTGCTATCTCACTGCCACTCATGTCATATTTGATTTATACAACAATTGTAGGTCTCTCTTTTTTTCAGTTTTAGTTATTTTCATTTGCTTGGTGCAGAAAGTGGAAACATTTTTAAGTTGTACTGTTTTCTGCCAATTACAAAAAAACTAAAAGGTATCTGTAAATGAAACACCACTCATTTAGTAGATCTTTTTGTGCTGAACACATTTTGTGCTCACAGTACCATGCTATCGTTTTTTGTTTTAAAATTATTTGCATTTGTTTGTTGAAAAAGTGAAAAGAAAATACATTTTCTGCTGTTTATTTGTTAATTGTAGCGGGGATTCTCCATTTGTGCCTCTACTTGCTTTGGGGTTTTTAAGTGCAATTTGCACTTAAACCCCAACAAAGCAAAGCAAAGTCACAAATGGTGAATTAGGGGTTATTTGGGAAAATTATGCAAAGTGCTATGGGGAGGGGGCAAAATTGCCAACTTTGAGTCAATTTCACCCGTGTAGTAAAACTTCACTGCATCTCTAGAGGCAATATTTAATTTTCACTGGGTTCCCACATTTTTTACCCCAAACTTCCAAGTTTTTTTTTTTTTTTTTTTTTATGACCTGACAATATGATCAAGACAGGTATAATTTTTAAATTCCCATCTGAAAAGTAATTTGACATTGCAACTGTGAAAACAAGTTTCAGATGGGGATTTGAAAAATGACAGCTGTTATGATCAGGAGGTGGGGTAACACAGTGGATGTCATAAATATCAGAGGCCAAAATCTGTAAAAATAAAATTAGGAGTAAACGTTGGAACAATTCAACATTTCTTCATAACTTTGTTGTTCTTTCACATTTTGACCCCAAATTTTCAACATAGCCTTCTTATGACCCCACCTCATGAACAAGGGCAGAGAAAAGTTTCAAATCCTACCTGAAAGGTGATTTTGCATAGTGACCATGAAATCACCTTTTGGGGCAGATTTGCATATTTTGCATAATTTCATCATATTTGTTCATAAGGTGGGGTTCCAAAACTTTTTGTAGTGAAGGAAATGCTCAACCCTTTGTAACCTTTTTTTATTTAATTAATCAACATCCATTTTACAATATTTTCAATCTGTTTTCGTACAATTTTCAGTTTTTGCTTCAAAACTGTCTTTTCTTATTCTTCAGGGAACATACCTGCTTCTGTTTGTCTCTGTACTGCCTGCAATTGTTTTTAAAGTATCTATGAATACTATCCTTTGGTGAGTGAAAATTAATAAAATGGGGTGGTATAGTTATTAAATGAACTGGGAAATGCCAGCTAAACCATGGAAACATAAACTGAATGTAGTTTAACCTTTACAGGGAAAAAGTTTAACAGCGCAGCAATAAACAAGGCAGCCCAGAAGTGGACTATTTGCAAGTTAACGTAATGAACTGCAGTCTCACGGAATATAACCCTTAGGTGAGTGAAAAGAATCAAAATGGGTTGTTACAAATATAAGATGGACTGGGAAATGCCGGCTAAGCAATGCAAATTTATACTGAACCCATTGTAAGTTTTAAAGGAACGAGTTACTCAGGACTTCCACAAGAATTAGAAATATGAAATCCCAGTGGGGGCTTGGAGATTTACATTAAAAATGTAATAAATATCATTTAAGTTAGAGGAAGCTTAACCTGTCCCCCAATTTCTATCTAATTAGAGAGGGGTTAAATTGAAAAGGCTCTGGGCACAACCAAATTTACAATAAACAAGTTACTTTAAAACAATTAAAGGCAGCACAGAGACAAATAGAAGCAAGTATGTTCCCCCTGCAAGAAATACGTTTGAATCATTTATATGTAGATTAACTGTGAGAACCTTGATTATAATGTTTCTTTTTGCATTTATTCACACAGCCTGTTTTAAGTTCTGATGAAGAGACCAGCTGGTTCTGAAGTGTTAACATGTTTGAAAAATGATTCTAAGTGTACTTTTTATTGAAGAATAAGGAAAGACAGTTTGAAGCAAAAACTGAAAATTGTATGAAGAAAAATTGAAAAGACTGTAAAAAGGATGTTGAATAAATTAAAATAAGGTTACAAAAGTTTAGCATTTCCTTCACTACAACATTTTATCAATTTCTACAGAAAGTACTCCTTAATATTTCAAAAAACATTATAGAGATACAGAAAAAAGGAGAGGAAAAGCAAAAGGGGACCCTGGGAGACAGTACAAACATTACTAGGGTCTCAAAAAGGTGATGTTGAAAATTTTGGGAAAAAATATTATAAAATGACCAAGTTATGAAGACAAGTTCAAAATCCATTGAACTACATTGAATCATGTACCTGATTTCCTCATTTCTCAGTCTGTCATTGAAGAGTGAAGACTTGTCTCTGGCCCAGAGAGATTATGGCGCTGGACCCCCTTGTAGGTAAGGAAAGGGTGTGGAGTAGTGGGCACTGAGTGGGAGGGTTGAGTATAGAGAGAGTTAATGATGATGGTGTGCTGGTGGTGGCAACAGATATCAATGGACAATTTTCTTTTATACAGGATATATCAAAATAAAAAAGACTATGAGAGATGGTTTTCCTTATTTCATGTACTGACACTGGGGATTGAGGACCTTGGTGTTGTTGTGATGTTTGGTCATACTGGGGGTGGGCTCTTCAGTGTTGCACAGTGAAAATGGTCAGGGTGAGGAGGTACTAGCTAGTACCAGGGACTGAGCATGGTTTCAGGTGGTATGGGCACAGGCAGTAGGGCACCACAAAACACAGCGCTTGTGGGGGGGGCACGGACCACAAGAGCACACCTACCAACAGAGCACCATTACAAGAGGACATCCGGCGCCCAGAGTATGAGAGCAGTGCCAGCAAGCAGAATGCCAGGAGGTCATGATGCCTGCACAGTGGGAGCATGTACAGCTATGGCACACCCAAGGCACCAAAAAGGAACTGCCAGCGGGAAAGGGGAAGCCCCGGGACCGGAATGCAGAAAGGCACAGGTCTGGAATGGGTAAACAGCGGCAGGCACACTGCAACAGCAGACCACTACAGCAGCCATAACCAGACATGTGGCTACATTGGACAGCCTGAACAGCTGCAGGGGCCAGACACCAGTTATGACCTGACAGATGCTGAAAGGTTGCTGGACAAGGCCACAGAAGCAGTGACACCCACCCAACAGCAGTGCTGATAGGGAAGCACAATGACAGGAAGGCAATCATGGGTATGCCTAGGAATGTATGTTGCCAAGGGAATGCACACACACCCAGTGCAGAGGGCGTGCCGCAACAGGACTAAACCATGTGTGCTGGCTGCACAGCTGCAGCACAGGGTAGTAGCAGGGCATGCAGCAGCACCATGTGGGGTGCAGGCAGTGGCAGAGAGGGACAACCATAGCCACATCATGCAGAGGGACACGGGGATGACAGGCAGTGATATGGAGGGCCACTGGGTGGAACAGATGCACAGGGTGCATTCAGGGTTGGGGAGGTGCTGCCCTGTACAGGTGTACTGCACCCCTCCACCCGGTGCACAGGTTCCCCTGCCATGTGTGGCATTGTGGGTGCCTGCTAGTTACACTCATTTGGCCATATGTCCTGGTGTCGGCATAACCCCGATGTGCTACCGACTTTCGGGATGTCAGCTTCAGCCGCCTTCAGTCAGACCGACAGCACCATGTCCACATGATGTCTGTCCCACAGTGTCCCTGGTTTGTCCTATGGTGTCACCCTCCCCATTTCCTGGGGACCCCTTGGCTGCATTGCCATTTGCTGCCTTGCCCCTGTTGTGGCATCATGCCATGAGGCTGTGGTCTCCCAACCATTGCCTGTGCACCTCCCTCCCGGTATGTACACCCCTCCCTGTGCCTGTGCTTCAGGTGCCCCTCTTCAGGTTGCCCGCCCCTCCTTGTTGTGCATCCTGTTGCCCCTGCCAACCCTGACTTCCTGATCATGGGTGGCCAAGGTGAATGGTGGCCCATTGCCAGTGCATGGCCCCCTGCCATGGGGTGGGTGACTGCTATTGGGTGGTGTGTGCAGTGGCACTGGACATGTGGGTCAGTGGATGTGCCCTGTGGCCCAATGCATGCCACCCCAGTCCCTTGCACTGTGTGTCCATGGGGGGGTTATGTACCTGTTGTGGTGGGCCCCATGGTGCTCCCTGGTGGCACTGTGTCTCTCGCTGCCCCACTGCCTTACAGTGGCCATGGCTGCAGGGGTGAGGTGTGTGGCATTGCCCAGCTGTATCGGGTATGTCGGCACTTTCTGTCCCCTGTGGCCTTGTGGCATGGCTCTGTGACTGCCGGCACCCTGCTACTGGCACAATGCATGCCGGCACCCTACTGCTAGTGCCCAGACCACCCGGAACCATTGAGCATACTGGTGTCAGAAAATTAAAAGTAAGGGGGTGTGTGGATTGGTAGGTGCTGTATGGGAGGGTCAGAAACATAGAAATTGTCAGCAGATAAGGACTGCTAGGCACATCTAGTTTGCCCAGAAGCCCTTTACTTGTATGCAGCCACTGTTCCTATGTGGTCAATGGCTTTTCATCGCTCCTTCACCCCAAGAATCTCCTTTGTGCCTGTCCCAGGCATGTTTAAAACCCTCAACTATGCTTGCTCTCACCACCTCCTGTGGCAGACTATTCCATGTGTCCACTATCCTGTCTGTGAAGAAAAACTTTCTCACATTTCCTCTTATTCTACCCCCTCCAATTTCATATCATGCCCCCTCATTCTAGTACTTCTGCATTGGAAAAGGTCTCCCATGTGCACCTTGTTTATGACCTTCAGGTACTTGAACATTCCTATCATGTCCCCCGCTCTCTCCTTTCCTCCAGTGAGTACATATTGAAGCCCCTTAGTCTCTCCTCATATGTTTTGTACTGCAAGCCATGTGCCATCTTTGTTGCCCTTCTCTGGACTGCCTACATCCTATTTATGTCTTATCACAGGTGTGGCCTCCAGAACTGCATGCAGTACTCCAGGTGTGGCCTTCCCAGTATTTTATACAATGGTATCACCACCTACCGCCTCCTGCTAGTGATTCCCATGCCTATGCACCCCAGCATGCAATTGACCCTCCCTGCAGCCTTTGCATTTTGCTTTGACACATTTAGGTAATTAGAAATGACAACCTGTAGGTCCCTTTCCTCTTTGGTGACTGTCAGCACCTCTCTTCCCATCCTGTAGCTCTCCCCAGGGTTCCCTCTACCCAGGTGCATTATCTTGCACTTCTTGGCATTGAACCTCAGTTGCAACATCTCTGACCATACTTCAAGCTTCTCCAGGTCCCTTTTCATTTTCTTCACCCCTTCTGGAGTATCCACCCTGTTGCAAATATTGGTGTCATCTGCAAATAGCCAGACCTTTCCTTCCAGCCCCACTGCAATGTCACTAAGACATTGAACAGAACTGGTCCCAGTACTGAGAGGGGAAGTTTACAGTAATGGTGCGCCAGCGGCAGCAACAGACATCAAGGGATGATTTTCTTTTGTACAGGGTGTATAAAAATTAAATACTATGAGGGATGGTTTTCTTTATTTCAGGTACAGACACTGGGGATTGGGCACCTCAGTGTCAATATTATGTTTCGCAGCACCATTTGGCAGCATTGGGGGTGAGCTCCCTGGTGTCGCACAGTGAAAATGGGCTGGGTGGGGGGTATTAGCCAGCACTGGTGATTGGGCAGTGTCAGAACATTAAGAAGGGGGAAGCAATAAAAGGTGGGATGGATACTTGCCAGATGGTGGGAGGGCTTGTTTTTAAATGGGGGGGGCACAGTAGGCTGATAATGACATTAATCATTTCTGCTTGTTAGGTGACTTATGTAGATTAAAGGAAAGGGTGCCTATGATTTGGGCAGCTCTTTTCTTTGAACTACACAAGCTTTCCATCCAGCAAGACCAGAGTGTCATGAACAGCCTGATTGATGATTGTTCTGACTCTGTTGAGCCCTTTGCAGACTGCCTTGCATTGGACCAACAGTAACACTCCTGTCATATCCCACTATCATACCAATATGTTCACTTTGCACAAGCATAAGGGTGAACATAAAAATTACAACAAAAAAGACCAGCCTTGTTAGATCTAGGGTTACCACCTTTTAAGAAGCCCAAAGTGGGACATTTCTTACTGAAACATGATTTTTTGCAGGACAATATGTAATCTCAAACAACACAACATATTTTTTTCTCTAAATAATCAGAATTAAGGCTAAGTGCTGCCATTTTTTAGGTGTTCTCTAGTGTTTCTAATCATTTTAAGGTATTTTAGTTAAGGTACTATAGTTTTTGCAACATTTAGAGGAAAGTCTGAAAATATATTTTTCTACTATAATGTCAGGACATTTAGAATTTTTCATGTTTTTTCACAGGACACAGCTGCCCAAATCAGGACTGTCCTGTGAAAATAGGGACAGGTGGTAACCCTAGTTAGATCATGCTTTTCTTGCTGCCATCCAAGGATACCTGAAGAAGCTAGCTTCATTTAAGGTTTTCCTGGATACTGAACTGGGCAAATTGCTTCCCTTAATTACCTAACTTACACAACCTGTGGGACAAGTTTCTCTCCCATTAGTGGAGCCATCATGAGACTAGTAGAGGTAGTCGTACAAGTGAGTGGAAACAGTATAGTCCTCAACGTGTTCTTGTATATCAACTGACCGCATGGGATTTTCCCTTTGATTTCAAAATCAGAGGAACTTTTGTCAGCTGGGGAATTTCCCTAATAGGATGTTAACTTGAAACTCACTTCCCTCTTCCTCTGTCTCTGCACCTCAACAATAGTTTACAGGAAATATTTGCTTTCCCTCGTTTATACCTACAATATATTTGCTACTAGTCAGAGTTCCCTGTACTAAGGGTGCTGCTTAAAGCTTGACATTATTGTAAACTGAAACCTAGGTGGAGTTTGCATTATATTGTGGCTCTGTAATGCCATAATTTCAATGTGTATCTGTGTACTTTAAGACATACATTTCAACTGTCTCATTAAGTGAGCCATCCCTAACTTAAACACCCAGGTTCTATTTCTTATATTTGTAGAAGGTACTGTCCCAAGTAATCTAGTATGTTCTTAAAACAGAAACTAGTTTTCATTGTAAACCAGTTTTGTTTCAGGGTGATTCATAAATGGTATGCTTAGCATGCATAGAAGCAGCTATTCATAATGTACAGCTCAATTAATTTCTATCTAAATGATTTGATAATTGTCTGCATTTTAACTAGGGGTGTGAAAGTCCAAATAGTAATTCCGGAACATCACAAGTAGTAGGGAATGTGTTATTTGGCACTGACTGACAAATAATGTCCACTATTCATGGTTACTATTGAGAGAATTTTGTTTATCTATTTAGTGATTCAGAAGAGACCTTTGAGCACAAGCTTTTTTACAAAGGTTCCACGTCATAGATTGCAAAACAAAATACAATAGAAGAAAGCAAGGTACATCACAATGAACGATACAGCTTGGATTCAAAACTTACAGAATAACTCAAAACATAGGTACAAGTTAAAATAACAAGAAAAAGGGGGGAATAAGCAGCCACAAAGTGCCTTGTCAGTAGTTCAGAGGGACGGGGATAGCTGGCAGTAGGGTGAAGAAAGGAGGTACGAGAGAGAGGTAGGTACTACGGTGGAGGTGAAGTGTGGGGGAAGAAGGGCGATAAGCTATAGGAAGAAATGGGGGTGAGGGGATGCTGAGCAGAGAAGACATGCTAGAGTAAATTGTGGGGTGTGAGGGGGCATGGTCAGGCAGTCTGCATTAGTGGTGACTGTTAGGGAAACTCATGGGACTGGGAGTTGGGGGAGGGGGAAAGGTGGGGGTGGCGGGTTCTGAAGGATCATGATGCAAACTGATTGCTGAGGCAAGTCATGAGAAGGGACAGAGGGAGGGAGTACCTGAGGCCTGCCTAGTGCTTGCTGGGGCAGAGAGAACAGGTGTGGCTGGACTTAGGGGCAAGTGCATTTACAGAGTGTTATTAGGTGCTGTTTGAGGTCAGTTTTGAATTGGGCCAGACAATTGGTGGCCAAGAGGTGCCTGGGGAGTTCATTCATCCACAGAGAGGCCTGGTAGGCAAATGCACATTGCTCAAGTGAGGTGCGATGGAAAGGGATAGCCAAGGCCCCTCTAGTCCCACCTCTGGTGACCTGAAATGAGTTGGCTGCCTTGATCAAATTGCCTACACAAGGTGGTGTTTTACCCAGTAGAGCCTTCTTCCCTAGGATGCAAGTCTGGAATTTGACCCTGTTTCTTAATGACAGCCAATCTGCACGTTCGTACAGAGTGCAGGTGTGAGTGCCACGCTCAGAATCCAGGGTGAGTCTGCAGGCTTTGTTGAGCACAGTCTGAACCCTCTTGAGCACTGTATCCATTGCTTCCCCATAGACCACTAGTCCATAGTGAATAATAGATGTAATGGAACTATGGACTGAAAGACAGAGTGCCCTGGGGGGGAGGTATTGCCTGTACCTGTACAGGACACCAATCTTGGTATTGACTGTCTTGACCAGAGAGTCAATATGGTGTGCAGACATGAGGGTATCATCTATTATGACCCCCAGATACTTGAACAAGTGGACTTGTTCCAGCGGCTCACTGCATGAGTTGGAGATGATGAGGCGGTGGTGCTTAGTTTTGTTGTGGAGGCTGGACATAAGCATGGCCTTGGTCTTTTTGTAGTTTAGTAGCAATTTATGACTACAGAACCAGTCCTCGAGTTTGGAGGAGTTCTGCAGCTCAAATTGCAGGGCAGCCTGAGATGTGGTGCTGCTCAGGAGCATAACATCATCTGCATATAGTATGAATTTGGTGTTGCAGGCTGTGGGAAGGTCATTTAAGAAGAGGCTGAAGAGTAGGAGCCCCAGTATTGATCCCTGGGGTACCCCTAATGATACTTCTTTTGTTCTGGATATTGTTTGCCCAATTTTGACACATTGATTTCTCTGTATCAGATAGTCTTGGAACCAGCAACAGGCATTGGGCGCCACACCAATGTTTTGTAGTTGGGTCAGCAACAGGGGGTGGTTGACTGTATAGAAGGCTTTGGTGAGGTCAATAAAGACAGATCCCACCAGTTTGCCTTCATTCAGGGCCTTATGTGCATAGTTGATGTAGTCCAGCAGGGCAGTGATGGTACTGTGATTTTGTCTGAAGCCATGCTGGTTGGGGCATGGTAGATTATACTTATTGAGGTAGTCGATGAGTTGACCCGTCACAATCTTTTCCAGTGCCTTGGACAGGGGGGAGATGATCGAGATGGGTCTGTAGTTGATTACCAGAGAGTTGTCGCCTCTTTCATGCACTGGTGTAACTAGAGCCTGCTTTCAAACCACCGGGAATTGGGAAAGGGCCAGGGACTTATTGTACAACATGGTAATGGGCACTATAAGAACATCCAGAGTGAGGGATAGACATTTCATGTCTATCCCATCACTGCCCAGTCTGGTCTTACCTAGTACTTTCTTAACCAAAGTTAGGGCCTCCTTCACTGCCACCCTTTTTAAAGTAGAAGGTCCGGTGAGAACACTCGGTAGATATGTTCTTGGAATGATTCAAACTAGATTGAAAACAGGCAGGTGGAGGCACTGGGGTAAAATCGATGAAGGCCTTATTGAAGGCTTCGGCAATAGCTAGAGGGTCTGTAGTGGGGGTGTTACTGATACTTTGCAGCTGAGGGTGCTTCTTTTCCTCCTTTCCAAGGATGCCATTGATGTTATCCCAGAATCTTTTCCCATCACACCAAGAATTGCAAAGCTGGGCCTCATGATAGTTGACTTTGGCGAGCCGGATTAGCTTGGTGCAGCAGTTCCTGGCCATTCTGTAACACTGGTAATCATGCTTGCTACCTGTGTTTCTGGCCTTCTCCGAGAGTATGTCCCTTTCTTTCAGGTGGGAGAGGAGCTCCCCATCAATCCAGCTATTTGCCTGCCCCCAAATTTTTCTTTTTGTGACTGGGACATAGATGTCACAGATGGTGCTAAAGCCCTTAATGAAGTAACTGAGGGCCTGATCAAGGGTAGGCACCAGGTCGATAGGAGTCCAGTCATGCAGGGCAAGGACTGATTTGAAGGCTCCAAATTTACCCTTCCTCAAGACCCTGTTTTCAATGAGGAAGGATGGGCTTTTGGTTAATTTATTAGACCACAGGAAGGTGATTGGGAAGTGATCACTTAGTGTGTCTGGGAGAACCTCAATCTCAGAGATCTGGGATGGTGAGCTTGCAAGGACCCAGTCAATGAAGATACTGTTTCCTGTCTTATAGTTCTGCCGGGTTGGGTAGGTGACAAGTTGTGTCAGGTTGGAGGTGGCTATCAGATCCCTGAAAGGGGAATCCTCTTTTCCATCCCACTTTAAGTTAAACTCCCCAGTAATGACAAGCTCGATCCCCTTTGGAAGAGTGCTGATAATGTCCATAATTGTGGGAAGGCCTGCTGTGGCTTTCTTGGGGGGTAGGTAGATTGTGGCAAGGATGAAAGTTTTGCCATTCTGACTGACCTGTGCCTTTAACACTATTATCTCATGTTCCTCAGCCACCTTGGTTCCAGGGAGGACGGAGCACTGCAGAGAGTCCCTGGCATAGATGAGGAATCCCCCACACCTCTTGCCTATTCTATCAATCCTGTATGCTTGGAAACCTTTGAGGGAAACTTTGCTAGCTTTAATCCTACTGGTCAACTAGGTCTCCAATAGGCAGAGGATGTCAGGGGTATGGAGGGCCATCCATGCCTGTAGTTGGTCAAATTTTGTGGTTAAACTGCAGATGTTCAGTGAGGCTATTTCTAGGCCTTTAACCTTATGAACACCAGGGCCCATTGAAGTGAGTGGGCCTCTATTCGAGTGAATGCTGCCAGAGAGGAGCAGGAGCATAAAGATGACCTTTCTTGCAGAAAGGTTTATGCTAAATTTGACTTGTACCTTCTGCCGCTGAGGCTTCAGATGATTCAGGTGGTTGGACACTGGTTTAATTATTGCTGTATAGCTAACTGTTACTACACCAATGCTAGGGGAGGGCATATGGCCACCCGTGTTTGTAGGGTAAGGGTGAGTGAGTCGCTGCTCACAGCCAAGTGAGGCAGTTTCTGAACGTGCATTTGACAGCCATGCACTACCCAGTAGTGGTTCAGAGGGGGGTAGCAGTGGTTCAGCTAGGCATCTGGTGCCAGCCGTACTAAGCCAGGTAGCAAGGAGCAGAAGTAGATGGCACCCTTTGATAGGGGACATGGCAGCTTGATTCAGTCATCAGTCCTGACACACTGGTGCCAAAGAGAGTCTGTACAGTTAACCACTGTACTTGGTGGTTTTTAGAGAGAGTTAGAAGGAGGAGCTAAAAGGAAATGCAAAATGGCTCAAACAGGGGATGTGTTGCAGACCAAAATGTTAGGCAAGGTGCCACAAGGTCTGAGAGAGCAAGAACAGGGCTAATTACAACACAATACCAGAGTCAAAAGGAGAAAGGAGGGGGTTTCAAGACCCGAGCTGAGATCGCTACAGGGTCTTAAGAGAGAACACTCTACAGGCACTTAGATTAAATCAGCAAACTTGAACTCTAAAATGCTAGCAAGACAGTATCACCAGAAATCAAAATCCAGTAAAATATAATTCAAGCATTAACGGTACAAAGCTATATGAAGCCAATTGGAGTCCTCCTAGGGCTAACTGCAGCAAATGGATCACAGCAGTAACAGACGCCAGATTTAAACCCAGAAACAACTGTCCACATGTAACAAAGAAAAATCAGACAGCTAGGGCTCCCTTCCTGGAGGTAATTAGTCCCTGATGGGTGAGTCTGTACCTGAGCTTCTGTGAGGGGCTGGTGGCTTCAGACCTGGACCATGGATGGCAGTCTGGCAGGTCGGCTTCATCAGAGAACCACAGCTGTGGCTCTTGGACTACCTGAGCTTCTGTGAGGGGCTGGTGGCTTCAGACCTGGACTGTGGATGGCAGTCTGGCAGGTCAGGTTTGTCAGAGAATCATGGCTGTGGCTCTTGGACTACCTGAGCTTCTGTGAGGGGCTGGTGGCTTCAGACCTGGATCATGGATGGCAGTCTGGCAGGTCAGATTCATCAGAGAACCATGGCTGTGGCTCTTAGACTACCTGAGCTTCTGTGAGGGGCTGGTGGCTTCAGACCTGGACCGCAGATGGCAGTCTAGCAGGTTGGGTTCATCAGAGAACAATGGCTGGAGGAGCTGAAACAGGAAAAAACAGTAAGAAGCGTTAAAATAAAAACCTCCCCAGGTGGCTAAGACTAGGGTCCTTCCTCCTTCAATTCCAGGGTATTCCCACCCTCCTCCCCTTTCCCAGTGGTCCCAGACTTAAGTAGTAATAGTAGTAGATTTTATATCTTTTGGACACCCTTCCCGAAGGCTCAAGCACCTTTACAAAATGTAAAACAGACAAACAGCATATATATATATATATATCTTCATGCCAAAAAAGGAAAAACATGTTTAATGCATCAGTTAGGGTTGTTCCACAGTGACAAAAATGAGGAAATTCGATGTTAGGGTTGAAACCCTCCTTGCACTTCCCACCCTGCCCCCAACCGCATTGGCAAACTTAAATGGGGTCAGTCGGCTTTCTATCTTTCTCCATCTTCTGAACCTTTGGAATCCCTCCCCTTATAATGGGTGTAGGCAGGCATACTCCAAGCACTCAGTGGTGTGCAATTTTATTTAAGGGGGGTAGCAAATAGGCTCTGAACTGCTTCCTTTTTCCATGAAAACTAACAAAGAAAATACTGAAACTTTCTGTAATTTTATTCATAGGAGTCGAAACTAGAAGGATTGGTCACTACTACTCTCTTTGCATCCCAAGGACAATACAACTTTACAGGCTCTGGGCTAGTATGTGGTTGTCTTAGGGAACAATGCATGACATTTGTATTTACCCATGCATGGCAACAACCACTTTCATGAGATACAAAAGTTGTATTTATTCTGCCAAATGAGACAACAAACACTGTCCTGGTGTACATTTGTATATTGTCTGGCTACACCCCGGGGGGGGGTAGCTCACCCTTGGGGGGGGGTAGCAGTGAGTCCACTTGGTGTGCAGATCTGAAATCCCTGGCTATACCCCCATACATCTCTGACTTCACTACCTCCTCTCTGAAACCTCATCTCAGTGCTCATTTCACTCCCTCCCACTCCTGGAGCTAGTTTCCTTTTTTCCTCCAATGCCTCTTCTTCTCCCTCTAGACTTTCCAACCTCCCCCACTGTTCCAGTCTCTATCTCATTTCCCCCACTATTGGATCCTGCAGGGATGTGCAATTGCCTTTTTTCAAATATTTAGTTAAGTATTCAGTATTAGGCAGCTAAATATTTTGGTGTTTATTAGGGATGGGAGAACCTCAAAAGGTTCTGAGGTTCTAAATGGTTCTGATAAGCAAAAAAAGGGTCGGCTGCTTATCAGAACCTTTTATAATCTTTATTATTTTATGGTAACTGTATGTGAAAAAAACATTTTAAACAGCTTTTAATTAACATATCTATAGAAAAAAGCAATTAAAACCACTGTTGTGTAGTACTAAAATGCATGAGTAGAGAAATAATAATAATAATAATAATTTTATTTATAAGGCGCCTTTCGATTACCAAGGCGCTGTACATAAATAACAAATCAGAACAGTAAAATAAAAAAATAATTAAAGCATTCAATTAAAACAAAACAATCATGACAGTCAGTGTTCTAAAAATGCAGTTTCCCATAAAAAAGTCTTCACACCTCTCTTAAAGCCCTCCACAGAAGTGCACTCCCGCAACCTATGGGGTAGAGAGTTCCAAAGGGTTGGGGCTACATATGCAAATTCCTGAGCACCAGAAGATTTCAAATTTACCCTTGGAACCTCTAGCAACCCCTCGTCGGCCGAGCGGAGTGATCAATTCCGGTGATAAGGAACCAGAAGTTCTTTCAGATAGCCTGGGCCCATATCTTGTAGAACTTTAAAAGTCAGCAAGCCGACTTTAAAGGTGATCCGCCACTGAAATGGCAGCCAGTGCAGTTCGCGCAGCACTGGATTAATGTGACAGGATCTGCTAGAACCCATCAAAAGCTGGGCTGCAGTGTTCTGCACTAGCTGCAGGCGACGGATTTCAACCCCAGAAAGCCCTAGGTAAAGGGAGTTGCAATAATCCAAGCGCAAGGACACAAAGGCATGAACCAACGTTGGTAGGTTGGCAGACAGAACAAGATGCCGGATCCTGGTGATGTTCCTAAGATGGTAAAAGGAAGTCTTAACGACTGCCGACACCTGCGAGTGCAGTGTCAGCCTGTCGTCAAGAACCACCCCCAGGTTCCGCACCCGTTCAGAGGTTGGGAGAGAAACGCCTCCAAGAAAAATTCTGGAAGGCGCATCAACACCCGACCCTCCTATCCGACGACCCAGGTCCACAACCAGTACCTCAGTCTTATCAGAATTCAACCTCCACCAGCTAGAATTCATCCACTCCTGGATTTCAGTTAGACAGCTATTAAAGACCGAGAGAGCTCCAATCTGGTTGGGGGCCAAAGAAAGATAGAGCTGGGTATCATCTGCATAACAGTGAAACCTCAGCCCATATTTCCTTACAATGTCTCCGATAGGTAGCATATACGCCGCAAATAACATAGGTGACAATACTGAACCCTGGGGCACCCCACAAGACAAAGCAGTCGAATCCGAGGAAAAAAACCCAGACACAACTCTTTGTGATCTTCCAGTGAGGAATGATGAGAACCATCTTCAGATGGTTCCAGATATTCCACAGAACAGCCTCAGGTGTTCTATCAACACCATGTGCTCTACGGTGTCAAAAGCTGAAGAAAGGTTGAGGAGAACCAAAATGGAATGATTCTTCCAATCTCTAGCCATCAAGAGATCATTGAGCACCCGATCCAGCGCTGTCTCGGTACTATGTCTTTTACGAAAACCAGACTGGAGGGTTTCATAGACGTCATGGATGGTCAAATGGTCCTCCAGTTGTGCAGCCACTACTTTCTCAATCAGCTTCCCAATAAAGGGGAGGTTAGAGATAGGTCTGTAGTTTTCCAGACAGTCAGGGTCCGCGGTAGCTTTCTTCAAGAGGGGTGTCACCACTGCCTCTTTCAGGGAGCTAGGAAACTCACCCAATTCCAGGGAGCACCTGACTATCTGAAAAAGGACTGGACCAATGATGTCAATGCAACCCAAGATTAGGGAGGTTGGTCCAGGGTCCAAACTATAGCACATAGGGCGCATACGCTGGATGATACTCATGACATCAATGAACTCCAGCTGACTGAAGGAACTCCAGGAAAGCCAAGGCACCGTGATCTCACCCTGGTTCACGGCAACCCCCATAGAGTGTGATGGCAACAACTCAGCCCTAATGTCGGCCACCTTATTTACGAAGAACTGAGCAAGCTCATCGCACTCCAATTGCAAAAACTTTCCGAACTTGAAGACAGGCTGGGTTGCACAGTCTGTCCACAGTTCGAAACAGCTGAGCTGGTCGATTCCGAGCAAGCGCAATCTCCCTGGACAGGAACTCTGCCTTCTTATGGGTGATTGCGGATTGATAGACCAAATAATGATCCATCAATCTAAGGTGGTCAGCATCAAGGGTAGACCTTTGCCAGCAGCGCTCTAACCTTCGGCCCTCTCTCCGCATCACCCTCAGTGTCCTATCAAACCAAGGGGACTTGGAGCGGAGGGAGAGGGGGTGAACACGAACTAGAGCAATGAGATCCAGAGCCCCAGCAATGGCTGTGTTATAAGCCGACACGAGGGTCTCTGGATCACTGCTTGCTAACGCGGGAGACGAGAGGTCAAGTACCACCACAAATGAGATGAGGAGTGAATAATGTGACTGTGTATGTGCCTACTGGAGGATGATGATGATATGGTCCAAAGGTAAGCAAGTCCCAGCTCTCCATTTTTTCTAAACCAGTCTGCTGAGTCTGATTGTTTGTAGACAGGGACAATATGTTTGTAATGTATGTCACTGAGTATGTTCAGCAACAGCTCTCGGTATGGAACAGAACAGGCAGGGCATCCTGCAGAACATGAACACTAACAGAACCATCATACTGGACCAAGGCTCATGAGCAACATGACTTGATAACTGGGTGTCCTGATTCGTGATGAAACCAAAGATTAAAAGTGGAAAAAAAAACAGGGCTGCACCCAAAAAAGTTGAAGTGGTGTGATTCATGATGACCATGAACGTGATTCGTCGTGACATGATGTCAGTCATGTACTGTGTTGACACTGGCAGTGCTTCTCAGAGCACTAGAAACTGGATGGAACTGAGCTTCTACAAATAGTTGCCACTGAAAAACATTTGAAATACCCATGGCTGTACTTCCCTGAACTGTCTGTCTGACTGTGAGACACACGTGCTACAAACAATTTTCGCTCCAAGATTATAGCTACTTGATTAAGTGCAGCCAGCTTATGAGGAACAAGATTCGAGTCCATCTGCTAGTAGGGCATCACGCAGAACGTGAACACCAACAGAAGCATCATAATGAATCAAGGTTCGTGAGTGACGTGACATGATATCTGGGTGTCCTGATTTGTGATGATGTTGAAGATTAAAAAAAACAAAAAAAACCCAGGGTTGCACCAAAAAAAAAGTTGTTTCTCCTGTAATTACGAAGTGTGGCACAGGTACTGTAGGAGTATTTTTGTAGGATTTCTATGTCAGTACAGTCTGAGGTAAACTTTGTTATGCAGTCTTTAGATACTTTCTTAATAATGTCTCTTTTATAGGAACAGAACAAAACATAGTATGTGTTTATAGAATGGATAGTTTTTTTTTGTAATGCCCCAAATGGGACAACAAAAACTCTAGAGTTGTAATGATGCACGTTGTCTCGTTCCAAAGAAGACACAATTTAAGTGTTTTGTATCTCAGAGCTGAAGGTACTGTCCCTACTGGAAGGGTTTGCTACTGCTGTGGTATTGTACTAAAACAAGTTCCCAGAAATAGTTGGAAAATGTGAAAATTATGACCATGATAACAGTGAATGTGAACGTGAACATGATCATGACTGTGATGACCGCAAATGTGATTCATTGTGAGGATGAAGAATTGTGTAACAGTGGCAGCAATTCCCTGAGCTTCAGGTACTTGATGGAACTGAGCTTCTTCATGACCGTGAACATGATTTGTCATGAGGGTGAGGAGTCGTGATACAGTGGCAGTGCTTCCCAGAGCTTCAGATACTGGATGGAACAGATCTTCCAGAAATAGTTGCCAAATGTGAAATTTAAGACAATGATTTTATTAATGTTTTTATTTATTCGATGTGATGTGATGTGATGGGATGGAATGCCCACTAAGTCAGAGCGTATACCCCACGGAGCAAGCACAGGGAGGAAGATGACAGATGACTGACTTCTGGGGGGGGCAGGGGTCACACAGACAGTATGCAAGAAGTGGCACTGGTCGGGTGGCTACCCTGTCCCATTTTCAGAACTGGTGGGTAAGTTTAAAATAGATTCAAAGGACAGGTTTCGGCAATACCAAATTCGAAACTGTGTCTGCTCCTTCCTGAAAGGGGGACAGGGGTATGAGAAGGCAGGAAGCTTGATAAAGGAAATAAAAAATCTTGCTATCTAACAAAGTGATATCAAAAATTTACAAGTTTATTCTTAATTTAAGGGATTCTAAGGCCTCCCCTGCCCGCACTATTGGAAAGTGAATTTATCCCTGAACTGGTCAGAAGAGACCTGGACAAAGGTCTGGCAGGATCTATATAATTGTATTAAACAAGATAGACTACCGGGACTTCAATTTAATATTTTACACAACCTGTATCTTTCCCCAGCTAAACTCTCACGCACATATAAACATAGGTCACCCAAATGCCAAGATTGTGGCAACCCCTTGGCTACTACCCTACATAAACTCTGGGAGTGCCCCAAGGTAGTCAAGTTTTGGGACCTAATCCGCTTGTGGATGACTCCTCTCTGCGATGTAGTGCCGCATTTTAACCTCGAGACTTGCATCCTTGGCAGGTTTACTCATATCCCGTCCACAGCTCACAAATACCAGATAGCCTTAATCAACTTAGTGGCTAAGCTGTTACTTCTTCGATACTGGCGTACAGAGGGAATACCCTCATGTAAAGAATGGTGGGACACTTTCCTGGAAGCCTTAAACGCAGAAAGGGTTGTGGCCTCTTTTTTCAATTCGAGAAAGAAATTTGACAAATGCTGGGGCAACTTATATCAACGCTTAAAAGACAACTTGGCTATCAGCACAATTACCATCTAGTATAGCCCCACACTCTCTAAGTAGGTGATCCAATTTCTTATTTCACCTCACTTTCTGTAGAGGAATTGAAGTTGCCTATGGGAATGGTTATCTCTTCAACCCCCTTATTCTTTTCCTCTGTTTTCCTGTCTCCTTCATTTATTTTTTTACCATATGCCTTTAATCCGCCTATTAGCCCCTTTCTAAACCACTATTCCTTTTCTGTTTTGTATTCGAGGCGGGTCTAGGGATCATCATACTCAGGATACATTTTTCCCTACTATTCCATAGTGATCCCCACGGAACTTCGATTTTCTCTTATCATGTCCTCGCTTGCTGGGCTGCCAGACCTAGTGGGTGGGTGGGATTCGGGATGGGTTGGGGGGTTTTCTCCTTTTCTTTTTTTATATAACCTCTTGTACCTTATTCCATTTATTGTACCAAAATGTAGGGGATGCATTGGGATGGGGCACGAATGTAATTTCTGTTGTTATTTCAATAAAGTATAGTTATTTGCAAAAAAAAAAAAAAAAAGAAGTGGCACTGGTGCACTGACGACTGACTGGCAGATTTTATTTCAGACATGGAATTTATTTCACACGCCACCTACACCAAGTTCAATGCTACAGGCACTGCTGCCAGTATACCCACAGAGATTCTGGGGGACCCTGCCAGGCCTAAATCTCTCTGACACAGTACTTTTTCCCTTCAAGGATTTTTTTTTTATTTATTATTCCACATGATGTGATGTAACGCCCTGCCCACTGAGAAAAGCGTATACCCTGCTGAGTGAGCACAAGGAGAAAGATGACACATGACTGATTTCTTGGGAGAGGACACACAGACAGTATGCAAGAAGTGGCACTGGTGCACTGATGACTGGCTGGCAGTCTTGGAAGATTTTATTTCACACACACAATTTATTTCACACACCACCTAAGCTAAGGGCGATGCTACAGGCACTGCTGTTAGTATACCCACAAATATTCTGGGGGATCTGCCTGGCCTAACCCTCTTTGACACAGTACTTTTCCCCTTCAATGATTTTTTTCTTTATTCCACATGATGTGGCCGAATGCCCTGCCCACTGAGCCAAAGCTTATGCCCCAATGAGCAAGCACAGGTAGGAAGACGACAGATGACTGACTGCTTGGGGGGGGGATCACACAGACAGTATGCAAGAAGTGGCACTGGTGCACTGACGACTGACTGGCAGTTTTGATAGATTTTATTTAACACACCACCTATGCTAAGGATGATGCTGCAGACACTGCTGCTAGTATACCCACAGAGATTCTGGGGGACCCTGACTGGCTTAACCATCTCTGACACTGGAGGGGGGGTCACACAGACAATATGCAAGAAGTGGCACTAGTGCACTGACGACTGGGTGGAAGATTTTATACACTCAGCACTCTAGTTCTCACAAGTTTCCCTCAGTCTCTCTCTCCAAGTTCCATCCTGGCTCATCATTCAATGTTCATGTTCATGAAGATCCCCTGTCCAAGTCTCCTTTCCCATACATTGTACTCTCCAGTGCCCAGTCCAGTCCCCACCCCAATCCCCAACTCCCTCCCGAGTCCCACACCCAGTCCTTGCTGACAATCCCCACCCAAGTACCCGAATCCCAGTCTCTGACTCCCCACCCCCAACTTCCCCAAGTTCCCAATCCCTTCCTCCCTCAAGCTAAATTCTACATTTTTTTTTTTTTTTTAGGAGTTGCAGACCGGCAGTGGACTTTTTCACTTGCCCAATGGGCAGAAAAACACAAGCAGCACAAACACAGAAGAAAACAATCGATTCGGTGATCCACAATAGAAGGAGCAGCCAATAGAATCTGCTGCTCCTTCTCCATCCTCCTGATTCCTCTGTGTAGCTCTAAGGTGGACCACGTGGGTTGCTAGAGCAGCAACCCAATCAGGTGCCACCTTAGAGAGATGGACAGTTTGGCCATCTAATGAGGGAGCAGAGTCTTGTCTTTGGTCCCTCCTGTGGGTTCCTCCTGCTCTGGCACTTTGTGCGCTGCAGTTCCCACAGAAGGAGCCATCTGAATGGATCTGAACAGCCAAAAGTGTTCAGAAGCCTTTCATTTCTGAAGCATCTTCAGGTTGGTTTGTATTTTAGATGAACTGGTTCGCCCATCCCTAGTGTTTATCTATATTTTTGTATTCGGCCTAGGGTGAGGAAAAAAGTAACCCCTTCCACCCACCTCCCTAGCACCCTCACCATCCTCTCCCCACCCTGACCATCCAAAATCAACTCCCCACCCTGTAGCACCCAAACCACATTCCTCATCCCCAAGTCCCAACAAAGTTAAACTAGATAAAATCCCTTCCCACCCAATGTCCATAAATATCATTTTTTTAATAAAATCACCATCTTCACCCCAACAGACCCAGACAAAGCCTTTGATGTAGTACACCCCAAGCCACCACTCTCTGGCACCCCCCCACCCTCCTCCCACCCCACTCAACCCCAAAAGGTGATATGGTCCCTCAGTGGGTGACTGGCACAGTCCTTCTTCATCTCAACCAGCAACCATCTATGTATGGAAGGAATGGAACTGTGTATGCTCTATTACTGTATGAATGCAGTGGTTCCATTCATTCACTACATAGATAGATGACATACGGCCAAGGTGGAGGGAAGACTGTGCCAGTAACCTGCCAAGAAACAGTATCCTTTTTAAGGGAGTTGATTGGTGGTTGGAAGAGGATCATGGGTGCGAGAGGATGGCAGGGCTGGAGTATAATATATCAAAGACTTTGACTTGGTTGGGTGTGAGAAGAAGGGTGAGTTTCGAAAAGAACACAATTAGTTACTACCATTAGGTGGGGTGTTGGGATTTTTTATGGTTAATCTTTGTCAGGACTTGATAGTCAGGGTGGAGGGATGAGACTGGTGAGACTGCTACAAGGGTGGATGGGGTGGTAGGTTGTTGTTCTCATTTTTTTAAAGAACTATGTATAGTGGTACTTCACCAGTTAAGTACCACTATGCATAATCTTAACCTGGTAAAGTACACACTTCTTCATCCCTGTACATGAATACTCACAGCATTGTCCCCTGTGTGGGAAGGGATCACAAATATATTTGGGTGCCCTACTATTTGTAGCATTTGGGAAAACAACATTTGGCCTCTGCACACCCCTAATACCCTACTTGATTATTTTCATATTTTATATTAATAATACATTCCAATAATAATAGGTACGAAATGTCAATTTTTACAGCTGTGGGCAGAGCCTATAGCCATCTTGTTTTAGCTTTAAAAATGGTATACCGAAGCACAACGTTTTGGAGTTTTCAGTGTATTCTTCCACAACTACAAATCACTATGCTAGTTCAATGAAATACTCTCTTCTTTCTGTTGAGTAGCGCAGTTGCAACTTGCAACACTATTTTTTCAGCTTGTTTGTCTCTCTCTTTTCTCTCTCCTCATGCCTGTGCTTTAAGTGACCTGACAGCTAGTACAAATCTGATTATATGGGATTTGTGTTGATTTGTACCTCCTTTATATTCAGATAATCCCTTCACAGCTTTTCTAGGCTGAGGACCTTCTGTTTAAGAATCAAATTTCTGCTGTGCTGTGCTATGCTATGCTATGCTATGCTATGCTATGCTATGCTATGCTACTAGTCAGTGTGCCTCCGCCTTATTACTGACATTCCAAAGTTGATGTCAATAGAGAAGGGTTTGTAGTCAAAGACCTAATAAAACAATTAGTTCATTGAGATTTATTTTTCAGTTCCTCTACTTTATCTTGTGATGTGAAGCTAAATAGTTTCTTGTAGAAATGGTCACTTCTGGTGTGGGTGGTAAGGGGTGATCACTGTGTTGTAAATGTGTGGAGAGAGAGAGAGAGAGACAGACAGACAGACAGCTGGCATTTTGCAGTTGATAAGATTAACCCATTGTTAACATAACAAAATGGAGTACATGCCAGGTTGCAAGTGATTTCCCAAAAATGAATACAGTGGTACAAAAAAAAAGGTCACAGATTGTAAGGAACATCCTTGGCTGTGTCATTAGTATGTAGACAATGTAAGGATTATTAAAAATAAATAAATTAAAAAAATCTAATAAAGTAGATAACTCAACACTAGTATGCAGCTGAATACCATCATAATGCAGTAACTTCATACAATATGTACCTATCATAGATTACTGCTCACAGTTTTAGGGAGCTTTAAATATTACTATTACTAATAGGAAGAATAGGAAGACATTTGTATTTATTCAGAGGCAGGTGACAAGAAAGGGTTTGGAACATAAGACATATAAGGAACGTTTGAAATTCCTCAGACTACATTATTTATTTATTTATTAGTTTCACCAGGAAATGCGTACTGAGCTACAATTAATTGTTTCCAGATGTGTCCTGGGGGAAAAAGGAAAAGGAAATACCGTTTTGAATACAAGATCCAAATAAAAAAATATACATAGAGCTAAGTCCGTAAATACTACTGAATAAATTTAAAGCTATACCAAACATTCTTGTGGGATAGGCAGGCAACACTTGCCATCTAGAATATAGTCTATAATATTTTATATATATATCTATATATATATATATATATATATATATATATATATATGCATTATACATATAAACACATATATGTTTTAAACATATACACACACACACTTTTATACTCATACACAAATCATATACATAAGCACAAAGCATTTTAACAGATGCATTTTTCTTTTTTAGCACTTGGGGTAGTAAATAGCAGCATCAGTGGCTCAGCAGGTTGCACACTCATCTCTGAGGCTGGAAGATCAGAAGACTGTGTGTTCTATCCCCACACCAGGCACTTGGGTAAAATCCCAATACTGACACTGGAATCAGGGCTTCCAGATGTATAGGGATTCTTGAATTTTACAGGGATTTGGAGCCATCTACAGGGAAATTCTTCCCATAGACTTGTATTGGTTATATAGGAAAACAGCAATTCTGTGTCCATAGGAAATAGCGTAGAATACAGGAAAACACAGAAGAATCACCTTGGAGTTACAGGGAAAATGCCAAATCAACCTAGGAGCATTACACTGTAGTGCAGCATAAGGAGGGTACTGCACTGCTGAGGTGCTGTCTTTCAGATGAGACATTAAACCAATGTCCTGTCTGCCTGTTCTGGTGGTTGTTCTAAAGATCCCATTGCGCTTCCAAAAAGAGTAAGGGATATTTTATTGAAAATCACATAAGCATAACATATTGAAAAACAAGAAATCATAAATTACAAAACTTAAACTACAAAAACATGTATATCATAACCCATTACATAATCATGGAAACTCAGACAATATCCTACTTATATTTAAGAAAAAAAGAGAGGCTTTTCCACCAGATGTTAACTTTTGACAGTGGGTAATGGGTAATTTCATACTCATATACTTCGAGTAAAGCGTATGCACATAGTCTATTTACAGTGTCATATGACATACAGTGTTGTAGCACCCACTGGCATCTGGCATGCCATAAGTAAAATTTAAGAGAAGCAAACAATACATGTAAGGTACCAGTATGATATTTCTTTAGATCAGGAAGATATAAACCTAATGCTATGGTTTCATAAGACATTTTTGCTATCCAAGGTGAGCACCATTTTGTGCTAAAATTCCCACAAATTTGTAGTATACTGACAAGAAGTTAGGAAATGTTGGTTTCTTCAAGAGCTGTACAATCCAGATATGGACATGTTCTTTCCTCAGTAGCTTTGTGTGTATTATTACCTCTGACATTTAATCTACCATATGCACATAGCCATGTTGTTTCCCACATTTTTTGTAGGTATTCTAGCAATGTTCAGCTGGTTTAATACTAAGTTTATTTTCTCAGGGGGCAATTTTTAAAATTGGGTTCTGTAGAATTTATATTTTGCATAACTATCTTGTATTGGAAGGCTTTGCCTGAAGTTCAGTGGGGGAGATAGCTCCTCCCCCATCCCCTTATTAAACCTTCAGCTCCCGCTCCCTCTGCTTAGAGTGAGTCGGACTCACTTGTCACATTGCTGCATGGTCCTGTGGTTGCTCCTTCTGTCCCTCCCCTCCGTTCCTATTGTCTCCTGTTCTCTTCTCTTCTCTCGCCTCCTGTTTGCTGTTTTTCCTGGCACCCGCTGCTCTGTCCATGTTGTTGTTCCTTTGCTCTCTTGCTCATTTGCCCCCACATGACTCCCTATCCCCCCATTCGTTCCTGCTGTTCCTGTCCCTCGTACCTCTTATTGTCTCCTGTCTCTGCTACTTTTGGGGTTTCATCTCCAAGCAGCTGCTCCACACCATGCCGTCTTCTTGCAGTATGTTGGTTGGGTTCTTCCCTCCACTCCAGCTGCTCCTCCAGTTCCACTGTCCAGGTTGCCATCTCTGCCTTCCCAGACTGCATCCTTCTGTCCTGCTTCTCTACCATTGGCTTACAACTCTGTGCCTAGCTATACACTCCGGAGACCCTGGCTTTGTATGTTTGCTTCACTCTGCTGCCACTTCTGACTTGGCCTGCCAACAATATATTTGCTGACTGGGTCAAGCTGCAGGCTACGAGCTAGACCAACATGGTTTCTATACCCCATAACCCTGGGTCATTGTGTCAGATCTAGAGTCCATTTGGCCCAAAAGTCCATGTGTTTTGCAAGAGACTGTCTTAATTTAGCCATAATTTCTTCCATCCGTTGGATCTCTGTGAACCTTGTAACCCACAAGTCAAAGGAGTGAGCCATGGGTTTTAAAATTCAAGGTAATCTTTTTCTGAGCTGCCATACTTAGTATCCGAAGCAGACCCTGCTGTATATTAGCCACATTTTCTGTGACCCTTATGCTTAGTATAAGATGACTGAATTCAAAGGGAATACACATGACCACCTCCATTGCTCTCTCAAGGAGACATGCTTTACTACTGCTTGCTCTCTTCCTCGGACATTTGACTACCGAATGTTGTCCATTGGGGATATTCTCCCCTAGCTAACCTGTGGTCTCTGCATTGCACTCAGGGATATTTCATACTGGGTCATAATGCTGCACACTTAATAGCATATGACATTATGGCTAACCCGGTACAGTGCAGTATGCTACCACTACTGGTGCAATACCGAGTATACTGCTGTATGTGGTATTGTACCAGTAGCAGTTTCCCAGGCAGAGGATAAGATCTCTGCTGGGAGTGGGTTCCAACAAGCAGCTGCCATGGCTCACAGGACTGAGTCACAGCTGTAGGAACCCAGGCGCTGTGTCTTGGACCAGGTTTGATTCCCAGTCCCAGGAACATTTTATTTTTTTCAAACTTGTGCACTCCCCAAGTTGGACCCCCACCAGGAGTTGAGAATCTTTAGTGGTGGTGTCTGGGGGGTACAGCACTCCACAATGGGGGATGTGGGGGGGCAGAGACCCCCACAGAAAAAAGACTTATGCATCATGGCATAAATCACACCTTATTGGCAGCACAATTTTGCCATGCGGCATAATGTCTTGCTAGATTATGACCCCGTGCCTGGATATTTTATCTGCTTTCAATCTTACTGGATCTGCCCTTCTCTGGTTTTCAGCCCTACCAAGATGGCAGACCATGTGGGGTCCCGCCATTCCTCCTTTGCCCTACATGGGGGACTGGCTGTTTACTCAACATATTTCGCTTCTCCCCACATGGGGCCTGGCACCTGCTCAATGCATTCCTGCTTTGCACACAAGGGGGCCTAGCTGCTTGCTCAACCCATTCTTGCTTTGCCCCACAATTGGGCCTGGCTGTTTATCTCCACTTCACCCCACAAGGGGGCCTGACTGCCTGCTCATCACATTCCATTCCACTGTGGCTGACCCACATGGGAGTCTTGCCTTCTCTTCTGGAACTATGCAATGTCGTATCACGTGGGATCCGCCATTCTCTCCTACTTTGCCCCACAAGGGGGACCTGGCTGCTTGCTCACCATATTCCATTACACCTTCCAGAATGGACTTCCTCCATCATTGCACTCAAAGATTGACCATAGACCAGTTCTACATTCTCGCCCTCCAAGATATGATTCAGCGAACAGCCACTAGCCGAGCTGCCTGACTGTACAATTTCTTGCCTCCTTCCCCTATAGATAGTATGGACTTGGATTAACTAACCTCTTATTCTATTGTCTTGCCATGTTGGACTCTTCATTCACCAGTACCTTGTCTTCCAGGATTACTCCTGCTCGCAATAGAACTCGGGATATGCCTCTTTGACCAACACCCTGGATCTAGTTCTAAGATAACCTATCAGGACTTGCCTAACTTATGATTACTCTCCTTTTAATATGCCCAGAGGATGGGCAGGTCAGTAGCCATGGATCCACAGAGGTTTCCCCCTAAGGGGGTTTTCCTCTCCTGCATGCTACTGGCCACACTCTCCGGAGCTGGAGGAGGTAATCACATTGGTAATTAAATTATTTTTGGGCCTTCAATCCTACATGTACCTAGCATCCTGTCAAAGGTGGGATATAAAGAAAGGCTAAAGATGAAGGGCCAGATTTTCAAAGCCCTGACACAAGCTGCAACAATGGCGGCTTGCACCGAGTGCAGTAACATCCAAGACTTTGCACCTGAATTTCTATTCCACAGGGTCCCAGTGCCAAAGTCCAGCAGCATGCAGCAAAGGTGGTGCTATGCCAAACGGATGGTGCACCCACCCGGAATGCCGCAACAGCAATAGGGTGTCTGTGGCACCCACAGATGGGGGCATGATGCTGGCTAGAGCCCCCTCGTATCACCATGCTTTCCCCAGCCCCCCAATTTGGCGACTGGCACAACCCTCCTCACCCCACCACAGCCAGCCACAGAATGCACTGTCAGTGTGTGTACTGTATACAGTACGCACACTGATAGTTCATTTGGTGGCCAGACATGGTGGGAAGAGGAGGGCTGTGCCAGTCCCCGAATCTGGGGTATGGATGGGGGTTCGAGGTTGTAGGCACTATGTGCCAAGTTGGGGGGCACCAGGGGCATTACATCCAGCACATGGACAGTAAAGGTGGGAGGGGCACTGGATCTCCAGGCAGCACCCATCATGGATGGATTGGGCAGGTCACACAGTGGAATGTACCAGATGACCCTCCCAAGAGCTGTCTAAGTACCGTTAGACCAGCCCTTCACTGGTCTAGGGGTACTTGACACTTAGTTCCTGGGGATGTCTTTGAAATTCTGGATCTGAGGGCTGCGGCAGTCTGGGTCTGCCTCAAGCCCCTGGTGCCATGCCGCAGTCACTTTTGTGGCACAAGGTGGGTGCTAGCACACTTTGGCACAGGCAGCCTGCTGGGTGATGCAGGTTGACTCTGAAAATAGCACTTGGCGCAGCCCTTGGTGCAAGGTGCCTCTTGCATCAGACCTGTTCGATGCATGCACCTTGCGTCAGTCTACGGCCTTTGAAAATCCAGCCCCAAGTTTCTAACATCAGCCATATCTCATCCAGCTCAAACGTTCTAAGCAACAACCATATCTCACCCAGCTCTTATGTATCACAAGCACTGTGCTATGTACCACACATAGAATTGGAAGGCTTTGCTTGAAGTTCAATGGGGGTGAATTGCTCCTCCCCCATCCTCTTCTTAAATCTTCAGCTTCTGCTCCCTCTGCTTAAAGACAGTCTGACTCACCCTCCATCCTCCCCTGCCTCCTCCTCCTCCTTGTCCAGCACTCTTATCTCACCTTGCACTGGGCCTTCAATCCTACACTTACCTAGCATCCAACCAAAGGTGGAATATAGCTAAAGGACAAAAGATCAAATTTCTAACATCAACCACATCTCATCCAGCTGAAATGTTCTAAGTACCAACCATATCTCATCCAGTTCCTAGGTACTGCAAGCACTGACTTATGTGTCAATCCAGCTCTAATGTATCTAAGCACCAACCATTTCTCACCCAGCTTTTGCATATCGCAAGCACTGAGCTATGTACCGCACATTGAACAAATGGGAACTATTTCTATCCTACAGGCTCCTCACCTCCCTCAGTTACCATATAGTTGCACTGTACTATGAATGCATTGTATTATGAATAAGACAAAGCCTCCCTGAGGTGGCTTGCTTTCAACTCATATCACGCATTGCTTTAGCTACCAATTGTATAGGTCTTAACCGCTCATTAGGTAAATATGTCGATAGCTCTGCCCTGTTTTAGCTACCAAATGTATAGGCATTAACCAGTGCTCATTGTACTTATACTCTGTATGATTGCTCACCCACATTTATTCTATGTATGCACTGTATGAAGACCAACAGATCTATCATCCCGAGGCCCCCACTTTTCCTTTGTCAGATATGTGAAGGATCGCTTAATAGGGTTTTATCTGCTTCCCCAGAGCATTTGGAAAAAACAGCTGTATATTCTGGTTTCTAAGACAAATGGAAGAGGGAATACAATAAAGGTATATAACAGACAAGGAATCAGAAATTTTTTGATTCTGTCTATCCGTTTCATTTTGGAGAGTTTCCACTCTTTCCGCCTCTTAACTTTAGATTCACATTTAGCTAAGTCTAATTCCCAATTCAGGAGTGCCATTATCTGACCCCCAAAACTTAATCCCAATATTTTCATGGGTTCCCTAGTAACATGTATTCCAACTATGGTCAGTGTGTAGTGTCACCAGTGGGTCCTATCCTCAAGCCCCTGCATTTATCTAAGTTTAGTTTACCACCAGATACTTTAGAATAAACTTGCATTTCTCGAACCATAACGTCAATGCTTTCCTGATTTTTTGACACAAAAACAAATGTCATCGGCATATGCCAATACCCGTGCTTCATCCTCTTCCTGCACCCCTCGTAAGCCTAGGATATGGGTATTCTGGACAAAACGTCCGCGAAGAGGATCCAATTAAAAAACATATAGCAGGGGACTTAGAGGACACCCTTGCTGAACACCTTTGGTTATCTTTAATTCTGCCCCATGCTACTCAACACAATTGGGCATATAGTTGCAGAAGAGTACAATGCTTTTAGCCACTGTATGAATTACTTTGGGATGTCATAGGAGTGTAATGTGTGAAAAAGAGAGGAGTGGTTCACCCTATCAAATGCTTTGCTAAGATCTAATGATATGATGTACCCTGATTGTGTGTGTTGTGGAATTCTACAAGTTCCCTAATAATCATTAGTATCTGCTGAATTTTTCTACCTGGAAGACCATTGACTTCAGTAGGATGTATTAATGTGGAAGCAAGTTTTCTAAGGCGGATATTTAAAATATGTAACAGTATTTTAAAGTCTGCATTCAACAAACTAATGGCTCTCCAATTCTGTATGAGAGTTCTGTCACCTGATTTGTATAAAAAAAAAACATTTTTTGTAAGAAAATATGCTAAAACTCTTTCCAGACAGGAAGCGAGTTCCCTCAGGAAAAGTTTTATATAATTCGTAAGGCAGGTCATCAATCCCTGGTGAGGTAGCCAGTTTTAATGTATTAATGATGCCAATGATCTCAGGCACTGTGATGTGATGTGTAAGTTCTTGTGCCATTTGTGAATCATTATTCCGGATGCCAAATTTAAGTAGCTCTTTATCTGTTCTTGTGCTGGAGGGTCTGTTTCTTGGAAAGATTGCAAATGTCTGGACACAATGCCCTGTAGTTGCTGGGGGTTGGAAGTGATATGACCATTTTAATTTTGTAATGTCTTGAAAGTTGAAGCATCCTTCCTATTTTTGCGGGCTTCAAATGGGTCTCTGCATGGAGATTTTTGGGTCCCATACATTAAATTTGCTTTAACTGTACTACACCCTGTCATATTGATGTTTCTGCATTTCTGTTTTAAGGCAATTTATTTGTTGTGGAAAATCTGATCTAGAAGATGAGGTGGTGGTCATAAGATGTTATAATTGGGACCTTAGTGTAAAACATTGGAAAAAATGCCCCCTCACCTGCTTCTTGCCATGCCACTGGAACCATTTGCTAAGAGCTTTTTTGTGTGGCTGCACCAATCTCCTACATTCTCATACGAATCAAAGACTGAGGCCCCAGCACTGAGGATATTTTTTATGCTATTTTGGACATACTGATAAGCTAGCATAGCAGTATTTAACTTCCATCTGTTACATTTTGCTTGTGTAGTTGAAGTATGAAATGATACTTTCAACAACACATGGTCAGAAAATTCCACTGAAATAGTTTCAAATTACATTTTTTGATGTAGGTTAGAGATATAGAGATAATCAATTATAGATGTAAGTTTGCCTTGCTGGTATGTAAATGTAGGTCCTGCAGTGTGGAAATCAGCACAGTTGACAAGATCCGCCAATTGGACACATTTCCACAAGGCTGAAGAATCACAATATATTTTCTTTTCTCTGTTTTGCTGTTTCTGGGGCTTAAGGATACAATTGAATTCACCACCTAAATATACTATTTTTGTAGTAACTAAAAAGGGTTGGATGGCTTCAATTAGTTTGACCTGCTCAGCTTTGGACTGGGGCCCATAAGCATTTATAAATCTGCTAGGTTGTGGTGCCCAAATATCATCTAATGTTAATACCCTGTAGGGAATAAGATCAATGACCTTCAAAAGCCTGAAGTCATCCCTTTTAAACAGTATTCCCACCCCATCAGCCCTATCTAAACCCAAAGACAAATATGATGGTCCCCAATACGATTCTGCTTTGAAAAGTTGTACTTGAGCACTAGACCACATCCAAGTCTCCTGTAAAAAAATGGAATCAAAGTCATAGTCATGGACTAACTGAAAAACTGTTTGTCTTTTTTTATGATTCCATAAACTGCAAATGTTTATTGAAGAAAGACAATGCATGTCAGAATGTTATAGCTTAGTCCTAGTTCTTTTTCTTCCTTTTCTTTTTCTTTCCACTATATTTGTTTTCCTCAGGTTCTGATTTCACAGAGGAGATAGATATGTTGTCAGATTCCCTCTCCTCCATTTCTGTATCTCCCCAGCATGATCCAGAGAGAGCTGAGAAGGGGTTCTCTGTGTCCATTTCTGGAGGGTCAGGGATGGTGGTGCATTTTCTCGAAGACTGTCTCCTGGTGGGGGCGTACCACCCGTGGTTGTGGAGGGTGCATGTATAAGGCATCTGAAGTAGCAGTGTCTTTGATAGGTTCTGGATCACAAACTGGTGTTAGTAGGTCAGACGCAAGAGGTTTGGATGTATTTAGGCTTGAAGCTGTATTCTGATTACAAGCTGCATCTTGGGGGGAGGGTATCAGTATTTTGTTGTTCTTCAGGTGCCCGTGGTGTTTCCTGAGGATTCATTGATATTGTTTCCTCCTCCTTGACTCTTGTTTCTTATGGAGCTGCTTGCTGAGCTGTTTGTTGAGCTGCCCATTGTGCTTTTTGAATGAGGTCATCCAGATTAATAATATCTGCTTTGTTTCAGGATGCCCATGGGCACTCTTGAAATAGGTGTCCTGCTTCATAACACAGACTGCACTTTGTGTGGTTAGTGCATTGCACACTAATGTGGCCCACTTCTCCACATATAACACATTGTAGCATGTCATAGACGTAGGAGAGGTGGGTCCTCACCCTACATTTGTAACACGCTTTGGGCTGACCAGTATAGAAACACACTCCATTGTCCCACCCCAGGAAGAAACATTTAGGGATTTGGCAGATGCCCTCTTCTGTTTGCCATAACTTAACTTTGAATTTCCAACCCCCTGTCCAAAATTGCTCTGCATCTAGAATGGCCTCAGGGGTGCAAAGGACCTTGCACCAGTGGGTGATGTCTTCAACATGAACTCCCTCATTTCTGAACAAAATTGTCACAAATTTGATAAGTGGCTTGGTAAGGGGTATAACTAGGAGAGGAGTCAGGGGTGTGTGTGGGAATTTGACTTGATTATACCTTTCCCAAAACTGTTCCAGAACCTTGGGGCATCTAAAACTCACATCATAATTGTCCTCTCCTGAGACGTTTATGAAGACAAAAACATCTGCAGGAGTAAAGTGGAAAGAATCTTTTAGCAGTTTCCTTCCTATACACAGTGCCTGTCAGGCATAGGGTCCAAGCTTCCTTTGTATCTTAGACACACTGCGTTTCTCCATGAGGCAGCTTCTGTTTTTTGGAATAAAATCCTGTTGATTATCTGTATGTGATTGGTCCTGATTTACGGTACTGGAGACATTGTCAGGGAGCTTTGCACCCCATTGGGGTTGGGGTTTAACCCCTGTATCCATTTAACTTCTGGAAGGGTGGCCTTTGTCAGATTTCTCCTTTGTAGCAGGTATGTCTGTGATAACGCTGCCAACTGGTGTGTGTATGATGTCATTTTCTTTGGTTCCTACAGGCTTTTGTTGGAAATTTGTGTTGACCTTGCTGACATCAGGTACCTGATGTGGTGGATGCCATTCTAGGCTGTTTTGGGAAATTGGTATACAATCCCAATCAGGCTCTGGGATCCAGTTCCCCTTAGTGTCTTTTTTCCATCCAGCACCTGCTTTTGCATCTTCAGGTGACCATGGAGTATTAGATTCAGGTTGGTGTTGCATTTTTACAGAAAATGCTTTACTGACAGCTACTGTAGTTGATTTCAACTGGTCTGCTATGGGATAACTGGGGGGGGGGCAGCAGAATCATCTGCCGAATTTTCACTGAGTAGTTGTTCATTAATGTGCCTTTTAGACTGCATAAGACAGTCTCTTTTGTTTCTAAGTTCATCTTTCTTTTGATTTAATTCATCCTCTGCAATTAGTTTCATAAGTTTTATTTTTTTTCCTTGCACACCCTATCGAGTATGCCATCAGTGGTAATTGTCTGCAGTTCAACCGCAGCACTATCATCATTTGATTTACTGTTGTCCATTTCAAAGTTTTGTGGTTTTCTTCTGGCATTGGAGAATACTGAATTAACCTGATTTGCCGGCAGCTCCACTTGCACATTATCAGGTTGCGTAATAGAAATTACAAGTAGAGTGACTATACTGGCTGGTGAAATTGGTCCTTTTGGTACTGCAGCATGTTTCTGTTTAACAACATTACCCAGACCCATTTTACATGCAGTTTTACTAGCAGAAAAAGTGAATACAGTAGCAGTAGTCTGGTCAAAAGGGTCAGTTTGTTAAATGATTTTACCATGTCTGTTAAATGATTTACCAGGTTGAGCGTCTCTAAGTCAGGTGCTGCAGATGTTTCCATGGAGTTACTACAGCGGGTGTTTCGGTTTCTAGGAATGCCTGATGTACAGGATGCCATACCATTTGTCTGGAGTTGAAGTATTGCATTTGTAAGTTCCTGTTTCTTTTGTAAAAACTGTTGTTCTTCTTTAACAAGCAATGCTTGTAGAGCTGCAGTCTCAGTGGTGGTCTGATTCAGTACAGTCTGTTCTGTTGTTGATTTAACTTGTTTATCCTTGTTATTGTTCAGAACCGTTTGGTTCAAAATATCCATATTAAGGTGTTGTCCCATCTCGGTGGCTCCGGTATTGGTGGTGCCCTCAGCATCAAAAAATTCTTCAGCCTCAAGTGTTAAAGAGGCAGGGGAGAAGACCTGTTCCTCAGCCTCCTGCACATCCACTCCTTCTGGTTCTTTGCACTGATTGGCCATCTCTGAGATGGCCAGAGGTTCCCCTACTGTACAACATTCAGTCTGTGTACTGAGAGACAGTGGAAGTGTGCTTTGGGGGAGGGGCATATCTAGTGTAGGTAGATTGAAGTTGGAGAAATAGGGAGTTCTTTGTTTTTTGGTTATTTTTGTTTTGTATAACTGACTGTGTTAATGTACACACAGTAATATTTTCAGTAATTGTTGAAATCTTTTTGCTGATTGTGTGTGTTGTGGTCTGGAAGGACCTGGTGCAGCATTGAAGCTGTTTAAAATACATTGTATACTTCTGAAGTTTTAAATTTGGTACACATTACTTGTAGACAAATTCTGTGTGTCTGAGTGTGTGCATGTGGTGCATGATGTGACATCAAATAACACACCTTTTATTGTGCCACAGTATAATTGCAGGCACAGCAGTGTGAACCTGCTATCCACTGCAGCTGTGTGATTTTGTACTGCCATTGTGGTATCTTTTCTTGGTTTTGAATTGCAGTAATCTGCAGTCAGTGCTCCCCCCCCCACACCTGCAAAAGGTATTCTTTTCCAGATTGGATTGTTTGTGACTTGAGAACACCACTGGTTCGTTAAGGTGTTGTTGAACTTGTTGTGACTTTGCATCTGTATCTGTATCTGTTGTTGAAGTCACAGTTTTTTTTTTGGCTTCACATCCTGTGTCACTCCCCCAGCCCCCACCCAGAGTGAATGTTCCAAAATCTGAATTTGTTTAGAATATTCCTGTTGATCCCCAAAATTACCCGCAAAGAGCTGTGCAAGCAAAGCTGTTTCTCACCATGGCACTGATGCTAGTGGTAAGATTGCCTGTGGGTGTGGTAGTAGTACACAGTTGCAGAAGTGCATTGCTGATGTGAGGAAAGGTATTTCTCCTTCAATGTTTTTTACAGCACAATCAGTAGCCTCACTCATAGTTAGAGGAGATGATGTGTCCCAGCTGGTGGTATTAGTGCAGTTGCTGGTGATGATATGAGTATTGCTGCCTCAAGTTCCAGTTCTGACCAGTTTATCGTGTCCAAAAATATAGTGGAGTGTGAAACAGTGGCAGTGAGTGACAGTGTAGATGATGTCATACTCCCTAGTAACATCCCAGTAACTGAACATGAGGATTCTGATCACCATGTCAATGATAGCACACAAAGTTACATTTCTTCCACCACAGTTCAGGTCATGCATTTGTCATGCAGTGATTCACAGTGTAGTGAAAACATTTTGGATGATGATGATGATGCTGATGATGATGATGTTGCTGTGGTTGCAACATGCAGTCCATATGCCAGCATCCAAGCAGAAGATGTGGATGATGTTGATGAATATGATGATGATGTCAGTGATCTCTGTTGGGAACCGGATAAAAAGAAACTCAAGGTGACTGTGTCTTGGTCTGTTTGCATTTTGCCTCCTCCCGTAAAAAGTTGTGATTTACCCGTTTCAGTTGTTGATGATGACCCAGTAATAATGATAGGTAGTCGTGGTGGTCAGTTGCAGTCCAAGTGTGTCCTGCTTGAAAAAACATGTACCACCCACTTCGTGGCTTAAAACACTGGAGTCCAATAAGCAGCAGAGGGGGCATGATAGAAACATTTAAGTACCTCAGTAGAATCAACAAAGTCCAAGAGGGTAGCATCTTTCAGAAAAAGAGATGTGCAAGAACAAGGGGACACAATTTGAAGATGGAGGGGGGACTGCTCAGGGGCAATGTGAGGAAATCTTTTTTCACAGAGAGGGTGGAGGACGCATGGAACAGCCTTCCTGAGGAGGTTGTGGGGTCTAAAATTGTGGGAGAATTCCAGAATGCATGGGACAGACATAAGGCAATTTTTGTGGGGGGTAGGAAGAAATAGGCTGTTGGTTAAATAGGATCTGCAGCTTATCCTCTAGGTAGAGAAATGGGCAGACTAGGTGGGCCAAGCAGTCCTTATCTGCCATCAAAGTCTATGTTTCTATGTTTCAGCAGCAGGGGGGACATGTTAAAACTAAAGTATCAAGATCCCTTGTTTGGGATTTTTTTGTGGAAGATGCAAATGATGAGTCAGTTGCAATCTGTCAGGTTTGCCAGGTGCGTGTGAGTCAAGGTAAAAAGGGGAGCCATCTGGGCACAAGGAGACGGCATACACAGCTTAAGAATAGGCACATGGCACTGTGGACTCAGCACAAGATGGCAGCTAATACCTGTACCACAGTGGGGCATTCACCGTCGTCATCAGACATAACAAGCATTTTATCCCCTTCCATGACTAGAAAATTAAATGCTTGCAGTATTGATGAAATAACAGCAGAGAATTACTACAGGCATGATGAGGTGGAAGAGCAGAATGATTTTGATGTCTTGTCTAGTGAATGTGAGAGTAGCAGTTTTGGTGATAGTCAATGCAGTATGTCTAGTGCAAGTGGTACATCAACCCCTGTTGGTAAATCTGGGAAAATAACTGCATTTCTGGGTTTGTCATCACCTGTGCAAGTGTCTTCATCACACATCCACACTCCACCCCTTGACATTCGCAGAACAGAACCATTTGTCATCACACCCCGTGTAAAATGTTTAAGTCAGCCCATGTTACAGTGTTATTGCACATAAGCTGAAGTACCCACCCAATCATATAGTGTCACATGAACTTAATGCTTTTGTAGCTGAAATGCTGGCAACTGATCTTTTACCTTTCTCCTTTGTGGAGAATTCTGGGTTCCTGTGGTTTGCTGCACGTACTTATCCAAAATGGAAAGTCCCATCCAGAACATACTTTCGACCAGTGCTCTCCCCGAGTTGTACCGTACTATGTCCGACTCAATAAGACATGCCTTTCAACATTCCTCCTCTCCATTCATCCATTTAAGTATGGATATGTGGACAAGCGGCAATACAGCAGGGAGTTCACATTTGTGTATAACTGCACACTGGGCGCAGGTGCCGGGGGTTGTTTGTGCTGTTGGCAGTGTGAATACTCAGTGTAGTAAGGTGGAGTGTCGTGGTAGCAATCTTCCAGGAATATGACAGCATGCAACGATTGCTATGTGCAATATGACCTGTTCACACACTGGTGAAAACATGTTGGACGTGATACTGACTGAAACTGACAAGTAGCCGAACTCCCTGTCCCTGAGAGCTGGGTTCATAGCAAGTGACAATGGGTCAAATGTGGAGAAATGAATCACGAATGGTGGATTTTTTGGGGTTCCACGCATGGCCCACTGTTTAAATCTTGTGGTGCAGAAGTTTCTGCAGCACCCTGATATAAAGGAAATGCTGACAGATGAACACCATATCTGTTCTCACTTTTCATGCTCTGCAAAGGCCCATGACCAACTTTGGCAGTTGCAGATCCAAAACAGCCTGCCTCAGCGCCGCTTGAAGCTGGAAGCTGTCACACGTAGGAACTCCACTTTATACATGGCAGAGAGGTTGTATGAACAGTACAAAACCATCTCAGAATATCTTGTCATGCACACTAGCCGTGACAATTCCGGGGCCTCCATGTCTATGACGACTGAACAGTGGCGCCTCATGGACTCTGTAATACGAATCTTGAGGCCTTTTGAACATGCCACATAGGCAGTGAGTGGTGAGTCGGCCTCCATTAGCCAATCAATTCCACTGCTGTGGGTGCTGAGGCAGACATTGGTGAATGTACAGCATAGCCTTGATGTTACCGGAGACAGTGCTAGCAGTGTGTTGCTGAAACACATGCTGACAGTATTCGACCAGAATCATCACATCTTGAGCGTTCAGCGTAGTGACAACTTTGCAATAGCAACAATGCTGAACTCACTATACAAATGTGGAATTGCCTCAGTACTGGAGGGCAGACCTGAACAGGTAAAAAATGTCAGTGGGCAACTGGTGCGCTTGGTTCATGGGGCACAGAAGTCACGTGCCAAAGTCAGGAAACCTGAGCAGCATAATCAGGCTGAAGTTGAACCTGGAGGAGTAGCATCAAGCATATCCTGTAAGGGGAAGTGGACTGCAGTTCCAGGTGATCTGTCATCAAAAGTTGCTGGCATTAACCCACTTTGGGAGGCTTTGTCCCAAGTGAGGATTTGTGACATAAATGATTCTGGAGAAGCAGATGATACATCAATCACTGGGCTTAGAGCAGCACAATGAATGGTTGAGTCATATGTGTCTGAAAACAGGCATCTGTCAGTCACTGATGATCCCTATTATACTGGAGTGGAAAGGTCTGAGAATGGCTAAAGCTGACTGCTGTGGCACTGAAGTATCTGACATGCCCACCCTCCAGTGTGAGTGTTGAGAGGGTATTCAGCTCAGCAGGTGCAATAGCTCAGGATCATCATACAAACCTCTCTCCTGCAAATGTCAGTTTGCTGACATTCATAAAAATGAATGAGAGGCACATACCAGCTCAGACTGCAACATCAGTATTCGTACTCCGGCATATTCATGGTTTTGCTGATGTTGAAGAAAGGTACCATCCTGGTGACAATGACAGCATGAAGTGGCCTACCACTGATGTAGATGATAACACAATGGAGAAAGAATTTCCCCATGGCCTGAATTCAGACATAGAAGACTGCGAGGACAGCTTTCTTTCTGAGGATGATGATGAATGATGATGAGGTATATGTTGGCAGGTTTTAACTTAAGTGGTTAAAAGACTGTCACATGTCTTGTATGATACATGTTCTCTTTTAATTAAGTTAAATCACTGTCTCACTCATACTGACTCAAATTCCATATGTCACATCATCACGTTTATAACACAGAGCACAGTATATCTTGGCCCCCGAACTACCACCACCATAGGACCGCTGTTCTCCACTACCACTATTGGGAATGTGGCCATGTGTCCCTCCGAACTACCACAACCATAGGACCGCTGTTCTCCACTGCCACTATAGGGAATGTGACTGTGTGTCCCCCCCCCCGGAGTAGCACCACCATAAGACTGCTGTTCTCTACTGCCACTATAGGGAATGTGACCATGTGTCTCCCCGGACTACCACCACCACAAGATCGCTGTTCTCCTCTGCCACCATAGGGAATGTGACCGTGTGTCCCCCCCCCCAGAGTAGCACCACCATAAGACCACTGTTCGCCACTGCCACCACCACCAGATGCAGGAAGATGTGAGAGGAAATGTCATCATGTGCCACAGCTATGACCACCAGCACCCACCACCAGTGTCATTGTAACAATGTTTTCCCATTACATTGACCATGCCAAGGCAGAGGGAGTTGAACAGGAGCCCACATCCATCAGCCACAGGCACAAGGCTTCTTCCTATTAAAACTATAAAGTGAGTATGTGTACTAATGTTTTTTATGCTATTCAACTTCCTTTAGCTGTGTGTTTTGCTTTCTGTTGCTTTTCTGAGCTGCAATGGTCAAACACATATGGTCAACTTATTTTTTTTTTTACAGGTTAACAACAAATAACTCTCCTTCGCTGAAGGTCTGTATTAATGGTACAGCAGCAGTACTGTCTACAGGAACCTATGGAATATCTGTTTCCAATCCATACTGGTAAGCATATCAATTTTATTTCATCTGTTCCTTTTTTTTTTCATAAGAGTGCAACAAATCCGACTGAGGATTCATAAACTAGGTGACATGTACATCACAAAAAGTAGTTCTGTAACAAAACATGCACTGTATTCCAAATTTGCAGCTGTGCAGTCATGCCAGTATTGAAAAAGTTGGACCCAGTTTGCGTTACTTGACAAGACGTGGTTTTGAAATGTAACTTGAGTTGAGACCAGGGACACTGACACAGTGTATTTGTTACATAGCCTGGTACTAAATTAAGTTGTGATCTGATGATTGCAGTGGGACAGTTTACTATCTGTGTCAATCCAGATACCCATGGAACAGCTACAGCTTAAACATAATGCCTTACTGCTACAATCAAGTTATAATAAATCCTTCATTTCTTTTTAGGAAACTTCCAGATGCTTTGTTGTGTCATAGTTGCCTTATCCAAAGAACTTCTTCAACATCAGGCCTGCCCCTGGGCTGGGGCAGACATGCAACATGCAGAAGTCATCTCAATCGATGACCATGACCATCATTACCGGACTGGAGAAGGATGCACATGAAATCTGTAAAAAAGTAATGAAATAATAAACCATTAATGAGACCTACTTGCAATTTGTAAATATGCTTCCCCAGCCCAAAAAAAATAAATAAATTCTTACCTTCATTGGCTTGAGAGAATTCCATTTCAAATTTCAACGCCAACATTTCTCATCAAGCACTGGAATGTACACAGCAACAGTATGTGACCTGTGATACAAAACAATACAATGAGTATATGTCTATATATGTTAACCCCCCCACCTAGAAAATACATACATATTTTATTTATTTAGTTTTTGTTGACCGGGTAAGTGCACTAGACAAATCCTGCCTATTTCAGGCACGACCCAGGGGAGGGGGATACAGATGAATGCCAACTGACCTTGAACCAGATTAAGCTGTTGGTGGCATTTTTTTTTTTTAGTGAATGAGGGAAATTTGGCCAGGACACCGGGGAAATTCCCCTACTCTTTTCGATAAGTGCCATGGGATCTTTAACAACCAGCTGAACTACCACCAATCCAGGCAGATGGGACCTCGGTTTAACATCTCATCCAAAAGATGGCACCTCGGAAGTGCAGCACCCCTCTCATGCTGCAGTACAGTGTCAATACTGGGATATTAACCCAAGTGCCAGATGTGGGAACTGAACCCACAGCCCTCTGATCTCCCAGCCTCAGAGATGAGTGTGCTACCTACTAAGCCACTGACACTGACATATATTTATATATATATATATATATATATATATATATATATATATATATATCAACTCAACAAGGCTACTGTTAGTATGGACACAAAGGGTACCCCTCCATCCAGTTGAGGTGATTGCATTGCATTCACAGGAATCACAGCACACTTTGGACCAGCAACAGTTCTCTCACGGTCATCATTTCTGATGGAACACTGAATGGATTCATGTCATGTTATCCTTCCTTCACACAGTTTGGCAAGATACTGTGCATCATGACATCATCATCACAAAGTATGTCAACTTTCTGGACACAAGACAATTGCATTTTGGGGATGCATAAAAATTCTGGGGACTCTGTGTGACCACTGCATGCATGAGTGACACCACAATAAATTCTGCTGGACTCTGTATGTGGTGTAATGCTCCCATTTCACTTCTTCAGCACTTGGGAATTTTCTGGACACAAGACATATGCATTTTGGGGATGCAGAAGAATTCTGTGGACTCTGTGTGACCACTGCATGCATGTGTGACTGCACAATAAATTTTGGTGGACTTTGCATGTGGTGAAATGCTCCCATTTCACTTCCTCAGCACTTGGGAATTTTCTGGACACAAGACAGATGCATTTTGGGGATGCAGAAAAATTCTGGGAACTCCGTGTGACCACTACATGAATGAGTGACACCACAATAAATTCTGCTGGACTTTGTATGTGGTGTAATGCTCCCATTTCACTTCCTCAGCACTTGGGAATTTTCTGGACACAAGACAGATGCATGTTGGGGATGCAGAAAAATTCTGGGAACTCCGTGTGACCACTACATGCATGACTGACTGTGCAATACATTCTGGGGGACTTTGCATGTGGTGTAACGCTCCCATTTCACTTCCTCAGCACTTGAGCATTTTCTGGACACAAGACAGTTGCATTTTGTGTGTTGTGATTGTGAGTACATAATGTCATACTTAAATTATAAATTAAAGCAGCAGTGCAACAATGTGGTGAACGTTTTGACTTATACTTTTTTATGCTATTTTACATTGCCAGCCACTAGGTACTCCTTCCTGACTTGTATGATACACTTCTTTTCACAGTTTGTGCCTGCTTTACTACTTTTTCTCATGTCTGAAAAAAAAGGGAGTACACCTTTTAATATGGCTTTGACTAGGTTTTCATCACTATTTGTAGCTGTTTTTGAATAAATATTGTTCTGTGAGGTCATAAAACACTGCCAGCTGCATAATTGTTAATTTTACAACAGAAGTAATATATAACAACTGATGGAGAAAAACAGTGGAAAATACTGACGAAGACCTGGTCTGCACCGCATTAAAAGGAGTGTTCCTTTTATTTCAGACTGGAAAAAAGTACTAAAGCAGACTCAAATACTGGAAAGAATGGTATCATACAAGTCAGGAGGTAAATAAAGTAGCAATGTAAAATAGCATAAAAAGTACAGGTCAAAATTTTCACCAGATTGTTGCACTGCTGCTTTAATGTCTATTTCAGAAAATAAATATTTTTGGAGCCTCAGTAATGTTTACTTTGTGTCAGGACTCGTGATTTGAAGTGTTTTGCAAAAAGCATGACTGAGCAGTGCAAGTATGTTGTGCTAAACTGCATGTGTGCCATCAGTGTTCTTTCCTGTGTATGCAGAGATTGTCCAGCTTCGTGCAACCATATATATGGTGTGACTTGTTGCAGTATGTAAAGAATAAAGATGAGAAAGAATATATAACTTATATTTTATTTGTACCATCAGCACCAGCGGAGTAAGTGATATGACATTTTTTCAGAGGTATCAGGTCACTGTGCACCTCAGTCACTCACAGTGCACACATGACTCTTGTGGAGATCATATCACAAAACACATGCTCTCCTAAAAGTCATGTGTGCAGTATGTGACTAAGGTGCATTCTAGCCAGCCACCTCTGAAAAAATATCATATCACTTAGTCTGCTGATGATGATGGTGACAATAAAATATACGTTATTCTTATCATTATTCTTTATACCATAAACACTGCGACAAGTCAGCAATATATGTTTGCAAACAGCCAAAGTCTGATGTCACACACACACACACACACACACACACACACACACACAAAACAACACTGACTGCACACATGCAATTTAGCACATCATACTTGCACTACTCACACCAGCTTTTCCACATCCACTCCACAACAAAAAGTAAACATTACTGAGGCACTGGATTATAATAACAGGGCAATAAGGAGCATCTATGTCTGTATTTGTATGTATATATTTAAAGGGAAGCAGTCAGCAACAGGAGCTCTTGCCGCCTGCAAGGCTTACCCTCCGGTTAAGCCTTTTAAGTATGCTGCGGCATTGTTTAGTGCTGCAACATACTTTATTTTACTAAAGAAAAGTCAGTGACCCTTAAGTATGGCAGATGCTAGGGGGCTCCATTATGTGTAAAGGAAAGTTGCAGCAGAGATGCACCATGCACTTTAATACTTTTGTATTGAAGTGCATGGTGCATCGCTGTTGCACCTTTACACATAATGGAGCCTCCATACAGTCCGCCATATTTCTGGATCGCTGACTTTTCTTTATTAAAATAAAGTATGTTGCAGAGTGATAAGAATACTGCAACATATTTAAAAAAGCTTAACTGGAGGGTAAGCCTTGCAGAGGGTGGGATCTCCTGTTGCTGACTACTTCCCTTTAAACTAATACTGTGGCCTTCCCTCTGTCTGTTATTAAACATAAACGAAAGACAAAACACTACAGCAGTGTGGGGGGGGAGGTGTGCTGAAAAAAAAAGCTAATGGGGGATCCCCTAATGTTCCAGCAGCAGATGGAGCATCAACACAATCTGTAGCTGGTGTTGCTCGATCTGCTCCGCCTGCTTCTGGACAGCACCCACCCTCTCATTATTTTCCTCCATCGCAGCCCACAAAAGTGCTATGTCTGCCTGAGTTGCAGACATTGTGGGGTCCATGGTGCGGGGGTGAAACCAGGTAGTGGTGGTGGTGAGGGTGGTGCTTGTGGCAGTGGTGGGGGTAGTGGTGGAGCAGATGCTGCTGTGGCCCTCCTCCTGCTGTGATGATGCACAACAGCAGCACCCTCTGCTACTACCACAGAAGGGCCAGCAGGTGGAGGCCTGGCCCTTTTGGTGGCAGCCTGCCACTCCACCTTGTGGTGGTTCAGCATATGTGTGCGATGGCCCCGAATCCCCAGATGTGTCCCCCAGAGGTCACACGCACCTGTACACCACAAAATAGCCACACCACAAGGCTTCTGTCCCCCCGACACAGTTGGAAAACTGCCAAACTGTGGAGCTGCAGGGGGGGACCAGGCACAGGAGGGGCAGATGTTGTGCCGGCAGCATGGTCACACACCAGGAGCTCCACCTGCTGCTATGGAGGTGGTGCTGCTGGAGCTCCTGCAGCTGCTGTTGGTGGTGGTGGTGGTAGCAGACTTGGTGGCTGTAGCGGTGGCACTGGTGGTGCTGCTGCTTCTGGAGGGGTGAGGCAGGACCAAAGAGTCTGGAGCGGTCCAACATCACCTGGCTATGACCTCCACGCATGCACACTCCCTTCTGGCCACAGGCCACATACTGTCCCTGGTCCATCACACAAAAAAAACACTCCTTCCCTCTCTAACACAGTGAACAACTTCACACACACACACACACACGCACACAGGCACACACACACACACACACACACACACACACACAAAACAAAATTTACAAAATAAAAAAATCAGTCACCAAAAAGAACTGGCAAAACAGTACAAAAAAAACTAAAGAATTAGGGCTTTGGGGTTTTTGGAATTTGCTCAAGAAAGAAACTAATAATAAACTCTCCTCTCCTACACAAAATGCTTCCTCTTTCTACCTCTGCAAAGGAGAAAGTGAAAGTATCTGCTTGTAAGACTTCTTTCCTTCCTGGCTGGCTAAAGCATGTGATTTACAGTACTATAAGCCATATGATGTGTGTATGTGGGGGGGGACTGCCTACAGTGCCTATTTTGTTGTCATTCCACCATACTTCGTGTTAAGGTGGAATAACAACGTGAAGTCATAATAACAAAGTGAAGTGAGCACTTTTCAATGGCCACTTCGCATAGCATTATGATAATGCGAAGTGGCCACTTCACATTCACTTTGCAGGTGGAATTTAATTTCGCTGCATTTCCACTGGAGAGTAGGGGAATTTCTCCAGTGTCCTGACCAAATTTCCCCCATTCACTAAAAATACCACCAACAGCTTAATCCAGTTAAATTTCAGCTGGTTACCATCTGTATCTCCCTCTCCCCACCCCACCAGTTGCCCCTGAAAAAGGGACTTCTAGTCTCAGAGGGCCTATCCGGTCAACAAAATTCAATAAATAAATAAGTGAGAAACCTTGCCAAAATAGGGGGATGGGGGAGTGGGAGATGGTTGGGGATTAGGTGAGCCTTCACCCCTCCAGAATGCACACCCCACAAGGGATCTGACATGGATAAGGGAGGAGCATTGAGGGATAAACTGGGGAACAGAATACTGGCAGAGAAGAGGTGAGTGTGGCTAACTTGAGGAAAGGGTAGGGGGAGGACTGGGAACAAAAGGGGTATGGGAGGAGGTGGTATGAAATTGTGAAATGGAAGAATTAAAGAGGAGGGAGGAGGGAAGAGGGACGAGGACAGGGGGAGGCAAGCCTTACCCCAGGAGTGGAACACCAAGGGTATGAACACTACTTGATGTAAACCCAGCTAATGCTATAGACTATTGGCATGCCTAGTGAGGGATAGACGGTCACAGAGTAATGGAAATAGAACAGAAGAGAGGTCAAGGAGGGGTAATGAAGGAGAAGTGAGTCAAGTGCAATTGTAGGATTGGGAAATATAGTGTCAAAGAATATAGGACAGTGTACGAGTAGACCGAGCAGAACAGATATCTAAGGGGAGGAAGTTCCAAATGTTTGGAAAGTGATACAAAAAGGCAGCTCTCCCTGAAGTGGAAGTACAGGTAGCAAGGATGAGGGTCCTATAGGGGAAGTTGTGGAGGGAGTAGGTGGAGGTAAATACTCTGTACAACAGGTGTATTGGGGGAATGTGTTGATGATGTACAAAATCTTTAACAAGAAGAATCTAATGGAAGAATTTAATTTAAAATTTTAGAATGGAACAAAAAGTAAGAGGACACGAACAACAAATTAGGCCAAACAATTTTAAAACAAACAAGCATTAGATTTATTACACATAAAGGACATTAGACATTTGCAATAATCTGCCTTCTGAAGTGATAAATAGCAGTCAGACTTTTACAGCTGCATGAGCCAAGCTCTGCAAACGTTACGCCAACATCAGAGTTGTATAAAAGCACTGTGGAAGCACATGACAGGACTATGTCTGGTGTGCTGCCACCGTGCTCCGGCATAGTTTCCACTGATTCTATTTAGGCAGCCCTTTCCCTTCGAGGGCCACATAAACACACCACCTTCGCGGTGCACTACTTTTTCTTTCTGCAATTGCAGAAGTGATGTCCACCATGTGCAACATGATGGCACTGACTTAACTTGCACATGCATGTGTATCGCACATACATAGTTATGTCAGCGCCACCATGTTGCGCTCGACTAACTCTGGGGCAACTACAAAAGTGCGAGTATCACACATGTGCAATATTGTAATCACTTCAGTATTAGTTACAGCTGACTCCGGTGTGGCGACAGCACTGCATATTCTTTCCAATGCTCCTGCCACTCCTAAAAGTTCTCTGACCAGAGTTTGTTATTATTATTGTCTGTATAACTCTAGACTACCATTCAGCAGCACATATTTTGCTTTGTAATTTTGGCAGTGCTGTATTTTTCCATTTTTTTTTTACCCGTATAATTTATGTCCGCTTGCTTTGCCCCTTTTGTCATCCCTGAGTTGTGCCAAGAACTGAGCCTCTACTCAGCTCAGCATGCCTATACTGATCACCAAATTTTAAATAAAATAAAAATAATAATTCCATTCAGAATAGCAAAGTACTGAATCCTACTCTTACAGTCAAAATTACAAGTACTGCTCATAGTGTCTTTACACATTTGCCTATTCTGGTAAGCTATAGGAATTTGAATCTAGAACTTAATAAACATGAAATAATAAAAATAGTATTATGACATGGTGACATTGTAAATATGTGTTCTCTGAAGAGAGAAGCTTCTGGAACTAGACTTGGGCCTATAATAATAATTTCCATGGTTAGGAACAGGTGAAAATGAGCTAGACAAATTGACAGATTCAATGAATGGGACATTTTTTTTCCCCCTTTCTTTAAGAGCACAGCTTTATCACCATGTTTACTGCACATGCACTACATGCATACAGGGAGACTATGCCCATCAGTTGTCAGTATATTATGGTAAATTATAACATGAGTAGAACATTTCCTCAATCCTGATTGGCTGACAGCCTCTGTCAGCTGTGTCCTTATCAGGACATAACCAAGGCCACTGTTTTTCGGTTTTTACCGGAAAATCCGGTAAAATTCCAGAATTAGGGCTGCCTGAAAACCCGTAAAACAAGATTTCATGGAATCTGGCATTTTCTATCAGATCAGTAAATCTATAAAAAAGTCTGTTTTTCTTTTAATTCCTTCCTGTACTATTTTCAGTTTGCTTTATTTAATGCTCTGTATATTAAGCCTTCTTTAATTCTGATTATTTATGCACATACTAAAAGAATGATAACAGAATCCCGGTAAAATCCAGAAATTAGAGTAACAATCACCGGTGAAATTCCGGAATCTTAAGCCTTGAAAACGGAATTTAATTGTTTTAATCACCGTAAATCAGTGGCCTTGGACATAACTTCAAAACCGGCACTACATGTGCCAAGCAAAACACACCACACAGTTAAATCAATGCGTCCCACTGCTCTCTCGCTGCAGCTCATCAGGTAGTATATAAGAAAACCACAGTAGAGAGGTGTCACAGCACTGTAAAAATCTGCACTTGTGTCCCACCTAGCAAACAGTGACAAGCAGTTCATTAACATATTCCACATTCTTTTTACTGTGTTTTACTTATCTCCCTGTCAGGTCACCGATCCGTTACTCTCCTGCTACGTTCTCTGAAGTACAGCAGCTTGTCTGCAGTCCCCGCTGCATTAGTCCCCGGTTTTCCAACTTCTGTGATGGCCACAGCATTCCTTGTCACTGGCATGGGCCCCATCTCACCGACCATCAACAAAACTCTGATCTAATCCAGAGAACCAGATTCCGGTCACTCAAGAAGCACTGCGTCTTCCATTCCCTTTGAAAGACGCACTTCAAGGTAGAGATGCTGTACAGTACAGCAACTGAACAGAGACAGGCTTGCTCCCCACAATACTGCCATAATCAGTTTAAAACACATAAATCTAAACTATGCACAAATGAAAGCCACATAGAAACATAGAAACATAGAATTTGACGGCAGATAAGGACCGCCTGGCCCACCCAGTCTGCCCATTTCCCTACCTAATGGATAAGCTGCAGATCCTTGTTAACCAGCAGCCTACTTCTTCCTACCCCCACCCCCTAGAATTGCCTTATGACTGTCCCATGCATGCTTGAATTCCACCACTGTTTTTGACCCCACAGCCTCCTCCAGAAGGCCGTTCCATGCATCCACAACCCTCTCTGTGAAAAAATACTTCCTTAAATTACCTCTGAGCCGCCTCTATCTTCAAATTGTGTCCCCTTGTTCTTGCACACCTCTTTTTTTGAAAGATGCTACCCTCTTGGACTTTGTTGATTCCCTGAGGTACTTGGAAAGTTTTATCTATGTCCCCTCTCCTTCTTTCCTCAAGGCTATACATATTAAGCTCCTTAAATCTCTCTTCATATGTCTTCCAGTGCAGACCCTGCACCATTTTAGTTGCCCTCCTCTGGACAGCTTCCATCCTGTCTATGTCTTTGCGGAGATTGGGTCTCCAGAACTGCATGCAGTACTCCAGATAGGGTCTCACCAGCTGTCTCTACAGAGGATAATAACTTCCTGTTTTCTACTGGTGATGCCTCTCCATGCATCCCAGTATCCCCCGCCCTCCTTGCCGCCCTCTCTCACATTGCTTGCCCACCTTTAGGTCATCTGATATGACAACCCCAGGTCCCTTTCCATTTTTGTTGTTGTTAGTATCTCAACCCCATTGTGTACTCATCCCTGGTTTTGTTTCCCAGGTGCATTACCTTGCACTTCTTAGCATTGAATCTAAGCTGCCATACATTTGACCGCTTCCTCTAACCTTGCCAAGTCCTTCTCATCCTTTCCACCCCACTCTGTGCATCAACTCTGTTGCAGATCTTTGTGTCATCTGCAAAGAGACATACTTTTTCTTCCAGTCCCTCTGCAATGTCGCTATAAAGACATTGAAGAGGACCGGTCCTAATACTGAACCTCCGGTACCCCACGTAACTCCCCTTTGTTCAGAGTGGACTCCATTTACTATTACCTCTGTGTCCTATTCTCCAGCAAATTCTTTACCCAGGCTGTCTTCTTGGGACCCACTCCCAGCTGGCTAACTTGTATATTAATCTTTTGTGTGGGACTGTGTCAAATGCCTTGCTAAAGTCTAGGTAGGCCATGTCCACAGCCCCTCCCTGATCTACTACTTTGGTCACCCAGTCAAAGAATTCTATCAGATTTGTCTGGCATGACCTTCCGATGTGAATCCATGCTGCCTTGGGTCCTGTGCCCCTCTGGCCTCTAGATACTCGACAGTTCTTTCCTTCAGAAGTGATTCCATCATTTTCCCTACCACTGAGGTTAAACTAACAGGTCTGTAGTTTCCTGCTTCTGCCTTGCTCCCACTTTTGTGAAGGGAATCACATCTGCCCTCCTCCAGTCCTCGGGTACCACCCCATCCTCCCATGATTTGTTAAAGAGGGTTGTCAGTGGTGTCACTAGTTCTACCCTTAGTTCTTTTTAGAATTCTGGGATGAATCCCATCAGGGCCCATTGCTTCGTCCACCTTTCAGTTTTAAGAGTTCTTCAGAACCCTTTCTTCAAATGGGCTGGTATCAACTTCTGTATCCAGAGTGTTTCTACTGTTTGTTTTAGGTACCTCCTCTCTTCCTTTGTAAATACTGAGCAAAAATATTTGTTTAGTATCTCTGCCTTTTCACAGTCTCCCTCTGCCCACCCTCCCTCCCTTTATTAAGGCTCACTATCCCTCCCTTGGTCTTCCTTCGCTCCCTGATGTACCTATAAAAGGTTTTATCCCCCTTCTTAACTGAGTTGGCTATCTTTTCCTCGGTTTGGGCCTTTGCTGTTCTGACTGCCTTCTCAGCTTCCTTTTGCTTTAACTGATACAGTTCTCTGTCCTGTTCCTTCTGTGATTCCTTGTACTTCCTGAATGCTTTCTTTTTCTCTTGAACCTTCACTGCCACTTCCTTTGAGAACCATAGTGGTTTCTTGCATCGTTTCATTTTGTTTATTTGCTTCACACAAAGGCTTGTTACCTCTGTGATGGCAGTTTTTGTTATTCCCCATTGTTCTTCCACCCCTCCTTCCTGCCCATTTGCTAGTGCATTCCTTAGGCACTCACCCATTTGCAAAGTCAGCCCTCCTAAAGTCCAGTACTTTTGCCTTTGTATGGCTTGACTCTATTGCTGTGTTTATTGTGAACCATACTGTTCTATGGTCGCTAGTTCCCAGATTGCTACCCACTTTTACATCTGTGATCCTCTCTTCATCTCCATTTGAGAGAATCAGGTCTAAGATTGCTCCCTCTCGAGTGGGATCCGATACTAGTTGTCTAAGGCATGCCCCCTGTAGGGCTTCTAGAAAAACCCCACTCTTTGAAGTGGCTGCTGCAACTGCACTCCAGTTAACAGCTGGCATATTCAGATCACCCATCAGCAATATCTCCCCTTTTTCTGCCATTCTAAGTATACTTTCTATCATTTCCTTGTCCATTTCCTTCCCCTGAGAAGGGGGTCTGTATACAACCCCTGTGCGGATTGTGGTGCCATTGTCGGTCTCCAAATTTACCCACAGTGCTTCTTCCTCCTGTTTACCCTTTTGTTCTGTTGCTTTGATTCCTTCCCTTATGTAAAGAGCTACTCCTCCTCCACTTTACCCTCCCAGTCCCTCCCTGAGATAGTGTATCCTGGTATGTTTACATCCCAGTCATGGTTTTGTGTGTACCATGTTTCTGTGACTGCCACGATATCCAGATGTTCCTCCTCCATCAAGGCCACTAATTCAGGAAGCTTATTACTCAGACTACGGGCATTGGTACTCATTGCTCTCCATTTTTTAATGGCTTTACCTTCTGTTGCAGCATCCCCCACTGACCTTTCTACCTCGGTCCTTTTCTCTTTCAGTACCCTGTTTTGTAGGGAGAGGCTGGGATTTTCCTGCTGCTTATCAGTGCCTCCACCCTTGACTAGTTTAAAAGCTTGCCAATGAAGCATTTAAACCGATTGCTCAAAAGACTTGTTCCCTTCCTGGACAGATGCAGACCATCCTGCCAGTATAGGCTGGTGTCCCTCCAGGTGGAACCCCAGTCCCCGATGAAGCCAAACCCCTGTGCTCCACACCATTTTTTCAACCATTCATTAAACTGCATGGTGCAAAGTACCCTCGCCTCACTCATACCATTGACAGGCAGCACCTCTGAGAAGGATACTGTGTGTGCTACTTGTCTTAGGCCCCTCCGCAATTCTACAAAGTCCTTCTGCACTGCTTTGATCTCATGATGAGCCAAGTCATTTGTCCCTAGGTGGATAATGACGTCCAGCTCAGACTCCCATGCAGCTGTTCTCGTGATCCTGAGGATGCGCTTCCTGTCCCTTCAAGCCATGGCACCAGGCAGGCACCTTACTTCAGTTTTCCCTGCTCCCCCCAGTTCTATCCCCCTAATAATTGAGTCCCCCACCAGGAGCTGCTTCCTTTCCCTGTGGTGTCCTCTGCCTCCTTCCTGTGGGCCTCCCTTGTGACAGTTGTCCTCAGCCTCCTTAGTCTCCTCTGCGGGTGCATCCATAGGGGAGCTATGCTCCCCCAGAATGGTGTTTGGATTGTGGAGTGGAACAACTGACTGGGTGTGCCTCTGTTCCACCATCCTCACCCTCCCTGAGCCCACTGTGGTCAAACTGCTGTGCTTTCTTCACAACCTCTGAGGTAGTGGTAGTGGCTCTGGTGCTCCCTGAATGGGGGAGGTTCCCTTCCTACCGTCCAGTGTGGCCTGGGGGGAAGGTTCCCTTACTACTGTCCAGTGTGGCCTGAAGACGGGCAACTTCCTCCCTCAGGGCAGAGAGTTGTCTGCAAATAGGGCAGCATCTCAGCCTCCAGAAAGACTCCCAGAAGACTGCTGCCCCACAGCCATTACATTGCACTACTCCCCACATGTTTATCTACTTTTGTGTGTGTGTGTGTGTGTGTGATTGGTTTGTTATATAGAAATATATATATTATACAATGTATATGCTTATATTGTCAGTGCAGTGTGCTAGAGAGGATATGACAGTGATATGCACCTTGCACTCTTGAGGAAATGATGTCAGAACCCCAGGTATAAAGGAACTATTTCCAGGGGTGGGTAGGGTGAGGGGTGGAAGGGTTGGGCCTAAACTGTGCCTCACAAACAATCAGCTAAAAGCTCTGACCCACCGCTGCGATGAGTGCCTTCTTGTCAGCAAGATGCCCTACACAACAATTTGACAGAGAAAATACCATGCTAATCAAACAGAGAAAATCCAGACATCCAAGTTAGACACAGGTAAACCTCCCCAGCCCCAAAACAGCCTGGTGGTTTGTGCTCTTGAAAGCAGTCAGCCCCAAAATAAGTCATCTGTGCTTTAAACTCTTCCTGCACTGAAAATCTTAAGAATTGGAACAAAAAGTAAAGCTAGATCCACCTCCCTCTGTTGCTTGAAAGACTGTCTTTTTCTGATAATTCTAAGTTCCTTATTTCACCTTTCAGTTAGAAGTAGCCTCCACCTGCAGAATATCTGCTACAAACCAAAGACAATTGTAAGGTTCACCTCCCTCTGCTGTGAGCACAACTTGCTTTCTTGCAAATCCTATGTTCAGTATTGCAGCTTCCAGCCAGAGGTAGTTTCACTTGAAGAATATTGGCTGTTATACAGTGTCTGTATGAGTGTAGCTCAAGGAGTGGAGGTACTTAACCTAAACAGTGTGTGTGTGTGTGTGGGGGGGGGGGGGACATCTACTAGCAACCAAGCTGAAAAATATACTGTACTGTACTGTACAAGACAGTACACAGAGGAACTATTTTTAGTTTCTGAGTAGAAACCTCTTTTTCCCTAATTTTTTTTTTCTTTTTTTAATGTTTTATAAGTGCAATAAGACACTCCAAGGTGTGGGTTATGGCCTGATAAGAGCCCTTCCCAGCTGCTAAAGGCACTCAGCGCAAGTGCCTCATGACTCATTACTCACCTCCTCATTGTGTCTTATTGCTTATGAACCCTTGGCCTGTTACACATCTGAGTTGCATGCATGCAAAGTGCTTCCATACTGTGCCAACATTTAAATATCTGACCCATAGTATCTATTCATTACTGCATTCACTATACCATTTCATCAAATGTTAGGGAGCCTTTTTGCTACAGTTACAACCTTTTATGTTTTTCCAGGCTACAGAAAAGGTAGTACACAGTTTAAAACTGGGTTTCCATTCCAGATTTAGAATTTGTGCCAGTTATGTGTATAACAGGAATGATTGGTTCACAATTAAATCCTGGTATAGATAAATAAATGTGTTTTACCCCTAAAGCTCCATAATCATCTTCCCACATGTGGGTATTCTATATAACTTTATTGACAAGCGTGTTACTGACAGGAAAAAAGTGTGTGTGTTTTATTATTCAGTAGAACACAAAATAATTAGACATTATAACTCCATAAAAGAGTTGAACAGAAAAGCCTCTCATCTCCCAGCTGGAAATTACATTACTAAGGAGGGAAGAAATATGAAACAGTAGTTCAGGATCAGTCTTTGATTAGCTAGTAGTTTAATGTAGAAACAAAACTGAAATCTGTATGTTTTTTTTTTTCTGCTTAAAGGGTATTTCCAACTGAAGCGCCTAAAAGGAAAAACTGATCATTCAGGTGCTGTTTTGAGTGCCAATCTCCATTTTTGAGTTTCTGGAGTGAACCTAAAGTCCCTTTTTTTTCTAAAACCAGCAGCACATTAAACCAGGAAGTTCAGCCTTCTTTGGCCCCATACTTCACTTTCGGAACAGAGTCCCATGTGCAAAAAGAAGGTCAGGCAGTACTGGAATTACAATGTATGAGCTTTTGGAACTATGGAGACCCCATGAGGGTCCTATCCTTATACTGAGCCCTGTTTCCCATTACATGTCAATGGCAGTGATGCATGAGCTACTGCATCTCACTTCAGAGCTATGGGGAACAAGCCCTGGCACTGCCTGTAAATCCAACACTGAGGTCAAGTAAGTCAGTGGCTCTAACTTGTGGTTCTGGGAGGGGGGGTCAGGAAGTGCTGATTGCTACTGAACAAAGTTAAGCTGTTGGCAGTTTTAGTGATGGGGGAAATTTTGCCAGAACACGGGGGAAATTCCAATACTCTTTTTGAGAAATGCCATAGGATCTTTAAACTCTACGTGAAGAACCACCGGAACAGGCAAATGGGGCCTCAGTTTAACATCTCATCAAAAACACAGCACTCATATCGGCATTGTGTCACCCTAACACCATGTTGGGGCATTGGTATGGTTACTTATAGCTGAGGGTAGAGTGCACCCAGCAGAGCTACCAACACCATTTCCTGCAGCACCCTGTGTTCACTGGTGGTCTCCCATCAGACTAGAAACTAGACTCTGCTACAACTTACCATAGGAGTGCCACGAAAACAGATCAGAAAAACTCTTTAAACCCCTAACCTCATAAAGTACAATTATTTTTCCCAATATACAAGAACATTAAGGCACAGCGTAGCTTGTATTTCATAGGAACATAAAAACATAGACCATGACTAGGAAAAGAACTAGCAGCCCATCCGGTCTGTCCCACCCTACCTAACAATCGTATGTTGGCCCTAGTATCTGTCCTGTTCCCTTTCACAGCCCACTACTTTCTTACTATGGCCATGTGCCTGTCACACCCTAGTTTGAAATCCCACATGTCTGTGGTGATCACCACCTTCTCTTGCAATCTGTTCCACCTGTTTACCATCCTTTGTGTGAGAAATGCTTGCAGATATCCTTCCTGAACCCCACTTGTCAGTTTCATTGAGTTTCCCTTTATGCTTATATTCATACTAAGGACAAATATGTCTCTGCAATCCACCTGTTTATCCTGTGTTCAAGTTCAAGTTCATTTATGTTTAAACAGGATAAGGCACTAGGTGAAACCTGTTTTCAGGCCTGTCCTGTGTGTGCATGCGTGTGTGTGTGTGTGTGTGTGTGTGTGTGTGTACAATTTCCATAAATAACACTGCATTCAAAACAAATTAAAAAACAAAACATTGAAATCCATATTAATAACAATTACACAGGAAATGGTGCCATTCCAAAAGTGCTGTCTTAAAACTGTAATATGTAGTCATGTTATGTAATTTAGGGGGGAGAGAGTTTCAAGCAGTTGTAGCAATATAGTCGAAACATATTCGTCCATATCTGGTTCTTGTTCACGGAATGTTCAAACCTCCGTCTGTAATTTCACATAAAGAAAATGCAGTGAATACATGTGTCATATTTTCCAAATGATATGCTGGAGCCAATCCTTTTGCACATATAAATAGAAAACTGCATAAGAGTTTCTCCCTCCTAATTTCCAAAGTTGTCCACTGTACCTGTAAAAGCATGGTCCAGTGATGATACTTTGCATATGGACAAGTTAATCCTAATACAAACCTGGCTAGACAATACTGTAATCTATCTAACTTCTGCAAATTGCTTTTGTTTGCTGAACGGTAGAACTGCCATAATTTATTATGGAATGTATGACTGAATTCAGCAACTTTTCTCTTGTCTCTCTGGTCATACAGTTTTTGTATCTGTAAAGAGTCCCAAGCTTTTGGGAGACTTTAACACAGATTTTATCTATGTGAAAATCAAAATTCAATTCTGAGTCAACCCACATGCTCAGGTATTTGTAGGAGGTAACCTGTTCAATAGTCGATCCCCTGATTGAGTTAAACACTATGTCACATGACAGTGCTATCCCTTCCCACTCTGGCCTTCAAGCTGCATTTGTTTTCTTTATATTTAAAGTAAGTTGATTTAGGGAGGCGTGGCTAAGCCCTAAGCAAGATGGCTGCTTAGTCAAGTAACTCCAGAGTCCACCAGACAGCAAATCAGCAGCACACCAGGAATAATGACAAATTGCTCCTGAACTAATCGATTGGGCATCTCACACCCTGAGGAGCTGAGCTGAGAAAAAATTGTTTTGAAAAAATGCACTGCTGCAGTGGTAATCGCTGAGGATCAAACTGGGGAAGTCACACTCTGTAAACAGCATGGCCGCATGCCCATCTGCCGCGTGATACCCCCACTCAATGAAGAATATGTTCAAGTCAGCTGATGGGCCAGCTGGTCCGGGTCACTATTTCCTCTAATGACACAACAATGGCAATCCAGGCACTCGAAGGACGTTTATACCAAACAGAACAGAAGATGGGGGCCCATGAGGTGGTTATCCAGGACCTTACTGTGCTTGTGAAAGAACAGGGCAGAGCAATGCAAGCCTTACAAGGGAAAGTTGATGACCTAGAGAACCGGAGTCAATGGAACAACCTCTGATGCCTAGGTTTTCCCGAAGGAGTGGAACAGCAGGACATCGCGGGATTCTTGCAACACGTGCTACACAAACTGCTTAACATCTCCCCGTGCCAGCCACTCCATACTGAGAGCGTGCACCATACGCTGCCCCCCCCCCATACAAACCTGGGGGAAAACCATGGCCGATCCTGGCCAGATTTTTTGATTTTTACCAGAAATAACTGATAATGGCCACAGCAACGAAGATGGACTGGCTTAGCTGGAGAGAGAATCCCATCCACTTCTACCGAGACTATTCAAGGGATCTCTTGGACAGGCACTGTACCTATACAGAAGTCCGCAGGACCATACACAGGTTGGGGATACCCTTTTCTTTAAGAGCCCCTGCCATCATGCGGGTGGTAAATAATGGGGTGCCATGTCTCCTTAACACACCCGAGCAATTGCTGTACTTTCTCCATCGGTCATGCCCACAAGGTGGGGAAGCTTCTAGGACCACGGCCGAGTATGGGAGCCCTCCCCCTGCAGACAGATTGGACTACAGGCCAGGATCACTGCAAGCACACTGGGAAGACCACAGATGTGAAGTAGAGGAGCCGAGGACACTACCCCCACGCAGTAGCAGAAAGTGCCACTCCTCCAGGAGATACAACAGAGGGAGCACACGACAGAGAGATTGAGATGAAGGAGTCTTGACCCAGATGAACTTGAGAGCCTCCCAGTAGTGGAGCTGGCACCATTTCATCATAAGAACTGCTATGAACCACTCAGTCAAACCTCGCCAGAACCTCAGGTCCCAAATCCAGTGGTCTGAATCCCCAAGGCAGAGCTTGTGCCCCAGCACACCTCTTTTGCCTCCAACACTTGGGCCAACATGACAGCCATGGACTTCCCTAACTTGTCAACCACCTCACTTGCACCTAGCCCTGTAATGTAGTTTCTGGACTTGCCAAGAACAGAAGACACTCCAACATGCGCTGCCAAGCAGCAGGCCTCGGAACAAGGATGAAGACTTCTTTTAACCAGATAGGTGGCACTTTTGTTCTGTTGTGGGGGTTGGGGGAAATGGTATGACTGGGGGGCCCTACACCCTTGATAATGCCAGCAAATGTCAGAGTAGGCACTAATGCGCCAGGTAAAAAGCCAGGGACAGAGAAGCACCCCCCCGAGTACAGTGGTCTACCTACTTCCTCCAGATACAGCCCACCCCACATAGCAGACTCAGGGCACCTAATTCGCCATGCTCTGGACTTATAAATAATGTTTTTTGAGAAGTAATGTACAAAATTCCCTGCAGTATGGTAGTTACCTCTTTGCATGGTTTTTTTTATAATACTATAATCTGAAGGTGATTGTATATTGTACAGACTGCTAATAATAATAATAACATTTATTTGATTAAGTGCCTTTCAACTTTCAAAGTGCTGCACAATATACATAGAAACAAAACACATGTGCAGGTACATGCAAAATAAAATCAAGATAATACCGAGAATGCTTTCCCCCATAAAAAAGTCTTCAGTGCCTGCTTGAAACTCCCCACCGTCCTGCACGCCCGAAGCTGACGGGGCAGAGAATTCCAGAGGGTAGGTGCCGCAAACCCAAAGGCACGTGCACCAGATGACTTTAGGTTAACCCTTAGAAACTCCAGCAACCTCTCGTCAGCCAAGCGGAGCTGTCACAAAGGGGTGTAAAGAACCAGGAGCTCTTTCAAGTAATCAGGACCCAATCCGTGTAGGGCTTTGTAAGTCAATAGACCTACTTTAAAGGTGATCCGCCACTGTATAGGCAGCCAGTGCAGAGCATGCAGCACTGGGGTAATATGAGATCTTCTGGATGCCCCAGTCAACAAACATGCTGCCGCGTTCTGCACTAGCTGTAAGTGGCAGATGTCAACCCCAGATAGCCCTAGATAAATGGAGATGCAATAATCAAGGCGCGATGTCACAAAGGCGTGGACCAAAACAGCCAGGTCGCTGGACGGAACAAGGTGCCTAATCCTGGCAATGTTCCTAAGATGGTAAAAGGCCAGCTTGACAACTGCCGATACCTGAAGATGAAGAGTCAGACCATCGTCAAGCACCACTCCCAGGTTACGCACCCGTTCAGAGGTGAGAATCTGGGCCTCCCCCAGAACTAAACCAGAAGGCAGCCCAGTCCTCAACCCCTCTGCCCTACAACCCGGGTCCAAAACCAAAACCTCAGTCTTTCCTGGGTTCAACTTTAGACCGCTGGAATTCATTCAGTCTTGGATTTCTGTGAGGCAGCTGTTCAGTACCAAGATAGCACCAACCTGGTCAGGAGCAAAAGACAGGTAGAGCTAGGTATCATCAGCATAGCAATGAAACCTCAGCTCATACTGTCTTACAATGTCTCCGAGGGGTAGCATATATACTGCGAATAACATGGGGGACAGCACCAAACCCTGAGGTATCCCGCAAGGTAGAGAGAAAGTCCTGGATGAAAACAAAACCAAGGCCACTCTCTGCATTCTCCCAACGAGGAAAGATGAAAACCATCTGAGGACTGTACCCGACAGCCCACACATAAATCTCAAGTGTTTGAGCAGAACCCCATGATCCACAGTATCAAAAGCTGATGATAGATCCAGGAGAACCAAGATAGAATGGTGTCTCCGATCTCTCACCATCAGGAGATCATTGAGCACCGGAACCAAAGCAATCTCAGTACTGTGTCTCTTACGAAAACCAGATTGGAGAGGTTCGTATAAATTATGGATGGTTAAATGGTTATCCAGTTGAGCAGCCACAACTTTCTCAATAACCTTCGCCACAAAAGGGAGGTTAAAGATAGGCCTGTAGTTTGCTAGGTTCTCTGGGTCTAAAGAAGCATTTTTCAGAAGGGGGATCACCACCCCCTCCTTCAGGGAGCTAGGGAACTCACCCATGTCTAGAGAGCACCGGACACTCTGAGCTAAGACCGGGCCAATGATCTCACTACAACCCAAAATCAGGGAAGTAGTGCCTGGGTCTAAACTACAGCATGTGGGATGCATCTCCTGGACAATCCACATAATGTCTATGAAATCCGGCAGATCAAAGGTACTTCAGGAAACTCTGGGCTCTGTGACAAAGCACCGATCAACAGCAGCCCCCTTAGAGTGAAGTTGGTGGCACTCCTGCCTGATGTCATTCACCTTGTTCGCAAAGAAGTGAGCAATCTCATCACAATCAGTTTGTGTAAAAACTCGACAGAGCTGCCGACAGGCTGGGTTGCACAGCCTGTCAACAGTTCTGAAGATCTGAGCCGGTCGGTTCCGTGCAACAGAAATTTCCCTGGACAGGAATTCTGCCTTCTTACGGGAAATTTCTGTTTGGTAGAGTTTATAATGCTCAAATGAAATAAGGTGGTCGGCATCAGAGGCAGTCTTCCTCCAATGATGCTGTAACCTATGCCCCAATTTCCACAACTCTCTCACAGCCCCATCAAACCACAGGGTCCCAGGGTGACATAGAAGGGGGCGAACTCGGATAGGAGCAATCAGAGTGAGGGCTGATGATATGGCCCCATTATAGGTCACAACTAACTGCTTGGGATCTGTGCAAGACTTGTCCAACAGTGAGAGGTCAATGACCGCCATCAGGTCTTCTGGGACCACATCCTGCAAAGGACGGTACCTGACCAACTCCACAGGGGATGACCTGCCCAGGGGTGCCACAAAATTGAACCCAACTGAGTAGTGATCAGACCAACCGACTGGTTCCTCCACTAAATCGGAGGCCTCGATCTCCAGGAAGAAGACCAGGTCAAGAGAGTGACCTCCCTTGTGTGTAACTGAGGAAACAACCTGTGTGAAGCCCACAGATGTCATCACCTGGAGGAAATGTTGACCAAAAAGCTAGGCTTCGTCATCGACCCAGGCATTGAAGTCACCCAGAACCATCAGTCTGGGTGACTCCAAAGCCATGTCGGTGGCAAAGTCTGCTATTTCCTGCAGGAACAGCTTCTCATCATCTGGTGGACAGTAGATGAGAGCGATCCTGCACCCAACACCAGCTACCACGGTACACTCAAATGACCTGGCCTCCTCAACTGGTATACCAGTTAGGCACAATTCGGTCTTGAAACAGACCACAACCCCCCCCCCACGGTCCAATCTCAGGTGATGTACAACCGAGTACCCGGTGGCAACAGCTGCCTCTAAAAAAGGGGCTGCATTCCCATCCAACCGGGTCTCAGTAATGCAAACCAGATCTGCCCTAGCAACAAAGTCTGCAATAAGACCAGTCTCGTTGCAGACAGATCTGGCATTGCATAACAGCGCCCGAGTTGGACGAGGTTGGCAAGCTGTCCCAACTACTTGCCCTCCCAAACTGGAGGTGCCCTTGGGTATGGGAACCAGAATGGGAATCACCATGTTCCAGATACCATTTCGCCCCAGGGCATCTTCTGGGCCTAACCACCACAATGGAAGAGCCCCACTCATTCAGATTCCGCTGTCCGCAACCCCCCACCCACCCCCGACTCCCCCTCATGAGTCATCCCCAATGCCCGACAGTGTTGATAGGTAAAAGCAGGCGGGGGGAGAGGAGAAAGGGCAGAGGGCATGGAGAGCAGAGGCTGAATAGCACAGGACAAGAGAGGCAAGCAGGCACATTTCATTAACACTATTAAAATAATGGGAAAGCACAAAACTCCAAATTTCCCAAATCACAAGGCGATACTGTAAACAGAGCTAAAACTCCCAAAACAAGAATAACTTAAACAACAATCCTTACCCTAATAAAACAAATCAACTAATAAACTACCCCCTCCCACTATACGATAACCTTCAAACAACTAAAGATAAAATAAAAATAATATAAAAATCCCAAGTGCCTTGATAGGACCCAATCCAAAACTGTCACAGAGGGAAAATACCTACTGTTTTTGCCCCCCCCCAAGAATCCTCCTGGATGGGATAGGATAGAGGTATAAGGATATGAGGAAGGGATCCTCCTGGGTGATAGGTAACCCCTACACCCCCAATTGATAAAGAACAGTAGAAACAAGGGGCTTAGAAGGCAGAGGACGGCTATACAAAGCACAAAGAACTGATGCAGGATTCGTGCCAGGGTATGGCCACTGCTTTTGGAGCACAAGACCCAAGGTATTCGCTGATATAAAGAATAAGGTCTAGGCACAGGTTAACAGGTCATTACCTGTAAGGCATCACCTCTGCCTAGCTGGGCTTTTGGAGGTCTCTCCCAGACTTGTTACTAACCTTGTATCCCTCTATGCCAAGGGCTATGAGTACTAATGGGTGAACCACTCAGAACAGGTATAGTGCTAGACCCAAATCCCCAGCTAGATAGTATCTAAGGGCCCAGCTGCACAACAGCAGAGCAGACACCCAGCTCTAGACAAGATATTAACTGCTAGAAAAAAAAAATGCTATCAGCCTGGTGAGCAAGGCTTAGAGGAGTTTTTCTGCTCACTGTTCCAGACCCTAGGCTTTTACTGATCACCATAGTCAAACCATAGCAGAGGTTGACTGTGAAAAGTAGCCACACCTCTCAAGTTAGAGAGGTGGGCCTGGGCAACAACAGTTACTGGCCCTTGGCCTCCATTACTCTCAGATGAATTAGGCATATGCCTCTATAAATAGTTTGTGGTTTGTAAATGTTGTTAGTGTGATTATTGTTAGTTTGATAAGGAACATCAAGGAAATAGGGATATTACATAGAACTGTAGAATGGAACTGCTGCGTACTACCAGCCTGCGTGGAGGTATTGAGTGCAACCTTGGTATCTCAGGAGGGGCTCCGGTGGACTATAACTTCTTCTTTGTATCACTGCACACCCTCACTACCCAGAACCCCACAAGTTAACTATGGGCGAATTAAACTGTCATGCCTGAAATGTGAGGTGGCTCAACCCCCCTGGGAAGCATAAACAGGTACTCTTCCATTGGAAGAAGCTCAAGTCCAACCTGGCCTTCCTGCAGGAAACTATTTTTAAGCCCAGCGGACCACACTTTGTTTACCAGAGACTGAGCTGGGCAGGTGTTTCCTCTGCCCTGACAAGTAAAAGAGGAGTGGCAATACTAATACACAAAACACTTAAATAGTCCCCCATAAAGACCAAACAAGACCAGATGGTGAGATGGATATTTGCCCTGATGGAGAACCCAGAAAAGCCTTGCTGTTGGGCAACATCTACTCTCCCATTGAGGAAGAGCTCATATTTTTCCATATGTTAGCCTAAACCCTGGGGCAGATTAAAGTTCAACCTTTCCCTTATGCCATGCCTGAACAGGAGCTCATCTGGTCAAGAAACCCATGTCAAACGAGGGCTTGCCCTCCAGCAGATGATGCAGGATAATGGCTTGGTAGACAATTGGAGGACATTCCACCTCAGGGTATGGGACAACACCTTTTGATCCCCAGTTCATGGCTCGCACAACAGACTGGACTACTGGCTTGCCTCCCCGCCAGTCACACAGACCTCTGTAGGGTCCACAATTCTCCTCAAGATACTGTCTGACCACGTCCCAGTACAGCTCCATCTTTTATGGGGCCCTCCTGCCACCTTCTCACCTTCATGGCGGCTTGACCCCCTTCTGCTGCGGGACCCGGAGTTTATGCTCTGGGTGCAAAAAGAGGCCACTCTTTTCTTTCAAGAGAACCCCATAAGTGACACCTCTGCCGGTAATACCTGGGAGGCTTTCAAAGCCACCCTAAGAGGGAAAATAATCGGATTTGCAGCTGCCAAAGAAAAAAGAGAGAACAACATCTGTTAGACCTGGAAGCACAACTTAAAACAGCAGAAGCAGCCTTTAAGGAGATGCCACAAACCAGCCAGCATTCTCCCTTGGGGAGGACAGTCATTTGCTCCACATAGCGATAAACGAATTACTAGCCAGGAAGGCAGAAATTTCTATCCTCCGCCTGAGGCATAAATACTGGGGGGAGGGGGGGTGGAGAATGGTGGGAAGGCTTTGGCGTACAGAGTAAAAAAACAACAATCAGAAAGATTCGTATCAGGCTTAGCAGACACCATCGGGCTGACTCAAACCAAAATGCAGGACATAAATAGGAATATGAAAGTTTTTTATGCTAAATTGTATTCTTCCTCCAGTTGCATGGACCCCTCTGCAGTAATTTCTAGCTTCCCTAGATATCCCCCACCTCTCCTCACAGCAAGCTGCACTACTAGATGCCCCCATATCTGAGTCAGAAGTCAGGCAGGCACTACAATCATTTAAAGCCAGCAAAGCCCCAGGGGTGACAGTTTCCCAGTGGAACTATGGTTGGCCCTTTCACCCACAGTCCCCCCAGTGCTGGGTCTGTGTACACCAATGCACTTTCACAAGGTGTCTTACCCCCACCCTTAGAAAAGCAGTTGTGACAGTACTCCCAAGAAAGGTAAAGACCACACATCACCTGCCAGCTGCAGGCTGATATCATTAATTAATATCGAACAGCAAGGACTTTGCAAAAACTATTGCTGCCAGGTTTAACCCCCCCTCCTTGAGCTGCTCATACATCCTTCCCAGGTAGGCATTGTCCTGGCCAGTATAGTGCAGACCATATGAGGTCCCTGCTAAATGTGGTCCATGCGACCAAGTCCATCCCTTCCCCTGCAGTGGCAATAGCCATCAATTTCAAGAAGGCATTTGATTCCCTGGAATGGGTCTATTTACAGCTGGTCCTCAGACACATGGGTCTGGGGGGAAAAATCTTAGGCTAGATCCGATCCCTTTACACACTCCCAATGGCATGTATCCTTACCAACTCCATGTTATCAGACCCCTTACCACTGGAGAGGGGGAACTAGGCAAGGATGCCACATATCCCCTCTACTCTTTGCTCTTGCAGTGGAACCGCTTGAGGCCACCATCAGGCAGCACCCCAAAATTCTAGGCATACAAATAGGTCGAAGTACTCCACACTCATGCATGCAGATGATCTGCTCATTTCCCTGGCAGACATTAGTGTGTCCCTGTCATCGAGGCACAGGTCAGGAAGCACAGAGAAAACCAGGAGCAGTTGTAGAATTCACCAGAAATATTTATTTACAGTAGCAGTAACATAAAAAAAATAAACATGTTCAGTATAACTATGTACAAAGGAGAAAAACAGCAGTTTTCCTTGAGTCTCTGCATCCCTTTTTCTTCTAATCTCTCTTGCAGTTGCAGCTTAGCTCTTATAAGTCCTTTTAACCCCCGTCCTTAGCAAGCATCCAGTTTTTGTAAATATCAGAAGGGAGCTGCTAGAACACAGTGTGCTTGCTGAGGCCCCTTTTTGTACAGCATTTGCAAAACGCTTAAAATTGAACTCTGGTAACATCTAGCTTCTGACAGCTTTTTACAGTCATCTCAAATTATAATTATATGCATTTCAACAGTAATGCTACATACTGTATTTTCCAAACACAAGGAATCCCAATATCAGTTACATTTCCATACAATGATTTGTACATATTTTTATATTAGTAGATATAGATATGCAAGGGAGAAAAATAGACAGCAAGAGAAAACTGAGAGACAGTAAGAGGCAAAGAATTGTGAAATTGTTTGGGGGTGATCAAGTCCGAAGTTTCACAGGAAAATTTGGTTGCACAACCAGACAGAGAAGAGACAGAAAAGGAAAGATCCTTGCATTTAAACACTTTCTCCATAACAAATGGGACAGGGTTCTATTCTACCCAGTCACAATCCTTAACACCTTTACTTTCACTCCTATCCATCTTTGCCCAATATTCTGACATGAAACTAAATCAAAGCAAGACCGAAGTCCCGCCCCTTAATGTGAGGTGTATGCCCCAATTGATCTCACCACATGTCCTCAGATAGAATCCCTCTGGCATTACGTACCTAGGCATCCAAATTTCCCATGACATTCTTAAGATATGGAGTTGAACTTGAAACCCCTAATTGCCGAAATGAGAACAGAATGGAAGCTGCTCTGGCTATCCATGGTGGGGAAACTTACAGCTATTAAGATGGTCACTGCACCAAAACTTCCCTATGTGATATCACACCTGCCTGTATACCTTCCCCAGGTGGTATGCCATTATAGATGCTGCCATAGGTAATTTCATATGGGAAGGCAGGAAGCCCGGTTACAGCCGGCGTAACCTCTGGGTGCACTGGAATGATGGTGGATGGTGCCTTCCCTGGCTGGAAGGATACAAATGGACTTTCCAAGCCACCAAACCACAGAATGGTTTCTGCCCAGTATCAGCACCTTTTCACAGTGGATTAACATGGAGAAAGCCCAAGATGGCACAGAATACCTATCCCTGCTCCTATACAACACCCCTCCGAAAGACCTTCCATTACATCCAACTATACTGGAAAAAAACTCCATAAAAAGCTAAATGCCAACCCCACTCCCCATGAATTGACCCCCCATTTGTGGCAACACAGACATACAGATAGGACACAAAGTGATCCTCTGGCCTCACTGGGCCAGTAAAGGTATAACCCACCTCCAGGACACACTGGAGAGCGTTCCCCCCCAACATGGTCATCTTTTCAAGCATGAAGGCCAGGTGGGACCTAACCAAGGCAGATTTTTTGAGGTATCTACAACTCTGTAGTGCAGTGCAAGTGTACCTGCGGGCCTCCCCAACACAGATCAACCAAATGTCCTCAAAAACTGGCTTACCCAAGAGAAAGGACTGGCTAGTATAGTATATTCTGCCCTTAGAGGATCTCTACCCAGCCAGTCCCTGGAGTCTAACAGTAAGTAGGAAAAAGCATTACAAATCCCCACATCTGATCAACAGTGGTGAGCTTGCAAGACAGCTGCACACCAGGCCTACCCCAATGCTAGAAACAGACTGATACAGAACATGATTATCCACCCCTGGTATAAGACCCGAACTGTGCTGAACAAAGTCAAGCTCATTGATAGTGACCTTTGCTGGAGATGTCAGAAGTGTGCAGGAGATTTGAAACACATTTTATGGGACTGCCAGCTAATTCAATCTTTCTGGCAGCAGGTTTGTGATCTAGCCGAAGAAAAACCCAGAACAGCCAGCTTTTGGTTGCTAGGCATAAGGCCACTAGACCCAGCACTGAGCACCTCTGAATGGAAATGGCTATCACTGTTGAGTATGCAAGCCAAGAGGCTTCTTCTTTGTAGATGGAGGACAACTGAGCTCCCCACCTGCTCTGAACTTATAAATATGCTTACCTAAATTGCCTCCTTGGACAACATCATACATTTGCGAACATTCTTCTGGTGTATTATAGTTGCTAGGACCCCTATATTACATTTGTAAAACCACAAACAGGCATAGATTAACAACTCTGGACCCCATTCTGTCGCACTCTTAAGGCATCTGTAAACCTTCTCAGTGCATTGCAACCCTTTATGATATGTTTATAAGCAATGATAATTGCCACATGCCCTGTTTCTTATTTACTATGTGGTTCTTTGTGGTTTTGTGTTTCTTTTCAGGGCAGGATAGCATATCACACCTGCCAGGCATCTATGTATGGCCCCAAGAATGCTACCTCTTAGAACTGGCAGGACCTGAACCCTCCTGGTAGGTGCATCATTTATATTTATATCGATGTCTCGATTTATATCAATAGAAGTTGTGATTGTCAGCACATTCTATTAACGTATTGATTTGTGAGGCACAAGATGTAACACTAAGCCGCCTGCATCCTGGCTGATGTTTGTATTGTTCAAATAACTTGGAAATCAATAAGAACTTTAACTGAAAAATAAAGTAAGTTTATTTTCAACCAACCAGTGTTCTAATTTATTAAATTCATGTTGAAGAACTTTTTCAGTACCATGACAATCTCTGACAGGGAAGAGCAGGACTGTGTTGTCAGCGTTTCATTTTACCATACACTACAAACACATTTTTGAAAGCTCGTCGATGAATATAATAAATAAAAGCAGTCCTAATGTTGATCCTTGTGGCAGACCCCTAATTACTTCAATCGCTGCTGATAATGTTCCTTGGATAGCTACTGCTTGCATGTGCCCATATAGATAACATTTAAACCAAATCAGTACCTTGCTAGTAAAATCTTTTACCTCCATTTTGTGTAGTAATAATGCGTAGTCCACCATATCAAAGGCCCTTGATAGATCCACAGACACCACCCCCATACATTGTTTATTTTCCAGTGCACAGGAGACGGTGTCCATGAAGTCCAGCAATGCCATAGCCAGCCCAGTGGTGCCGAGGGTAGAGTCACTGGACACCACACCTCGCACTGTGCTGGTGGCCTGGGTTCGGGAATGAGCCTGGGTTGTTGGGGGTTGGACGAGAGGGAGGGCAAGGAGTGAGATTGAACTGCCGCAAGGCAGCTCTCTCCTTCTGGGAGGGACTGGGGGCTCCCCGGCCACTGGGCACCACCCAATGGAGGATGGATGGTGGTGGTGCTGACCTGAGGGGGCTCCGGTGATAGCCACGGGGAGGGGCAGAAGGGCTGAGCCAGCTTCAGGGGCACGCATGTATGGCACCCATGTGCTGGGGCCCTGTGGAACAGGGGAGAAAACGGGGCTAAAATGACAGAAATTTTAAATAAAAAAAAAAGAAATCCAGCAATGCCATTTGAGTGGAATGCAATGACCAGAAACCAGACTGCTGGGGAGCAATAAGATAATTATCAGATAAATAAATGTAAATCTGTTTATGAATTTCCTTTTCAAATATTTTGGAAACAAAAGAAATTCAAGCTATGGGTCTATAGTTGTCTGCCTGTGATGATACTCCTCCCTTGAACACCGGAATGATTTTAACACTTTTCCAGAGTTCTGGGAAGAGTCCACAACACAAGCTCCAATTGAAAAGTTCTGTTAAAGGCAAGGCTGTTATGTCAGCTCCTGTCTTAAGCTGTCTGTCCTCAAGGCCATCCTATCACCCTGATTTTCTTGAATTTAAAGATTTTAACTGCTTCTATATGTTCTTTAATTCCAGGATTTTAAACCTAAGTTTAAAACAACTCTCATTGTTGTATCTTTCACTATATTGTTCCTAGCTGAGTTTGCATAAAACTCATCTTTATTTTCCAGAGTGTGTAAATTTGTAGAAAAAAAAGTTGTTTAAAGCCTCAGTCATTAGTTTTGGGTAATTTATTACTGATCCTGCTATCTTGAGAGAGGAAGGTAGTACTGTTGTCACAGGTGTCTGTAATTGTCTAACAGTTTTGCAAAAGTCCCAAGAGTTCGTAACCGATTAGAAGTTGTTCTTATAATGACTTCCCTCAACTTCCTTGATTAGCTTTTGATATTTATTTCTCTATACTTTATACACTTTCCAATCAGTGTCCCAATTTGTTTTCTTCGCTACTTTCTATAATCTGTTTCTTATTCTGAGGTGTTTTAAAATCCTACCATTTATCCAAGGCACACTGTCCAATTTTCTTTTTGTTTGTAATTTTGGAGCATGACTACGACAAGTTGATAGAAATTCACTGAGAAAGAATTTAACAGCATCCTCGAGGTCAGGCATCTGGTCCAGATGATACCATCTGACCTTTCTTAGATCGTTTAGAAATGCCAAATTATTGAAATTCTTATAGGACCTAGTTGTTATTGGTGGTATTCATTGGTTTTAGATAAAATCTTACTGCAGTCATACATTCGATGACACAGCGATCTCCCAATAAATGAAGCCTACTTGCCATTTATGGACCATCGGGTTCTTTGATATGAAGAACAAATCAATTATGTTTCTATGGTCACACATGTTACAAATTCTAGTGGGGGTTGTATTTTTTGATCAACATTTAAGGGATCTGGGGCTTGTTTTAGCCTTTTACCCCAGAACCTCCTGAATGGGCATTGAAGTCACCCATAAAGATAGAACTTTCAGTTTGCACATGATTTTCTAATAAGACTGCCAAATGTTTGAAGCAATGAGAATTAATGTGTGGAGGAGAGTATATTACCCCTATTGTTAAGTCTAATTTCTTTAATTCAAGTAACATTCCTTCTATTCACTTTACATTTACTTATTTATTATTTATGTCAGTACTTGGAAAACCATTTGAGCTCAGAGCTCTTTACATGGGTTCCACGTCAGGAGATTTCAGTACAACAGATAGGTGAGATTATACAAAGGACTGCAGAAATACAAAGGTAAACAAACAGGATTATATATCAAACACAGTACAGGTCACAGGAAAACGGACAATTTACAGTGCCCAACAGTGAAACCAGTCAGTTGTCAGCAAACAAGAGGTTGTTTGGAGCGTTGCTAAGTGCTAAAGAAAAAAAGAAAAAGGGGGTGAGGGGGAGGAGCCCAAGTGCAATGTTCTAAAGGACAGCGTAATATCAGTAAAGCAGTAAAATGGAATTTTCTGATTATATGGTCCTAATTCCCTTACTTAAGTAAATAAGAACACCAGGGGGGGTAGGAAGAAATAGGCTGTTGGTTAAATAGGATCTGCAGCTTATCCTCTAGGAAGGGAAATGGGCAAGCTAGGTGGGCCAAGCAGTCCTTTTCTGCCGTCAAAGTCTATGTTTCTATGTTTCACCACCCCTCTGGTTCCTACTGTTACGAATGTGGTCATAATCCTTAGATTTTTAATTCTGAATCAGACACTTTTCGTCTAACCAAGTTTCAGATACTCCTAGTAAAGTTGGCTTGTTTTGTAAAAACTAAATTCTTAGTTAATCTATTTTTAGTAAAATATTACGAGCGTTTATATAGAAAACCTTTATGTCTCTAGTCACCTTAGGTCCTGTGTAACCCCCCACTGGCTCCCATTGTTTAACTAGCAGGGCTTCTCCTCTCACCACAGATGTCTACGGGCAAACGAGAGGGGTGGGGGTTTACGTAAGTGAATACAGATTTGGAAAACAGAGAAATGGCCACCATTAGGCAAGGTGACCCGACTGTTACACTAGAACAGTCAAACCCAAGTGTGGCTACATGGCACACACCTGGGGGGACCAATTACCATGGCCAGCAACCCAGGTCCTGGGAGAAAACGTTTGCTCACAATTATGCTAGGTTTGCACTTCTGGACAGGGGCACCCAAGTAAATCCAGACACAAGGAAGCAATAACAATACTGTCCAAACCAGGCTGGGATTCTAGAGTGTGACTTTCATTTATGTAACAAAGTAGGAATAATCACAAAGCAAAGATGGATCCCAGTAGGGCTACACATACTGGTATTGCAGCTTCTCCAGGGTACAGAAACTCCTGACATTCCCATTTAACATAGGCTGAAGTAACACAAAACAGCGAACACCTTGGTTCTGAAATGGAGATTGGCACATATGACCAGGACTGGTACATTTCCCATCGACTAGGCACACATGGCCAGTACTAGGACACTTTCCCATATTTCATGAGGAATGAAGGTGGTACACACAACCACAAAGGAGCACATCCAGGCTCAGGAACTTTCAGAACCCAACACACTGGGGTAAACTGAGAGAAAACAACCCACATGCAGGGGTAACTACTTCCATTAGACATTGGCCAGATGCACTAAATGAAAAAGTACTGGTGCCCAAACTGAACCCAGAGAGGTAAACAGGGTCACTCCAGATGGGGGGTCTCCTACCTTTTGCTTCCAAGTTTATACTCAGCCATTCATCTAGTTAATAACACCACACAACTGTAGAAAAACTGTAGATGCTGTCTTGAAATGTATTTCACACTTAACATACTACACACACACACACCTCTGAGGTGTCAGAAATTAATCTTTCTGTACTTGGACGGTCACATACTGGACTCCAACGCAGGCAGACACTTTTAAAACAGAAAGTCTAGGTGACAGGGACCCTTTGTCAGAGAAATTCTCCCCTAGGTATTGCAGATGCCGCTTCTGGGCATACTCAGAAGAAAAGTTGTACTCACAACAAATGAAGATGTCAAAGGCAGCTTCACCAGCCAGAATGGATTGAGGGGATTGCCCCTGAACCCTGAAGATCGCCCCCATCCCTCCTGGGATGGGGCAAAGGAAAACCCACTTAGCTAGGTCTCCACCACTTCAGACACTGTCTTCTATGTTCTTCTTCTAGGGTGAGAACAAACTACTCAAAACTAAAGAAGTAGCTCTCTGTCAGAGCTAAATAAGGAGCTGCACAGCAAGCTGCAGCCTCCTCCAGGAAGACTCACTCACAGACCACTTAACATTCTACTCTAGCTGACAACTGCTTGCCAGAGTGTGGCTTATGCTGCTGCGAGAGTTCTAAGATTACATCATTACTCCAGCTCAGCTGAAACTAAAAACAGGGTGTGACAGTGTGAAACCCATTTACCTGGCATTTCACAAGCTGCCTTCCCTGAGTGCCACTGATTCTAACTGGGATTCTAGTAACCCCTGGGAACAAGGGGGTTACACCTGGATTTATCTCAATGTCTCATGCTAACAGAAGCACCCTGTGCAGTTATTTATGTCTCTAGTATGTCCTCTTTTTCCCCCTAGTTTGCAGGGTGTACATACTGAGGACTTGCAGTCTCTCCTACATTTACCCCCATTCTCTGGATCATACTGGTCACCCTTCCTTGTACTGCCTCCACCCACTCATAGTTTTTATGTACATATATGCTCCAGAACCGTGCACAGTACTCCAAGCTTGGGTGCACCTAAGATCTGTACAGTGGAAGGTCACATTTTGGCTTCTGCTGTTGATTCCACTCCCAACATCCTATTTGCCTTCCCTAATGCCTTGTTGCATTGTGTCCTGTATTTCAAATTTTCCAATATTATCACCTGGGGTCCTTTCTTTTGCTGTACTTTCTGGCACCACCCTCCACATCTGGCATTGCATTCTTGTTCCTGATGTGCATTAGCTTAATTTTTTACATTAAAGCTCAGCTGTCAGATCTTGGATATTTTTTTCTGCCCACCCTGGTCCTCCCTTCATGCCCTAATCCTATCCTTGCTGTTCGCCCTAAGGCAGATCTTAGTGTCATCCAAGAAGAGACAGATCTTGCCCTCTATTCCTACCCCTATGTCACTGATGAATATGATTGAGGACAGGACCCAGGACTGAGCACTGCAGTACCTCACTTGTTGTCTCTTTAACATTCAAGAACTCCCCCTTTATCCATACCCTCAGTGTTCCCTCCCTAAGCCACCTTTCTGCCCATGTTGTTATCCATTCTTCCACTCCCAGGTCCCTTAGCTTCTTGACCAGTCTCCTGTGGGGGACTACATTAAAGCCCTTACTAAAGTTCAGGTACAGTATGTGAGTGACTGTCATTTGTCAGCTACCCTAGTCCCTCGTCAAAGAACTCTAAGTTTATCTACAACGACCTCCCCCGATTAACTCATGCTGCCTGTTGACCTGTAACCTCTTTACCTGGAGAAAATCTACTATTCTTTCCCTCAGTATCGCTGCTAGTATTTTCCCCACAATAGACATCAGGCTGACTGACCTTGCTGCTACTTGTAGAGGAATCACATCAGCAGTCTTCCAATCCCTGGGGACCACTCGATTGTCCAGTGAGCAGTTGATAATGTCTGACAGTGATGCTGCTAGCACCTCCACCATTTCTTTAGGCATCCTAGGATGCATCCTGTTTGGCCCTACTGATTTATCTACTCGAAACCCCCTCAGCCCCTCCAGCACTACTTCTTCTGTAATATGGTATTGGATGATGGGGCCTACCCCCTCTCTCTTCTTTCCCCCACCCTGTAATCCAGTAGTGGCCCTTCCTCTTCCTTGATAAATACTGAACAAAAATATGAGTTCAGTATCTCAGCCTTACCGCTGTACCCCTCCTCCCATCCTTCCTCCTTATTCAGCAGAACAAACTTTGCATTCCTCCTGACTGTAACCCAAAAATGACTTACTTGCCCCCTTGCTATTTTCATTTCTGCTTCAGCCTTAACCATGCTGATCTTTCTGCTGCTTTGTCTGGCTACCCTTAGGTATGCCTCCCTGTCATATTCCTTTTGGCTACATTTGTATTTTTCTAAATTCTGTTCTCTTCTCTTTCACTGCTTTCCTCACTTCAGGTGTGACTCACAGTGCTCCCTTGCTCTTTTACCCTTGCTGCCCAGTGCAACTGGCCACAGCCTCTATGACACCTAATCTGAATGCTTCCCACTCTCCCTCTTCTGTTTCAAAACCTGCTATTCCCTTCAAATTGCCCCCCAGCAGTGCACTCATCCTATTGAAATCTGCGTTCCAGAAATCCCACACCTTTGACTGGCTATTCCCTTTCCTGGCTTCCAGTTGGACCACCATCCATACTATATTGTGGTCAATCGATCCCAGCAGTGCCAGAAATACTATCTCGTGTGCCCGTTCACTGCTTGAGTATCAGAACCTGAACCAGATGAGCACCTGGACAGGCTTATTTCCCTTACATTTGGTGGGATGAGGCCAGCAAATCATAAAGGTTCTGTAGTTACCGCCCGTCATTATTTATGACTAAGGACATTTGTATGAAAACATGATCTTTGTGTTTCAGATTTAATTTCACTCGCCTGCTGTTCCCTTGTACCGAAATCATAACCCTTTGTTTGTGACATCACAGTTTGCTGCTGTGGAAATGATTATAATCTCACAGATGATTATGTTTTCAGTGGAGGAAAAGTAGGGGATTGAGATGGAGTCTGAGACACAAATGTCCTGCTTTCATGTAAATGTTTGTAATAATGAAGAATGAGATGAAATGAATACAGAAATGTACAGTAATTAAAAATAAACTGAATTATGTCTGAATATTATAGTTAAGAAGTGTTCCTAGGTAATTGAAAATTTCCTGAAATGCCAATCCTCCTACAGTTAAATACATAGAATGAAAATGTTTTGTGCTTTCTAATCCTCACCCCCAAATGGCACTAAAAAGTTCTCTAACATTAATCTATTCACTCAACTCTTTAGACAAAAGAGCGAGTGCAACCATGCTTCAGCACTACCACTAACACAAGAGGTTACGCTATATTAAAACAGACCAATACAGATTATAGGACGGTTTGGTTTCTAAGAACGTGTGGCGCACCTATCATAGTGTTCCAGATGTATACATAGAGCCTAGGACAGGAAGTACAGCACTGTGGATTCAGATAGAATGGAGTCGGGCTGTAACAAACAGATGGATGCAGTTTCCTTTCTAAAGTACTGACATGCTGTGCTCCCACTGTTTTGTTCTGAGGAAGCCTCTTCCTGAAGACAGAATGTTCTTTTCTTTGCTGTTCTTTTTATTTCACCAAGTAAAAAGTCCCTAAAAACACAGCCAGGAAAGGACATGGTTTTTAAGTGAGCTCCAAAAATACACGAGACAAGTTGGGAAATCATCCAGCTTAGTCTGCAGTGAACAACTTCCTGATTAGCTGTTTAGACATATTGTAAATTCCTAGGCCTCCCTTCCCTCCCCCCAAAACTCCAGAACTAAAAATACATCCCATTATGAACTACCAGTAGCTGTAATTCTTCTCATGCTAATTAATTCATCTAATGCACACAATCACACACTATACTCAGTACTGGAACATATGCCTAAGCCCTGCCCAGAACATTCAGATTCACATTCATTTACTGTTAGCTCACCTCATGCTGTACTGCCATTAACCATTAACTCACCTCATGCTGTACTGTCATTAACCATCAACTCACCTCATGCTGTACTGCCATTAACCAGCAACTCACCTCATGCAGTACTGTCATTATCAGCAACTCACCTCATGCAGTACTGTCATTAATCATCAACTCACCTCATGCTGTACTGTCATTAACCATCAACTCACCTCGTGCTGTACTGCCATTAACCAGCAACTCACCTCGTGCTGTGCTGCCATTAACCAGCAACTCACCTCATGCAGTACTGTCATTAACCAGCAACTCACCTCATGTAATACTGTTATTAACAACTACTCACTTCATGCAGTACTGTCATTAACCATCAACTCATCTCATGCTGTACTGTCATTAACAATCAATTCACCTCATGCTGTACTGCCATTAACCAGCAACTCATCTCATGCTGTACTGCCATTAACCAGCAACTCACCTCATGCAGTACTGTCAGTAACAACTCACCTCATGTAGTACTGTCAGTAACAACTCACCTCATGCAGTACTGTCATTAACCATCAACTCACCTCATGCTGTACTGTCATTAACAATCAACTCATCTCATGCAGTACTGCCATTAACCATCAACTCACCTCATGCAGTACTGTCATTAACAATCAACTCACCTCATGCTGTACTGTCATTAACCATCAACTCACCTCATGCTGTAGTTTCATTAACAACCAACTCACCTCATGCTGTACTGTCATTAACCATCAACTTATCTCATGCTGCACTGTCATTAACCAGCAACTCAGCTCATGCAGTACTGTCATTAACGTTCAACTCATCTCATGCAGTACTGCCATTAACCATCAACTCACCTCATGCTGTACTGTCATTAACAATCAACTCATCTCATGCTGGACTGCCATTAACAATCAACTCACCTCATGCCGTACTGTCATTAACCAGCAACTCACCTCATGCTGTATTGCCATTAACCTGCAACTCACCTCATGCAGTATTGCCATTAATAACAACTCACCTCATGCAGTACTGCCATTAACAACAACTCACCTCATGCAGTACTGCCATTAACAACTCACCTCATGCAGTATTGTCATTAAACATCAACTCACCTCATGCAGTACTGTCATTAACAATCAACTCACCTCATGCAGTACTGCCATTAACCATCAACTCACCTTACTCAGTATTGTCATTAACCATCAACTCACCTCATGCAGTACTGTCATTAACCATAAACTCACCTCATGCAGTACTGCCATTAACCATCAACTCACCTTACTCAGTATTGTCATTAACCATCAACTCACCTCATGCTGTATTGCCATTAACAAGCAACTCACCTCATGCTGTACTGCCATTAACAATCAACTCACCTCATGCTGTACTACCAATAACAATCAATTCACCTCATGCTGTACTGTCATTAACCATCAACTCACCTCATGCTGTACTGTCATTAACCATCAACTCACCTCATGCAGTACTGTCATTAACAATCAACTCACCTCATGCTGTACTGCCATTAACCAGCAACTCAACTCATGCAGTACTGTCATTAATCAATCAGTCAATCAAAATCTTTATTTATCCAGGTGAACATCATTGAGCTGAGCTCTTTTACAAGATTGACCTGGTTAGAACAGGGTCAGGTAACATCCATCATAAAAACATATAAATACATGTAAATAAGTATATAAACACAAACACAATGGTGCAGTAATAGGGGAGTCAAATGATAAAAGGAAGACAAGGCAAGCCATAACAGAGGAGGATTCAATACAAGGGGACAGGTCCACCATTGAACCATGGAACTGTATATAAACCATGTTCTCTGTATAGAGGTACCAGTTAGTTCATTTACCAGGGGCAGTCACTAGTACTAGCCATGAAAATGGCTTGGAGAACCACCAACTAATGGCAGATGGGGTACCAGGAGGGGTATGTAATATGTAAGCGAAGGATAAACATTGTGAGATGTGAAGTCCCAAGGATAGGTCAGTAGAACTGATGCTGCGGTGGGGGCCTATGGGGAGAGAGAAAGGGGAGTTAGGACTTTACAGTATGATTGCATGTAGATTGTGTATGAGTGCAGTACAGAGTTGTGAAAATTAACCAGCAACTCACCTCATGCTGTACTGCCATTAACCATTAACTCACCTTATGCAGTACTGTCATTAACAAATTAACTCAACTCATGCTGTACTGCTATTAACAAGCAACTCACCTCATGCTGTACTGCCATTAACCAGCAACTCAACTCATGCAGTACTGTCATTAATGTTTAACTCACCTCATGCAGTACTGCCATTAACCATCGACTCATCTCATGCTGTACTGCCATTAACCATCAATTCACCTCATGCTGTACTGCCATTAGCCATCAGCTCACCTCATGCTGTATTGCCATTAACCAGCAACTCACCTCATGCTGTACTGCCATTAACCAACAACTCAGTTCATGCTGTACTGCCATTAAGCAGCAACTCACCTCATGCTGTACTGCCATTATCCAGCAACTTACCTCATGCTGTACTGCCATTAGCAAGTGTAATGCCCCAAAGTATGGTGGCAAGACAATGGGGGCTTCACAGAAAAGCAGAGGGGATTTAGAATGCTCCAGGGGTCCCCGTTGTGTTGAGCGGTATGAGGACTTGAGTTGTGGGAGCCCCTTGTAGTGTCTTCCTCTCCCCCAGAGCATCGTTAGGCAGGGCTCTGATAAAAAAAAGGAAAAGTTTTTTTTTTCTCCTTTCCACAGCTTGCCTGCTCCATTCCACCCACCCCCTTCCCAGGGTAGGCAGCATGAGAATGGGCACCCACAAGCTGGGACTGCTGTCTCTGTCCAGTGCGTGGTGCCCCATTTGAATCCCTTGCCTTTTGTGTGGGCACGGGCTCGGGGTTCTGGAATTAGAATCCAGAGTGCTTTTTCAAATGGGTGAAGCCATTTCTGGTGTTAGTTCGAGCTGACTGTGGAGTAGAGTGGACACATGAGCGCGACGTGAACTATGGGCTTATCTCGGTGTTGAAGCCCGTTCCGTCAACTCTTCTGGTGTCCCTCCTCCAGTCGGTGAAGATCCCTGTGGTGCTGCTGTCCTGTGGTAGAGTCCGGCGGGAAGAAAAGGGAAAAGAAGTATGGTCCTCTCCATCTGTTTGTCCCCATTTTTTAATTTTTTATTGCCCGTGTGTTCAGTCCCTCATCGGTGGCATTGATGAGCCACATCGCCAGTGAAGCAGTCAGCCCTCTTGAAGGCCCCTGCCATCTGCCATTTTGCCTGCTTCCTCCTGATGGTTCCCTTCCACCGCTGAAGAACCTTCCTTCTCCATACTGCAGCTTCTTCTCCCCGGGCCGGGGCGGTGAGTCGGTGGTAGCATAAGGAAGAGTGCTGACTGTCTGAATTATTTAAAAGGTTTCTTTTTATTGTTTAAAGTGCTCATAGAGCTATTAGAGGACTGGGTGGGAGAGCCAGCCCGAAATAAAATATTTATTTATTCAGGGTGCGGTGACACCCATGGGAAGGGTCCAAACGTAGATGTCGATAGTAGTCTAATTTAAATCTCCTGAAGGAGGGCAGAGTGGAGGTGGGGTGGCCCTGATAATTGGCAGGGAGACCTTGGGCATGTCCCCAGATTTAAAGGGGCAAGGTTAGACCTCCAGATTTAAAGGGGCAACATTAGGGCCAATGGTTTATGGGGCAGCAAAAGGCCCCAAGTCAGTTTAAAAGGGCAGTTTTAGGCCCAGAGGTGTTAAAAGGGGGTTCAGCAAGCCACAGGGGTCCCACAGCTATAGAAGAGTCCACGCCAGACCCCAGGTAATTACAGGGGCAAGACAGGCCCACTGGTGAAAGGGGCAGTGTAGGCCCCAGTGTTAAAGGGGCAGCCTTAGGCCCACAGTACACAGGGGGGTAGCAAAGGCCCCATTGAAGAGAGGGTAAAAAGGGTAACACTTTGGACCCCCTAGTAAGCCCATATTAGGCAATAGGTGCCCAGTCGTCAAGAGGGCAAGGAAGACCAGGAGGAAAGAGGGGAGCATTGATCCAAAGGTATGTTAGGGGTAGCCAGGTCCTGGCATTGAAGGGCCCGCAACAACAGTAATCTTGAGAAGGGTCAGTGAGGAAAGAAAAAGAAAGGTGCTTAGCACACAGCTGCTGTTTAGTGACTGTCAAATACTGAAACGTGTACCTGAACTGGTGTGTTGATTACAAAGTACCAAGACTGTGTCATTACTGGGATTGTGGTTATTTGCCCCTGCAACAAACAATTGCCCCAGATTTTGGGAATTTGCCCCTGTTCCTGGCAAATTACCCCTGCAATGAACAATTGTCCTGGATCTTGGTAATTTGCTCCTGTTCCTGGCAAATTACCCTAGTAATGAACAGTTCTCTTGGTGTAATGTGAAAGTGTATCTGCCAGCTCCAGTTTTGCCAACACATGTGGATAGACTCAATCTTCTGCCAAGATATTGTTCCATGGTGCTGTCTGTCATTCTACTCATATGGAATCAGTCTCTACCCAAAGAAATACGTCTGTTATCATCTCTGTTCTCTATATGGTGTCCTCCCGAAGATCATCGACCACGTCCCTGTTGTCCGACGAAGTCGAGTCCGTCAGAACCTGTGCTAGTCGCATCCTCTGTTTCTTGTGTTTTTCAGTTCGAAGTCAAGTACGCCGAAGTTCAAGTGCATCTCGTCCACCATGCCAGTGTCGTCTCTTGGTTCCTGATCAGGATATCACAAAGTTGGCAGCCCTCCAAAGAGTGTGCTTGTCCTGGAAGGACCTTGTCTGCGTCCCCTGGTCGTTCTCTGTAAGACGAGTCCGTCGAAGCCCAGTGCGGGACATGTCCTCCGTTTTATTGTTTTGTTCCAGTTTCTTGTGTCGACACTTCAGAATCAACCGACTTCACCTCAGATTTTTCTGGTTCCTGGTTTCATCAGATATCCATCTTCACCTCAGATTCTTCAAGTTCCTGCTGGCCTCCGAAGTGCTGCAGCATCGTCCAGTCCTTGGTAATCCTCCAGTGGGTTCATCACCAAGTATTTTCCTTGTTCTCTTCCATCCTTGGTGGCCCCAACATGGGTTTTGGCTGAGGAACTTTCTGCATCTAGTTTTAATCCGACAGCCCTCAGGTGGGTTTGTTCCAGGAACCAGCTTCTCTGGTTCTTTCTTTCCGGCAGCCTCGGAGAGAGTGGGTTTTATGCCGAGAAACATATGGTCTGTTTAAAAAATCTCTCACTGCCCCAGTGGCCTTAGCTTGGTCTGTGCTGGGACCAATATCTGAGTGTCATAGATTTCTTTCTGCCTATCCCTGTAGCTACCAACTGTATTTGATGGTGCGCACAAAGACTTCAACGACAACTGGACTCTATATCGTCATTGTATGGATGTTGCTGTAATAGACCAGGGTCAGCATTGTAAGAGTTTTCCAAGGGGTAGCAATTGTTATCTGATACCTTAGACAGTACTGAAAGTGACACAGCGTATTATATTGCTGTACTAATTTATTCTAAGAAAGTAACATTAGAGTATGGTGGCATTAGGCCGAGGTGCACCTCAACATGTTTCTTTTCTTTAGTTGTCTAAGTAGTGTGAGATAAGAAGTGACTGTTCACGCTCCTTTTTGTCCTGTCATCCCCTCCAGTGACTGTAATCGTACCCCATTGTTACTGATTAGAAAATGGGCAAAGACATTTCTCTAGTCTGATTGGCTGAGACACTAATTTAGGTGGGCATCTATCAGACAATAGATGCCCACCAAATATAAAGTTCCAGCACAAACCTTTCTGATAGCCCACCCAAGCATCCCTCTGCCCAGCCTGCTTAGTCATTGGCTGAAAGTGCCCTAATCAAACAGAATATGCCACCATTTTGTTTCACTCGCTTAGCGAGTGGCCAGCCCCCTCAGCAATCGGTGCAAAAATCCCAGTCTAATGTTTCTTCTTGGGCTGCCTGTTTTGCTTGTCACTATACAGAAAAAAACCAAAAACACTCTCCCAGATCAATCGATCTCAACGGCGCCTCTCTGGTCATCTTCTGCAAGCTGCTCCTCAGTGTACAACTGCTTCACTCGCTATTACCACCCCGATGCCACTTGCCTCGCGTGATTTCCACCTTTCTCTCATTCCTGTCCCACTCGCAAACAAAATGAAAGGGGGAAAAACATACTGGCTTCTTTGAAGAACAGATAGAAAAAAACTCACACACTTCAGTCATCCTACACTTGGAAGACTGACACAACAGCACCAGTCTCCCGACTGCAGTTTCACACTACCCTGCTAATCCGACCGCGGTCTCTCACTCCTCTGCTGATTACAAACAAACAAGTACTACTGACTCGCCACAAGCCCCCCACAATGACTGAGCCTATCATTTGCCTCTTTATTTAAAGAAATCCAAAAGAAACCTTTTATTTTCTGGCACATCGCACTCCTTCCTCATACAATGCATTGCTCCTTCCTCACGCTGAAACTTTCTTCTTCCTCGTACATCACGGTCAAAGGTTGCACACTGCACAGACGGAATTTAGACCAAAAGAAGAAAAACATGCACCAAAAATGAAAAACAAACTTGCCATGAACAACTACAAATAATTTTCACAAAACACTGCCTTTCTTCTTTAGGAAGCAGTGCCTGTTTGTGTGTGTCTGTGATTCGGGGTGGAGCAACAATCCACCAGAATGCTGCAGGGAGGAGCAACAGCACCAAGAACAGCCTATGCACTACTTTACCAATACATTGATCTCTAATACCTATATTAATTTTATTTCACACTCATGTACTGTATTTATTTAACAACTTCAATAAAATGTACACACATGCCCATTTTCTAAGTGCAATAATACCCTTCAGGGTGGGCATTATTGGGAAATACCAGACCTTCCAGAGACTAATAGGCCCTCCACCTGTGGCATCGGGCCTCATTACGCCTCTGGGCGGTCCGCTATTTCCCAATAATGCCCACCCTGTCAGGTATTATTGCTTACATAAAGGCCCAGTGGGCATCAAACTCTATGGATGACTCGTGCCTGTCCTTGTCTGGATAAATATCATCTATCCTAATTCATTCAGACCTGGTGTTCCTTACCATCATCAGAGCACCACACAAGCAACTCACCTCATGCTGTACCACCATTAACCAGCAACTCACCTCATGCTGTACTGTCATTAACCATCAACTCACCTCATGCTGTTCTGCCATTAACCATCAACTCACCTCATGCTATACTGTCATTAACCATCAACTCACCTCATGTTGTACTGTCATTAACCAGCAATTCACCTCATGCTCTAACATGGAAAGAGAGAAACATAGACTTTGACAGCATATAAGGACCACTTGGACCACCTAGTCTGCCCTTTTCCCTACCTATTGGATAAGCTGCAGATCCTAAATAACCAACAGCCTACTTCCTTCCACCCCCCCACTAGAATTGCCTTATGTCTGTCCTATGCATTCTTGAATTCCCCCACTGTTTTTGACCCCACGACCACCTTCAAGAAGGCCATTCCATGTTCCACCACCCTCTCCATGAAACAATACTTCCTCATATTGCCTCTGAGCCACCCCCATCTTCAGATTGTGCCCCTTGTTCTTGCATATCTATTTTCTGAAAGATGCTACCCTTTGGACTTTATTGATTCTGTTGAAGTACTTGAAAGTTTCTATCATGTCCCCCCTCTCCCTTCTTTCCTCAAGGTATATATATTAAACTCTTTTAGTATCTCTTCATATGGCTTCTGGTGCAGACCCTGCACCATTTTAGTTGCCCTCCTCTGGACTGCCTCCATACTGTTTATGTCCTTGAGGAGATGGGGTCTCCAGAACTGCATGCAGTACTCCAGATGGGGTCTCGCTAACTGTCTGTACAGAGGGAAAACAACTTCCTGTTTTCTACTGGTGATGCCTCTCCCTATGCATCCCAGTATGCCTCCAGTCCTCCTTACTGCCTTCTCATATTGCTTGCCTACCTTAAGGTCATCTGATATGACTAATCCCAGGGCCCTTTCCATTTTTGTTGTTGTTAGTACCTCCCTCCAATTGTGTACTCTTCCCCTGGGTTTTTGTTTCCCAGGTGGATTACTTTGCACTTCTTTGCATTGAATCTAAGCTGCCATACTTTTGATCATTCCTCCAATCTTGCCAAGTCCCTTCTCATCCTTTCCACCTCTCCTTGTGTAGCAGCCCTGTTGCAGATCTTTGCGTCGTCTGCAAAGAGGCATATTTTTTGTTCCAGCCCCTCCACAATGTCACCTATGAAAACATTAAAGAGGACAAGTACTGGTCCCAGTACTGAACCCTGCAGTACTCTACTAGTAACCCACCTTTCTTTAGGGTGGACTTCATTTACTATTGTGCTCTACATCTTGTTGCCAGCCAATTTGTTACCCAGGCTACCACCCTAGGTCCCATGCCCAGGCTGGCTAACATTTTTTTTTATCTTTTGTGTGGTATTTTGTCAAATGCCTTGTTAAACTTTAGGTAGGCCATATCCACAGCACACTACTTTGGTCACCCAGTCAAAGAAATCTATTAGATTCATCAGACATAACCTTTCCATTGTGAATCCATGCTGCCTTGGGTCCTGTGCCCCGCTGGCCTCTAGGCACTCAACAATTCTTTCTTTCTGAAGTGATTCCATCATTTTCCCTACCACTGAGGTCAAACTATCAGGTGTGTAGTTTCCTGCCTTTGCCTTGCTCCCACTTTTGTAAAGGGGAATCACATCCACCCTCCTCCTCCAGTCCTCAGGTACCACACCATCCTCCCATGATTTGTTAAAAAGGATAGTCAGTGGTGTCACTAGATCTCCCCTTAGTTCTTTTAGAATTCTGGGGGGAATCCCGTCAGGACCCATTGCTTTGTCCACCTTGAGTTTTAGGAGTTCTTTCATGACCCTTTCTTCTGTGAATGGAGTGGTATTGACCTCCCTGTCCAGAGTGCATTTCTTCTGTGAGTGGACTGGTATCAACCCCCCAACTCCCCAAAGAGAGTGCTTCTGTTGTTTGGTTTAGGTACATCCTCTCTTCTTCTTTTGTGAATACTGAGCAAAAGTATTCATTCAGTATCTCTGCCTTTTCACTGTCACCCTCTGCCCACCTCCCCTCCCCTTTATTAAGCCTCACTATCCCTCCCTTGGTCTTTCTTTGCTCCTTAATGTACCTATAAAAGGTTTTATCCCCTTTCTTAACTGAGTTGGATATCTTTTCCTCGGTTTGGGCTTCGCTATTCTGACTGCCTTCCCCACTTCCTTCTGCTTTAACTGATACAGTTCTCTGTCCTGCTCCTTCTGGGATTCCTTAAACTTCCTGAATGCTCTCTTTTTCTCCCTAACCTTCCCCGCCACCTCTTTTGAGAACCATAGTGGTGTTTTACTTCATTTTGTTTTGTTTATTTGCTTCACACAAAGGCTTTTTGCCTCTTTGATGGAAATTTTAATTTTTCCCCATTGTTCTTCCACCCCTCCTTCCTGCCCATTTGCTAGTGCATTCCTTAGGCACTCACCCATTTTGCCAAAGTCAGGCCTCCTTAAGTCCAGTACCATTGCTTTTGTATGGCTTGACTCTACGGCTATGTTTATCATGAAATACTCTGTTTGGTGGTCTTTTGTTCTCAGATGGGTACCCTGTTTTAAATCTGTGATCCTCTCTCCATCCCCACTTGAGAGTACCAGTTCTAAGACTGCTCCCTCCCTAGTGGGTTCCAACACTAGCTGTCAGAGGCATGCCCCATGTAGGGCATCAAGAATGACCCTGCTCTTGGATGTGACTGCAGTAAATGTGCTCTAGTTAACATCTTGCATGTTCAGATCCCCCATATCGTTGTACGAAATTTAAATATTTTGCCGAGTGAAATATTTCAAGTAATTAGCAGATTACGCAAAATATTTCACTTGATGAAATGCAAAATTTCACCCGGGTTGTGAGCGAAATTTCGCCACTGCTGGTGGAATTACGCCACTCGTAGGCAAAAGTTCACCACCTGTGGGCAAAATTTTACTATCTATGCTGGACTGGTGGACTGCCAAAATTGCAGGTGAAATTGTGAAATTTTGCCGTAATTACACAGAACATTTCGAGCGATGAAATTGGAGATTTCGCTAAATTTCGCTGCATCCCTATTCCCCCATCAACAATATCTTCCCTTTTTCTGCCATTCTAAAGATGTCTTCTATCATTTCCTTTTCCATTTCCTGCCCCTGAGACAGGGGTCTGTATATAACCCCTGTGCAGATTGTCTGCCACTTCCTGTCTGCAAGGTGAGTTGATGGTTAACGGTACACCTCATGCTGTACTGCCATTAACTAGCAACTCAACTCATGCTGAACTGTCATTAACCATCAACTCACCTCATGCTGTTCTGCCATTAACCAGCAACTCACCTCATGCTGTACTGTCATTAACCATCAACTCACCTCATTCTGTACTGCCATTAACCAGCAACTCACCTCATGCTGTACTGCCATTAATCAGCAATTCACCTCATGCTATACTGCCTTTAACCATCAACTCAGCTCATTCTGAACTGCCATTAACCAGCAACTCACCTCATGCTGTACTGCCATTAACCAACAACTCAACTCGTGCCATACTGCCATTAACCAGCAACTCACCTCATGCTGTACTGCCATTAACCAGCAACCCACCTTATGCTGTACTGCCATTAACCATCAACTCACCTCATGCCATACTGCCATTAACCAGCAACTCACCTCATGCTGTGCTGCCATTAACCAGCAACTCACCTCATGCTGTACTGCCATTAACCATCAACTCACCTCATGCCATACTGCCATTAACCAGCAACTCACCTCATGCTGTACTGCCATTAACCAGCAACTCACCTCATGCTGTACTGCCATTAACCAGCAACTCACATTATGCTCTACTGCCATTAACCAGCAACTCACCTCATGCTGTACTGCCACTAACCAGCAACTCACCTCATGCTGTGTTGTCATTAACCATCAACTCACCTCGTGCTGTACTGTCATTAACCATCAACTCATCTCATGCCGTTCTGCCATTAACCAGCAACTCACCTCATGCTGTACTGCCATTAACCATCAACTCATCTCATGCTGTACTGCCATTAATCAGCAACTCACCTCATGCTGTACTGTCAATAACCATCAACTCACCTCATTCTGTACTGCCATTAACCATCAACTCACCTCATGCTGTACTGCCATTAACCAGCAACTCACCTCATGCTATACTGCCATTAACCAGCAACTCACCTCATGCTGTACTGCCATTAACCAACAACTCACCTCGTGCTGTACTGTCATTAACCATCAACTCATCTCATGCTGTTCTGCCATTAATCAGCAACTCACCTCATGCTGCACTGCCATTAACCATCAACTCATCTCATGCTGTACTGCCATTAATCAGCAACTCACCTCATGCTGTACTGTCAATAACCATCAACTCACCTCATTCTGTACTGCCATTAACCATCAACTCACCTCATGCTGTACTGCCATTAACCAGCAACTCACCTCATACTATACTGCCATTAACCAGCAACTCACCTCATGCTGTACTGCCATTAACCAACAACTCACCTCATGCCGAACTGCCATTAACCAGCAACTCCCCTCATGTTGTACTGCCATTAACCAGCAACTCACCTCATGCTGTACTGCCATTAACCATTAACTCACCTCATGCCGTACTGCAATTAACCAGCAACTCACCTCATGCCGTACTGCCATTAACAAGCAACTCACCTCATGCTGTACTGCCATTAACCATCAACTCACCTCATGCCGTACTGCCATTAACCAGCAACGCACCTCATGCTGTACTGCCATTAACCATCAACTCACCTCATGCTGTGCTGCCATTAAGCAGCAACTCACCTCATGCTGTACTGCCATTAACCAGCAACTCATCTCATGATGTACTGCCATTAACCAGCAACTCACCTCATGCTGTACTGCCACTAACCAGCAACTCACCTCATGCTTTATTGTCATTAACCAGCAACTCATTAACCAGCATGTTGTACTGTCATTAACTATCAACTCACTTCATGCTGTATTGCCATTAACCAGCAACTCACCTCATGCTGTACTGCCATTAACCAGCAACTCACCTCATGATGTACTGCCATTAACCAGCAACTCACCTCATGCTGTACTGCCACTAACCATCAACTTACCTCATGCTGTACTGCCATTAACTATCAACTCACCTCATGCTGTACTGTCATTAACCATCAACTCACCTCATGCTGTACTGCCATTAACCAGCAACTCATCCCATGCTGTTCTGTCATTAACTATCAACTCTCACCTCATGCTGTACTGCCATTAACCAGAAGCTCACCTCATGCTGTACTGCCATTAACCAGCAACTCAGCTCATGCTGTACTGCCATTTACAATCAACTCTCCTCATGCTGTACTGCCATTAACCAACAGATGTAATTTAGCTGATGCAGGGAGGTTAAAATCATTGCAGAGACCCCAAACTCAGAAATCTCTACAAACAGAGGAAGATGGGCAGGAGGTGTGGCTGTGTATAAATACCAATAGAAGTAAGCCTTCTATCAGCATGTATTCATCCACAATGACAGTGTGTAGTAATTTTATTTATTTCTCAATCTTTTGATGGGAAACACACACTGAGGAGATGCTCATTTACAGGTGCATCCCAGGAGCATCGAGAGGTTAAGTATCTTTCACAGGGTCGCAGGGTCACAAAGTAGTAAGTGGGGTTTTGGGAATCAAAGCTAGGTCTGCTAGATGCACCAAGCTCGTTCACAGCTTGTTGATCTAACCTTTAGGCTACACTGCCAGCCATATTCTGCTGTGTCCCCAGAAGAAACACTTATGGCCCTTCTCTTTCTTAATCCTTCCAAAGACTCATCACTGGATTACCTTGACCCTAAACTCCTCTACCTTTCATCTTCTTCTATAGTTTGCTCTCTCTCCTTAATCCTAAATCTTTCCTTCTTGTCCTCATCTGTCCATTCATCCTGGAAACATGCGGTGCTCCTCCCTCTCGCAAAGGGTCGTGACCCCTCCTCCCCTGCAAATTTTCACCCAATCTCCCTCCTTTCTTCCCTTGCTAAACTCCAAGAACACCTGGTCCTCTCTCAACCAACCTCCTTCCTTGATGACTCTTCCTTTTTCACCCCATTTCAATCTGGTTTTCAGAAGAACCACTCCACTACCACCTCCCTACTCAAGCTCACTGACTCCATCTTCACTGGGATGGATAATGGCCTTGTTACCTCTGCCATCTTTGTCAACCTCACCAAGGCTTTTGACACAGTCTCTCATGCCCTACGTCTTGACTCCCTTATGGCTCCTGGATTGTCTACTTCTGCCCAAAACTGGTTTTGAGCTTTACTTTCAGGCAGAACACAGTCAGTCAAGTTCCAGGATACAATCTCTCCTCCCCTTCCTATTTCCACAGGAGTCCTACAGGGCTCGGTGCATGGACCCATTTTCTTCTCCATCTTCCTGAATGACTTGCTCTCAGTATGCTCCCCCTCCTCTTCTATCCATATGTATGCCAATGACACCATCCTGTTCTCCTCTGGCAAATGCCCCCCCAATGTAGCAACCACCCTTCAGCATGACTTCCACCAGGTTCTGCTATGGTTTGCCTTACATGAACTATTCTTAAATGCCAAAAAGATTGTCTCCATGACCTTTGGCACTAGGCAGAGACTCTCTAGGCTCCACCCTTTACCGTCTTTCCATACACTTGATGGGATAATCCTAAAGGACACCTCCTCATTCAGATACCTTAGAGTTTGGTTGGATCAACACTTCAACTTCTCTGGCTACGTTGACATCATTCTGAAAAAAAACTGTGCCCCAAGCTTGGTGCCTTATTCAGGAACTGTAGTTGCATCCCTCCTATGGTGCAGCCTGAACTAGTCCAGAAGATAATCCTCCTCATTTTTAACTACTGTGATGTAGTCTATGATGCTGCTCCCATATCCTCCCTAACCAGATTGGACACTCTCTTTAACTCCTTCTGTCCATTTGCCCTTGAAGCTCCATCATGGACTCATCACTGTGACCTCTACCACACCTTGTCCCTTCCCCCGCTTGCCAACAGGTGCCTCAATCATTGTGCCAAACTCACTTCTAAATTTTGGCTAGGAGAACTTCCCTCCTACCTCTCATGCTCACTGTCTTCCCTGCCTCCCACCCTCCCACTCCCTCAGATCATCTGACACTCGCACTTTGTTCATTCCCCCATCAAACCACTCTCTTCAGTCAGTCAGGGTTTACCCATCATTTCCTGCAAATCTGGAACTCCCTCCCCCCCAAATACGGTACTCCTCCTCATCCTACTCCCTTGCCTCTGCCTTACATAACTTTCTCTCATCTAACTGCTCCTGCTTTAACCCTCCTTAACCATCCTCCTATACCTCTGCTCCTCTCCATGACTCACATCCCCTATTAAACCTTCCTCCCCCCGAGCCAGCTTCTCAGCACACTCTCCTCTTCATTTACTGCTTACCCCCTCACTCCTACCCCTACCCCAACCTGTTTTCCATTACCAACCTTCCCCTGCTTAGTTTTGACCTCTGGCAGGGTTCTCAGCATCCTGAAGGGGTCTAGCATTGGGCCAACCTACTCCTCCTCCTTCCCCTTCCTTCCCCCATCTCTCCTTTCCACCCAACTTATCCTCTCCTAAATCTGCCCTCTGTCAGGATTCTTAGCACCCTGGCGATGTCTACTCTCAGGTAAGTTTCTTCCCTCCCTCCCTCCTTCTTTTTTCCTTTCCTCTTCTACCCCCCCTATTTCCCTCTGCCCAACTTGTCCTCGCCTAATTCTATCCCCTGGCAGGGTTCTCTGCACCCTGGAGGGGCCAGGCACTGGGCAATTACTGTTCCTTCACTCCCCCTCCCCTTTTATCCTTTCTACCCAACTAGTCCTCACCTGATTCTGCGCTCTGGCAGGGTTCTCAGCATCCTGGAGTGGCCTAGTCTTAGGCAAGCTTCTTCTTTCCCTCCTCTTCCCTCCTCCCTCCTTTCCCTTCATCCTTTCTTTTCTCTCTTCCCAACATGTCCTCACCTAGTTCTGCCCCCTAGCAGGGCTTTCAGCATCATGGAGGGGTCCAGCACTGGGAAATGACTCTTTCTTCCCTCCCCTTTCCCCTCCATCCTCTCTACCTAACTCATCCTCACCTGTCTCTGCTCTCTGGCAGGGTTCTCAGCATCCTGAAGAGGCCTATTCTTAGGCAAGTTTCACCCAACCCCTCTTCCTCCTTCCCTTTACCATCTCCCTTTACCATCTCTACCCAACTTGTCCTTCCCTACTCCTGCCCCTTATTGTAAGTCCTTGCCTCTGGTAGTGATCTCCGCACTCTGAAGGGGCCAGTTCCAGGTATGACTTATCCTTCCCTTCCCTACCGCTTAACCCCACCTCTCTCCTGCTCCCCTGTCTACCCCATTGCACTTAATCAAAGGAACTAGTTCACTTGAACTAATAATTTTCACTTTTTGTTCTGTCTGAGGTGCTACCAGATTGCACTAGCCTTGTATTAACTTGCCATTCACAACTGGTTTTATTTTTTTTGCTCACTTTTCTCTGGTGGTGTTCCCCCCGTCTTTATCCTCTCTTTCCCTCAGCTGGTTTCCCCTGTCTACCCCTCTACCCTCCTTGATGTCCCCTCACTGCACCTCATTCATTCAATAATTGTTAAATAATCTGCCTTTTAACCATGATCCATTCCTGCAAGGAGTTGGCTCCAAGGCTACATTAAATTTCTGTACTACATTCCTCAGATATGCCACTTGTAATTAAATGCATATTCCACAGGTATGATATATTTAACTGTATGTTATGTCAGTAATGCGATTGTATGATTATTTATGATATTTTTTTAACTGTATATCTTGTTACAAATGTAATTGAATGTTTAATTTCTCGGATATGTTAAATGTTAAACTGTATGTCTAATTCTTCATCCAATTGTACCCCCCTCCCCAGGTCGCACCAGGAGATGAGCAACTTGTTGTTCAGTGTGCCTTCCTGGTGAAACATTTCAATAAATAAATGAATCAAATATTGACTACAGGCAGTGCCCAATGAGCAGTGGGACTTAGTACTTTCTGGGGAAATAAAGTTTTTGAACTCTGATGCCCCAAAAATACAGATCAAAGGTTGGCACAATAACAATTAATGCTGCAAAATGAAAAGATTTAATAGAAACATAGAAGTTGTCAGCAGATAAAGACCTCTTAACCCACCTAGTCTGCCCTATTTTCCCCACCTACAGTGCCACTGCAGACCCTACTCGGTCTCCAGTTTGAACTCCCCCTTGCCTTACTTCTAAGATCCCCTTGTGTCTATCCCATGCTTTCTTGAATCCTATAACCATTTCAGCCACCACCACCTCCACTGGGAGGCTGTTTCAAGCATCCACCACCCTTTCTGTGATGAAGTACTACCTCTGATTTCCTCTCAGCCTTCCACCCCCCCCAGCTTTATAGTGTGACCCCTTGTCCTTGAGCATCTTTTTCTCTGGAAAATACTCCCTACCTGTATCTTGTCTATACCTGTGAGGAATTTGAATGTTTCTATTATATCCCCCCTTTCCCTCCTTACTTCTAGGGAGTACATATTTATTTCCTTAAGCCTCTCTTCTTAGGGCTTCTGATGCAGGCCCTGCACCATTTTTGTTACCTTCCATTGTACCGCCTCTGCCTTGTCTATGTCCTTTCAGAGGTGGGGCCTCCTGAACTGGACACAGTACTCGAGGTGAGGTCTCATTAGTGATCTACACAGGGGTATTATTACATCCCTCCTTCTGCCTATGCATCCAAGTATCTTGCTAGCATTCCCACTGCCTTGTTACACTGTTTAGCTACCTTCAGGTCCTCAGAAATGGTTACCCCCAGATCCCTTTCATGATTTGTGACTGCTAGTACTTCTCCTCCATACATTGCCCCTGTGTTTCTGTGCCCCAAGTGTATGATTTTGCACTTCTCTGCTTTGAAGCCCAGCTGCCAAATCCATGACCATTCATCCAGCATTTTTAGATCTTCTCTCATTCTTTTCACTCCCCCCCCATGTGTGTACTGTGTTGCAGATTTTTGTGTCATCTGTGAACAGGTGCGCCTTCCCTTCCAGTCCTTCTGCAATGCAATGTCGCTTATGAAGATATTGAAGAGAACTGGGCCTAGTACTGACCCTTGTGGAATCCCACCGGTCACTTTGCCCTCTCCAGAGTGGACGCCTTCACCACCATCCTCTGACTCCTATTGTCCAGACAGCTCTCTACCCATCTTACTACTTTAGGACCCACTCCCAGGCTTCTCAGCCTGCTCACCGGTCTTGAATGTGGAATGGTGTCGAAAGGCTTACTGAACTCTAGGTACTGTTGGCTACATAAACAGCTCCACCCTGATCCATTTCCTTGTTTGCCCAGTCAAAGAACTCAATCAGCTTTTCCTGGCAAGACCTCCCCCTTGTGAACCCACTCTGCCTCGAATCTTGAAAACCACTGGAAACAAGGTATTCCCCAATCCTTTTCTTTAGTAGTGATTCCATTACTTTGTCCACTACCAAAATCAGCCTGATAGGCCTGTAATTCCCAGCCTCCTCTCTGTTTCCATTTTTGTGGAGTGGGACTACATCAGCCCTCCTCCTGTCTCCTGGAACCTCTTCCATTTCTAGTGACAGTTTGAACAGGGCTGTCAGAGGTGCGGTCAATTTCTCCTTAAGCTCCCTCAGTAACTTGGGGTGCACCCTGTCTGGTCCCATTGCCTTGTCTACTTTTAACCATGACAATTCTTTTAGGACTCTTTCCACTGCAAAAGGGCTAGCGTCCACCTTCCTTCCTTCCCTTAATGCCCTAGTCTTTTATTGTTGACTTGCTAGCTACCCCTCCACCGTAAATACTGAAATTAGTTCAATATATCTGCTTTTTGGTGGTCCTTTTCCACACACATCCCTCCTCCCCTTTCCAGTCATACTATCCCCTTCAGTCTTTCTTTTTTCACTTATGTATCTAAAAAAATGTCTTGTTCCCTTTTTTTTACGGATTTGGCAATAGTCTCCTCTGTTTGTGCTTTTGCACTCCTAACTGCCTTCTCTGCCTCCCTTTGTTTCTTCTGATAAGTCTCCCTGTCCTCTTCTTTCTGTGTTTTGTTTTTATACTTTCTAAAAGACAGTTTTTTGGCTCTTAATTTTACCGCTGCCTCACTAGAGAATGATAGTGGTTAATTTTTTCTCTTGCCCTTGCTAACCTGCCTGACACAGAGATTTGTAGCTTTTTCAATGCCCTCTTTTGGTTTTGCAAACTGGTCCTCGACACCCCCTAGTTTCCTTATCCCTGCCGTGGTGGCTCTGCAACCTTCTCCCATTTTCTTAAAATCAGACCTCCTGAAGTCCATGACCCTCATCCTCAAGTGGTTCGATTCTAACCCAGTTCTTATATTAAACCATACTGTATGACAGTCACTGGTCCCCAGGTGGTTCCCCACTGTGACAACAGCGGTACTGTTCCCGTTTGTCAATACCAGGTCCAGCAATGCCTCCTCATGAGTGGATTCCCTTATAAGTTGCTTGTGGAATGCCATCTGCAGTGAGTCCAGGATGTCTCTACTTCTGGCTTTTGCCACAGCTGGGAGGCTCCATTCCACATCTGGTAGGTTGAAGTCCCCTATTAGTATCACCTCTGTCTTGCAAGCCATGCTATGAATTGCTTCCATCATTTTCCCATACTCTTCTTCCCCCTGTACTGGAAGCCTGTAGATCACTCCTGTGTGAATAAAAGCCCCTTTCCTTTTCTCCAGGGTGACCCACAGTACCTCCGCTCCCCTCTGCTCCCCTTGTATTTCCATAGGCTTTATGTAATAGTTACCACATCATCCGTTTACCAAATGGAGACACAAACAATGTGCTCAAGGGTCAGACAAATCCCCCAGCACTTTGGGGATCCCTTTTGCGTAACCAATAGGTACGTACTATGTACTGTACACGGTCATTGACAGTTCAGTTAGCGGCTGGCCATGGTGGTGTGAGGAGGGCTGTGCCAGTCACTGACTCCGGTCGGGTGGGGGAGGCGTGGGTTTGGTCACTTCCCACCAGGGTGGGGGGGGTGCTTGACCACCGGGTATACTGGTGAGTTTGGTATAGTCTACAATGGAGCTCAGGCCAGGGTGGGGGTTCCACTAGACTACCAGGGTGGATGGGGGGACATGTAACATATGGGGATCAGGGCTTGAGAGAGGGGTCCACTACACTATGGCAATGGGGATCATAATTTTATTTTATTACATCAGGTTTGGGGCCAGGAGGGGGGGTCCACTGCACTTTGGAAAAGACGGGGACCATGTTTTACTTTATTACATCAGGGATTGGTGCAGGGAGGGGGGTCCACTACACAGTGGAAAAGATGTGGACCATGTTTTATGTTATTACATCGGGGATTGGGGCTGAGAGGATGGTCCACTACACTATGGAAAAGACGAGGACCATATTTTATTTTATTATGTCAGGACTTGGGGCTGAGAAGAGGGTCCGCTACACTATGAAAACAGTAACAATGTGTTACTATTTTTATGATACTGTTATTGGGGCTGGAAGAGGGGTCCCAGGGGAATTCTGAATATTGTGATGCATGGAATATGCATGTGGGACCCCGTCATTTGCATGCCTGCATCAAAATATTCTGCGCTGCGGTGCAGTTGAGTTTGCATGGCACATCGAGGACTTCTGAATATTGCCATGCCCCTGGTGGCCACCACAAGTCTGGAGAATGTGCATGCACATCTTGAGATGCACCGCACATCTCCATTGAATATGTTGTCCTTAGCCTGTGAGGTATGTACATAAAATTAGGCTATTGCAGTATAATTGCTTTTTTACCAACTCAGTAGGGTAAATAAGTGAGACACTCCTCTCCACCAAACAAGTTCACCCTGTATCCCAGGTCAACTAGGATATATTCCTTTCCAACGTTAACAAAAATTGATACAAGACCAGCTCCTACCTGGCTACCTGTCAAACACTGCTTGTGAATGTCCTCATTGGTCCTATGGACCTAAGTCTGTTCAGAAAATGTAAAAACAGTGTTTTTTAAAATCTGTTAGTCAAATGTTTGTATTTTTGTCAATAAGCTTAAAACACTGGCGATTTCTGTATTTTTTTTTTTTTGAAATTTAAGTTTATTGATATCACAAACAAAACAGAACATTAAAACAAATCAAGTAGATAAGTCCCAGATAATACACGGTAAAACCTAAAACCACAAACCCCCCTCCCCCAACCTCCCACATACCGAAACCTCCCCCAATCCCCCACCTCCCACCCATCACCCACCCCCAACCAAAGCCCCTCCCTCCCACTCCTCCCCCACCCAAACTAATGTGCCAAGCAAGCATTACCTTCAAACTGGATATGTAAAGATACCAGCCATCTATAAATATGCTCCACCCTCAACAACTGAGGATGCAGCTGACAATATATGATAGGACACAGGTTGTCTTTGCAGGCATCAGGGAAAAGGTCAGGAACTCATTGATGCAAATATAGCATCTGTAATCTACCCCATCTCTTCCGAAACAAGTCCATGCGGCAAAGTAGGCTGGCTACCAGACTTTCAGAATTAAGATAAGCAGAAAGCTCAACCAGCCATTCAGCATATGTCAGAGCCAATTGATCAGTCCAGTGCCTAAGGACCAGCCTCTTAACCGCAATGGACATCAAGGCCATATGATACCTGCGCTGCACACTATCTATGCTAGAGTAGTCACCCAGAACACAAATCTCGGGGGTAATAAAAACCTGAGAGACCTAGTAGGGGATCTAAATTATCTCGGATAGCAGACCACAAAGGGGCTACCTTGCTACAAGACCAGAAAATGTGTAGAGAATCTCCTTCATCCTGCATACACCTAGAACAGGTAGGGAGGGGGAGCTTTTTAAGCTTGAAAAGCTTCCTAGGGGTGTAATACAGATTGTTCACAATATAGTATTGAGTAAGCCTTAGTCTATCCTGAGTATGATACCTATGAAGATCCTTCCAGATACGGGACCAATTCAAGGTAGACTCAGGCAGCAAAGAAGACCAGATATTAGAGCCTAACAGATTCCGGAAATTTATAATTTAAAAGAAAGGAATAAATTAACGAGATGGAATGCGGTTTAGAAACAAGGGCCATAATTTGAGAAAGGAAGGGGTAGACCACCGATTCACTAATAGAGGTACCAAATTTCTCAGCAGTAAGATGTCTTAACTGGTAAATTTTGAAAATCTTAGCATTTGAATGGCGATTTTACAAGTATATCAGCTGAGGAAAGAAAGGATCCTTGATCATAAAAGTGCTCCAGCCTGGCTTCTTTAATTTGTGGAAGCCACTCGGGAGTGATCATTGATCTGCCCAACCTAATATTGGGATTAAACACAACCGGTTGACCCAAATCCAGCCCAGGGAAAATATTCACAAAATGCAAACACTGAAAGAGGGATTTGAGGGATACAAGAATCGTACGGTCAGCAATCCACTGTGAAATTACGGACGGGGAGGTATAAAAAATTGCATAGGTATCCAGCTTAGCCTCCGAAAGGATCGACCTTTCAATTTGAAGCCAGGCTGGGCATGGGAGATCTGAGTTCACAGAGAGCCATCTCCCTAATTTAACAAGATGAGCCGCCCAGTGATAAAGCAAAGGTTAGGAAGCCGGAGACCGCCTTATCTTTAGGAAGGGATAATTAGAAATGAACGCCTAACTCCCTTTCCCGCCAAATGAACTTAGAGAACATCGCATGAAATTGCTGAAAATAGGAGACAGGCAACCAGAGATTTAACAAATTAAGGGATAGAAGACACGGGAAGAACATTCATTTTAATAATATTGATCCGCCCCAGAGAGAAATGGGAGGTGGACCATCGCAGCAAGTCCTGCTGGATGAGGCTTTTGATTTTATCCAAATTAAGCTTCCTAAGAAGGAGGGCTCTGTCGAGAAGTGAATCCCAAATACTTAATCGATCTGGGGACCATCTCATACCAAAATTAGCAAAATCCTGCTTATATGTATGAACATTTAGCGGAAAGATTTCAGATTTAGGAATATTCAATCTATATTGAGAGAGGCCCCATACTGCCTAATAACATCTAATGCCGCTTTTAGGGAATCACAGGACATTCAACATGCAGGAGTATATCATCCGCATAAGCAGAGAGAACTAGCTCTGCTGTTGCACTAAACAACCTTAATAAGTGGAGAAGATTTAAGCCTGATAAGAAGGGGTTCCAAATATAAATTAAATAGAAAAGGTGAGAGGACAATCCTGCCTAGTACCAGTGTATAGCCGAAAAGCGAGGAAAAACCCCTACAGTATATTTTGGCCGAGGGAGAACTGTAAAGAACCTGAACCCACTTTAGAAAAGATGTCGAAGCCCATCCTCGCCATCACAGCCCAAAGAAAGGACCAATCCACTCGGTCAAGGCCTTCTGCATCTAACGAAACTAGGGCCATGGGACAGCGGGATACCAGAGCATGTTGAGAGATGTGAGACAGAGTTCTTAAATGGTCCGATGAGGATCTAGAATACACAAAACCCACTTGTTCCGGACTAAGTAAACCAGTCCAGACCCTCTTGATCCTTTCAGCCAAAACTTTTGAAAAGATTTTCATGTCACAATTCTGAAGGGATATAGACCGATAACTCGCTGGGTCCGTGAGAGTTTTACCGGGTTTGGGAATTAAAATAATAGTGGCTTCTAGAAGGGTAGGATCTATAACACAGGAAGAGGAAAGATACTCATATAGTCTAAGAAGTATAGGAGCTAGTTCTTTGAAAACCTTATAAAATTGGCAGGAAAGCCATCAGGCCAGGTGCCTTATCCAAGCCATAGAGGCAGTGACCTTCTATCTCACCAAGAGAAAGGGAGCAGTCAAAACTTCTTTATGAGATGACAACAGCTGAGGGATGTCAGTGTCAGCTAAATATGCTGCAATGTCCGAGATAGAGGCAGGGGATAGAGGCAAACTGTATAATTCCTTATAGTAGTTCTCAAAGACTTGGGCAATTCCTCTGGGAGAAGTTTCTATGGAGCCAGTGGGTGAATGCAGAGTCGGGATTATCCTGGAATCTTCCAATGCCCGAAGACGCAAAGCTAGTAGTTTCCCGGCCTTTTCCCCATAATCTAAGTACTTGGCTTGAGTCCTGATAAGGCAGTACTCAGCCTCTCTTTCAGGAGGTCCGTACTCATTCTTAGCTGCCAGGAGGGCCTCTATGACGAATAACGGAGAGACCGGGAGTAGGCGCTTCTAAGTCTTTAATTTTATTCATTAAAGAGAGGGCTCCGCTGTCAGGTTTCTTCCTTGCAGAAGCTATCTTAATTAACTCACCCCTGAGATAACATTTTAGAGAACACCAGATCATATCAAATCTCGGTAGAATCAAGATTTCTGCAAGGAAAAGGGAGATCAGGATCTTATTTGGTAAACCGTATGGGGATCTTTTGAGCAACTGGGTATTAAGCCTCCAGGTAGTATCCCGTTGAAAATCAGGATCCGAGAGATTTTGATCCATACTATTGCATGGTCTGAGAGAATAATCGCTCAATGCCAGACTGAAGAAGACCGGGAGGAGAGTTTTACTGAGCAAGACATAATCTATTCTCGACCTGACCTATGAGGCTGAGAGAAGAACGAGAAAGCCCGAGTGAGGATTAGAAAGTCTCCAGGGATCACACAACCCTAGCATCAACAAGAAATCAAGCAGAGCCCTTTGGACGGGTGTGAAAGGTCGATTATCCTGGGATCTCTGTCCAACACATATGAAGTGGCATTCCAGTCCCTCCCAAAATAAGTTACGAGGGAGGAGAGCACTATTTATTGGCTAAGCTCATAAAAACCTCAGGACTCCTCCTCAACAGGCCCATAGACGGAACCCAGGACTACAGTGTTCCCACTAAGGGTACCTTAACCAAAACAAACCTCCCATCCGGATCCAGCACAACCAGGTCTCATAAACCGGACATGCTTTTAATGAGAACAGCTACCCTTTGCTAAAACTGGATCCACCCGCCACATAGACCTGCTAAAAGCCGGATCGAGATAGCCACTTAACCTCTGCTTGGCCTAAGTGGGTTTCCTGAAGAAAAAGTATATCCACCTGCAGTAAAGAGCAATGGTTGAAAACCTGAGTTCTTTTGACCCGTTCCCTGAGCCCGCGCACATTCCAGGACGCTATTTTGATAGCACTTGTAACCATTTTAAATAAAGAATGAGAGGGAAGCAAAACCTGAAACATCCAGAAATGAAACAGAAATAGCGGCACACTAAAACCCCAGAAACCCACATCCCAACAACCTGCCAAGATAACCCCAAAATAATCAATAACAACCTGACAGAAATTACCCCAGTTAAGAGGCAGTCATAGAGATACCCAATTTGGCAGGTTACTCCCTCCCCTCCCCCCAAAGTACCCACCATAAAGCTCACTAAATAACTATGTACCTCCTGGCCCCAGAACTGTAACCAAACAGTATCAACATATAAAGACCAACATTCCAGAGACCATAACCCCAACGTGAGTCCAGAACCCCCCATCACACAGGGACTAGTTACAGGAAACAAGTATTTGCAGTCCATCCTACTAACAAAAAGACCCATCTCAACCCACCCAAAGAAATCCCACAGCACCCCTGCTAATGAGGCTGGACTAGCAACCCCCCCCCCTGTAGGTTCACGACTCAGCTGCTTCAAGAAGCTAGGCTCAGGAGTCGCCCTCCCAACCGCCAAATCTGCAAAACCAAAGAACAAGAAAATCCCATTGTAGCGACTGGTGCCAATGATAAGTACTGTCTTTCTCCTTTAAGAAAACCAGAAGGCAAAAGGAAGCACCCAGAAACAGGATTTGTTACTCACCCCTAATGTAGCAGGGAGAAGGAGAGACACCAGAAACAGGCTGAGTAGGCCTTCCGACAGGAAAATCGACCATCACCGGTCGTTATGTTTTAGGGGCGCGCCACAGCGACAGTGACCAAACCGGTCCGACACTAAAACAACACCCCTGGGAAACCTCGCCTCGAAGTGTAAGGTCCAAGGAACCCCAGGGCCGCTGCTGCAATCCAGTTTAGCCTCTGCTCAGCCGATCAAGATCTCACCAATGGCAAAATTCTGGAGTCTGGCCAGAGCAGGTAAAGAGCCTCACAGATCAGCCAGAGAAATAAACAGGAAGGGAGGGGTACCAGGGAAACCAGAATATATACCGAAGCCAAACTGCATACAGGGAAAAAAAAAGGAAAAGGGGCTTTACAAAAACTTCCTAGCTAGCCCCATTCCAGATATTCATAGATATAGTGCCCACCACCCCTTTCAGCCAGTTGATTTAAACAAGTCCGGAATTCTAGTGGCCAAGTCCTTGTGAGCAGTCTCAGGAGACTCGGTTATAGCTGGCACTACCCAGTGAGACTTTCAGGGTAGCAGGATACACCATCCTAAACGGAATGGACGCTGCGATCAGCTTCTGGACCGTGGAGTGAAATGCAGCCCTTCTCAGCCTCATCTCCTTGGGAAGATCCTGAGCAATCCGCAACTTAGTCGACCCCCACATAATCTCTTGCAGCTCTCTGGACTTATTGAACATGTGTTGCCTCTCCAAGTAACTTAGGAATTTGATGATTATTGGTCGCGGAGGGGGAGCCGGACGGTGGTCAAGGTCTCAAAGACCTGTGGGCCCTCTCAAGTGGTAACTTGGGTTGATCGGAGAGGGACCCACTACCTTAGTGAAAACCACTGCAGAAAGGCCATTAAATCCGTCCTTCTTCCAGCTCTGGCAGGCCTAAATGAGGAGGTTGTTCCTCCCACTGCGACCCTCCAGATCTCGGCCATTGTAGCCTGCGACCTGCTGGGATAGCCCGACATCTCCCGCTTCAGCCTTTACCTCCACTGCTCCATGGAGAAAATTCTGCCTCTGAGTCTGACACACCCTCATGGTAAGTGAGGAAAGGTCTCCCCTTAGCGACTTCAGTTTGGCCGTAATATCTTGGAGGAGACTCTTAAGCGGGGTTAGCTCCTGCATAAATTTATCTTCTGTAAGGGGAGCTGCCGACTGGGATCTGTCTCCGATCCTTTCCGACCCCATTCCCGCTTGGCTCCGCGGCTTTTTGGCTGATTTTTCGGGGGTCGCAGGCGGCATATGTTTGGCCGCGGCCTGCTTCTTATCCACCTCCATCTCTTCACCAAGGCAAACGGGCTAGCAGGGAATCGCTCAAAAATCACAATCCAGGACGCAAGTGACCCAGCAATAAGATTCTGGCTACACTATTGGACCGAAAAGTGCAGATTATAGCAGCTAGGAGGGTCGGAGGAGAGAGCCCTAAGCCCCTGCTGCCATTCAGCTAGCTGCCATCATGTGACTCGCGATTTCTGTATAAAGAATGATATAACTTGCTATATAAAAGATGCCAAAGCTCTTTGGTCTGGTTACAACTGTGCTGGAGCAGTCAGGCTGAGCTAAGTCTTTTCCTCTCTTGTACTTAGTGCTGTGGCCCTATACCCCCCACATCATGTGTGATGATGTCAGCATGACATGTGTGGCACTTAAATCAGTGCTAAGAGGTTGCTAGGCAACCATTCACAAACCAGAGCTGAAAGATACAACTCTGGTTCAGGGTTGTGGCAGTGAGTCACAAACTCAAGCTAAGCAGCTTGTGTGGATGTTTCAGTCTGAGGATAGACACTTATTCACATAATTTTGATTAAATTAAGCACAAATGTTCACAAGAAATACAACCCTACTAACAATATAGCACTAAAAATTCTCATGTAATGCAGCAAAAATCAAACACATGGCAAGCCAAAGGGAACAGTATGTACACATATTTACAATCTTTCTAAACATCGAACTGATGACTGAGTGTTACAGACTAGTTATTCAAATAATCAGTTGCAAGGGGGATTGGAAAGAATCCCATTCTATTCCAGAAGCACAGAAACACCTAACACTCAATTTTCCATTAATCCAGTTGCCTCAGATCACTGTAGTCATTATTATAATGTTGTACCTATGCCAGAAGGGGCACCTAGTATATGCAAGGGGAAAAGAAGGGTGGGAAGACACAGAGATATGTGACACTACAATAAAATATCATAACCAATATGCTATCCATTACTCTAAGAAATATAGAGGGGGAATTCCGATGGGGGGGAAGAGTAAATCCTAGACTGTGGTTTAACTCCTTGAATGTGTGGGAACTAAACCTGAATATTGTATATATGTGTATATTACCAGCATATAGTTCAGTTCATGTCCTTATTCACCCCTTCTCTCTCTCTCTCATTAAGGGTGTCCATCTCAAAGGTGCAACACATCTCAGCTCACACTAAGGTCTTTCTGAAATCACCCCTCTAGTTAGGGGGTCTGTGCTTTCATTCCCCAAAACCATAAGGAAGCCCGTGTGTGTCCCTCTGCAATAAAGTGTTCAGCTACTGGTGTTTACGCTTTATTTCAGATGTTACTCTTATGCTTCTGTATTCATAGTTTTAATTGTCTCAAGGTTTTCCCCATGTGGATACGGTCGCAGGGGCACTGCTAAATATATACCACCCTTGTGGATTCACATATAATATTCTGTTTCATCTCATAACTTTTATTTGTGAAGGGATGTAGGTACATGAATGTTTTACTGGTGTGGCCACATACAGGGCAGAGTCACAGTGAACCACTCCTGGCCTTAGGGGTCCCAGCAGCAACTGTCCCAGATTTTTTTTTATATTCTTTTGAGGGTGTTCTGTGTTTACAAGGAAGCCTTCAAGGGTTCTCACTTTCTTGACAACTACCACTGGATTTTCCTTGAAGATACCTGCATTTGGCGGGTGGCCTTTAGCAATATGCCAGTGTTTATTCAGAAATCTCCTATTCTCTGGTATTGTGGAGTTAAGTTTGGCAGAAAAAACTACTTTGATTTGCTGGTCCTCTTGTTGAGTACCCTTTAGTGCATCATCTTATAGGACAGCCTTATTCCCTTCTACTTCTTTAGGTAAGGTATTTTTCTTGTAACTCCTTTGAGAGAATCTCATCTTAGCTTCTCATACTTCTACTTCAAACTCTGAATCAACATTGGGGTCTTGTCTAATTCTTAACAGTTGTAAGTACAGAATACTCTCTAACATTTTTTGGATGGTAGTTCTCTGTGTGTAATATAGTATTCATAGAAGATGCTTTTCTATATAAAGTAGTGTCAAGTCCCATGTCCATATATCGTACTGTAAGGTCTAAATAAGAAACACTAATGTGGTTGTATTATATGGTAAAATTCAGATGCAGCTCTGGTTTGTGTATGGTTGCCTGGAGACATCTTTGCACTGATTTCAGTACCTCACACGTCCTGCTGACGTCATCCTGCATGACGTGGCAGGTGTAGGGCTGTGGCAGTGAGCTCAAGAGAGGAACAGAATGCTTAGTACAGCCCGGCAGCTCCAACAGGCTTGTAGCCAGATCAGAATGCTTTGGTATCTTTACTCTAGTAAGTCATCTCATTTTTTATATGAAACTCACTGGCATTTTAAGCTTATTGGCACAAATACAAACATTTCAGTAACAGCTCTTAAGAAATGCTGTTTCCACATTCTTTGAACAGATTTAGGTCCATAGGACCATCAAACATTCACAAACATTTTGTTATGGCAACCAGGATGTTTCATGTCCCGCAGTCATCATGTTGACATCATCGAGCATAATGCACATGATGTTGGGCTGTGGTAGTGAACACAAGAGGGCATCACTATAGACGCTCTGCTCGACTGCATACCAGCTGGTTAGCAGAAGGATACACTTCTGGACATTAGTCTGAATATGTAATACATTTAAATTGAATTATTCTAGTACATATTGTAAAGGACACATTGAACCTTGTGCAAAATTTGAGTTTATTTTTGTGCTCTGTAGAAGCCAACTATTGGGTGCAATAAATTATTACACCTGCTAAGAAAATTGGCAGTCAGGTATGAGTGTCTTTACACAGAGAAGTGTCAGGTGCAGCAAAATTGTTCCACAGTTAAAACATATACTGCACTTGGTGAGCATATGTTGGTGGGCACTGTTGGAATTACGGGGGGGGGGGCTTGCCAGGGCTCAGTCCCGGAAGCTCTGAAGTGAGCCCTGGTAGCTCACACATCACTGCCATTGACTTGTAATGGTGTAACCCCAAGGTGGCACTACTCCAAGGGTTGCTATCCCTGCCTATATGGTAGCCTGCAGGTTGAGGGGCCTAGGCTCTTGAAACGGGTACCTCCACCCGGAGGACAGGGTTGTTGGCAATGTAACTGCCCTGGATACAGCCCTCGGGACACTGATACCCCCCTCTTTACCCCTAGTGGCCTGGCTGATGCCCTGTGCCTTCTGTCAATGTGGCTGGCTGTTTGTGTTTGTCTCTGTCAGTAGTTTAGTTTTTGTGGTTTTTCATGTGTTTCTTCTTGGAGGAACTGGACCATTCTTGGACATAACATCTATGAACATTTCCTGGACTAAGAAACTACAAAACATCACCACCAGGTGTAGGCATTCTCATCATAAATCAACTTTTTTAGAAAACATAAAAAAGCAAAAGTGAGGTCAGTAAATCTTTTATACAAGTTTCTGGGTTGTGGAATGCTGCATTGAATCCACATTTCCATCTGACTTTCTTAAAGGATGTGTACTTGTCTTTGAGGTCTACTCACAACTGTTTTGGAGAACAAAGGGAAGATTCTAACAAAGGATTTTTACATTCTGCATATGCCCTAGGCTAATGCTCATCACTTTAAGGAATTTAACACTTTCTGTGTCGGTGATCTACAGTAACAATCAGTTTTCTGGTCCACAGTAGCTCACCATGAGTCACTCAGGAACACTCACCCTTGCTACAGTAAACATTTGCAGTCTCCTGCCAAAACTGGCAACTCATAGATTGGGAGGATGAATCTTGCTTCTGATACTGCTATTATGCTTACATGGGGTATCTACTTCTGTTCCAATCAACAACCACTATAGAGAGAATACCTCACAACACAATGACTTTGCTTTCTCCAACCAAATTGCCGAAACACAACATGTGTGTGCCTACACCACCCTTATCCTTCTGAAGGGTTGTACCTACAACTCATTTAGTATGCTCAGAAAATACAAAATGACACAACTTGCTAATCTCCCATTCCATACTATTAAACTGTGGTTTCTCCTACTCCTCATCATCCTATTGTCAGGGGACATAGAACTTAACCCTGGCCCCTCTGTTCACCACTCTCCCACAGACCTATCGGCTGTCTCAGGAAAAGGGCTTCTCATTGCCCATATGAATATTAGGAGCATTACCAGGCACTTTGCTAATCTCGAGGCATGGACAAAAGTGTACAATCCTGACCTACTGTGCCTATCTGAAACATGGCTCAAGTCTCACATTCCAAACTCCTTATGTTCCTTGCCCAGTTATTCCTTGATACGGAGAGATAGGCCTTCCCCAAAACGTGGAGGGGGGGTCGCTATCCTCTATAAAAACCATCTTGATGTTATGGTCTGCCCATCCACTGGCTCACCCTCAGTCTGTGAGTTCCTACACACAACCATTGCCCTTGGTGCAAAAAAACTCCACATATTCTGCACCTACAACCCACCTACTGGAGGTATCACAGGTCTTCAGGATTCACTTAATCAAACCGTCACAAACGCCAAGCAAAATGAGGTCATAATCTTAGGTGACTTTAACCTAAACTGGCTGGGACCAACTCACAGCACACTGCTGACACTAACGCAGAGCTATAACTTGCACCAGATCTTAACTGAACCCACTAGAACCACCCCTTCTCTAACTACCTCCACCCTCATAGACTGGGTACTGGTGAATCACCTTGACCATGTGCAAACTGCAGGCATCTTGGCAGAAGCTATCACAGACCATTCCCCCACCTTCTGTGTATGGAGCCCGGAGACTGCTCCCCCACCCCCTCCATGCTACATCACAATTACCAACTTTGCCAAACTGGACGTGGAAACTTTCCTCTATGATGTATCCTGTATCAACTGGTCTGACATCTATCACTCCCATGATGTTCAAATAGCCCTTGATATCTTCATTGATAATTTCACAACACTTCAGGATAAACATACCCCGAAGGTCACCAGAAGGGTCAGGGGTAAACAAACAAGATGGCTACACAAGGACCTGATGGCTAACCTGTGCACAAGGGACAAACTCTGGAAGAAGTATAAAGTGTCCAGACTACCAGAGGATTACAATATGTACAGGGCCTCTCGGAGCACCTGTAAAAAACAAATCAAAACAGCAAAGAGCCTCTACTGCAAGGAACTGCTCAGAAACTCTGCTGGTGACCCTAGAAAATTCTGGACACACATCAAGACCTTTCTTGGGGCTACCCAGTCATCGACCCCAGGGGATATGATCCTAAATGGTGTACATTGCAATAACTCAAACACTATAGCAAATGCCTTTAACAGATTATTCATGGATCTGTCTCAGTACACCTCGTCCTTCGCTTCACCTCCCACAGCATCTCAGCCTTACTGCATACCCCAGAGATCTGCATCTGGTGCTGACCACTGCCAACTAACTACTACCCCCCTTTCCACTTTAAAGCTATATCTAGATCTGAGGTCCAAAGGCTATTGCAAAATATATCCGACAACAATAGCCCTTGCTCAGATTCACTCGAGCCATGACTCCTGCAGCTAGCAGCATCATTGATTGCCTCGCCACTGGCCAAGATTTTCACTCTGTCTCTCTCTCTTGGTGTTGTCCCAGATCTCTGGAAGCTTGCCCGAGTTATGCCTATCCTTAAAAAAGGAGACCCAAAGGATATCAACAACTTACAGGCCCATAGCCGTCCTCTCTGTGCTAAGCAAGCTACTGGAGAAGCATGTTGCAACCCACATCATTGACTATCTCACAAAGAACAACCTTCTCTCAGACACTCAGCATGGTTTCAGAAAAGGGCACAGTACCTCAACCGCTCTTCTGAAATTCTCCTCCAATGTACTCTGCAACATGGACAACGGCCTACTCACTGGAGCAGTATTTATCGATCTTACCAAAACCTTCGATCTTGTTGATCATCCCCTGCTTCTCTCAACCCTGCATAGACTTAACTTCTCATCCTCAGTAGTTGACTGGTTTAACAACTACCTATCAAACAGATTACAACTTGTTAAATTCAGCTCCGCTTTCTAAAATGTGACCAGCACTGACATCGGAGTACCCCAGGGCTCCATCCTGGGACCCCTTCTTTTCTCACTATACATTAACAACATAGATTATGCCATACTCTCCTGCTCAGCTATCTTATACACTGATGATCTTGTCTTCTACTCCAGCACTGACAAAGTTAACATCATTAACAAAAACCCCTCCTTGGATTTCAGGAATGTGCAAACATGGCTAAATGCTAATAAGCTCATCCTCAACACAAAAAAGACCCTAGCCATGTTATTTGGCACTGCCCCCAAACTCAGGGCCTGTAAGGAACCCCTCCTAGTCCATGACTCTGGGGGGGTCTCTCATCGACTGTGTCACATCCTTCAAATACTTGGGAGTCCTCCTTGATAAATACCTTGATTTCAGTCTGCACATTCAGTCAACCTGTAAAACAACAAATGCCAAACTTGGAATTGCCTATAAGACTTGTCACCTGCTAACACCATCTGCCAAATTGGCAATTGCCAAGGGTATTCTGCTTCCAGTGCTGACATATGGTGTCTCCACTTTTGCTAATGCCCATAAGGCTGCTCTCCATAAATGGGATGTCACGTATAACAACATATGTCGGTATGCCTCCTCTTCCCATCGCCTCAAGCACCACTGCACACTGTGTAGCTACAGTACCTAAGCTGGCTTTCCCCAACTGCCTACCGACTATACTCCATAGGGACCCTCACAGACTCTGCAATCCATAACAAAACCCCCTTCTCCCTTGCATCTCTACTTGTGCCACAGACACCTGCCCACGGACTACGCTCAGCAAACAAATTTCTACTCACCATACCCAGGTGTCTTACTTCAAAAAGCTCTGGAGCATTTCACTGCACCACCCCAACCACCTGGAACTCCCTTCCTCCCTCCTGCCCTGAGGCAGGCTAACTCCCACCCAATCTTCAAAAAAGAACTATATCGCCACGTATCCCGGGACCCCTGCACATGCTTTGATCCCACTTAATGCCTCACAGCTAACCACCCTATTTCGCCCAAGACACTGCTGCACTTCTAAACAAGCTTTGCTATAAAATGTCTTTATAGCTGCCACTTAGCCCAGTTTCAGTTATTTGCATGTACTAATGTCACTTTTGTCATCTCTGCATAGCTATATGTATTATCTCGAGTACTGTCTGACTTGATCTGTATTCTAACCTACCTGTACTATATACTATGTACCTGTACTATATACTATGTATTGTATAATCTCATCTCATTTTATGTATGTATTCTCCCGGGGTCGTGCCTGAAAATAGTCAACTTTGGCTAGTGCACCTAACCCGGTTATCAAAAACTAAATAAAATAAATAAATAATCTTGCAGCTACTGCACACCAACACACTTTTGCAACACACACTGAATCCCTCCTTGTAATCACTTACCACCAGGGCTATGATCAGCTGGAATGCCATGGACGACCCCCTGGAAAACAAGACCTGTAACAATTAAGCAACATTGGTGCAGTACTTTTTATACAGAGGTACACCACACCCAGTTTAACTGCAAAAAAGATCCAGATCTGATTTATTGGGGGGATGTGAACAAGGGAGGAGCCGTAATCTGGTGGCTGATTTTAGATCTGATTGATTCAGGCTATAAGGCATGCACTCAAAGATCCCTAGAACACAGTCACACACACTCTGTGTACACAGATGTAACTACAGGCTAGCCTGAAGCGTTGCCTCAGGGTAGACTGGCATTGCAGCTGGTTGGGGCCCTGTGATGGAAAGAAATATGCATGCATTGTAACCCACAATTTGTAAAGCTTAACAACAATTAAATCAGATGACACACTGTGATTGTTAGCTGGGTTGCAGGGAACTACCCAGGTTTTACTCATGCTACCCAAATTTGGATGCAGGATGGATGAAATGGAGACCTCAAGATGAAGAGCTGGATGGCCAGGAGAAGCAGTGCCCACACAATGCGACATGGCACTAGATCCTGTTCAGTGTTGTTGATCAGGGAGCCGAATGTCTGGGTGGGTCTCTCATTGGATCTTTCTCTGCAGTGCGAGCGGGTGTCTGGATTAGGGTGGCAGGGTCCAGACTGGGAGAACAGTTCGGATGCAGTCCGGTAAGGTTGCTGGATGCAGTTTCCAGCAAGCATGACACATTCAGCAAAAAGGGGAACCAAATCGCAATCCACTGTCCACATTCAGCACACTTATAGTAAAGGCAGACAAGTACTGCAGTTCGGATGACAGTCCAGTTGCAATTCACAGCGTCATTGTGCAAACCATATGCTCTGTGGTTGTGGTGAAAGTCCTGATCACACAAAAGCAAATCTTCTGTCCTCTTCAGGTGAAAATAGTCACAATTCGCAATGGTCACAAATTCGGATAAAATCCGGTGGTTGGATTCTCTTCACTTTAGGAGGATGGTAGCAAGCAGGTCAGACACAACCTTTCCGATGATTTCCCCTGCGCACTACGCAGGAGCAGCTGCTCGAATTGCTTGAGCTCCTCACTCTCTCAACTCTTACTCCACTACTGACTTCTGCTGTAGGCAGCACCGGGGCTTCCTAGTGATCGAAAATATTCAGTTCGATGATCTATCTGTCTGTCACAGCTTGAGCTCCCCCTCCAGGTACATTTTGGTGCTAAAGGGTGAAAACTACAATTCTTACAGAAATGTACTCCCACAAGACCCCTAGGGGCAGGCTCCATTTTTTAGAGCCCCCAAAGGTACTGATTGGTGCAGATTGGCAGTCCAGAACCAAGATGGTGGTACATAACAGAAATGTCCATGCTGCAAAGGAAGGCAGGTTAGACAAACTACATTATCATTATTATTAAAACAGATAATCAGCAAACAGTCACAGAGCCTAGTAGGGCTCCCTCTGCACAATTGGTGATGGCACAATGAAGCGGCTGTACTGCAGCCCAGGGGGGACTCGAGCTTAGAAACACTTGGCCCCCACTCAGAGTAATTATAAACTATGAGATAGGCATCTCTTAAAGAGGCAGGCATGGAGGCTAACTGGGCGCTCACATGCAAACACTTTTAAACCTACTAGGACACAGGACACCAGCCTGGCAGTGGGCATTTAGGCACAACCAAGGAAGACTTTTGGGAACTCCCATTTGTAGGGGGGGTGCACCCTTCCCTGCCTGGAAAAAACTTGGCATCCATGTCAAGCCTATGCCACTACGAAATTTCAGAAACCACCTTACCATCAAGAATACACTACTTATGCGAAATATAAACTATGACCATGGTCTTACATGAAGAAAAATAAATCTGATGCATCAGTTAAACATAACTGATTACTTTACCATGTCTTACTGAAATTAGTACATTCAAACAATTACATATATCTGTTATATCAGCAGCAATATATATGTTCCATAATATAAATAATGATTATACTTATGATTCAGTTACTATACTGTACTTTTTCATGTGGCAGTTTCCTGTACTTTAAACAGTGTAATTGAGGACCCAATCCTATCAGCTAATTTAGGGCTAAATGGTATAGGGGCACCATATTATGAGGGAAGGACCAACAGCTTAGAATGAGCAGACAAACTCAATTTAGGCAGTGAGCTCTTTGTGATATAAACCCCCTTATGGACAACATTTAGAGGCAAATCCACCGGTCTCCCTGGGGAGTCATAACTAAGACGTGCTACCGGTTTGACAGCCCACTCAGACTTCCTCTGGGGAATAGGTATAGGGGGTCAACTTTGGCGCTACTGTCCTTTTCACCCATGAGGGGCTCCTCAGCACTGGAGGAAGTGTCCAGAATGGGTCTATATTCCCTTTTGTGTTTTTTGGATTTCATCTCCATAACCCTTGGATTGTCATTACTGTTCAGCAAAGGCTCAGATTGCTTATTTGGAAGGAACCCCGAAATAACTGGATTTGAGGGTGCTGAATAAGAACAGTCAATACTTTCATGAGCATCTGCACATTCTGGTATGTCACCAGGGGGGTCCATCTCGACCAACTCCTCCTCAGGCAATTCAAACAACTCTGCTAAACACAAAGATTCTGCCATTTCAGACACAACACTTTGCACCTTCTCACTTTCCAGAGGGCACTGATTCTAAAGAAGAAGCCGGCACTTTGGGAAGTTCATGAAGTGCAGCCTCCTACCCATGATTATACATGGGGTTCCCTTGGAACAACTGACTCAGTTCATAAGAAGGGAAGTAGGGAACCTCATCTTCACTGCTGCCAAATTCAGAGTGACAGTCACTGTTGCAAGGGACCTGCTGTGGAGAAGACTCAGTTTCTTGAATAACTTGTGAAAGTTGAGTTTGCCTCTTTTGGGCAGCCACTCTGGTTTCTGGCCCAGAAGGGGCAGTGTCTGCTGGCTCAGCATCAATAATTACTTGGCCAATGGGAAGCAGGTGATTCCGGTGCATGGTTTTAATAGCTTGGGGATCCATTCTCTGGGCGCGCTTTGTAAATGGGCAATCCATCCAACCTGCTGACCACCACATGAGGAAGATGATGCCACCTGTCAGTAATCTTGTGCTTCCCATACAGTCCTAGATTGCGCAATAACACTCGATCACCCGGTCATAACTCCTGAACCTTTATGCGCCGATCATACCTTTCTTTGTTGGCTAAATTTCATTTGGCAGCCATGGTCTGGGCCAGTTGATATGCATGATTCAATTGATCTCTCAGTTTCTGCACATACTGTAGGTAATTCTCAGCTTGGACCCCATCCAGAGAGACACCAAAACAGACATCCACTGGTAACTGGGCTTCTCTTCCGAACATGAGACGGTAAGGGGAGAACCCAGTGGAATCGCTCTTTGTACAATTGTAAGCATGCACTAAGGTACTGATCTGTTGACTCCATTTAGGTTTGACTTTGGGATGGAGCATGCCCAACATATCCAAGAGGGTTTGATTGAAATGTTCAGGCTGTGGATCCTCCTGAGGGTGGTAGGGTGTGGTTCTGGACTTTAGCACCCCCCCATAGGGACAGCATTTCCTTGATGAGTCTACTTTCAAAGTTCCTCCCATGATCAGTGTGTATAAGTTGTGGGGCACCATAATGTGCAAAGAACTTCTCTACCAGCACCTTAGCTACTGTGGAAGCCTTCTGGTCTTTTGTTGGGAATGCTTGTGCGTAACGAGTAAAATGATCAGTCACTACTAGCACATTGCTGATGTTCTTTTGATCTGGCTCTAAACATAGAAAGTTTATAAAAACTAACTCCATGGGAGTGCTGGTAGATATGTTGACTAAGGGGGCAGCCTTCTGTGGCAAAGCTTTTCACTGGAGGCAGCATTTGCAGGTTTTATTATGATTTTCAACATCAGCCCCCTTTTTTTGGCCAATAGAAATGGGATCGTATTACGTCGACAGTCTGGTCAATACCAAGATGCCCCATATGGTTGTGAAGGGACTTCAGTATCAATTGCTGGAAGGCCATGGGTAGGACTAGCTGCTGTTTGTCTACCTGAGCACGACGATCCACTGTTTCTCTATACAACAACTGGTCTTGCAGTCGCAATCGAAGGCCTTCTTTAAGTAGTAACACCATTCTTAAGTCAGTGGAACACAGTCTTGAGACATCTTTCCCTGCACAAAGGACGTTAAGTGCAGGCTGGATCATAGGGTCTTGGAATTGAGCCCACTGGATGCTGTCATTGTCAAATTGCGGCAATGCACTGATGTTCAGGGCAGAGAAATGGCAATAAGCTGCAGGCAGGCAGGTTTCAGGTGGCCCCAAACACTCTACTAAACAGTCCACTGTTTCTGAGGATGGCTGCTCATCATTGTCAAACTTTTGACATATTGCTTTGATAGCAGGCTCGGGCAGCCTCACCCATTTGCCAGAGAGGGATGGCTGCCTCAAGAGGGCATCAGCATCAGTATGATTAAGTCCAGGCTGGCACTCCACCACATAGTCATACATGGACAAAGCAGAAAGCCACTGGTGACCCGTAGCATCCAACTTCACTGAAGTCTGTATGTAAATTAATGGATTATTGTCTGTCTTCACCAGTATTTTGGCCTCATAAAGGTATTTATGGAATTGAACAACTATGGCCCACTTGAGGGCAAGAAATTGTAGTTTGCGGACCAGACAATTTTTTTCAGATGGAGTCAAGCTTCTGCTAGCAAGTGCTACGGGCCTCAGCCCCTCATCATAGTTCTGGTACAACACAACCCCCAGCCCTTTCAGACTAGCATCAGTGCGGAGAACGTATGGTTTGGCCGGGTCGGCATAAGCAAACACTGGGGCATAAGCGAGTTGATGGATAATCTCATAGAAGGCTGCTTCATACTCTTGGGTCCACCGGGCCCCAAACAGCTCTTCTGTCCTGAAATACACCTTCTCTTCATCTTTGATGGATCCCTTTCTGTACCAGCGGTTGGTAGGAGGATACCCCTGTGTAAGATTAAGAAGAAAGCGGAGTACCATGGAGTAGTCTTTGATAAATCGCCTGTAATATCCACAGAAACCGAGAAACCATTGGAGTCCTTTGAGGTCGGTGGGCTGAGGGCAGGTGGTCAATGACTCTACTTTACTGGGATGGGTCCGTATCCCCTCTGTCGACACTATATGCCCCACATACTTGACTGAAGTTTGAAAGAATTGACACTTATCGATGGATAAATTCAAGCTGAATTCCTTCAGCCAATCAAGGACTTTGAATAGCCTGGATTCATGCTCTTCCAACATGCATCCAAACATGATGATGTCATCCAAATACATCAGACACTCCAGCAGATTCACGTCCCCTACTGCCCACTCCATCAGTCGTTGGAAAGTGGCGGGCATGCCTGAACTCCCCTGCGGCATCCTCAAGAATTTCTAAAAACCCAAAAGGCAGATGAAGGCAGTCTTCTCAGTCCTCCAGTGCCACCGGAATTGATAGTATCCACTCTAAGTCGAGATCGAGAACCAGCTGACCTCATTCAGGCAGTCCAGTGCATCCTGTATATGGGGCATGGTGTATTGTCAGGTATGTTCGTCTGTTTAGTCTCGATAATCGGCTAACACATCCAGATGGATCCATTCTTCTATATACCACCAATAGGGAAGATAGGCCCGGGACTTTGAATAGTGCCTGCAGCTAGCATCTCTGGAGGTGTCTTCAGACATCATCTAGATCCGCTAGTGTTGCCTAAGTGCTCCTGAAAGGGCCAGTTGTCATGAAGTCTGATGGTATGTCTTAGTGCCCCCTGTACACAGCCCACATTCCATTCTTTTAATGAAAATACTGGATCCCGCTGAGCAAGCTTCGGCTGATCTGACCTTCCATTAGCAGCAGTGACTCCAGTCAAACAGATCTGAGTTACCCTGTCTCCATTCCTTTGCTTCTGCTGAGCAACACTGCAGTGCCTGCACACCGACTGTGGCTATGTGCACCCTCGATTTCACGGGAGTTTAATGATTATATTCTGGATTTTATACCAGACCCTTCTAGCATAAGCATGGACTCAGATGGGTATATTGGTTTGACCATCATTCCTCTGGCAGCATCGTGATTTGGAGTTCAGCATTACTATCTTGTTTTTCACATCCCTTGAAGGTGGACTTCCTTGATGTATACTGGCATCATGGTAAAACAAAGATTCAGGGTTTTTCTTCCATACTGTCCCCACCGGCTCATCTCTGTCCATTTCTTGAGTCTGAGTTTGCAATCCATAGGCTCACTGTACCAAAGCTGGAATCCATAAGGCCCGGCCAGTCTGCTGTCTTTGCTTCTCTTGGCATAACTGGGCCAGCCTTCCGAACATACATGTGTTGGTCCCAATAAGCAAGGGAACTCCATCATACAACCCTGTAGGAGGACACACTAGGGCCAGTGTGTCTACTTGTTCATCTACTCCAACCACAGTGGTAGGGAAGGACAACCAGACCCGGAAATACCCCAGGTAAGGGTATGACTTCTCTCTCAACCCCCATACATGCAGGCCTTCCAAGGGTTGCAAGGGCACATCGGGCAAATGTTTGGTATACCAGTCCTGAAACACAATAGTCACTTGTGTGCCACAGTTGAGTACCACCCTAGCTGAAACACCGTTCACCATCACAGTAGTTTCCGTGCACGGACCCACCACCTCAGACCAGTTTGGAGAGAGAGAGAGAGAGAGAGAGAGAGAGAGAGAGAGAGGTGGTTGTCTGTTTTATGGCTGTTTTTGTAGAATATGTTTTCTTAGTAGGCCCAGTCCAAGTCCTTGCATTACCTCGCCTGATCAGCACCAATAATCGAGTGGTAACTTTTCTCGGATTCTCAGGCATATTACGATTGGGTCGGTCATGCCTATCCTCTCTACAATGATAGCAGAAAACTGATTCCTAAGAGTCTCTACAGGGAGAGAACCCAGATCCAGACTTTACTTGATTGGGTGGATTTCTGCTGCTCTCTTGGGTTCGAGACTCCCCCCCCACCCTCTGGGCCCCTCCAGGGATCAGTCGTTTGAATGGCACAAACAAGGTCCCTGATTAGTGCTCTCAGCTCTCATACCTCTTCCATTAGATCACTCTCAGTCTGGGTGTCAGAGGAAATGACATGAACCCCCACTCCACCAGAAGAGACCTCACTTGTGGGATCCAAAGGCGGTATGTGGGGAGGTGCAGCCTTAGTCCCCTCGTGAACTTGCTGATTAGTTCTCATGTCTTTCAGTTCTTGAATTAGCCCTCTCATCTGTTGCAGTTTGGGCTTGTCCTGCAGGTCACTGTCCCTCTCAAGAGTCTGGCTAGTGTGGGCAACCCCAGCATAGGGTTCCCAACCTTCTTCATCATTCTCTGCTTCCCGAATCTATTTCATGAGGTAGCAGTACTCAGGGGGGTTGGCCTTCCTGTCATGAAGTTTCAGCTTTAACAACATCACACTGGAGTACCTGGCGAACTTCAGAACATGCTCTAGTCAAACACGGTTTAATTCACTGGTAGGTACAAACCCTTTTCTATGGGCCTGCTGCAGAGCCTGTTCAATTTGATTAATGAACACTGACAACTTTTCATTCTTTCATTGTTTAGTGGATTTAAACTTCCATATTAGGTCCTCTCCTGAGTTGGTGCTGCCAAACACCCCCTCCAAGGCAGAAAGATATTCAGCAGCAGTGGCCTCGAGACTGGTGGAATGAAGGAGCCAAATAGCCTCCAGTGCAGGGCCTCTCAGGCTCTCCATGAGCCTTTTTCTATTTTCCCCCTCACAGCACTGCCACTCCTGGACCAAGGGGGTGGCATAGTCCATCCATGTCTCTAGATCATCCTCCCCTACAGGCACCAGGACCATGCCCGAGAAGAGCCTAAGCCTACGATAAGAATCTAAGTGCACTGAGGGTATCACTATGGATGAGGCCTCCACCAGAGAAGCTATAGGGGTGGCTGGAGAGACTAGAGATGACTGCACAGGGGTGGTGTCTTCTGATAGGTCTAACATTTTCATCAACTCTTTAACTGATCACCCTTCAGTGGCTAGCAGTCTGAGCAACTTATCCTTAAACCCCTCAACACTGGGAGAACCCCCGGGGGCAGTCATGTCACTATGCAAGTGAATGACCCACCACCCCTTCTGGGAGTCCTCAGAGAAAAGGATGGGCGGTACCCTCTCAGGGTCTATGGGGAGGCTACAGGACAGGAGGACCACCATAGTTTAGTCAAACAGATCCAAGTCCCTCCCTTTCACTTCAACCTTCCCCAGACACTCAACTTTTTCAACTGTCTCAACAATAGTGGCGTTAGGAGTCCCCAAAAGAATATCCATCAGTAGGATAGCCTGCTGGGGGTCTACCCCCTCAACCTCACTCCACCCCATCATAGAGTGCACCACCAACTTGTGGGGGGCGATCTTAATCTTTGGAGTAATCAGTGGTTCCATTTTCAGCAACAAGGACTGCAATAACTCTCCTTGACCACTAGGAGGTGCAAATCCCAGTGGTGCCTCCAAGATGTATCCCCTAGGTGGTGCTACTCCGATGGTTACTACCCCTGCCTGTACAGTAGCCTGCAGGTTGAGGGGCCTGGGCTGTTGAAACGGGTACCTCCACCCAGAGGACAGGGTTGTTGGCAACGCAACTGCCCTGGGTACAGTCCTCCAGGACACTAATACCCCCCTCTTTACCTCTAGTGGCCTGAATAATCTTGCAGCTATCCCACACCAACACACTTCTGCAACTCACAGTGAATCTCTCCTTGTAACCACTTACCACCAGGGCTATGATCAGCTGGAATGCCCTGGATGACCCCCTGGGAAACAAGACCTGTAACTATTAAGCAACATTGATGCAGTACTTTTTATACAGAGGTACACCACACTCAGTTTCACTGCAAAAAATCCAGATCTGATATTTTGGGGGATGTGAACAAGGGAGGGGCAGTAATCTGGTGGTTGATTTTAGATCTGATTGATTCAGGCTCTAAGGCATGCGCTCAAAGGTCCCTGGAACACAGTCACACACACTCTGGGTACCCAGTTGGAACCACAGGCTATCCTGAAGTGTTTGCCGGGGTAGGCCAGCATTGTAGCTGGTTGGGGCCCTGTGGTGGAAAGAAACATGCATGCACTGAAACCCACAATTTGTAATCTGGAGCCAGATGGCTCAGTCCATAAAAGATTAACAACATTTAAATCAGATGACACACTGTGATTGTTAGCTGGGTTGCAGGGAGCTACCCTGGTTTTACTCATGCTACCCAAATTTGGATGCAGGATGGATGAAATGGAGACCTCAACATGAACAGCTGGATGGCCAGGAGAAGCAGGGCCCATACGATGCGACATGGCGCTCGATCCTGTTCAGTGTTGTTGATCAGGGAGATGAATCTCTGGGCAGGGCTCTCCATGGATCTTTCTCTGCAGTGCGAGCAGGTGTCTGGTCTAGGATGGCAGGGCTCAGACTGGAAGAATACTGTGGATGCAGTTCGGTAAGGTTGCTGGACACAACTTCCAGCAAGCGTGACACATTCAGCAAAGTGGGGAACCAAATCGCGACCAACTGTCCACATTCAGCAGACTTACAGTAAAGGCAGACAAGTACTGCAGTTCGTATGACAGTCAGGTTGCAATTCACAGTGTCTCTGTGCAGAGCGTATGCTCTGTGGTCGTGGTGAAAGTCCTGCTAGGCCGATCACACAAAAGCAAGTCTTCAGTCCTCTTCAGATGAAATTAGTCACAATTTGTAACGAATGTCACAAATTCTGATAGTCTGATGGTCGGATTAAGTCTCTTCACTTTAGGAAGATGGTAGCAAGCAGGCCAGACACCGCCTTCCCACCGATTTTCCCTGCACACTATGCAGGATCAGCTGCTCGAATTGCTCGAGCTCCTCACTCGCTCAACTCTTACTCCACTACTGACTTCTGCTGTAGGCAGCACCGGGGCTTCCTCGTGATCCAAAAGATTTGGTTCATTGAGCCATCTGTCTTTCACAGCTTGACCTCTTCCTCTAGGTCCATTTTGATGCCAAAGGGTGAAAACAACAATTCCTACAGAGGTTTACTCCCATAAGACCCATGGGGGCAGGCTCCATTTTTTAGAGCCCCAAAAGTACCGATTGATGCAGATTGGCAGTCCAGAACCAAGATGGTGGTACATAACAGAAATGTCCATGCTGCAAAGGAAGGCAGATTAGGTAAACTACTGCAGCCCGCATGGGAATCAAGCCCAGAAACACTCGGCCCCCACTCAGAGTAATTATAAACAATGAGATAGGCACGGAGGCTAGCTGGGCTCTCACATGCAAACACTTTCAAACCTACTAGGACACAGGACACCAGCCTAGCAGTGGGCATTTAAGCACTCCCAATGAAGACTTTTGGGAACCCCCATTTGAAGGGGGGATTACAATAGGAAGGGGGGGGTTAATTTAAAGATAGGACCCTTATGGGCCCCCCTAGTTCCCAAAGCTCATAAAGTGTAATTCTAGCATTGGTGGTGGGGTGTGTTTCATCTTGTAAGAAAATACAGAGATGAAGAAACTGGGGGACATATTCAAAGGAGATGCACCACAGCACAATATTCAAAGGGTGGAGATGCACCACACATCTTTGACTGCACTGAATTGTAGCAATAATGTATGTGGTGCATCTCCAGGGGGTGTGCTCATGAATATGTGGTGTAACCCCCCTGCAAATGGGGGTTCCCAAAAGACTTCCAGGAGCTTGCTTGAATGCTCCAAGCCTGAATGGTGTTTGGCATTTAAGCCATTTATCAGTGAGTGTTTTTAGAACCTCTGGTACTGTCTCTTTAAGAGCTGTCTGCTTGCAGACATAATTAGTTTGTATGGGGGACTGTGTGTTTCTTTGATTGAGTACCACTCAAGCTGCTGCCAATTCACTTCATTTTTGCAGTCACTAGAGTGCAAAGGGAACCTATCTGAAAGATGTAACTGTTTGCCAGAAATTATTTAGAGTAATAATGAAATTACAGTTTGTCTAACCTGTTTCTTTGCAGTCAGAACTGTGTCTGCTAGTTCCCCATTCTAGTTTTGAACTGCTGAACTGGACCAATCAGTGTGGGGTAAGCAGCTCTAAAATGGTGCCTTGGACGAATCAGAACTTGGACTCATAATCTGAGCCAGCCACAAGAGAGTTGTATGGGCAGTGACTCTGGGAGATGTAGTTTAGACTTCAGTGCCTTTTGGACCAACAGCAGCAGTCTATTGTGAGTGACAGCCAATCCAGTCAAGAACTGGGAGGAACTCAAAGGAAGTGCCGGTTTGTCGGTTGGAGTTTCAGTTGAGCTTTGGCAGTGAAGAAGGAAGGAGCCCTGTGCTTTTCAGTGTGCAGTTTTAGTCAAAAAAGCGTGTAAGGCCCAGAGTTCCGTCTGCAGCTTGTGTAACAGCTTGTTAGGACTGAACTGTCCCTGTGAAAAGAATCAAAGGATCTCTGAAGAGTAGAAACCAGGCTCACCCTGTAGAAGACTGGAGGAATTGCTGAAAATTGCATCTGGTCTGTCAGGAACTGAATCTGCTGTGTGTCTCCGGGTATTGTGCAGTAATTGCGATCGGATACAGATGCAGCCTGCCTGGTATACTGCTTTCTTTTATATGGATGTGTGAAGAGGTTTGTGTACCTCAGTGAGCCCTGCTGACATTGAAGGACCCTATCTTATTTGGAGGTCGTGAGTACTAATTCAGGGTCGCTCCCTGTTGAATTGCCACATTAAATCCAAATGGAATTACTGTACTGCTGACTGTTTAATTCCTCCTTTCTCTGTGTGAAAGGGCCCCTACCAGCTGCCACGGTTTGGACTAGCCACTAGGGCTTGGGTACCCAGGGACAGTAACTGATAGGGATAGGCCTGTGCACAGAGCCATAGGTAGATTATTAGAGTGATAAGCTAATTAACCTGATTTCCCTGTCCTTGTTATATCCCCTAAATAAATCAGAGCTGCTTGTTTCAGCAAAGTTATACTGCCTGAGGTATTTGTCATGTTAAAGTACTGTACTGTGATTGTTGCACTGTATCTCATTTCACAGGAGGTCCCAGTGCCGGAACCAGACCTGGGGTAAGTGTATACTGTGAAGGTAATTCTGATATATTGTGTGGGCCACTAGTGGGAAGAAAGGGGGTTGCAGTGTCCCAGAGGGCTGTGACCAGTTAGTTTAACTATTGCAAACCCTGACCTCTGGGTGGAGGCACCCCATTGATCCAGGCCCCTCAACCTGTTAGTGGCAAATCAGGCAGGGGTAGCCCTGGGATAGCGCCATCTAGGGTTACATCTTGAGGCTCACCGCTGGGATTGTGTGTCCTCTAGTGGCCATATTTACGAACCACTGTTAAGAAAAAATGGGTACCCGACAGAAGTGGCTGTGCACCGCTGGTGGAGTGGTGTACTGGGGAGGAGATCGACCCCAAATGCTATGCTTATCCTGGACATCCCCTGGGTATCAATACGGACACTGTGCAGGAGTACTTTCAAGGTGGAAGGTTTACAAAACCCTGTGGTGGTGGGTCGGCATGCTAATCTGCTCACCCACACTTTCCTGGCCCTAGTAGAGTTTAAGGATCCCATAGATAGCTCCAAAGTGCCACAGACCATTACCCCAGAGGGAGCCCTCACTGCTTGGAGAGTGATAACTAAGGACAGTAAAGACCGGGGGGAATCAGCCCCCACCACTATCTGAAACTTTTGAGGAGAAATTTGCTGAATGGTTGCTGGGAGAGGGGAAAACTGTGGAGGACTTGAAGAAACTATTCTTGCCACCTGGGGGTGTTCCTCCCCCAACACCCTCTCCTGCTCCAGTGCCCGTAATGGTGGCTGAACCAATGCAGACTCCTATTTCTGCACCTGCCATTAGTCACGACTCTTACCAAGGTTGAGGATCTTCTGGCACCTCCCACCCCCAGGGGAGGATGACTGGGAGACCTGGATAGACTATGTTGCCCCCAGTGCTAGAATGGCAATGCTCGGAAGGTGAAAAGCAAAGAGGGTTAGTGAGAGCCTCCGAGGTCCTGCCCTGGCTACCATCCATGCTAAACGGGCCAGTAACCCTGAAGCGACTGCACAGGCCTATCTTGAGGCCTTGGAGAATGTGTATGGGAGCCCAGATTCTGATGAGGACCTATGGTGGAGAGTAAAGAGATGCACAACAGTACCAAGGGGAGTTGTTGTCTGTGTATGTATCTCGGCTGGAAAAATTGTTGCAAGAATGCCTCAGAAAAGGTAGTTTGCCAGCGATTGAACTGGACCGAACCAGGCTGGACAGGATCCTTAAGTCTGCCCCCTTCTCAGAACTGCTGTTGCTTCAGTTACGCCTGGCAGATCGACTGGAATCCCCACCCTCCATGATGAGTTAATGAGAGAAATTCGAGGAGTTGAGAAAAGACGACCTCGGGAGGGACCTGCACCAATAGCTGCTGGCTACGACCGAAGTGACTGAGGGTGACCCATCAAGTGAAGTTCAGGGGCAGAGGTTGGCAGTCAATGAGTGCTCTGACAAGGAAAAAGATATGTCACAATGGGCTGAACTGTTGAGAGAGATCAAAATTCAAAAAACAGTCCCTTTATGAAGGCCACGCCTGCAAGTACGGGCCCTGACCTATATCCGACTGCATCTGCTATGGGGTGGGGGTACCCACCATGTATCTCCCTGCTGATAACAGCTCGAACTTCGATTCCTTGACCATGGAAGTGGAGAAACTGACGAGATGTCTCCAAATGCTTATCACGCCGTGACAGAGATGGCACCAAGGTTTCCAGTTAGTAATACCCCGCCCTGGCTCCCAGTGGCTTACCGGCCAGCTCAAACTCAGAAAGTATGTTTTGCTATAATTGTGGGAAAGATGGGCATGAAAAGGGAATGCCAGTCCCCAAAAGACACTGACAAAGTTGCATATAGGCTACAAGGAGAGCTTCGAGAAGAAATCAGTGGTTAAGAGGTGCACGACATGATCCCAGTGAGGGCACCAAAATGCTAATTCACGTCCCTTGTGGCAAGGTCCAGTTGCCCAGGCCCCACTACCGCTCTCCAGACTGGTCCAGAATAGTGGGTCCTCCATGGAGACCACTGTAAAGGTGAACGGAGTATCTACAAGAGCTATATTAGACAGTGGCTCCCAAGTGACAATTATGTTCCAAGATTGGTATCAGAAGCATTTGTCAGACGCACTTACAACCATTAGAAGGACTGCATGTATGGGGGTTAAGTAAGAGAAGGCCTACCCCTATTCTGGGTATATCTGAATTTGGCTGTCTTTCCCCACCTCCGTGGCTGGAGTGGTCGAACAAGTAGAGACCCTAGCCTTAGTGTGTCCCCCACTGGACTGTATGATGGTGTCCCTTTGTTGATTGGAACAAATGCTCATATGTTCGAAGGCTGGCACAGTTGTGTTATGAAAAACAGGGTCAAAGACTAGTAGAGCTTTAAGAGTTCTGCTTTAATTAAAGAAGGCCTATGAGGCACAGAGAGATACTGAAAAACAGAACCAGAGGAACCGGTCGGAATTGTATGGAAGAAGGATCCTGAGTCTCTGATCCTGGCGCAAATGCCCAGTGTACCTTACAGGGAGAGGTCCGTGATCAGAAAGGATGTTAAGAATAAAATATTAATGTTGGATGCACCAGGCGGCTGGAAAATTGCCAGAGGGACTGCTGGTCAGTTTAGTATTTTGCCCGCTAGAGCCTATGCTTATGCCAGAAGGGTAATGGTCCAAATTCATGATGTGTCTGAAGAGACATTCGAGTAAACAGAGGTTGCATCCTGGCTAATGTGCATTGGCAGACACTGCAGTGCTACCCAGCAGCAAGAGTTCATGGAAGAATGACAGAGTAACGCCTGACTTGTTTGATTTCGCGACTTCGCTGCCAGCTGGAATGGAAAGTAAGATCAGTGAGAAGCTTTGCCCAGAGAGACCAGGTGTTTTCTTTTAGGAATGGGATGTAGGATGCGTGCAAGGAGCTGAGCACAATATCCGCTGCATGACGAAAGACCATTTCGTGGAGAGGTCTCGGACGCCTGGCACCTGCTGACATAGATGATGTGAGACTGCATCTGCAAGAGATGTTAGCTGGTGTAATATAAGAATCCAGAAGCCCTTATGCTTCCCCATTGTGGTAGTGAGGAAAAGAATGGAACAGTAAGGATGTGTGTGATTATCGCACCTTAAACCGCGGACTATCCCTGATCAGTACACAATGCCCCGCATTCGGGATGCTTTGGACTGCCTAAACGGGAGCAAGTGGTTCTCTGTGCTGATCTCCGCAGTGGTTCTATCAGATCCCGATGGCCCCAGAGGACCGTGAAAAGACAGCCTTTATCTGTCCGCTAGTTTCTATGAATTCATGAGGATGCCTCAAGGATTTCAGGTGCCCCAGCCACTTTTCAACGATTGATGGAGCGGCAGTGGGGGACATGAACTTACTAGAGTGCCTGGTATACCTAGATGATGTTATTGTGTTTGGCAGCTCACTGGAGGAACATGAGAGCAGATTATTTAAGGTATTGAATCGACTGGAGGACTTTGGCCTTAAACTGTCCATTGATAAGGCCAATTTTTCAAACATCAGTAAAGTATGTGGGACACATAGTATCCACCGAGGGAATAGAGACCACCCAAGTAAAGTTGAGGCCTTGACTATCTGGCCACAGCCCAAAAATCTAAAAGAACTGCAAAGATTCCGGATTCTGTGGTTATTATCGGTGCTTCATCAAGGACTATTCAAGAGTGATCCGCCTTTACTTAACCTTACTCAAGGGTATCCCCAACCCACAAAAATACCAAAAAGTCAGCGTCCTCAAGACTGAAAGAGTGTATTTTCATCCGAGTGAAGTATTTGGGGTCCGCTTGACTCCTGATTGTGAGACTGCTTTTCATGAGATCATATATCAACTTACCCATGCTCCAGTGCTGGCCTATGCCGATCCAAGAAAACCTTATGTCCTGCACACTGATGCTAGCTTGCAAGGGTTGGGGCTGTGTTGTACCAAGAGCACGAGAATGGCCTGAGACCAGTGGCCTTTGCCAGTAGAAGCCTGACCCCATCTGAAAAGAACTATCCTGTACATAAGTTAGAGTCTTAGCTTTGAAGTGGGCTATTGTTGACCAATTCCATGAGTACTGTGTATGGGGCTAAAATACTAGTAAAACTGACAATAATCCTTTGACCCATGTGCAGACCTCAGCTAGTTGGATGCCACTGGCCATAGGTGGCTTTCTGCATTATCTATATTGACTATGCCTCGAATACCGAGCAGGTCTGAACCACATAGATGTTGATGCCTCTCCCGGAGGCCTGTTCCTGAATGATTGGGTCCGATTGGCAGAACCTGACATTCGGCACTCGCCGGAAGTTTGACAGGGAGGAACAAATGTCCACGGACGAGTGGACTGCATGGTGGATTGCTTGGGAGCTCTGAGAATTGCATACCTGCTGTTTATTGCCACTTTTCTGCAATAGACATTGCACTGCCTCAGCTGGACAATGATAGTATTCATGGCTCAACTCACGATCCCATGATCAAAGCAGCTTTAGAAGCCCTGTATGCAGGAAAAGATGTCCAAATTACGCCCACTGATTTGAGAACTGCACTGTTATACAAAGAAGGTCCTAAGTTGAAACTGATCAATAAACTGTTATACAGAGAAACAGTAGACAGAGGGGGAAGTAGACAAACAACAACTAGTGCTGCCCACTGCCTTCTTCGAGACTCAGTACTGAGGTCCTGCACAACCACATGGGGCACCTTGGTAGACAGAACACTTGACTTGGTGAGATCCAGATCTCTATTGGCCCAAGATGGGGGCTGATGTGGGCAAGACATTCAAACTTGTAGTCGCTATTTCATAGAGGAAAGCTTTCATTCCAGAGGGCTGCCCCTTGTTAACATCACCACCAGTGCACCCATGGAGTTGGTCTGTATTGATTTTCTAAGTTTGGAGTCAGATCAAAGAAATATCAGTAATGTGCTGGTGGTCACTGACCATTTCACTAGATATGCCCAAGCTTTCCCACCAAAGACCAGAAAGCATCCACTGTGGCCAAAGTACTTGTAGAAAACTTTTTGTTCACTATGGGCCCACAAAGAATCCATTCTGATCAAGGGAGAGACTTGAGAGTCGCCTGATCAAAGAGATGCTTTCTCTGGGGAGTGCGAAAGTCCAGAACCACCTCTACCACCCCCAGGGGGACCCACAGCCTGAACGCTTTCAACCGCACTTTGCTAGATATGCTAGGCACCCTGCACCCAAAGGACAAGCCTCAGATGGAGCTAACAAATTAGCACCCTGGTACATGCTTATAACTGCACTCAAAAGTGATGCCACTGGATTCTCCCTCACCGCCTTGATGTTTGGAAGAGAAGCCTTGATCAGTAGATGATGTGTTTTGGGGGTCTCTCCTGATGGGGTTCAAGCTGACAACTATTTACAGTATGTGCAAAAGTTAAAGGCCCAGCTAACTCATGCTTCACTCAACTGGCTCGAACCATGGTTGCCAAAAAGAAACTGGTCACAACAAAGAAAGGTATGATAAAGGTGAAAGCACAGGAACTCCAGGAGGGAGATCGGGTATTGCTAAGAAATCTGGGATTGTATGAAGCACAAGATTGCTGATAGATGGCACCATTTCCTCACATTGTAGTGGGCAACCAGATGATCTGCCAGTACAAAGTAAGGCCTGAGAATAATTCAAAAGATGTAAAAACAATGCATAGAAATCATTTACTGCCTATTGGACAAATCTTAATTGAGTCTGGAGCCCTGAGATGCCCCTCTGAACCAGTGACTAGAGCTGCTGCTAAGAAAAGATCAAGAAAGTCTGCACCTACAGAAGCAAAGTTAAGTGTTCCCTCCACAAGTCCCAGTTGAGCATGACTGTCAGTCCATATCGGAAGAAAGTGAGAGTGACTTTGAATACTATCCTTCTACGAACTGAGTCAATTGTTCGGGCAATCCCTAGTCAATACTGGAGACAAAGTTGGCCTTCTTGGACTGTCTAAGCCCCAGCTTCATCCCTGGAGCCAATGCTCCCAGAAAGTGAAGTGCAAAGCATCAGACTCTAGATGAAATGGAATCATTGTGCATGGTTGAACTGTTTGAGCTTGGAGGAAAATGATAGATTGGGCAGACTGGTGATACACCTGAACAAGAAGAGTATTTTGAGTGCCCTGACAGTCCACTGCCAGTGTCCGAAAGCTCTCCATGCGAGCCAAATGTTGTGGACTCAGAAACTGTAACTCCTGAGCTGAAAGTGTCTCAAGTTCTAGCCTCCTCTACCCCATGGAGACTCCTGACAAGTGTGGACAATGCTGAAAATGAGGCTCAGAGTGCAGAGACTGTGCCAGTTCCCTGAAAGACTGGTCGAGCTGTAAAGCCTGTGGTGCACCTCAGTTAGGATTCCCTGGGAGGCCCAGGATTTGCCTCTCAATGTTGTCCATAAAGGAGTGTATGTGTCCCCAGCTCATTGCCCAAACTGAGCATCAGTGCTAACCCAAGTTACTTGTGTTGTTCTTCTAGTATGGTGCCCTTGCCCTGTCCAGCCCTAAGGTAACTGATAGGGAAGGGCCTCTTCAGGTTTCATGTACAAGAGGTAATAACTTGAGTTATGGTACAATGTGTATGTAATACTGTGTAAAGAGTGACGACTGCAAATGTTTCAGAAATGTGTTCTTGGTAAAATGATAAATTGACTGATGATTACATGTGTGAGCCTAATGCAAATGTATGTGGTTGCAGTTAAAACTTATGGGGGTACTTGCTTGACGCGGACGTCAAGCTTTCCCAGGCCAGGAAGGGGTGTAACCCCCCTGCAAATGGGGGTTCCCAAAAGACTTCCAGGAGCTTGCTTGAATGCTCCAAGCCTGAATGGTGTTTGGCATTTAAGCCATTTATCAGTGAGTGTTTTTAGAACCTCTGGTACTGTCTCTTTAAGAGCTGTCTGCTTGCAGACATAATTAGTTTGTATGGGGACTGTGTGTTTCTTTGATTGAGTACCACTCAAGCTGCTGCCAATTCACTTCATTTTGCAGTCACTAGGAGTGCAAAGGAACCTATCTGAAAGATGTAACTGTTTGCCAGAAATTATTTAGAGTAATAATGAAATTACAGTTTGTCTAACCTGCTTTCTTTGCAGTCAGAACTGTGTCTGCTAGTTCCCCATTCTAGTTTTGAACTGCTGAACTGGACCAATCAGTGTGGGGTAAGCTAGCTCTAAAATGGTGCCTTGACGAATCAGAACTTGACTCATAATCTGGCCAGCCACAAGAGAGTTGTATGGGCAGTGACTCTGGGAGATGTAGTTTAGACTTCAGTGCCTTTTGGACCAACAGCAGCAGTCTATTGTGAGTGACAGCCAATCCAGTCAAGAACTGGGAGGAACTCAAAGGAAGTGCCGGTTTTGTCGGTTGGAGTTTCAGTTGAGCTTTGGCAGTGAAGAAGGAAGGAGCCTGTGCTTTTCAGTGTGCAGTTTTAGTCAAAAACGTGTGTAAGGCCCAGAGTTCCGGTCTGCAGCTTGTGTAACAGCTTGTTAGGACTGAATCCGTCCTGTGAAAAGAATCAAAGGATCTCTGAAGAGTAGAAACCAGGCTCACCCTGTAGAAGACTGGAGGAATTGCTGAAAATTGCATTCGGTCTGTCAGGAACTGAATCTGCTGTGTGTTCTCCGGTATTGTGCAGTAATTACTGATCGGGATACAGATGCAGCCTGCCTGGTATACTGCTTTTTTATATGGATGTGAAGAGGTTTGTGTACCTCAAGTGAGCCCTGCTGACATTGAAGGACCCTATCTTATTTGGAGGTCGTGAGTACTAATTCAGGGTCGCTCTCCTGTTGAATTGCCACATTAAATCCAAATGGAATTACTGTACTGCTGACTGTTTAATTCTCCTTTCTCTGTGTGAAAGGGCCCCTACCAGCTGCCACGGTTTGACTAGCCACTAGGGCTTGGGTACCCAGGGACAGTAACTGATAGGGATAGGCCTGTGCACAGAGCCATAGGTAGATTATTAAAGTGATAAGCTAATTAACCTGATTTCCCTGTCCTTGTTATATCCCTCTAAATAAATCAGAGCTGCTTGTTTCAGCAAAGTTATACTGCCTGAGGTATTTGTCTATGTTAAAGTACTGTACTGTGATTGTTGCACTGTATCTCATTTCACAGGAGGTCCCAGTGCCGAACCAGACCTGGGGGTAAGTGTATACTGTGAAGGTAATTCTGATATATTGTGTGGCCACTAGTGGGAAGAAAGGGGTTGCAGTGTCCCAGAGGGCTGTGACCAAGTTAGTTTAACTATTGCAAACCCTGACCTCTGGGTGGAGGCACCCGCCATTGGATCCAGGCCCCTCAACCTGTTAGTGGCAAATCAGGCAGGGGTAGTAGCCCCTGGGATAGCGCCATCTAGGGGTTACAGTGGCACATCCCCATATTCAGCTGAGATGTGCAGCGCATCTGCCTGCACATCTTGGAGATGCGCCGCACGAGGTTAAGTGTGTTCGAAACACGCCTAACTGGTAGCCACCCACATGCGGGCTGCTGTACTTCACACAGCAGCAGAGCAGCCGCTGCCAGCCCCTGCAGTTCGATGGCAACCCCCCATCCTGATCCACATTCCAGTAAATAATAAAATGTATCCCAACAGTGCCATAGGCATTGTGCCCAGTCCCAATCCCCGTTCCATTAAATAATAAAATGTACCCCAACTGTGCCATAGGTATTGTTCCCCCGGCCCGATCCCCATACCAATAAATAATAACATTTTCCCCAACAGTACCATAGGTATTGATTCCCTAACCCATCCCAATCCCCATTCCACATAACATAACGATTCACCCAGCCCCAGTTTCCATAATGTAGTGGACCCCCCACCCACTGTGGCACCCACACCCCACCCCGCTCCCCCCGTCCCAGCAAGCTCACGAAGCTGGCAGGCAGCAAAGCCCACCGCACACCTCCACGGCTGCCCGCTGACTGATCTTTCACAGAATGACAGTGTACAGTATGCACTACAAGCCCATTGGTTGACACTGTCGACCAATGGGCTTGCAGTGTGTACTGTAAGCTGTCACTCAGAACTTTGTACAAAGTTTAACTTTAATCATACTTATATGTGCAGTTTGATATTTTGAATTTCTATTTTTTAGAAATTAAAATGCACTGTTCTGAGGAAACCCAATATGTTATAGGTGAAATATAAAGTATGAGACATGCCAGATTAAGTGAACACAGCAAATAAAGTTGGAAGTTTTACTGCACATGAAGGGCTTCTGGCTTTGATTTTGTCCCCCCTCCCCCCCCCCATTTCTTGTACCTGTAATGAGTTACACATCCTGGGGAATGGCAGCAGCTTTATCAATATTTACCTAGCATCATTTCCTGGGGCACTTCATCCTATTTTTATGCACCTTCAGGGACTGTCCAGAGATTGAGCCAGAAAGGAGAGAAGACCCTGCCAGGGAGGCGCAATGTCCACAGAGACAGGGTACGTCCTAAAGAAGGTGAGTAATGGGTTTGAGGGGGGCAGGCAAGCCAAGTGGACAAAAGACTCTTGGAAAAAAGTATCAATCTTGTTAAGTGTCAATTGGCAAATGGGAGAAACTCCAGGATGGGATCCCTGAGGACCAAGGGAATAATTGAGACAGCAGGAGACTTTTATCAGCAACTCCCCATGGCCTGGTTTACAGCCTTGCCTGCCCCATGGGTGACACTGTGGTTTGGAAAAATATCATGGTCTGATTTTCCACTGTGTTATTGTACTCTATTATCTCTTTGCACACCTGCCATGATTGTATGGTACAACACAGTATAACGTATACAGCAGTTAACAAAAGGTACGTCAGTTTTCTCCCATTGTCAAACACCCTTCTATATTTAATTATTTAAATGTATTTATTTTACTATTTTTGGCTAGGGGAGTCACACTAAGCCATGGCTTGCTGTCCAGTGTGTCCTGGGAGCACAGAGAAATTTAGTGACTTGCTCATGGTCACACAGTATGCAAGCGGTATCTGTGGGATTCAAACCCAGTTCTCCAGGTTTGCAGCTCAGTGCTCTTAGCCACTGTGTTTGCTGCCTCCCATGTGGCTTACCAGCTCACCAGGGGTTCACCATGGTGAATTCCTTCTGGCGCGTCAGAAGCCACTTCCACGGATCCTTCAGCTGCATCATCACCTATGTTTTCTAAGGTGTGGTGGTACTAGTAGTGAGTGTAGCCTTCCCTAGAGGAGAAGAATGTTTTCTTTGCCCCCCCTTCCCCACTTGGATCACTGCACTGGTTGCTCAGTTGCACAAATGGGCAATTTTTTTAAAGCAGTAATGCATTTTACAGTGAAAATTCTGAACTATACTTTTAATTCATTTTAAAAATGTAACCATATCTCCAGACATGTAAGACACCCTGTTACCATCATTGTAATGTGCCATTGCTGTTAGCTTTTTTTTAAATTCATTATAATTTATTTAATTTTACATTCAGCCTTAAAAGGCCATATTACAACACAACATGCTTACAGTAGGTGAAATCAAACAGTACAATCAAATCTCAAGTAAGCCCCTCCTCCCAACCCACCCCACCCACCCCACCCATGGTATCAGAAATACAGCAATGTACTCCATTGCGAGCGGTAATCTCGTAAAGTAAATGGATTCATTTTATAGGGAATACAGAGTGTGTAGTTTACTCCAATATCTTTCATATTTAGGCATTTTGTTATGTATGCTAGCAATCACCTTTTCTATGGAGAAGTTGAATAAAAGTTCTTGCAGCAACTCAATATAAGATAGTATTTCAGTATCCAGCCAATGTCTTAACACTACTTTTTTAACCGACATTGCAATCATTGCCAGATGGTATTTCCTTTCAGTGACCCTTACATGGGAGTAATCACCCACTAAACATGTTCCCGGCTCTATGTGTTCTGTGATGCCGAGCAGTGGGTCTGCCCTCTGCTTTATGAGGGCCCATAAAAGGGCCACTTTGTGGCACTCCCAAAAGATGTGATATAGAGACCCTGCGGCTTGCAGGCAATGCCTACAATTTGGAGAGAGGGACTTATTCATTTTAGACAATTTCGATGGAGTGTAGTACATATTGTTCAGAATCTGACATTGCATCAGACGTAATCTATCCTGGGAGATGAACCTATGGGGGTCTCTCCAGAACTTCTCCCATTCAATTACTGTATCCAGGAAATGGGAGTTCCAATAATGAGAGGCCCCGTCTTGGTATGAAAAAGCTCTATCTACTAGTCTCTTGTATATACCCATAACTGCATGTGCTGGGTGGCCATTATTCTGAGTGGCTGTAGGAAGTTATTATCCTCTTCTGTGGGCTGTGTCGTTCGAGAGGCAACCAGCATGTGTCTGAGTTGAAACACTTTAAAACTCAAGTGGTGGCCTAGCTGGTATCTGTTGAGGATATCTATCGCTGATCTCATTTGTCTATCTTGCCATAAGTCTTGCACTGTGGTATGTGCTAGCTGGAGAAGCCAGGAAACTTTCACCATATTGCCACCTATCTTGAAATTTGGGTTACCCAACACTGGTTGGTTTTGGTCTTGTGTGTGTTTGTATGCAAGAGATGCGCAGAGTTGGGCATGGACCTTAACAGAGTACCCACTGGGGTATCTACCAATGTATGGGGAAGTACTTTGGATGAGATATGGTAAAGGGCAGGAAAGGAAATATCTGCCAGGGAAATTAGTTCGTTTTCCAATTCTAGCCATATAGGTATGTATTGGCTTGGCATAGGGGCATCATATATTCCCGACCATCTCAAGTATTTTGCTGCATGACTCACCCAATAGTAATACTTAAAATGAGGGAGTCTCTGTCCTCCTTTTATTTTGAGTACTGTAAGCTTCTGGTAAGCCTTGCGTGCTTGTTTACCCTTCCATAAGAACCCGGTGATCAGGGAGTGAAGCCTGGAAAACCAAGCATGAGGTATCTAGATATTTAACATGTTGAGGGGATAGAAAATTCGAGGTAGAATATTCATTTTGATTAAATTCACTCTTCACCATAATGAAATTGGTAATTCTCTCCATCTGTTTAAGTCTTGTTGGATTACCTGAATCAGGGCATCCAAGTTATATTTTTTCAGGGATTTAGAATCTCTGGTTAGATAGATTCCCAAATATTTAAGTTTTTTAGGTTCCCATTGCAATCTTAATCCTTCAGCTTCCTTGCTATAAGTATGGAAATTAAGAGGAAAGACAAGGGTTTTGTCTGTGTTCAATTTGTATTTAGCCAGAGTTCCGAATTCCTGGATTAGATCCAGGACTCTGATAATTGAAGCCCTCAGTTTGGATAGATGGAGGATGATATCATCAACATATGCTGATAGTTTGAGCTCACACCCTCCCACCTTCACATTCCGAATCCCTGGGTCTGTCTTGATTTTCATCAGAAGAAGTTCAAGGTAGAGATTGAACAGTAGGGGGGACAGGGGGCAACCTTGCCTAGTACCCGAGTGGAGGGAGAAGTTGGAGGAGAAGGTTCTGTTGCAACATATATGTGCAGTAGGGTTGGTATACAGGGCTTTTATCCATTGCACAAAGAGGGAAGGAAACCCAAACTGGACTAAAGTCCTAAAAAGAAAGCCCCAGTCCACTCTATCGAATGCCTTCTCAGCATCTAGGGACATCAATATAGCAGGAGCCAAGTTACTTTGGGCAGTATGAAAGATATGGTCTAATTTCCATATGTGGTCCGAAGCTGACCTGCCTTCCATGAAACCCACCTGTTCCGCACAGATTAAGGAGGGAGTAACCCAGCCTAAGATATTGGCTAGGATTTTAGCTAGAATTTTAACATCATAATCCAACAGAGAGATAGGGCGGTAATTTGTTGCTTGTTCTGGGTTCCTTCCCTCTTTGTGCAAGACTACAATCAGGGCCTTGAAGAGATGGAGGTCATTGCTATCCGCTGACAAAATGGATTGGTATAGGTGAAGCAGCCAAGGAGTCAATTCCTCCACTAATGACTTATAAAAATTAGCAGAGAAACCATCTGGTCCGGGGGCTTTATTGAGTGACAAGTTACTAATGGCCTGCTTGATTTCAGCTTCTGTGAGTGGAGAATTCAAGAAAGTTTGTTGTTCTTTAGACAGGACGGGTAAGTCAATAGACTCCAGATATTGATCTATATTAGCCGTTGTTGGAGAGTTGGGTCTGATTCCATATAATTCCTTGTAAAAGGTATGGAATTCAGCCACAATATCTCTTGGGGTAGTGAGGAGAGAGCCACCCGCCCTGGATTGGACTGCGTTGATCAGCCTTGAGGATTTCTGTTGCTTGACCCTCATGGCTAGCAGTTGCCCTGCCTTTTTACCATAATCGATGTATGTGGAGCTTGTTTTAAGGATTGCGTATTCAGCCTTAGCAGCTAGGAAGTCATTATATTGTGCTCTGGCTCAGATCAGATACTGATGGAGCATTTCCGTGGATGTTGGGGAAATGTTTTTCTCTATTTGTCTAATTTTATCTAATAAATCTACAGCTTGTCTCTCTCTTTTATATTTTTGAACAGAGGAACTCCTTATCAGTTCTCCTCTAATATAACATGTTAGACCTCCCCATTGCATGCCTGGGTGGCCAGTAGAATTCAGATTACTTTGTGTGTATTGTGTTATACAAGCCTTCAATTTGTCTAGTACCCATTTGTCCTTCAGCAAACTATTATTGATCTTCCATACAGTTTCTGTCTGTTGATGTGGTGTAATAGAAATAGTGCAGGACACGGAGGAGTGGTCTGAGATAACTTCAGGGGAAATTTGGCATTCCATAAGGCCTGGCAAAAGTTGTTTACTCATTAGAAAATAATCAATGCATGAGGAAGACCCATGCACCGGAGACCAGAAAGTATATTCCCTCATGTTAGGATGAAGAACCCGCCACAGGTCACACATTCCTAAGTTATCTATTAGATCTCTGATAGTCCTTTGAGCTGGTGATAAGCTGGTCTTTTGTTTGCCCAACCTATCTACATCTGGGGAAAAAGGAAGATTCCAGTCTCCACCCAGTAGAATATGAATAGAATGGAAGGGTAACAGAAGATTAAGGAGCTTCAGGAAAAAGGATGGGGTGTCAGTGTTTGGGCCATATATGGACCCAAGAAGTATCTCATACCTCTCCAGTGTGCCTTTCATGAATATGTATCTGCCCAAGGGGTCCGCAATGTGCTGACTACATTTGAAAGTAAGGTTCCTAGACACCAGGATTGCTACCCCCTACTCTGAGAGCTAGATCCAGCAATGAATACTTGCCCCACATGCATCCTTCTTAACAGGTTGACTTCTGAGGCACAGAGGTGTGTTTCCTGCAAGAAGGAGAGCTGGCCTCTTATGATTTGTAGATGTTTCAGTATTTTGTATCTTTTCAGCTTATTGCGTGCCCCTTTGACATTCCAGGACATCAGGTTTACATTACTAGCCATATCATCTTATCTCTATTGTAGGTGTTATAAAGCCTGTTGCATTCCCATACTGAGCCTTTGATATTGATACCATGGGTCCTCCCCATCTCCTCCCCCCCTTGACCCCAATATAAACATCTGACTCCCTCTGATTCCCCTCATTCTTTAATCCCCTTATGAACAAATTAGTACTAATGCAAAACATGACTATACTACTTCCCCTCAAACTAATTCTATATAAATCCTTGATTAGTGGTAACAGAAACGAGAGTACTGCTCCCCCCTCCATATGGTACAAAATACTGCCATTTGGAGCCTGCCTAGCTCTCATCTCCCACCTGCCCTTTAACATAATAATTCCAAAACTGAACTTTGAAGCCCATATTCCAGCAATCTAAGACCAAGAAATGCACTCTCAGTATATTGAAACGACTTTCTTACTACGAGAGATAAATCTAACCAAAATAATCCCTACCCCTCTTTCCCCATTAGTTAACCAAAATCTATGTCCATTATTGTTAGTCACACAGTACTGCCCTTTAATAGGTGTATAACAAGTGATTCCAGCTCTTTCTCTTGAAGACATCTATGGTATTCTGTCATCTTTGTCAAAAGAAAGGGGAAGAAAGAGAACAACAAAAGAAGCCACAAAATGGAGTGGCCGCCATCCATCAGCGACAAGCAGCATTCAGTGCCTTTGTTTCCAGTCATCCATCCATCTTAAACATGCAGGTATGCCCTGGAGATGATCGTCCACGAGGGGGCACCGACTGCACTCTATATTGAATGTTGCAGCTCCACGATTATTCGCACCATCGCAGTGGTGCTTTTTGCTAGCTGAGCTGTTGCAGCTGCTCGAATGTGCGCACCTTCGAGAGAACTCAGACCAGGTTGCTGCGCAATTGTACTGTGCCAGAGAAAAAGTGCACAATGCTGCTGGAATGCTGGAAATCATCAGAGCCCTCAAACGCCAAGGGGGGGGGGCGATATTTGGGCCAAATCTGCTGGGGCTTATTGATCCTTACGAAAAATCTCTATGCGGCAATTCCCCTCCCAAAGAGCTGTGGGTTGAGAGTTTCTGGCAACTGTGAATGGGTTTTCTGTATGGATGGGCGCACATTGCTACCAGCTCACAGGGGGTCAGAAAAAAGGAAAGAGAAGGACTCACTTCCCCTGGCGATCCCCAGGGCTATAACTTGCCCAGATTATGTTCTTCATATATAAAGTTGCATTCACTTTCTAAACAGGCCCGGAAGCAGGTTTTGAAATTCTTTAACCGCTTGTTGGTGGCTGTCAAATGAATGCCATCTCTTCTGGATCCTAACTTGAAATTGCACTGGGTACAGCATTCAAAAATGAATTCCGTCTGGAATGAGCTTGCAGATCATAGGGTGGAACACACCACTCTTCTGTCTGACAGATGCTGGTAAGTCCTTGGCTATTCTGATCTTGTTCCCCTCCCACATCAAGGTCTGAAGGCCCCTTAACTGTGACAGAATATGTTGTTTATCCAGGTCATTGAGGAGTTTCAGCAAAAAAAGGTGAGGGGGTGAACCAGGGGTTGGTTTGGGCCATAAGGATCGGTGGGCTCGTTCCACTATGTATGCAGGCCAATTTGGTGAGGGGCCTGCTATTTTGTCCAGCAGCTTCTGAGTGAATGTTATGGGGGAAGCTCCTTCTTCACCTTCCGGGAGGCCAATAATGACCAGGTTGTTCCGGTGGCTCCATCCCTCAAGATCTTCCACCTTGAGCTCCATTTTACTTATTTGTTTATGGAGGGCTACAATCTCTGGTTTTGTGGTAGCCCTCCAATTTTCAAGTGAGACCACTTGTGCCTTCGTGTCTTTGATCTTTCGTGACACATCCTTCACGTCTGTCTTCAGTGTGGTAATGTCCGATGCTAGCGTTAGTAGGGCTTCTCTAAGTGGCTTCATTTCCAAGAGGAGTCGCTCTCCTGAGAGCGGAACGGCAGTCAATTTGAGGCCCGTGGGGGCCGGAGGTTTCGGTAGGCTGCTGCCGAGATTTTTTTGGGGCCTTGTTGAGGGAGGCTGGAGGAGTGTGCTGCGGTAATGTTTGCCTCATCTCTGCCTCCATTCTTCCATTTTTACTGTGCCGTTCTCGATGGGAGTCCGTCTACTTGGCTATCAGTATGATCCCTGTAGTAAGAAGAGTTGCTTCTGTTGAGGTTTAGGTTATTTTAAACCTGAGGAATTAGGCATCATAATGGGAGAGAGTCAAGAGCAGTGCTTCTCCCTAGCTAGGCATCACGTGACTCCCTGCTCTTAGCTTTATGAAAAGAAGCACCAATATTATTATTTGTAATGTAAAATGAGTCATCAGCAAACTCCACATGGTGAAAAATGGATCTTGAAAGACAGGAGATAATGAAAAACCTAACACAGAATTACAAGCCAAAGGTACAGTAGATTACAATGTGTACTATAAAATACACTGCTGCTCTACTTTCATAACTACAGTATTTAATCAACAGCTCTCCCTTCAGCATCAGGGTATGGCTATCAATCATGACACCAGCAACTCAGGTTTAAGAATGACCATAGGCGACTGGGGGCAAGCTTGGTTTGGGGGGGTTACGTATCCCAGAGGATGCTGTCCTCCATGGTGGGGAGACAAAGTACCCCACAGTGCACTTGCCACCTGGGCCACATGTTAGGGAGTAAGATGGCAGGGATTGTGATCTCTAGTGGCACTGGCAGGGATAGGATGATGTATCACAGTGGAAATGGGAGATAGTAGACATGGGCATAAGGAAGCACCATTGCAAGTGAACACCAGCAACATATATCAAATTCTAACTGGCCTGGCTGAGGAGAATCAACATGTGACTGGGGCTGGTGGGAGTAGATCTGACAGCAGGACATCTGACCTTCCAAGAAGGAGGAAGAAAAAGGCTGGGAGGAAGAGCAAGGTGATAGTCATTGGGTACTCCATAGAGCTGTGGATGAGGTGGAGGAGACATTGTCAGACCAGGATAACGGGCAGCTGAGATGATTTCCCTGCCTTAAAGGAGAAGATTCCTGTATATGTGTGATTTGGATATGTCTGATGTATTTATTATATATTACATCAAGTACTGTGCATATGTCAAAAAGAGATCAGCCATTTCTTCTGTTGCAACACATGTCTAGAGTTTGAGGCTCTGACTCAAGGTAGTAAAATGTCAAGCAAGCCTCCATTTACATGCAAATGAGTCACTTGTAATACAGCCCCTCCCATTCCTTGATGTCACTGCAGCAACAGTGCAGAACAAAACATAAGGGTATCAATGCTGTCTAGCCTGATTTTAGTTTAAGTTTGCAATGGCTTAAGGCATTTCTGTCATGCAGCTCACACAGGAAGTAGTACTTGTTGCCTTAATAATGTATGTGTAGCACAAATAATACATCTAATGGTATTTCATTCACAGGAAACACAAGCCATTTCTTTGTTCTGATCATTTCTCTCTGCGAGACAGTTGTAACATGTTGTAGAAAGCAGTAGACTGACTCAGTCAATCAACCAATCAACCAACTAATCAATCAATCAAGCAGTCAATCAGTCACTCTGTACTGAACCAGGTGAACACCCTTGATAAGATTCATTACAAGATGAGCCTGGGCAGTTTACCAAAGAATCACACAAGACTGACTTATACACATCCCCTTTCAGCAGCCTGAATCTGGACAGCTAGATCATTTACTTTATAAAGTGTATTGTTTTACATTTCAAATGCTCCTTAAATCTGAGTTTCTGACTGGAAATACCAAGACACAGAATGCATATGATATGGGAGGAGTGAGCTAAGCAAATACAGAGCACTACAAAGACTGAGACTGATTAGTTTCGTTACCTACAACAGCTGAGGTGTAGCATCTGATTTGTGAGGGACATCCTACTTCAAGTGCTGGCATTACAAAGCGGGGCTGCCACAGCTTATCCTTAGTACATTGAAAGCGAAGTGCTGTAGCTTTCACATCACTGTTATTGACTTATAATGGGAATTGGGGCACTTTTAAAGTCATGGACCTGAGGGGCCATTACAGTTTACAAGGAGGTTAGGGGAACTTCTTAAGGGTTAGAGAGAAAGGGACTCTAGTAGGATTTGAACCACAGTCCCCAGTGCTTGCGCCTGTGCTTTAACCACTAGATTACCCTTCTTCCATATACTGCAGCTGATGCTTTTCTAGTAACCTATTCCTTGTTATAGCTGACTGCCTAGTTACAAAAGGAAACGGGCCTAATTGCAAGATTGTTTCTCACTGCTGGTGTCAATCAAAACAAAGAATGTTAACACACACACAACATAATACAACAGCTGTATAATACCACTTAAAACTCTTGGTATACCCAGAGTCATTTATTGGGTAAACTGTTTTTGCTAACAGAAACAGTAACACAACACATACAGGCACTTCCTTATATGAATACTGTATATACCTCAAATCAGTGCTGCATCACACTCACATGGTCCTAGTCCCTATTAGACCTGCACTTCAGAATGTGCACAACACTTAAAGGGTCCTCCAATACTCAAGTGGGGAACCAAACATTGTGGGTTTGGGTTACTGGTGGAAGTGCATTTAGTGCAGCACCATTGTCTGTTGCTCTGATGACATCATCCTCCAGCAACATTCATGGTAAAATGGAGGACAAACACATTGATAACTTTTGGGGGCTGTATATTTTTATTTATAATCTAGATTTGTACAGCAATAGGACTGCTGGCAACTGGAGGAGGCATACAACAGTTACACATAAGGAGTTGGGAAAATATTGGTGTGGAACTATGGGAGACTTCCCCTTTAAGCATATGTTGAATGAGTGCTAGTCTTGGCTAAGCAAAGCAGCTGGGAGGAAGGAGCAAATCATCTTCATCATCATCTATGACTGACCTTCAAAACATATGAATGGTGATTTACCAAGTCCCATTAAAAATGTAAAAATTTGCTATACTGAAAAGTAGAGATTTGTGGTGCAGATCCTAACAGTATTTAAATTAAGGTTCCCAGATGCTATTTTACATAAATGTGATTTGTGCACAGTAATAATGCTGATTACTGCCACTCACATGTATGTGCATCTCACAGTGCCATGCATATACATCTGTTTGTGGTACTGAAGGAAAAATGGTCTCACCCACCCTGACCAGTACCTTTAGACTACTTCTGGACTGCTGCCAAATCTGCCTATCTTGTCCCTTGCCAGTTTTAATCCAGTGGGGCCCCCAACCCAAACCCCAGATTATATTCTTCCCTTTTAATCTAATTGTGGCACCCTCCTTAGCATGGTTCTCAAGCACACAACCATTATTTTAGCAAGTCCCACAATGATTTTGGTCCCCACATGTCTGTGTGCACTCGTGCAGCACTCTAATGGCCCTTTCCTACCAGTATTTATAGTCATTAGTTATGGGCTGTTGCAACAAAAAGCTATGACTGGTGTGCCAGGATAAGTTTGCAATGTGAATGGCATACATGCCAACTAAGCACTTTCTGTGCACCAGTGCAGTTTGTGTGTTGGGGCAGTAGGTCCCTGAACCTCCGCTGAGCATAGCTTGGGGGGCAGCCAATGGACTATCACAAAATTAGTTTGCAATTCAATTTCATGACAGCCCCTTGCGACTGAGACTTGGACCCATCAGCTGCTCATGTGAAGATAGATCCTCAGAGCTAATTATTTAGTTTCTCTCAAATATCAGTTTATAGTTGGAGGATATTTTCAGAGGTCTGCATATTGATGTGTTCTTGCCCTAGCAGCATTTGTAGCACCACCAGCAGCAACAGCAGCGACAGCAACACCACCACCACCAGCAGCACTAGAATTTCACAAGCTGCTGCAGATTTAAAATTGCTAGGCAGGGCTATAACATGGTAAATGTGGATCAACAACAGTACATCATCTTTTGTGCTGCCGTGCCTGAGAAACCCAAGCTTATGTTCACAGTACTGGGACTGGCAGGGGGCGAGGAGTGTCCCAAAGGTGGGCACTCGATTCCCAGGAAAGGAGGGTATGGTTCACCTGGTGCTGGCATGACACCTGCCACGTGACAAAAGGGCAGAATGGGTACTGGCTACAGAGGCAGCTGCTTGGCTGCCATCCCAACTGTTGAAATCATCTCTTAGTGGGTTTGTCACTTTTGAGAAACTGAAAAACAACATTTTGACACAAAGTAACTTATCTTTTAAGCTACAGTGCAATTTATATTTTAAGCTGCGTATTGTCTGCTTTCTCTTCCATTTGTTCTTCATGACTAGGTGTAGCCCCCCCCCCAATCCCCATGTCTAGGGGTATGCCTGATGAAAAAGATAGGGTCATAAAGCAGAAACACAAACTAGGTATTCCAAGTTAGTCCTTACTGAGATGGCTTCCCTGCAAATGAGTTCTTCTTTGCCATGGGGTGCCACTCCAGGTGCTGGGCTGCTGGGGGGGGGGGTTAAAAGGGTTAAGACACACAACAGTCCAAAAATAGAATGCCCACACATAGCAGTCTTGCAGGAAACCAAGGATCCCAATTTAATTAACACACTGGACAGTCCAAAAACATATTTACAGTTAATACTCCGGGCCCAGGAGCCCAGACAGGAGTTTCACAGTCATGGCATTGGTGGTTCTTCATGGTCATGAAGACCCCCCCTTCCCCACACCACCATTTTACAGTTTAAGCCCTGGGCTGGGTGGCCACAATTGGTTCTTGGGCAGCAGCAGAAATAAGAGGCCAGGTGATCTCACACAGCAGGTGGCAGCATCCTCTCCAGCTAAACCCACTCTACCCTCATCAGCAGCAAGACTCCCTCTCGAATGTGTGAAAGGACAGCCAAGAGGACCCAAATATCACAGGGCTCCCTACAGACTTTCCCTCCATATTCTGGTCTCCAGAAAGCAACTCTCCCCTCCTGACACCTTGGGTCAGATGTCCCCACAAAACTGCTCCTCAATCCTTCCATAGTCCCACAGCTCACAGCTCCTACAACCCTGAAGCTACAAGCAAAGCCCAGAGGAGCTCCCCCGCTGACCTACACAGGATCAGGAGTCTGTGACCCACAGCCATGGCCCACGCAACAGTCCATATATCTCCTTTCTATTGGGGCTTTTGGTAGGCACGCTGACTTTCTTCCATTCGCCCAAGATCAACCCTGGACTGCGGGTTTGAATTCCGATCCCGATGAGTACAGCACTTCCAAACCCACTGCCAGTCAACTGCCACTCACTTCTACTCTGCACAGCCACCAAAATTTCGAGTGGGAACAGGCAATCATCTCTGCTCTCGCAGCCTGTCCTCTGCTCACTCCACAGTACAGGAACCTCACCTAAGGCACCAAGTCCTCCAAATATATACACTGAAGCCCCATGGCAACCTTCAACCCACAGAGGCCCCACCAATGGGCAGAGGCAATACATATTCAGAATATAAAGGCCCAAAAGGACAAGAGGAGGAAGAAACAGTAAACCCAATCCTTAGGTTGGGTTACATCAGTTAATTTGCAAGGAAACAAAATCCTTCTCTCCTATTTCATTTATTTTAGCTGCTTAATCAGGGGATTACAAATTAAGCAATGGATTGAAACCCCATTATTTCCAATAACTCTTTGAGAAGTCCAACCCTCACTTTGCTTACCCTGGATACAAAATGGCCATCTAGGTGCGACAGGTGTCGATAAACTCTAGAGGGCAAGGATACTATTTTCATGTAAAAGAACCTAGTAATTAAAATAAAAGGGACAGAAATCCAGAAAATATGTATCTAAACATATTGTTTTGAAAAGTTATCCCAAAAGTGAAAAACAGTTTAAGTGAAAGTGATGGAGGCTAGATCTGTTGGGAGGGAAGGGCTTCAAGCATGCATGGGATAGATGTAGAGATATAATAGATGGGATGCAGGGAGGTGGGAGGGTCAACAGGTCCAGATAGGGTCTGTGGGGACAGAATAAATATAGAACATCTGAGCAGACTAGGTGGGCTAAGCAGTCCTTTTCTGCCATCAAATTCTATGTTTCTATGTAAATATATCACATTGAAGAAAAGTAATGGGCGAGGAAGGTGGAAATTCCATCACAGCAGTAGGTCATGATGGGGAGAGGCAAGGCAAAATTAGGACAGACCGGATGGCCCATTGGCCTCATCCTGTCACTATGTTTCTATGCTTTTAAATGCCTTCAAGAACTAAAATAAATGTGTTCTCATATATAATGTAATGCTCTAGGGTGGACATTTTATTTAGAAATTGGATAGTGAAATAAAACAAGCATTTGTCAATGCAGAATGTTGCTTGCTTTTATGTGTTGTTTAGGTATTTGGAAGTGATAGTTCCATGCCTTTCTGCCAAGACATCCACTGTGTCTTTCCATTCAGTATTCACAGAAGAGTGGGAGGGGCAAGGGCCACAGCAGTACAGCAGTTGCCAAGGAGGTGAAGAGGTGGACAATAGTCCATTCAAAGGCAAAAGAGTCCTGCAGGAACTCACTAAATTGAAGATGGACAAAGCGATGGAACCAGATGGCATACACCCAAGGATATTAAGAGAACTGCAAAGGAAGATAACAGTACCTCTGGCAGCCATGTTCACGGAGTCATTTAACACGAGTGAATTGGAGAAGGGCACATGTGGTCCTTCTACACAAGTCCGGCAGCAGGGAGGAGGCAGTGAACAATAGGCCATTCAGCCTCACCTCAGTAGTGGGGAAGATCATGGAGACATTGCTTAAAGAAAGGATAGTGGGGTATCTAGAAGCCATCGGAGCCCAGTACCATAGACAACATGGATTCACAGTGGGGAGATCATGTCAGACAAATCTGGTTGATTTCTTTGACTGGGTGACAAAGGAAGTGAATCAGGGTGGGGCAGTGGACAACGCTTACCTTGATTTCAGCAAAGCCTTTGACACCATCCCATATAGGAGGCTGATAAACTAGCTGGGTAGGCTGGGCATGGGGGAAAGGGTGGTAAACTGGGTTAGAAACTGGCTAACAGACAGGAGGCAGAGAGTAGTGGTAAATGGTGTGCAGTCTAGGGAGAGGGGGTGACCAGTGGAGTGCTGCAGGGATCGGTGCTGGGGCCAGTCCTGTTCAATGTCTTCATTAGTAACATTGCAGAATGTCTGAAGGGAATTTTCTCACCAAATTTTCAACATACTGTAGCCATTTTAAGACCTCTGCTCATGAACAGTGTCACTGTGATTTTTTTAATCTGTCCCAAACATTGATTGCGCACACCGAATGCGCCATTGTACGCTATATGCACGGAAACACATTTTGGGCAACATGTGAAAACGACAGCTGCACTGCTCATAAGGAGGTGTGGTAAATGGCAATGTTGAAAATCTGGAGTGCAAATATTAAAATTTACGAATCTTATTAGCGCGTATAGGAACTGTGCAACGATCAGAAACAATCATTTTAGAATTTTTCACCAAATTTTCAAAATCGCCATTTTAACACCTCTGCTCATGAACAGTGTCATTGTGATTTTTAAATGTGTCCCATACATTGATTTACGACACTGACTGCGCCATTGTGGGCTACATGGGCGGAAACATGTTTTGGGTGAGATGTGAAAAATAACAGCTGTACTGCTCATAAGGAGGTGTGATAAAATGGCAATGTTGAAAATTTGGAGTGAAAATATTGAAAATTCGCGAACTTACGAGTGTGCTTATGATCAGCGCAACACATGCTCGTAAAACAGTCATTTTGGGGAATTTTTTCACCAAATTTTTAACATAGCCATTTTAACACTTGTGCTCATGAACAGCATCACTGTGATTTTCTTAATCTGTCCCAAACATTGATTGCGTACACCGACTGCGCTATTGTGCACTACATGCATGGAAACACATTTTGGGTGACATGTGAAAAATGACAGCTGTACTGCTCATAAGGAGGTGTGGTAAAATGGCAATGTTGAAAATCTGGAGTGAAAATATTAAATATTCATGATCTTACGAGCATGCGTAGGAACTGCGTAACGCACGCTCGTAAAACAGTCATTTTTAGGAATATTTTCACCAAATTTTCAACATAGCCATTTTAAGACCTCTGCTCATGAACAGTGTTACTGTGATTTTCTGAATGTGCCCCATACTTTGATTTCGCACACTGGCTGAGCCATTGTGAACTACATGCACGGAAACACATTTTGGGCGAGATGTGAAAAATGACAGTTGTACTGCTCATAAGGAGGTGTGGTAAAATGGCAATGCTGAAAATCCAGAGTGCAAATATTAAAAATGTTGCGAACATTTGCATTTGCGAACTTACGAGTGTAAGTAGGAACTGCGAAATGCACGCTCGTAAAACAGTCATTTTTAGGAATTTTTTCACCAAATTTGCAACATAGGCTTTTTGAGAGCCCACCTATTGAACACTGGCACTGTTGTTTCATTAATCGGTCCCAAAAGGTGATTTCATACAGTGATCATGAAATCACCCTTTGGACCCGATTAACGCCATGACAGTGACAGAATTCATGAGGAGGGGTCCCAAAAACCACATGTTGAAAATTTGGTGTCAAAATTCCAAAAAATGCCTGAGATATGCAGCAAAGTTGGAAAAATCCTATCTAACCCATTGTACAGCTTACCAGCATTTCCTCAGTTCACGGTCGGCTTTGAAGAGTGCAGGCGTGTTCCCGGTCCACTGAAGATCATTACGCTGAAGTCCGGAGGTAAGTATGGGGTGAGGAGGGTGTGGGGAGGGAGGTGCGAGTGGGTGGGTGCAGGTTGTGGGAGGGGGCAGCGAGAAGCGCCGAGGGACAGTTTTGTATTTACAGGTTTATTTTTTAATAAGACAACAAGGGACAGTTGCCATGCTGGGGTGGGCTCCCAGCATGGAAGCTGGAAGAGTTGTTTGGGGAGACTGAAGGCGATGGGGATTGGGCAACCCGTCGGCCATAACACATTTTGCCATGCTGGGGTGGGCTCTCAGCATGGCACCTGAAGCTTTGGGGGCGTAGGAGCTGATGGGGGATTGGTACAACCTCATTGGCCGTACAGTGTGTGCGTGAGGGGAGAGGAAGGCTAAGCACGCAGTATGCGCAAGGCAGTATAGGTGGAAGGGGGAGTCTGTTCACTGAAGCGGAGCTCTCCCTTTCAACTGTATGACCACTGCATTTTCAACTGCTGTCATAGCTGCAGCAGTGATTGGGGAACTGGGGCTGCGCCTGCAAACACACTGACTGAATTGGAAGACGGGTGCCACACCTCCGAAAACTCAGATGATGGCACTATGTTTCTTGCACATGCGTGCAAGCAACATAAAAATGGCTGTGTCCAATCATTGAATCAAATTCATGATAAAGGACTGAACAGTTGATACTGTTTCCTTTTCTGACAATTGAACCAAATCTAAAGGGATTCCTTGCCAATTGTCCTTTTTATTTCAGAGAACTGAATGAACAGTATCAGTCTTACATAAGTAAGCTGCACTTTCAGGTGTGATGGGACATGGAATCAAGAATGTAGAGATAAGCAGAGATCAAAGGAAGCAAAATTAAAAACAAATACTGCAGAAAACTCAGTGAATGCAAATATGAAAAGAAATTACTCATTTTCTTCAAGTGTGAAGACTTTTGTTAATCTGAGGATTTGATTCACTTTCTCAAAATCAGCAGCGGTAGAATGTTCAGTTATAAAAGTACTCATTTCGTACAGCCCTAAATGGAACTCTTGATTGATTTCGAAACTGCAACCATCTACCCTGCTTTAGTTTTAAAGTAAAACTACTTCTAAGGGCTTTAATGAAAGCTACCTTTTCAAATCATCTTGATCAGCACAGATTAATTCATATCCATATGCTAAGGGCTCTGTGCCATATCTCTCAACTGTCCCACATTTTCAGGGATGTCCCTGATTTTGCCTCAGAAATATCTTCTGTCCCTCCTAAATGTGGCATTTCTGTCACTGAAGAGTAGGGATTCGAATCACAAAATAATGCCAGCCATTGGTGTTACAGTCTAGTTCTCATTTAGAAAATGCTATTCACACTAAGAAGCATACTGTACGTAGCTTCTGGAACTAATATTACTATTTTTTCAGATGTGTCCCTGATTTGGGTCATTTGTCCCTCATCATTTTAAGCCTTGTCCCTGATTTGTGATGAGGGAGGTTGAGAGGTATGCTCTGTGCACAGAACTAGCTTGCCTCAGTAAAGGCACATATTAAGCCATGTAGCGACCTGCTGTGCACCATGCCCCAGACAAACACACAGGGCTGGGATTCGCTAACCCCAGCTGGCCTGATGCACAGGCACTTTGCTCATGCTGGGTGAGGGGCCTGTCGGGTGGAAAGGACAGTGGGCTTCCAACAGGAAGCCCAGCCCCATACTAAAGTGAGTGAATTCCTAGCTCTGGATCATGGGATGTGGCAGTCTGTGTAAGGACTGCAATATCTGATTTGCATGGAAGCCTAAAACATTATGCAAGCTACTGCACCAACAAATATTCTGTTTCACCCCTAGCACTCAGGGCAAGAAGGAGGGCTGGGGGTCTGTAGCAGCATGGCCTAACTGGGACCTCTTCACAGAGGGTGCACACTGGTCGCAGCAGCCCTTTGGTTTGCATAATCTTAGCACCCCTGACACTGGGCTGGAAAAGTGCAAATGGCTTTGCATTCTTCTGGCCCCGCCTCTGGCATATCCCCTCTCTGACCCCACCCCCGACTGGCAGCCCAGCTATTTGTGTTTAAACATGGTCAGGGTTACAGAGGGCAACACAGTATGGAGTGTTAGTACATCTGTTGTAATTCAGTTACAAGTGAAATGAATAAACTGATGCTTCCTTTGAGAAAGACCCCCAGGAATGACCTATTTAGGCCAAAGTTCTTTTCACTTTAAGGCAGCTAAACTTTGGAATTCCTGTCCACAGTCATTTGTGAAATGTACTTATTCTACCTTTAAACATAATTTGAAATTGTTCCTTAGAGAATTATATAAATGTTATTATTTTGAATGTTTGTTAACTGTCCTGTTGTTTATGTATTTGCTGTTTGTACAGTGGAGCAGGCCAGAATGCAATGCAGTGTTTCGAATTACGTACTGTATGAAAAAAGGGATTAACTGCCATTGAAATTGCCTTGTTTACTGTAGTAACTCTATTACAGTATACTGCAGTATTATGTTGCATCCTGTATATTGTTCCTGGTCAAACATGAAAATGGACAATCATGCTCTAAGGTTCTTTCCCGGTTATGAAAATAACACAAAAAAACAATGGACACCTGGGATGCATGTAACTTCACCCCACATGCTGCATATCATGTAATGGTTGACATGTAGTCATGCATAGAGCTTTATTCCTTGATAATTACTGGTGACCCCCTTTAACAACCGGTTTAGCTAGATCAATAAAATGCCATAATAACCCGAAATCGAGTTATTACTGCATTTGGCCAAACTTTCTCGCTGTAGCAGTGTGCTCGAGAGTCATTGTTTTGAAGCGTGCCGCCTTATTGGCTGTTACTCGGGCTAAACTCATAAATAAACATGGTGGCTCCTGTTTCTAGTACCTGATGATTTACAGTGATCCATCGCTTGTCAGGTACATATTTTTTTTACTATTTTACATTCTTTATCTGGTTGATCCCGCCATCAGAAAAAAATCTGGTTAACCCTGCCGTTCGTACCTGATGAGCAAGGCAAGAGAGTGGTTCCGTTGGGAATCAATTGCGTGTGACTCTGGTCATATAATTCAGAAAAAAAACACAAAAACACAACCACTAAAGTAAAAAAAAAAAAAAAGCAGCCTTACAGAGACAAGGGTGTGTGTGTCTGACAGGAGAACTGCTTTTGTGTATGAGACAGAGTCTCTGTCTCTGGTAGTATGACAGAACTGCCTTAACATATGCTGCTATTCACTGCCTGCACCAGTGATTATAAAAAAATAAAAGTATAGGTAAGTGTGTTTTATGGATTTTTTTTACACCCTCTTGGTGTATGATGAACACATAAACCTCTCGAGCTTCGCTCTTGAGGTTTATGGGTCATCACACACCTCAAGGGTGTAAAAAAAATCCATAACACACACTTACCTAACCATTATTCTCTGTTTAATGCTCAGCACTTGGGCCCTCCAAATGCTCAGATTAAAGCCATCCTCACACCCACTCACACTCATGTCATGCCCTACTCCTCCAACTACTGTATATGGTTAAAAAAACATATGTAGTACTTTTTTCTCCTTATGTCCATGTAGTTGCTGGCAAAGGCCAATTACGGGCCCTTCAAACATTCTACCACCTAACAGAAGCACATGCCACTAGCAGACATTCACTCTTCATGTCTGATGTGTTTGGGCCCAAGCCATCTCAATGAAGACTGCTCTATGTGTAAGAACATGTCCAAGAAGCCCCTCTAGAACAGGCAGGCTAAACTGGCTACATCCATTCTTTCTCCTAGGACATCCCAGAGGTTAGCCCCCTTGCTCCAATACTTACAGTGCCCCTTGTGGCCTAGGTATCACAGCATTGTGGCCCTCCTCTGGTAATCATTCTGCAGAACAGAGTGCAAGTTCTAGTGGTCCTGACTGTCCAATTCTGGTAAGAACAGTCAGCAAAGCAGCAGAAGGTCCATTGCCAAGAAGTATGGTACCAACAAATAGCATAAGGACAGATTCCCTGACAACCATAAGCGATCCAGCGCAGGCCCCAGTCCAGGTACAAACACAGCTATCTCTGACAACTCTGGTGCCAACCATTGCAGTACAGGGCATTTTACTAGGACCATATCTTCTGCCACTGACCATCTGGATCGGTTCAATACCAGGAAGGATTCTGGCTGCAAAAGGCCTCTTTAAGTGATTTATGCTCCCTTCCTGAGCAAGTTATCATTCCCTACCACTCAGGATGAGTTGATGGAGGCCCTGAATCACCATGCCAAATATCCCCAGGGATGATGTCTGTTACAGCTACCCCAGGTCCATCCACTCTATACCCTGCTACCAAACATCCCAGTATAATAAGCCTGATGGGCAAATTCAATATGCTTCTGCTGACATGGTTAGGACTGGGTTTGCCAGATTTAGTGGACTCCCCATGTTTCTTCTGGTTGTGTTCCAGTATAGGTGGGGGGCCCTCAGTAGTTCCCGGTTCCTCAGACTTGTCCACTCTGATTCTTACCACTCTGGACATGGTCCCAATATTGTTACCCCCTATCTCCTTGCACAGCCCCCAGTCCAGGTACCAACAAGGCCCTGATACCATTACTATTGTCTTCTCCTTCTTCCCAACCCCACTTCATGTGTCAGGGGAGGAAGATGAGGAGGGAGCTGAAGGCAAAGTATTAGGATGAAGGGGTCATGGAAATGTCACACATGTTTTTAGTCTGACTGACTTAAGGAACTATCCAGAGGTCCTCCTGTTCAGAGTCCTCCAGCTTCATGTCCTTCATAAAGCACAAAGTCCAGATCCTAGAGGTTCATGTTTCTTTCTCTGGGTGTCAGTAGGAATTTGCCCTTCTGCATACTTTTGATGTGTTTAACTACACAGACATGGTATACAGTGTTACCCCTTAATTATGCTTTTTTAGCCATGCTGGACCACCTTTTACTTTCCTCTCAGCTGCCCTTCTTGAAAGCACTATTCTCATGATATTAAAACCTCTCCCTCCTCTACCTCAACATCCAGTGTTTCTCTCGCTACATCAAATTCATCTCCCAATTTTGCTTCAGCTCACTTGCTTGCTACAATACCTCTCCTCATTTCAATAACCATCCCTCTCCTAATCCTACTCCCTCTGTTCCACTAATTCCTGCTGCTTCTCTTCTCCAGATGTAAACCATCATTTTAGCAATCTGTCTTCTCCTCTCACCTCCCCTTCTTTAGAACAACCTCTCGTCCTCTCTCCACTCTTCTTCTTCCCATTACTTCTACAAAGCTCTACTCTGGGACCACTCCACACAACCTACTCCTGCAACTAGCCATCACTCCTCTCTCCTTTCTTAAACTTCAGCCTCTCCTCGCCTCTCCTCTCCTCTCCTCTCCTCTCACCTTCTTGCCACCCCTATTTTACTCAATCCACCTGGTGTCTCCTTATGTGGGCATACCCACATGTTGTGAGTCTCCCTCAGTTTTACTCCCTTATCCCTGCCCTTATGATATTGACTCCCATTTCCCTCTAGTGTCAATCTTTATACTCACACCTTTTTTGGCCCTTGCACAGCTTCTTAATTCCATTTTGAAGTCTGCACTGTTTCATAAATTGAGTTCTGCTCCCTTATAATCTGTATTTTGCACTTTTTCCTTGTATTAATTTGTATTTTTGCACATGTAACTTGTATGCCATGCTACCACTTTCACTTAGTCTGTTTAAGTGGATATCTGTAAGAAACCATATTTAATTCCTCTTAATTTTGCACAGCTCACAAACACTTTTAGGGAACTCACATTAAGCTTCATATTAACTGGCTAATTTTGTAATATTTGCAGCCCAAGAGCTCTCAAGCAACATGCAGTATGTTGCAGTTTAAACTCTTTCCTTGGGTTAAAAATACATAGGAATTTTCATGAATGGTTACTTATATAGATATCCTCTGTAAGTCTCTAAATGGAAGTGCTAGCATTCAAGCTAAGGAGACCAAGACTCAAAGTAGTAGTGAGTTATACTGAGTGAGATACAGTTGAGGTGGGTTACCAGAATGGAGCATTAGCCATACTGTTATAAGCATAAACTGGTGGTGTTGGTGGCACAGAAATACGACAATGAAATGCATATAGGATAAGTGTGACACTTATCTGTATGATTTCAGAGTGTTCATTAAGACTGTCTTGTACTTTAGCCAGCCCATCAGTGCAGCAGTTGGATTTCTGCTTGCGACGCCAGCAACCCAGGTTCAGGAGCAGACTCAGGTCGCTGGAGGGCCAGCCGGGGGAGAAGGCTTGAGCGTCCCAGGGACTGCTCGCCTTCTCCCCCGGGGGGAGAGGATGGGACAAGACCTGCAGCTTGTCTGACCCCTGGTGGAGGCCCAAGGTACAGCTAGCTGGTAGGACAGACCAATGGGGGAGCTGTGTGGTGGACGTCTGCTTGTAACGCCTTGATGTCAGGGCACACACCACACAGCACAGAAAAGCCAGAAAAAGCACCACCAGAGTGCGGGTAGATGGAGCTCCAGTGCCAGCCCTAATTGTGATGGCCTGCCTGACCACCAGGGGACCCAACGAAACTCGAAGATGTCGGGGCGCTGGGCCCCACCCCATACCCGCCTGGGGGATATAGCCACAGCTCCATGGGGGAACCTCTGGGGAATCAGGTAGGCCAGTCACGGGGGGGGGGGCACTTAGGAGTCTCCCAAAGAATTGCAGCTCTGTGGTGGGGGAAGGAGGAGAAATAGAAAATTAAAAAAAAAAAAAAAAGACTGTCTTGTGCTTTAGGCAGGCGACAGAGACATATTTGAACATTAAACAGAAAGCATCAAATAATGTTAAGGTATACACAATCTCATACACTTGTTCAATGAATGTATAAGAATGTAATTATTTTTTTGTCAGCATCTGGGTTTAGAAATCCCTTCATGAAGCCATGAAGGCAAAATGTTGGGAAGTGGAGTGAACAGACTTTAAAAGAAAAAAAAAATAATTGGTGTTTTGGGGTGCTTTTGGTTAAACAAACAAAAAAAAGAGCAGCCACTTGTTAATTTTGGTGGATTACATGGACCTGTTTTATTGACTGGGCTCCAAGATACCAGGGAAAATCCCCATCTCTAAGTGCCATGGGCACTTTAACTTCACCCTGGACAGCCACCAGAGATGGACAGAAGGGACCTTGGTTTAATGTCTCATCTGAATGACGGCACCTCAACAGTGCAGCACTCTGTAGTATTGTACCACAGTTTTGTACTAGGTATTAGTCCAAAATTCTAGTGTGGGAGTAGGACCTACAAATGTCTGATCCTTCTGTCCTAGAAGGGAGAGAGTGAAACCAACTGAGCCACAAACTGTGTTAGTGAGCTTTGTGTCAACTTCATGGCTCTGCCATTGTTTCCATTAGCTCTGGCCAATTGATTGTTTGTGTTATGTCTTGGATTGGAGCTTTTACAGTCAGATTGCTTTCCCTCTTTTTTCAGATTGTAGCAACTTCAGTCCACTTCTGGCCACTATGACATCCATATCCCCACATTAAGCTACTATGCAGCATCTTTTAACTTTAGCATGCTGGTTGCACTGACTGTAGTGGTGGAATTAGCTGATGGTTATTTACATTATGGTGGCACAACTGCCACTGGGTTAGTGGAGTTCTTTCTACTTCATTTTAATGCCACATCAGTGAAGTCAGCAGCTGTTACTGACAGGCCACGCTACTGTATTAAATTGGCCATGGCTTCAGTAGCTACACACACACACACACACACACACACACACCAGAAATCTCTGCTATAAGCAGCAGTAAGACTCAGCAGGGCGTGGGGTGTACTGTGAAACACACTCACTCAGTGACATATTAGGCCTTAGGTGTTCTACTTCTGGAAGTACGGGTATCACATCACACCCTGGCACTTCTTACTGCATTAAGACAATGTGATTTTAATGTAAATGTAACTTAATATAAAAAAGAAATACTGAAAAGTTTTAAAAATACCACAAGTGTCTGGAAAATAGTCCCTCTACTGGAGGGTGTCTCCAAGGGATACTGGAGAAATTGCAGGATTCCATGTTGAGCACCATGCCTGCCACCTTGCTTTTTGTGTGCTGGAGTAGTTTGATGATTCTTGATCTGATATGTTGTGGTGTTAGGGGGTTGGAGAGGAAATATGTGACAGAGCAAGTGGGAGACAGAGAGTAACAGTAGACCGGTGCGGAACCAGTGACCAGCAATCTCTCAGAGCAAATATCCATATGCAGGGACTCCATTAACTTCCCCACCACCAATGGTGAGGTGAGACTGACTGGTCTATGATTGAGGGCTTCCTCCATGCTGCCACTCTTGTGCAGAGGGACCACACTGGCCCTTCTCCATTCCTCTGGAACCATCTCCATCTCCAGTGAGGCACTAAATGTTGTTGTCTTGGGTGAATCTCTTACATCCCCATTGGCTTGCTTTCCTTTAAGGTTTCCAACTTCCAGCAGACTCTGTCTCCTCCATAAATAGACTTGTGTCCACTCCCCCTGGTGCTTGTTAATGCATGTTGGTCCATCTCCATCCACCTTCTCTGTGAAGACTGTGCAGAAGTATTCATTTAAACTTTTAGCTGTTTCTTGGTCTTTCTCTGCACATTCCTTCCCTCCTGGTCTCCCGATCTTCACTATACCACCCCTTGCCTTCCTCTTTTCGCTCATATACCTGGAGAAAGTCTTGTCCCCCTTCTTGACCGCCTGTCCAATCCTTTCCACAGTTTGAGCTTTCCTGTCCTTACCCTGCTTTCTGTCTCCCTTTTTTTCTCTAGATATACCTTCCTGTCCACCTCTGTTTGAGTCTCCTTGTACTTCCTGAAAGCTGTTTTCATCTCCCTTATCACCTTATCAAACTCTTTTGAGGACCACAGTGGCCTCTTTCTCCTCTTACGCTTGCTTGCTACCTTTTAACAGCTGGCCATTATCTTATTCTCTCCTTTATTCTATAGTGCCTCAACCCCCCCCCCACCCCAGTTATCCTCCTTTAAGGTATTTCTTAAAACAGTCTCCCATTTCTTTAAAATTTGCTCTTCTGAAGTTCAGGACCCTTGCCATAGTGTGGATTTTCTCCTACCCATTCCACATACCAAACCACACTGTATGATGATTGCTTGTACCCAGTAACCCAGAGAACTACCCACTGTGCTGTCTGCAATACTGTCCCCGTTCGTAAGTACCAAATCCAGCACTGCCCCTTCTCTAGTGGAATCTGTAACCAGATACCTAAGAAATGACCCTTGCAGGGAGTTTTGAATGACCCTGCTCCTAGTTGTAGCTGCAGCCAGGATGTTCCAGTCCACATCCAGCATACTAAAGTCCCCCATAATTACTATGACCCCTTTACTTGTCATTTTGCCTATAGCCTCCCCCCAAACCCTGTCCAATTCCTTCCCCTTTGTTGGTGGCTTGTACACCACCCCCACTTGTATAAAGACCCTGCAGCCCATCTCTAACCCAACCCAAAGAACCTTCAGCTCCTCCTGTTCCCTTACTGTGTCCTTGTATTTCTATGGACTTTATACCTTTCCTTACAAGTAAAGCAACCCCCTTCCTCCCCACCCTATCTTTTCAAAACATGTTGTAACCCAGTATGGTCGTCTTCCAGATGTGGTTGTCAGTGCACCATGAATCTGTTATGGCCACTAGATCCAGGTCCACCTCAGCAATGGTAGCATCATGGTCAGAATCAAGCAGTACAATGTACACATATCTATAATACAAAATCAGTCAATAAAGAAATCAGATTAATGATTGAAAATACAATTATTTACATATGATACTAAATAATTCTACATGAGGTAACAGTGGAGGTATATTTTGATATAAACCAAGGGTACAGAAAGACCAGTTAGCTACAGTTGAGTTTATCTAAACAATAAGTTTCAAGAAGCTCCTGAATGAGTGAAGACTGATTAGCGAGTTAGTTTTCAGGGTGCCCTGTGGTTTGTTCCAAAGGGTGGCAGTGAGCCAATTAAAGGCCATTTGGCCACATCTGGACAAGTGTCTAGGGATGTGGAGGAGCATGATATTGGTTTTCCTTAAGTTGTACAGCACCGTAGATCTCTTAAAAAGGACCACAATATTGAGGCAGAGTATTCAGTATAACCTTATGAGACCAAAACGAACAGCGAATTGGCTGGGGACTAATCCCATGCCTCTCATGAGGCAGGAGAGAATTCTACCATTGAATAACCATGGCAGAATAATTTGAGGAAAGACCTCGGTGGTGGGAAAATTAATGGAGGGTATACTAAAGGAACGATTGGGGGTGTACTTGGAGGAGGTGGGAGGTCTGGATAGTCGGCAACATGGGTTTGTGCCAGGTAGATCATGTCAAACCAACCTTATGGAGTTCTATGAATGGGTAACATCAGAACTGGACATGGGAAGGCCTGTGGATGTATTATTCTTGGACTTTAGCAAGGCGTTTGACTCTGTCCCCCACAATGGTCTGGTGGAGAAACTGATGGGGTTAGGAGTAGGCCCTTTGATGGTCAGATGGATTGAAAATTGGCTAGCTGGACACACCCAGAGAGTAGTGGTCTGTGGGGAGCTCTCGAACCCTAGAGAGGTTGGTAGTGGGGTACCGCAGGGCTCGGTCCTGGGTCCGATCCTGTTTAATGCATACATATCGGACATCAGGGAGGGTATAGGGTGTGAAATGAGTCTCTGCGTGGATGACTCCAAGATGGGAGCAGTAGTTGAGGGAGAAGAGGGGAGGTTGGCCCTGCAAGGGGACCTGGACACCCTGGAAAGCTGGGCTCACACATGGAAATTAAATTTCAATATCACCAAGTGCAAGGTGTTGCATCTTGGTCGGGGAAACCCTAAACACAGGTACACCCTGGGAGGGGAGGCGCTGGAGGCCTCAATAGGGGAAAAAGACCTAGGGGTCATGGTGGATGCATGTATGAATAACTGAGCAGTGCAGGAGAGCGGCTAGCAAGGCAAACAGGATGTTGGGATGCATCGTAAGGGGGATCACCTCTAGGAGCAAGGAAGTGATTCTGCCGCTGTACAATGGACTGGTTAGACCACACCTTGAGTACTGTGTACAGTACTGGAGACCACACTTGAAGAGGGACATACAGCTCCTGGAGAGGGTACAGAGGAGGGCAACAAAGATGATACGAGGGCTAGGGGATTTGACGATGAGGACAGACTTTTAGCTCTGCCTGTTTTCATTGGAGGAGAGGAGAGACGGGGGGACATGATTGAGGTCTTCAAGTACCTCAAGGGAATAAATAGGGTAAACATGGAGCGGATCTTTAGACGAAAACAGGGAGGTATCACCAGAGGGCATGGTTTGAAGTTGGAAGGTGGAAGGGTGAGGGGGGAAAAGAGGAGGAGGTTTTTCACTGAGAGGGTGGTGGACCCTTGGAATGCACAGCCTGGCGAGCTAGTTCAGAGATCCACAATGGAGGGCTTCAAGAGAAGGTGGGACAGACACAGAAAGTGGGTGTATCAGATGATGGCCTGTCCCAGGGGGGTTGGGATGGATGATAGGGGTTTCTGGAGCACAAGGGATGCGAGGACCTCGGCACCCAACTAAGGATCTAAGGTTCGAGCAGACTCGATAGACTGTAAGGCCTAATCTGCTGGCAAATAGTATGTTAGTATGTTAGAGAGGGACAGGAAGCAGAACTGCAGGCACGAGAAAACACAGATTTAAGTGGGTTAAAAAAACATGGTTATCAGCCAGCTCAGTAGCATGGCAGTAGCACTACTGTCTGCTTTTGTAGTGACCCTGGTTTGGGAGTGAACACAAGTTGCCAGGGGTCGGCAAGGGGAAGAAGATCAAGCATCTGAGGGACTGCTCTCCTTTTCTCTCCCAGGGTGGGGGCTTCATGCCTCCCGTGATGCACTTGGCACTTAGCGGAGGTTGGGTGTCAAGGCAGTTGGGAGGCCAGATAGGTGTGGGACATTGACAGATGCCCCTGTCATTGCACATCAATGTTCCAGGGGACAAAACTGGAAGAAAACATCACCTTATGTGGCAGGATGAAGACAGCTTCCCACAGGCCAGGTCCACCAACTGGGCACCCATCTGGATCCTTCTTCAGAGTGCAAGGGCAAGACCCTGTGACTCAGCCACAAAGGATAAGTCATGGGGGGAAGGACATAAGTCCTGGGGATGGTGTGTGACTGAGCTGGTGGAGCTGTCCAGATAGTGACCACAAGGGTGAAGAGGGATAAATATCAAGTGAAACAAAATGGTTATCAGTTGTAAGTTGATAATTCTAAGGTGGTACAGTAATACCACCTGTAATGGGACAAGAATGGCACCAAATATTTTTGCCAATGGGTGCTGTACCATAAATAAATGCTTTTAGAATGGTATTATTTATTTATTTATTTTTGATAACAAGGTAAGGTCCACTGGTCACACACTTCTAGTATTAGCCAATCAGATGCCAAGATTTCCCGAACCCATTTTCTAAACTGCTGATCTCTAATTCTCTGGTGCAGTAGCTTATTCAAAAAGAAAATTGCCAGCTCTCTTAGGCTGGTTATGTGTCACATGTGCTACTCTGTCCATGTGCAGATACACACTGCTTGGGCCTGCAGCCTTCACTATATACTGTATGTGAGTAGCATGGATCCAATTTGAATGGTTTAGGAACCTGGCAATGTTCAGCCTGAACTGAATTACCCTGAACAGCCTTGATTCAAAGTGCTTTTGTTTCTCCAGCATGAAGAACTGCAGAGGCCAACTAAATAAAGTATGCTGTTTTTTTCCTATCAAATGCTTCCATTGCATAAAGTCCAGCACAGCCACACAGTGCAGTATATATCAACTGAAGCAAATGATAACTGTAGTTTAATGTTTATTTATTTGCTTTTGTTTACCAGGCAAGCACACTAGACAGCCAAGTGCCTATTTTCAGGAGTGACCTGGGAGGTTACAAGGTACAGACGAGAACAATTTGACAGTATACATCACATCACATGTGAAACAGTATGGTACAGGTGTTTGACAGCAGTCAATATATAGAACATCACAAATACATAGTAGTGGGCTGGAGCCCAAAAGCTCAGGGATAGTACAGAATATTCACATAGTATGTACAGAAAGGCAAGAACAGAACACCTTTCCAGGCAAGACAGACGATTGCAGCAGGTTTAGCCAGCGGATTGAGTGCATTCAGTACCAGGAGACTCATCTCCTCACACAGTAATTGCTGGGTTAGAATCACCTCAGCCGGACAGTTTGGACTAGGGAGGGCCCCTTAAGTGCAGAGACAGGAGGATGCCAGTTTGAGGAAACCCCAAAGGGAGGATTTGAAACAGGACTGGGAGGGGGAGGGGGAGGAGTGAGTGTTTACTGGGAGGGAGTTCCACAATCTGGGTGCAAAGACAGCGAAGGCCCGATCACCCATTTGTGTATGGGTTTTGGGAACCTGGAGGACATGAGAGCCACAGGATCTTAAATGGTAGGAGGGGGTAGTTCATTTGAGGGACAGAGTGAGTGCAGGAGGTGTGGCAGTTCTGATGATGTTGTCGATGAAGCTGCCGAGGACAAAGGTGCAATGTTTTTCTGGGGGGAGCCACTCAAGCCTGGTGTATAACTCATAGTGGTGCATGCAGTACTGTAGGAAGGGTGGGTCCAAGGCGGGTGGTACTTCCACCCCGGGCACATGCCTCCGAGGGGCGAACCCGGCTTAGTTTTCAAGTCAAGCTCTCATGCCTGATTCAGTGGCCCAGCTGTGCTGTAGCTTTAAAGTTTAAGTTTTTTAATTTTTTTCCATGCAATTACCAATTACTGTCAGGAGGGGTACCGGCGCATCCACGGAAGGACCAGCAAGTGTGAGGGGGGTCACATGGTTAGCGCCATCTGCACAGACAAAAAATCATGAGGTGGTGGTAACTGTCTGTGGGCAGGCCAGCGCCGCCCATACAGTACAAAAGGTATGGGTGGAGATGTGGAGCGCGTGGTTGTGAGAGGCGCGGTTTAGTTGGAGAGAGACAAATTGAATAGAGAAAGCGAGTCTAGTAGAAAAATGTAAGAAAACGCAAAAGTGATAGAATATACACACAGAGTAGAGAGGACGGAGGATAGAGTGAGGAGTCTAGGCGGAAATGAGATTTGCGTAAGCACAAGCAAAAGCATTCTTCCATTCGTTCCTGAATCCCGACTGACTGAGTGTTATCTATAGTCTCTGATTGCCTGATTGGAGTGGACTACTGTGCTGATTGCTGAATGATGACTGACTGACTCAGTCAGACTAGTGAACATTTCCATGATCCACGGTGGGGGGGGCAATTGAAAATCATTGGGCGGGCCTGGCTGCCAGGTTTAAATGAAATCTGTGGTGAATTTAAGATCCATTCCGGTCTCTGTGTACTTACTGTGTGATGATGTGACTCTCTGTCGCATCCCCTCACCCATCCCTCCTTTAGCTTGCACCGAGACCCCCGGGCTGGGACCTCCACCACTCTTCTCCACCGTGGCTCCAAGTCCATTCTGTCTCCACAAGTTCACGCATGCTCCTCCAGCTCCACTATCCCATCCAGCCCCAGCTGTGAGAGAGGGGACCGTCTAGATCTTGTATTTGGTGGACTGGAACTTGGCCTGCAGTGCTGGCAGGCCCGACTGACTCAGCTGGCTCTGTTGTGTTTTCTCTGCTGCTGACTGACTGGGTCACTGTTCCCACTCCAGGGCCGGGCTGCCAAACCACACTACTTCCTAATAGTTCAGGCGGGCGGCCGATGTCCAGCGGCAACAGGCCATCCCACTCACTCATCGTATTCCTAACTGAACTTTACACTGCATTCTATTTTACTGATCAGTAAAATAAAATGCACTAGAAATTGATGACAAATGCATAATTTGCCCTCAGACATTATTTTATTTTTATGAAATAGCTAACCAGTCAGCCAGATGGTTAATTTGTGTGCAGTGTGCAGTGTGCAGCCACAGCCAATCCAGTTTGACTAGTGGTCTTTGATGATCATTCATGCAACCCTGCAGCTTCAGCTAAAATAAAAATCCCATTCCCTAATCGATCCTTATCTAAGACTTTGCACAGTGTAACAGTCTGTCAAAATCTTGAGGCAGGCGCAGGTGTCAGTGAATTTATTTGTACAGAGGCAAAGAGTCTGGCCTGGTGCTGCCTGCTGAACTAATGGGACAATACAATCACACTAGTAAATCAGTTCCCAGCTGTACCTGTACTGTGCAGCAGTTTACACTGTGGGGAGATAAATAATAACAGTCAGTTGCATTTTCACAGGACATTTGATTTAATTCCCATAACTGATCTCAGCTCTCCCCACCCAGAACACCATCACCAAGCACCACATAATCCCTGGCAGTCTAGTGGTACCCCTGCCACCCCATAGCCCGGTATAATGTGTTTAGCATAGTCCTGGTAGTCTAGTGTTGCCCTCCTGTAAAGCCGTTAGCTGGTAAACCCTATAGAATAATATCCCTGGTGGTCCAGTGGCACCCCCACCCACACATGACCCTGCCCACCCAACTCCCTACCCGTCATCGTTGGGTAGCAAAAAACCCACCCACATACCGCCCGGCTGCCCACCAAATGACAGCTTACAAAATCAGCTGTAAGCCTATTGGCCCACAGTGTGGACCAATGGGCTTGCAGTGCATACCGTAATAGTCACAAATATGTGCATGAATGACATCATTCGGTTCGCAGCTGGGTGATATGCGGGTGGGTTTGTTGCTGCCCGCCGATGATGAGAGTTAGCTGGGTGGACAGGGGTCCTCTTGGGTGGGAGAGCGGAGTATTGCAGAAAGTGGACCACCAGGAATACTTTCATTTGTATTTATCGGCGCTCACCGCTACGGGGGGGGTAGGTACCACTAGACCCCCTCTGGCAGCACCACTTGCCATGCAGGGCACCATGTACATTTTGCTGGCCAGCCCTGCACAACTCATGCAAATGGGGCCATAATGACATGCAAATGGCCCTATTTGCACCTTGCATACATTATGGCCCCATACTCACCACAAAGCATGTAAACCTCTCAGAGCTTCCTGGGGCCTTGCGGTGCCCAGACCCCTGGCTCTTTTTTTTGGGGGGGGTGCAAAATTAGTCTCTTGCCCAGGGCACCAAAATGCCTTACTACAGCTCTGGATGCATGCGGTGGGGAGCAGAGAGCACAAAGTGACACATGTTGTTGTAGGTGGCGTCCCATTTTGAGAGACTGGTTTTTGGGATGGGGGCAAAGGAGACAAGCCCATAGCAGAGTGAGGGGGGGAGGAGGACTCCCTCCTTGGCTAGGGCAAGTCATGCAGCTGGGGTTAGATAGCTTTTTGCTCAGTATGCTAGACCCATCTTCCAGTTTGCAGCCTTGCAAACGTTGTGAATGTGCAGGGAGAGGTCAAGTTTCGGGTCAAGGGTTACCCCCAGGTACTAGATGGAGTAATTTACAGATACACTATGATTTAAATCAACAGTAAACATGAAAGACTGTAATCAGTGCTGTACTGGGAATGGGGAATTGCTCAACAATGTATGCTGCATGAAATGGTTTGTTATTAGTCATAGAGCTGTAATTGTCCAGTCTCAACTGTGAAAGCAGGATCAAGTCTATCTACTTGCTATGTATACTGTATTTCTTCAATTAAAGATAAATGAAAACTGCAGTATACCTTAAGCTTGATCTTTTATGAGAATGATAGATAACTCAACCTCATTGCTGCAAGTTTAAAGGTACTGTATGTAATATACATCTCCAGTACTGGCTATTATGATACTTCCTGTCAGTACAAAAAGGGACTTTACCGGATGAGCTAAGACGAGTGGGAACAGAAACATAATCATCTACATGATGAGACATTTCAAACACACTGGGACTGGATTCTTTTACACATGAGCTCAGCTATTATCTGTATCAGTAATTCTGGTTGTTGTATATTAAGGCATGAGCAGTGGTTGGGTAATCACATGTTAAATTAACCCTAAGAGATGCCATTAGACATAAGTCGTAGCTGGGTGTCATATGCCCATAGGGTTAGATCAACAATGGTAACCCAACCCTTGGAGTGCCTTTGTGCTAATATTAAAGTAATCTTTTTTTCCAAAGTGCAAGTTTTAAAAGCTACAATTCTAATTGTTCTATTGTACATTAGGGTTTCCAGCCATTAATGCAAGCCTTATAGAATGCTGTCCCTATCAGAATGTTCCATTTCCAACTGTAACCCCCTCACCAAAGCCAGGGACTTACTAACTCATTTATACCACATGTTCACCTATCTGGACTACAGTTGGATGACTTGCTGGCACCAGAATCTCCTTAGCAAATCATGGCACTCTGCAAGTTGTCTGCTGCCACTCAAGTTCCAGTTCGACAGCCTGTCTAGAAAGTTCCCGGTAAAAGCCCGTTAATCAGAACCAATCAGGATCTCTAGTTTGGCAGAGCACTGGGCATGCAAAACCTGCCTAGGTTCAGATCATGGTAACCATGGAGAAGGAGCATCATTGAGGCTTTGAGTTCCCTGGACTATAAAAATAACTTGTTCACATTATTTATTGCTTTTTGGCTGCTGCTGTTAACCCAAAGGTTTTTAGCTTACTCGTCATAAAAATGGAGCAAGACTAAAAGAGTTCCCACCAAAAGAAGAGACATTTCAGCTCTGTGTGTCTACTTTGGCACTGCAGGCTAAGTACCATAGTTCAATGATGCACTACAAAACATACACATAAATAAATAGAGGCTACACATTACTGTGTATGGGTGTAAGCAACAGCCAAAGAGGGAAAAACGCCACTGTGGTACACAAGGGAAGTGAAGGAGGCAGCAAAGAAGAAAAGGAAGGCTTTCAAATTGTTCAAGATCCACCAAGCAGAGAAAGATAGAGAAAAGTATCTTAACAAGGCAAGTGAGGCCAGCAAGATAGTGAGGAGTGCAAAGTCGAATACTGAGTGGAGGATAGCACAGTGTCTAAAGAACAGGGCTAAAGGGTTATTCTGATGCATATCAGAGAAATTCAAATCCAAAGAGGAGATAGTCAGACTAAGGAAGGGAGAGGGGTGGCAAGAGGAAGACGAAAGGCAGAAATACTGAACCAATATTTTTAATTGGTATTCATGGTGGAGTGTAAGGGGCCACTGTTTGAATGTGCCATCAAAGTCCGGGAAAAAAAGGGAAAGACATCAGTGAGAAACCAGTTACAGAGGGATGGGTACTGACTATACTAAACACATGAACCGTGAATAAATCAATAGACCCAAATGGGCTATATCCAAGGGTACTTAAAGAAATAGCCCCATGTTCTGGCCACACTATTGGCAGATCTCTTTAATTGCTCTTTAAAAACAGCAATGTTATCAAGGGACTGGAGGACAGTAGATGGTGGCTCCCATGCACAAGAGTAAAAGCAGAATTGAACCAAGAAAATAGAGACTAATCAGTCTGATGTCTACAGTGGGGAAGTTACTGGAGGCCATAACTAAATAGACCACTCCAGCCAACAAGTCTCGATGCACTGAGCATGTGTGTGCTTGGTTAACAAAATAAGGAAAGTAGCAACAAAACTGTCTCTAGAGTCTGCTGTAGAAAATGTTTATTAGCCTTCACAGTAAGTTAAAAACATTAAACATAGTACTAGCAAGTCAGGACACCGCAACAACCTGCTGGCGGTATGTGTAGTGTTTTTAGCTTGCTTAATTCAGAATTAAATAGAGGCTGATGGATTCCTGTAGGTAAATGGTATTCTGGACACAAAGTAGCATGGGCTGTTATGATCCTGACAGGTTGCTTTGATTGGGTGATGAAGGTGTAGACGAGGGTCAAAGGGTTGATATACTGCACCTGGACTTTGTTAAAGCCTTTAAATGTGCCCCAAATGGACAGGTGGTCAAAAAACTGTGTGACTTTGGGATAAGGAACAGGATTACAGTATGTGTAAGCAACTGTCTGAGTAGGAGAACTTGTCCGCAACAAAGAGTACATAAAGGTCAGTGAGATCACCAGTGGGGTGCTAGAGGGATACTTCATCTGTAATATTTGGAGTAGGGATTCAGGGAAAGTGCTGCCTCTTTGCAGATGACAAAAAGAACTGAAGAGGAATGGACAACAAGGAGGCAAGGGTGTAGCTACTGATACTCTAAGTAAGCCATGGCGCACCAAGTTTAGTAGCAGGGGGTAGCAAACAAGCTGGCCAGCATTGCTCTATCTCTCTAGTCCATCACATTTAAATTCCTTTGTTTGACTTTGCTGGCTTTTTCTTTTCTCTTTCAGCTTTGTTTTGGGGGGGGGTGGAGGAGTGGACTGCGGACATTGCAGCTGTAGGTCTCAATTAGGTCCACATGGTCCACCTGCATAGTGATTGGCTGTGGCATCTGGTAGGGGGTGTGGCAAGTCTTGGGTGGTGAGTTTAAATGCCCCAGCAAAGTTAGAAGCTATACCATTAGTTCAATTTTATTGGGAGTGAAAGAAGCAGTAAAAGAACTGAGGAGCAGCAGACGGAAGAACAGACTCAGAGCCAACTAAAAGAATGAAGACTTCATGTGGAGTGGCACGTGGATCAAATATGCCTACCTGCAGGGAAGAAAGAAGACATTTCTGCCATGGCCTTGGACTTGTGGTGCAGTCAGTGGCATTTACCAGTGGGCAGCAAGCACCACACTAACAGTGCAGACAGACAGCAGGTCCAGTGTAGGAATCATCTGATTGGAGCAAGGAACCTTAGACTTGGGTCATGAGGGGACAGGCATGAAGAACAGTGGGGGAGGGGGTAGCAGTGTGGCAGGTTGGTGTACAAATCTGAAATGCCTGGCTACACCCCTGCAAGGAGGGTGTTGAAACCATGAGGGAGGATGTATAGAGACTAGAAAAATGGTCTAGGGCCTGGCAGTTAAAATGGACTGATAGAAAATGTAAGATAATGCACATACTGTAGGTGCTAAGAACCCAAGAACAGAATACTGAGTGGAAGGAGCAGAGGTTGAGAGAAAAACTGGAGGAAAGGGACCTGGGGTGATAAAGGATAGTGGGAAAGGCACATAGAATGGTTGGATGCATAGAAAGGGGGACCAGCAGTAGGAGGAGGAGGAGGAGGAGGGAAGTGATCCAGCCCATGTAAAGATCCCTGTTTCGACCACACTTGGAGTACTGTATGTGGTTTTGGAGCCCACACTTGAGGAAAGAAAGGGACAGGGTGTGGGCAGTGCAGAGGAAGTAAACCAAAATGATCCAGGGACAACAAGGGAAATCCCACCTGGATACATTAAGAAAACCTTGAAATGTACACACTGGTGGCAAGAAGAGAGAAGGGACATGATAGATACATACGAGTACCTTCATTAAATAAACACAGGGAACAGCAGAGAGCTGTTCACACTGAATGGAAACCCAGTCAGAAGGGGAACTTCAGTGGAGTTTCTTCTGGGAAGATTTAAGAAGGACTTCAGGAAACATTTTTCATGAAAAGAGTGATAGGGGAAACAAACTGCCAAGTGAACATGGGTGGGACAGAAATATGAGTCTGGTAAAGCCAAGAAGTGGAGGCTGAGTGGTCACGAAGGAGTGAATGTCCATTAGGGCCACCATTACATCCAAACGTAAGTAAGGCTGGGCAAACTGGATGGGCCACAGAGCCTTTTTCCATCATCAGCATCTATATTTCTGAGTAGCAAAAAAAGGTACTATAATTAATTCAATACTCACATTTCAGAGGAGGAAACAGCAGCCCAGCAGTAGCAGCAGTGACCCTGCAGAGTATTGCATAGCTCATTACCGCCTATAAATTGTATTATATGTCACCAATATGCAAATGAAATTTAATACCGACCACCATCACTACCATCAACAGTAAATCAGTCTGAAGAGCCTATAATGAGGACTGAGATGTGATTGCTATAAAAAGCCAGTGCACTTAAAAATTAGAAGTAGTAAACAAGATTTGGTTTGTGCCAAGAAGGCTGGATGTGTGATGACAATGTTTTTATATAAGGCAATAATCTGATTGGTTTATTCTCTCCACCAAACGTCATGTATGGCATACCCCCTTCTACTCAGATCTCAGGAAGGCCATCAAGTCACTCAGTATAGTAGAATAAATGTTTTTACATATGTACTGCAGTGCAAAGATCATTCTCATTCCCTCACCCAAATGCCAGGAATCTCACACAAGTAGTGTCTTGTTTAAGAGTATTAGCATTAGGGCCTGGTAGTGACATTGCGGAAGAGGATCTTTGTACTACACTACTTGTGTTAAACTATTTGTTGTAGTGCACTATGTGACTTGATGGCCATGATAAGGACTGGGTGGGGGTGGGGGGCTGTGATGGTACTGGTCCAATGCAAATGCGTGCAGAGACACACGCACACATGCGCGCGCACACACACACACACACACACACACACACATTTGCTTGAAGTAAATGTTCTTTGTTTGGTGGGAGTGAAAGGAGAGTTTGTTGCAAGCTGATCTGACACCAAAATTCCCTCCCACATCATCTCAGTTCAATATAAAAAAAGATGCAATTTTTAAAAAAAAATAGTTTTTATGATTTTTATTTATATCGTGTGCTCCACCAAAAATTTAAACAGCAGTACTATTATAGTTCACTGTAATAAAAAAAAGAACATGATCAGTCATAGAGCAAGAATAAAAATCAGAAAACTAAAAACATATTTCTAGACGTAAAGCAGCAGTCATTTATTCTTGTATATATCAATGCAAGCTCATTAGATTATGTGGACAGGTAAATACCTAAAATATTTTCATTTAAGCAACCCTAAGTTAATTTCAATTTATGTCTTTGTCACTGTCGTAGGAGTTTCTGTAAGATAAAATAATTTCATAAACCATTACTAATTGTAACAGAGCTGTAGCAAGCCAAAACACTTTTGATAGTTTGAAAGGCCTTCTGACATTTTGAGGACCATTGAACCTTATTTGAGGCAGCCTTTTTAGTCTGGTCAGTCAGTGCGGAAGCAAGTGTCAAAAACTCTGGAATAATACCCCACTAGAAAAGAGGAAAGGGGAAACTGTTTAACCAGGAAAGGATGTAAGCTACTTTTTGTTAGGTCAGTATGGGGCAGTCAGGAATGTTTTTTATCTTATCCAAAACTGGGCAGACATGGCCATTCCCAACCATCTATCCCAGTTATTTCATTTGCTGTCACTCTAGGGCACATTTCATAGCAATGGCTGTGAGACTTGCCTTCCTGAGCAACTGACATACCACAGCCACATCCCGCAGGAGAGAGTCCCAGTCGGAGCTAAATATGACATTGTCCAGTTATGCTGCTGCATATACCCCATAGGGATGGAAGATGTGACCCATCATTCTCTGAAATGTGGCCAGGGCACCATCCAACCCAAAGGGCATCATGATAAACTGATACAGACAAAATGGGATGACAAAGGCCATTTTCTCCCAGGATTCAGAAGTTAGTGGGATTTGCTAATACCCCTTGGTCAGGTGTAGGGCACTAATGTACCAGGACTTACCCACTTGATCCTGAAGTTCATCCACCCTAGGCATAAGATAGGCATCAAACTTGGAGACTGCATTAACTTTTTGGAAGTTGAGACAAAGCCGAGTGGACCCATCTGGTTTTGAGACTAACACAACAGAGCTAGACTAGTCACTCTGAGATTACCCAATGACTTCCAGTTCCAACATAGAGCAGATCTCCTCCTGTACAATCTCTTGGACTTTTCCAGGAGCCTATATGGCAGTTGGCAGATCTGAACAACTGGATCCATGTCTATGTGGTGTTGGATCATATGAGTTCATCACAGTTTGGGGAAGAACATATCCCAAAAATTCCTACCAGTTGCTGGACTTCATGTTTCTGGGTCAGGATGAGTCATTCGTCCAATGGGAGAGGGCTTGATTCTTTTAAAATTTTAAGTCTTAAGTCAATGATTCTGTCTTCAATGCCCTCATCTATCATTTGACTTGGAGCCAGTTTAGGTTCCTCTGGGTCAACTAGCAAAACCTTCTTGCCTTTCCAGGGTTCCAACAAATTAACTTAATAATTTTTTTTTTTTTCAGCTGGGTTGTAATACTGTACTTCATAATCAACTGGCCCCACTTTTCTAAGGACTTCATACTGTTCCTGCCATTTAACCAGGAGTTTACTGTGGAACTAGGGAGCAGAAGAAATACTTTAGTTATCAGGATTGAACTCCCATAGACTGCCCCTTAGTAACAGTGTTCTGTCTGGGTTTGATGCACTTTGAATAAATTTTCTCTGGAAATTCTGCCAAACATGTCCAGTCTTTCTCTCATTTACAGTACATATTGGAGCACATCAGAGGAACTATGTGCCTGTTCTTCCCTTATCTTTTTTACAGGATCCAGCATCCCTCAAGGCTGTCACCCATACAACTACTCAAAGGGCAAGAAACCCACTGAGGACTGTGTCGACTCCAGAACTGTCAAACAAAAATGGCCACTCAGGAAATAACAAGTCCCACAATCAAACAGCCAAAACTGAAGACAGATGGCACCATCCACCAACCGTATCTTAGATTACATTTTTTTGTTATTTTACTTACAGAAATACAAGTTTATATCTCAATGCCACACTGGGGATCAGGTGCAGTTCAAAAGGTGGCCCAGATGGTTTCATGCACGTGTGCTTCATCAGGGTGGCCAGACTGATTCACCAAGTCTTCATAAATAGTGAGCATTTAAAGTGAAAGTGCATAGCAAGTAAAAAATGAAGCAGATGAAAATTAAAAACATTACAAATAATTCATTGCCTTGCTTACTAGTAAAATGCATTAGTTGCTGCACCAATAACTAATAACATACATGTTATATAATAAATTACAGCATATATAATACTAGAATGTTAGTGTTAGTGGCTCAGTAGGTAGCACACTCACCTCTGAGGCCGGGAGATCAGAGGGCTGTGGGTTCAGTTCCCACATCTGGCACTTGGGTTAATATCCCAGTACTGACCCTGTAGTGCAGCATGAGAGGGGTGCTACACTTCTGAGGTGCCATCTTTCCGATGAGATGTTAAACCGAGGTCCCATCTGCCTGGACTGGTGGCAGTTCAGGTGGATGTTAAAGATCCTATGGCACTTATCGAAAAGAGTAGGGAAATTTCCCTGGTGTCCTGGCCAAATTTCCCTCATTCACTAAAAATACTGCCAACAGGTTAATCTGGTTCAAGGTCAGTTGGCATTCATCTGTATCCCCCTTCCCCAGGTCGTGCCTAAAAATAGGCAGGATTTGTCTAGTGCACTTATCCGGTCAACAAAAACTAAATAAAAATAAATTTGCTGCAGGAATAAATAAGAACGTCATCCATGCACTATGATTTCTGCTGCTTGCTTATGCAGACTCCTCTAGGCACTGAAGCTGAAAAATAAGTAGAAGGATGCATTTTCACTGGACAAAATGCAGTTTCAAAAATAATATTTCAGAAAAAAGCAGGATGCATTAGTGGAGTAATGTAACACTAAATATGTGTAACACCGAGTACAGCACACCTGTCAATGTGATCAATAGTGATTAACGAGCACATTAACAGCAGCACAGCTGTATTAACGGCTGCTAGAGGTGTGAAGAGATATGTGAATGGGCTACTCGGCTGCCGCTAAATGCAGAATTACAGGTCCGCTTAATCAGACAGCTTTATTATTGAGCCATATAGTAAATGGCTTCTGGCAATTGAGATTTGTCTGTTAGAAGTGGACGTCCGCTACAAGCGGGTCCAGTTAATTTGGTGCATACTGTATTAAGAATGAGGAGGAAGGGAAAGAGGAGGGGTCAAACCTTCCATTTTTGAGCTGCCACTCATGGTTGGTTTCCAGCTTTAAAACAAAATGTGAGAAAGTTCCATCAATAGCTCTCTTCAGTTATCGCGATCTTGTCGAGGATGGCCACCTTTGTGTGGTTGTAGTCTCTTGTAGCCTCATTGTCTAGGCTCTGATAAGCAGCTTGTGCATCTGAAGTCAGATATGGTGCAAAGTGAGTGGCCCAGCTTTCTCGTGGTCAGGCAGTGGTACTGGCAACTCTCTTATAAGTCATAACGTAGGCCTCAGGGTCATCCTCAGGACTCATTTTTGTTAGTATGGAGTGAAGCCCTACAGCTACTGTATTCCTTGTGACCTGGAGCTGGGACACAGTTTCTTTCTGTGCTTGCAATACCTGCTTCAAAAACTCCTGCTGCTGCTGCTGCTGGTCTGTCTACGCCTGTTGTTGCACCTGCTGCTGGTCTGTCTGCACCTGCAATTGCACTGGCTGGGCCATCCTGGCCCTTTGAATCTGGACCTATTGTGCTAGTTGTTGGTCTCTCTGAGCCTGCTCCTGAAACAGCTCTTGGTATCTCTGTGCAAGCTGTTGATGTCTCTGAGCTTGCTGTTGCATTGCTGAGCTATCCAGTCCCTTTGCATCTGAACCTGTTGTTAGTCTCTCTAAGTCTGCTGTTGTGCCAGCTGAGCCTGCTGTTGTGCTTGCTGAGCCATCCAGTCCCTTTGCATCTGGGCCTGTTGTGTTGCCAACTGGGTCTGTGGCACTTGCTGTTCTGCCAACAATTTCAGCACTTTGCCTGAGTCTATCTTACCCCTATTTAAACAAGGGGAAGTTTGATCTCACTGCTAAAGTCAACCACATGTAGCAGCATTGTAGCAAGCCAAGACTTTTGGGTAAACCCTCAGAAAAAAGCCTCCAGGCAAAGTTCAGTAAAACCAAAAGTCGCTTTACTTCAGCACAAAACAAGGGTTCAAAAGCAGCTTATTTTGGCAAAGCAAAAACATAACAAAATACTTTCAGTTTAGCTTGATTCAGCATTCCAGTTCACAGCAGCACTGTTTTCTCTCTCTCTCTCTCTCTCTCTTTCGTCTTTCTCAAGCCCACAAATTCTCCCCCTTCTTCTGTCTGGTTTCCTTTTTATGCATCTCAGGTGAGGCTCATTTGTACCCTTCCCCCACAGAGACTTCCAGGCCTGCATACATACAATGCGTATAACTTTTAAAGTGCCACACAAGAAATCAGCAGGGCTGGGTTTTAATCCACACAGTTCTCCTGCTAGTATCTGGGGGGGGGGGTGAAGTTTATATAGCCTGCTTCATGTTACTATAATTGATATATAATCCATTGCCAAGTAAAAGACTGATGGACCATATTCCCATAAAAATATTTATGGAGATAGCTAATAAAGGTAATGTGCTTGAAAATACTGTAATCAAGGGCAAGAACAAAAAGAGTCATAGCTTCTGTGATGTTGGTAAGGACCATTAGATCTTTGTCAGATTGAAAACTGCTATCCATCAATTTAAATAAATATAAAAGTCTTGTCATCCTCAATCACCTTGATCTCTGCAAGTTCCAGAAGAGAGAACTGGGAACTTATTTAAATTATTTTGCTATCTTCCTAATGATAGCAAAATCATTATCTAGCCAGTGAGGTAAAGAAACAATTATAATATTTTTGTGGGGATAAAACTCATTTTCTAACATTGCAGTTTTTCTGTTAACATTGTACTGTTACTAGACTTCACCTGACACAAAGGATTCCACCATTTGCAACCTAACTACTCAATCAATTAATCAATCAAAATCTTTATTTTACGAGGTGAACATTGTTGAGCAGTGCTCATTTTCAAGATAGACCTGGACAGTATACATATTCATCATTTAACACAATGTTTACAACAGTAAAAAAAATATATAAAATGTTTTAAACCATAGCAGTTGCAATGAACAAAATTATTACAACAGCAAGGCCTATGCAAAAATGTCTACAGAATATATGAGTTTCATTGATTGATGTAAAAATGTAACCCAACACAATTGCCTGAAGAGTACCAGAGGAAGGAAGAGAAATAGGGATTCAGAGAAAGAGTAAAAGGATTAAAATGAGGGGAAAGGAGGCATATAGTGATAGAAGTAAGAAGGAAGAAGGAAGGGGAGGGAGGAAGCCCAAGGACCACTGGAACTGTTGACGGCTTAACCGAGATGGAAGAACACAGGAGCTGAGAATGAGAGAGTGAGGGGGTCATTAACCACTAACAGGTATAACTGTAGGATAGGGTTACAATACCCAATAACAGGACAGTAGTGTGGTGGGAGTAACAGAAGTATCAGAATAAGGTTGGAGGAAGTATAAGCCATAGGTTATGGTTGCAAACACAATCACAGGAAAAAATGAATTATAGGGAAATAAGGGAACAAGGGAACAGTGAATGAGGTTGGGGAGGATGAGGGAGCAGGGGGCAGGGAGCAGCCTGAACAAGCTTTGAGTCCTTGTTTAAGGATAAAGTCAGGATCAAGGGAAGCAATTGCAAGATTCTGTAAAAGAACAGGCATACAGTGATTTGAAAGCTGCCAGCGTAATAGTTAGGACCACTTTCAAAGTTTTTTGCAGCTTATTCCACATTAGAGGTAGCCTATAACTTATTGAGGCCCTACCAAAGTGTGATTTGACCTTGGGTACAGACAAGGTAATATAGGAAGCACTTCTCAATACGTACTTGCCTATCGTGCTTAGTGGCATGCAATCAGAAATATATTGGGGCAGCTTCTTAGTGATGGCTCTAACTGTCCAAAGTGCCACATTTTTCTGCTGTCTATGCATAAGAGATGACCATCCTACAGCTGAGTATAAGAAAGAGTGATGCGTCAAGTATGAGAGACCAGTAATAAACCTTAACGCTCTATGGTATAGTGTGTCCAGCTTTGAAAGTGCAGTGGTCGAGCCCTGACTGTAGAGAAAGTCTGATTAGTCTAGAAGGGACAGGAAGGTGGTTCAGACCAGCCTCATCTTGGCCTCCCTTGAGAGGAAATGGTTTATTCTATAGAAGAGACCAAGTTTCTGCCTAAGCCTTTTTATCAGCTCTTCTTTGTGGTCTATAAAGGACAGTCTATGGTCAATCCAGACCCCCAGATATTTGAACTTTGCTACAAATTCCACGGGTTAGCCAAGGAGTGTAACAATCAGAGGTGCCATTATGGGATCCACCACATGAACACGGGGAGAAAATAACATTGCCTTAGATTTTTTGGCATTTAAGAGCAGTTTCCGGTTTAGGAGCTGATGCTGGAGCTGGTTGAAATCATGCTGAAAGTCACTACAAGCAGCTTCAAGGGATGGTCTGCAGACATGGAGCACCATGTCATCAGCGAAAAGATGAATGTTAGCTGCTTTGATACTGACATTGATACTATTAATGTAGATCGCGAAGAGTAATGGTCCTAAAATGGAGCCCTGAGGTACGCCTCTCGCTAAGGGTTTTAATGGTGAAAATTCCCCTTTTGCCTTAACCTGCTGGAACCGACCAGCAAGATAATTAGAGAACCATCTCAAAGTTGATTGGTCTAGACCAACGTTCTGAAGGGATGTAAGAAGCAGGTCGTGGTCACCAGTATCAAAAGCCTTGCTTAGGTCTAAAAATACTGCGTAAACAAAATTCTTATCATCCAATTCACGCTGCCAGTGATTAGTCACTTTAGTGAGTGCCGAGATATTATTTTTATTTATTTAGTGTTTGTTGACTGGGTAAGTACACTAAACAAGCCCTGCCTATTTTCAGGCACGACCCGGGGGAAGGGGATACAGATGAATGGCAACTGACCTTGAACCAGATGAAGCTGTTGGTGGTATTTTTTAGTGAATGAGGGAAATTTGGCTAGGACACCAAGGAAATTCCCCTACTCACCTGCGGGGGATCTTCTGAAGTCCAAGATGGTGGATAACAATCCTGGAGTGCAGGAGGTTGCTATGGAGGTGGAAGACTCTGCTTCTACCTGTTCTACTTTCTTACCAGATTTGGCTTTGGAAAATTCTACTGTGGCTGTCTCTACTAAACATGTTTCACCTGTACCTAGCCCTGCTCGATTGGAGTGGGGAGATTCTTTTGCAAGCGATTTGGAACAGAACCCTACTGACCTTGTAGTTTCTCAACTGGCTTCTGTGATTTACGAGTTGCCTATTCCTTTGGATCCCCCTCCTGCTGCTTCAGGAGAGGAGTTGGAACTGCTCTGTTTAATTGAGACCGAGGAAAAGTCTTTTTGCTCCAAAAAAATCAGCCCTGCTGCAGAGGATTCGGCAGCTGAAGGTTGACAGTGTGTCTAGCCCTGTCAACTCATCTCAGCTGCAGCCTGAACCTGTTCCTGCTTCTACGCTGCCGTCTGCTGGGGAACCTGCTGTTTCAGTGAGTGTACTTGTTGATTCTTTACCTCAGATTCCTCCTGCTTTGTTGCCTGAAGTTTCTCTACCTGGACCTGCACCCTGGTCAGTTGACCGAGCGCTCCGTGACGCTGGTTGGGACAAAAACCCTACTATGGGTCAGTGGACCTCTGGTTCATCCCCCATTCATATGCCTGTCTCTCCTGTCCAGCATGCTCATATGGCGGTTCACACTGCAAATTCTCCAGTCCTTGTCTCAAAGCTGCCTGGTGCACATTCTGACCCTCTGGCTCTCCCTGATGGCTTGCAGTTGATGCAGAACCCTGCTCTTGCTTTTCCTGCTCTACCTTCCACTTTTCAGGCCATGCCTTCAGGTCCCAGCCTTGTGCAAGCTCCTCTGAACCCTTTGCCTGATAGGCAGAAGAAATAGTTTTCCTCCTTGTTTTGTTTGCCGGTTTTGCCGGCTAAGAGACACAGTGCTGTTCGTCTCTCCTACCTGGTGGGCATTCAAGAACCTCTGGACCATTTCTTTGTGGCTAGAACTTTACTAAAGGACTCAATGAAGTTTTTGTACATGAACTCTACGCCCTGATCCACATCTCTGGTGAAATTACCTTTGATATTAGTTTCCAGACTTCCAAAGGCTTGGACAGGTTCTGGTCTAAATACCATGCTTTGAAACGGTCTGCTTTGTGATCTCCCTTTCTTGCCATTCCATTGACCAAACCTGCTTATAAGACTGTTTCTATTTTATTTCATAATGAGGGGGTAGACCTAGGAGATGTACTTTATTGGCTAAAACTCCAATGTACTGTTCTTGGGGACCCTGAGGCTATTTTGGATTCTGAAAATATCTGGACTGGTGGTTGGAAAGTAAAAGCTTTACTTAAATCTGATGATTCTGGTGTTGTTCACCTCCCAAATTCTTTCTTTTTGGGTAGGGATAGGGGAGTTTTGTTTTACCCGGGTCAGCCTAAGGCCTGTTATAGGTGTGAGAATCCCTCACATTTAAGCAGTGTATGTGATACTGTCAAATGTAATATTTGTGGGGTTTTGGGTCATTTAAGCTCTTCCTGTCTCAATGAATGCCACTGTAGTCTTTGTGAAGAGTTTGGCCACACCTTCTAGAATTGCGCCTGGGTGGCTCATAATCAAGAACATCATGATGGTGGAGCCGATCAGCGCTTTCTGATTACTCAGGCTCAGAAGGCCAAATTCCGCAGTAGGCCCAGTTTTTCTCATGACCTTGTTGGACCTCCCCTGCCCATTGCACCACCTTCTGTCCAGGAGGCTGTGTTACCTATTAGTGACCCTGTGGTTTTGGCCCCCCTTCCATCTGTATTGCCTGTACTGGTTGTTCTGGATCCCAAGGATCAGACTCCAATCCCTGTTGTCTCAGAGGTTATGCCTCCCCCTCCAGAACTCATGCAGGTTGTTTGCCAACGTTCTGCCCATTCTAAAGTGCAGGCTGCGCCTCCTCTCTCTAAGACTGTCAGGACCATCCCAGTTACCATATCTAACCCTTATGATGTCCTGCAAGAAACTTCTGCTGACTCTAGTGAGGAATCTGATACCTCCTCTGTTCTTTCTTCCCAGCCTGAGGGCTCTACAGACACAGAGGTCCCTTCTGTGGGCAGGGGGGCACAAAAATGGAAAGCGAGGTCCAAATTGAAAGTGACCAGTGGGAAAGATAACAAAACACGAAGTTGATGAATTGTCTGCTCTGTCTTTCCTATGTCTTCCCACACCTTTGCAGTTTATTCTTTGACTGTTAACAGTATCAAGAGGCTGGATAAACATAACACTGTTTTTGCTTTCTTAACTGCTTTACAGGGTGGTGTTATCTTTCTGCAGGATGTTAGGTTCCATGCAGTGAATAAGCTGAAACAAGCCCAAAGGTACTGGCTTTTGGGTCCCTCCTACAGGTCGATGGGCCCAGATTGTTGCTCTGGTGTGGGGATTTTGATGCATTCTGTTGCTTTTGTGCTCTTGAAATTGTATGATGTGGTCCCTGGTCATGTTTTGATACTCAGTGTTTTACTTTTACAGGTTCCATATCATCTTATTTGTTTATATGCTCCCCAAACTAAAGTTACTCGTATTGATATCTTTCCCTGACTCAACCTTTTCTGCATACTTTCAAATATGTAATTTTGGCGGGTGACTTTAACTGTGGACTTAGTCTACTGGATAAAAGTTCTCATGCCTCCACTAGTTCAAGTTCAAGTTCAAGTTTATTGCAGGAAAACTCCATTGAGCAAGCTCATTCACAAGGAGGTCACTAGGAAGTTGTAGTGTGACTCCTGCTCCTTGAATTCTATTATTCGCACTGTTAACTTGCAGGATCCTGTTCTAGAATTTATGAAAAGCCGGCCCCCGACGTTCCATAAGGGTACTCTAACTACCAGGATTGATTATGTTTTTTTGTCCCCTTTTCTCATGGTTTCCAAGGCCCAGACTGATCCAGTTGAATTCTCGGATCACTGTTTGATTTCACTCCCTTTTGATGGTAACCCCTCCCTTTCTAAAGGTCCGGGTATTTGGAAACTTATTGTCTCCTTGCTTGCAGATGAGGTTTTCCTTGACTCCTTGAGTCAACTTTTAGCGGCCAGGAAGTCTGTTCTACTCTGCTATGAGAATCCTGTTCAGTGGTGGGAGGATTCCAAACGTGATCTTTCCAGGCTTCTTTAGTGGCATGGTAAAGCTCACAGCACACCTGCATATTTATCCTGCTTACAGGATCGTCAGCACCTACAGTCTCTGTTGTCCTTTGCTCATACCACCGGACAAGATTTAAGTGTCCAAATTTGATCTGTTCAGCAGATTATGTTGTGCTACTCTAAACAGAAGGCAACACACCTGTTTTGGCAGCATAAGTTTGGTACCCGGGGTACGGCCCATGTTACCTGTCCTTTTACTCATAATAAATCACAGGTCGATAAGAAGGGTATCACTGGGCTCCTGGATGATTCAGGCATTCTGTGTACCTCCCCACATGATATTATGTGACTTGTGTCTGATTTTTCTCTTAAATTGTTTTCAGACATCCCTTCTGATGTTGGGAAGATTAGAGCTTATTTGCATGACATTCCAGCTCCTGAGATTGCTCCCCAGGTTCTTGCTAGTCTATGCCACCCTATTACTGTGGGTGAGGTGCTAGAGATTATTCGACATTTAAATACACATGTCACCCCTGCTCCAGATGGTCTTCCAAATGAGCTTTATCGGCTTATGGGTGAGACCCCAGGTTCTGAATTGTCCATGGTGTTTAATGCTCTGTTAATTGAGTGGGGATGTTCCTCTGAACTTTAACAAAGGAGCTTTGATTTTTCTGTATAAGAAAGGGGACAAACCTGACCTCAGTAATTGGAGACCTATCTGTATGCTTAATGCTGATTGTAAAATTTTGTCAAAAATTTTGACCAACAGATTATTGCTTATGGCTGATCTTGTTATATCCTCTGAGCAAGCTTGTGCAATTCCTCAGCAAAAAATTCAAGATCACCTCATTCCTGTGCGAGAAATTTTCACTTCTGGGTATTCTGGTCGGTGTTCTGGGCTTGTGGTTTCCTTAGATCAGAAGTCTGCCTTTGACTCTATTTGTCATGATTTTTTATGGGAAACTCTGTTACATTATCACATTCCTCCCATATTTGTCTCTTGGATATGGTCTCTTTATAGGACCGCCACAGTTGTGCCACTGGTCAATGGTTGGCTGGGCCCCTTAGTCCCTCTTAAATGAGGTGTGAGACAAGGGTGCCACTTGAGCCCCCTTTTATATGTTTTTTTTTTATAGATCCCTTGTTACATAAATTGAATACCTCCCCGACTATTCTTATGATTTCCAGTCCCACAATTTCAGACATGCCTTCCTCATTGGTTTATGCCGATGATTTGTGTTTATTGACTTTCACTGCTTCCTCAATTCAGGAAGCCCTTTTTGAGTGCTCCTCTTTTGGCTGTCTTGCAGGGGCAGCCTTGAATTTGGATAAATGCCATACTTTGGCGGTGGGTCCTCTCCCACAGCGTATTGCCTCTTTTAGCCCGGTTCATCTCTCTCCCTGTTTTATTACCATTCTGGGTATTAAATTTGGCCCCCCTGATGTTTATGGTTTGAATCGGGAAGAAAAACTTGCAGTTGGAAGGTCTAAAGTTTCCCAGTGGAATCAAGGCAAACTTGGGAAAAAGAAACTGGTGTTTCTGATTAAGACTTTTTTAATTCCGATTTTTTTATATTTAAGTTATATATTCCCTATTTCAAAATCACTTGAAACCCCTATTTTCAGTTTGTTTTTTCAAGCGGTTTGGGGCAGTCGCTTTAACCCCATTAAATGTGAGGTTTTGTACCTACCCGTTTTGGAGGTGGGGCTGGATATGGTAAACCTGATCCTTTTTTTTTATGAGTGTGTTTTTGATGTCAAATTTTAGACCTCTTTTAGTTAATCGGCAGAGAGGCTGGGAAGGCTGGCTTTATGAACATTGCGGCTCTTGGTTTTCTTCCTGGGAAAGACATTCCATTACAGTTTTGAGGGGAACGGTACCCCTTCAGTATTTGAAGGATACTTTTCTCCGTTTAAAACAATGGAGAGTTACTCCCCATCAGCTTTTGATGGCCTCTTCTCATAAGGTTTTGTATATGAATTTGATGGCTTCTGTTTGCCCTACTTTGGATCCCTTTCCTAAATGTTATGCTTTGTACAGAGCTTCCCTGACTATGTTGTTGAGAAATCCTAGGGTCCCTGTGCATATGTGGGACTTCCATTGGCTCTCATGCCATGAGAAAATTAATGTCAAAAGCAACCATAAACATAAACAGCTGTGTGATAGGTTCTGTAGTAGGCCCCAATGTATTACTTCTCTGGTAATGATTCATCATCTGTTCTTTCGCTGCTCTTTCATTAAATATTTTTGGGGATTCCTTGCTGACCTCTGGGGGGAGCCATTGTTTTCTACTGTTTCATATGCTAACCTGTTGTATGGTCATATTTTCTCTGCCTGGAGCAAATGGAATATTGCTACTTTGGGTGTATTATTGTCTGTTATTAAGTGGAATATTTGGATGACCCGCTATTTGTTTACTTTACAACAACAACATTGTACCTATGCTGAACTATGTCACAAAACTGTGGCTGACACTCATGCTGTTTATTTATCTGACAAGCCATGTCTTCCTGCTCTGGACATTCTTGAATTATGGAAGCAATGGCCCTGGATTACTGATATGGCTGTGGCTGTCACTTGAACTTTCTGAGATTATTTTTTTTCCTCTCTTTTTGGACACGTTCTATCTCTTTTTGGATTGTCAGTTTTCCTTCTTCTTCTTTCTTTTTGTATCTCTGCCTGGTTGTATTTTCTTTGTTTTGCATTGTAATTTTGGACATGTACTGATTCTTTTCTAATAAAACTTCCCCTACTCTTTTCGATAAGTGCCATGGGCTCTTTAACATCCACCTGAACTACCACCAATCCAGGCAGATGGGACCTCGGTTTAACGTCTCATCCAAAAGATGGCACCTCAGAAGTGCAGCACCCCTCTCATGCTGCACTACAGTGCCAGCACTGGGATATTAACCCAAATGCCAGATGTGGGAACTGAACCCGCAGCCCTCTGATCTCCCAGCCTCAGAGGAGAGTGTGCTGCCTACTGAGCCACTGACACTGATGATACTATGTCGTGATCTAAAGCCTGATTGTAGGGGGTTAAGCAGGTTCTCAGCTTCTAGGTAGTTTCTGAGCTGATTGCTTACAATTTTTTCCAACAGTTTGGATAGAATAGGTAGTAGAGAGAGAGTGGCCTATAATTATTAGGGTCAGTAGGGTCTCCAGATTTGAACAGGAGAATCACATGGGTGGTTTTTCATAAAGGAGGGAGGACACTTTGTGAGAGAGATAGGTTAAAAAGATGTGTAAGTGGCACAGCCAAGACTTAGTAACCAATTTTTAGGTAGAAAGGATCCAGGAAGTCTGCTCCAGTGCTCTTCCTTGTGTCCAGCTGTAAAGGAAAGTCTTTGACCTCCTTCAGGGATAGTGGCTGCAGGGAGAATGTAGAGTCAGGGACAGGTACTCCTTGATCATGGACGCCAACTTGAGAGCAGCGATTACTGGCTGGAGAGGTATCGAAGGCTAGACCAGCAGTGGCAATGTGGTTGTTGAGGTGCTCAAGGATGGCAGACCTGTCTGTGACCAGGGTGCCACCCAACTGTAATTTTTGCAGGTAGGGAATTACATGGGGAATGGCCTTTTATGTCTTTTATGGTTCTCCAAAATTTGGAGGGACACTGCTAGGATGATTCAAGCTCCATGCGGTAAAAATTAGCCTTTGCTTCTCTGACCATCTTGGTGCAAAGGTTTCTAGCCATTCTAAACATACTCCAATCGGCTGGAAGCTTCGATCTCTGGGCAGTTTTCTATAGCACATCCCTATTTTGAAGTGCAGACTTTAGCTCAGCTGTTAACCATTGGCACGATTTAGTCCTGGCATGGACTTTGACCAATGGAGCGTGCTTATCCAGGGCCCCTAGTACAATTTCATGGAAGATGTCATATGCCATATTTACTGAGTTTGATAGGTAGAAGTCCTGCCAACGCAAGGAGTTTCTTATCTCTGTGATAAAATCACGGGGATCAAAGTTGAGTTGGAGTCTCTTGGTGGTGAATTTAGAAGAGGATATCGATTTAGGGTTAGCTCTTACACATGCAATAAAGCAGTGCTCGCTAATATCCAAGAAGAATACACCAACATGGGAGAATTGGTGAGGTTTACTTACAACAATGAGATCTAGTAGTGAGCTATTGGTTGGGTTCTTTTTATTAGGGCGAGTAGCTTTATTAACTAGCTGAGACAGCCCAAGGGCATCACAGATATCTTTAAGGGGCGTGGAGGCACTGGAGAACCAGTCTAAATTGAAGTCTTCTAAGATTATGACCTCAGATGACACGGCTCCCAGTGTGCTTTCAAGATGTTTCAAAAGTTGTAAACCAGCAGACGGAGGCCTGTAACATCAAACTACGTAGAGCGAGACCATAGGGGAAATCTCAACTTTAACAGATAGACTTTCAAATTCATTTTGAATGGAGGTTGAGTCAATAACAGACACAGGGTATTTATCCTTAATGTATATGGCTACTCCACCACCCCTGGATTGTCTGTCAGTCCTAAACAATGAGTATGAGGGGATGTTCACTTCATGGTCCACAGTACCAGGTCTAAGCCAGGACTCGGTGACCACCAGTATATCAGGTGTGGTATGACAGACCCATGCCTGGATGGAGGTGATTTTCTTTAATAGGCTACATGCATTGACATGCATAAAGCTCAAACCTTTGAGACTAAGCAGATCAGCTGGAGAAGAAATAGTTGCTGGTGGACCAGGGATAAGTTCAATATTACCAGAGCACAGTAGTAAAAGGAACAGTAGCATCCTGATGGCCCCTAAGAGGACTCTAAGTGCTGTAGAGCGTTCCCATTTTTGGTGATAGTTAATAGTAGCTGAAGGTATCCTAAGATTATTGCCAAAATGGCCAAACACCACACAGATTAAAACCATAGCTATGAAATGCATGGGAGAAAGAGGAGCGTATGTAGGTGCTACACTCTCACTATCTAATACTTCCATGGTACTGACTTAGTATAGTCCTTTTTATTTTCATCAACTTTCTTATCAGTTTAATTAAGTTTTGTTTTACTTGCCTTAATCTCCATCTAGAGAAGGTCAATCATCTGTGTTAACACCAATCCTCAAAAGAATTTAACCAACCATGTTGACTGTGTAACAAGGACAGGGTTCAGCTTTGTGGTCAGGCAATCTGGGTGTTTCCACCAGTAGTAACATTTCCAACATTGACATAAGTTTCAACAGTTATGAACATACGAACGTACAAAATTGCCAGCAGATACAGGCCATTCAGTCTATCTAGTCTGCTTGAGTGTTCAGCACTTCAGTCCATTCGACTGCAGCTGCCCCCCTCCCTCATATGCCCTTCCCCATCTCCCACACCTCCCAATTTGTACCCTCCCCTTGAATCTGTCCCACCCCCACTTGAAGCCCCCAACACTCTGCAATGATACAACTTCCTCTAGCAGAGCGTTCCACCCTGCCACCACCCTTTCTGTTAAATAGTGCCTCCTCAGTTCCCTCTTGAACCTGCTGCCTTCCAGCTTCACAGAGTGTCCCCTGGTTTCCCTTCCACCTTTCAGATTGAACATACACCTGGTGTCTACTTTGTCCAAACCCTTCAGGTACTTGAAGGTCTCAATCATATCCCCTCTCTTCCTTCCTTCCTCCAGGGTATACATGTTGAGCTCTCTCAGTCTCTCCTCATATGGTCTGTGCCCCAACCCCAGGATCATTTTTGTTGTCCTGCGCTGTACCCCCTCCAGTACTTTGATGTCCCTTTTGAAGTAGGAGCACCATAATTGTATGCAGTACTCTAGGTGCAGTCTCACCAGGGACCTGTACAGGGGCAAAATGACCTTCCCAATCCTAGAAGTAATCCCCCTTGCTATGCACCCTAGCATCCTGTTTGCCTTCGCTGCTGACTTCCTGCACTGAGCAGAATGGTTCATCTCCCCGGTTACCAGCACTCCCAGATCCTTCTCCTCCTCCTTGGATTTTATTAACGGGACACCCTCCAGCCAGTAATTGTATCCAGAGTTCTTGCCTCCTAAATGCATCACTTTGCAGTTCTTGGCATTGAAACCAAGCTACCAAGTGGGAGACCATTCCTCCAGTTTTACCAAATCCTCCTGAAGTACTTTTGCTCCCCCTTCCCCATCTACCTCGGCAGAAATCTTTGTGTCATCTGTGAAGAGACTGATCTTGCTCTTAATCCCCACTGCAATGTCGGCTATGAAAATGTTAAACAGAACCAGTCCCAGCACTGAGCCCTGTGTTACACCACTTGTTACTGCCCTGGGTTCAGATGCATTCCCCCCCCCCACTACTATCTTCTGCCATCTATCCTGCAGCCAGTTCTCAACCCATCTGACCAGTTTCCTCCCTGCTTCCAGATTCTTCAACTTGCAGGTCAGCCTACCATGTGGCACTGAGTCAAAGGCCTTGCTGAAATCCAGGTAGAAGACATCCACCACATGTTCCCTGTCCAGTGCCCTCGTAACCCAGTTGTAAATATCAACCAAGTTCATCTGGCAGGATCTGCCCAAGACAAACCCTTGCTGCCTGCTGTCCTGGAGATTGTTATCCGCAATAAATTGTACCAGTCTTTCATTGAGGATTGTCTCCATCAGTTTTCCCACAATTGCAGTAAGGCTTATCAGTCTGTAATTCCCCGGTTCATCCTTGGGCCCACTCTTATGGAGCGGTACCACATGTGCTTCCCTCCAGTCCCTGGGCATGCACCCTGAGTTCAGAGAGGTATTGAATAGGTCCACAAATGGCCCTGCCAGGACCTCTGCCAACTCTCTCAGCACCCTTGGGTGGACTCCATCTGGGCCAGGTGTCTTGTTCACCTTCAGGGACTTTAGGCCTTCCTTAACCCTTTCCACCATGATTTCCCCATCCTTGTTTGCTTCTCCCCCACCCTCTCCCAGCTCACCCTACTTCTCAGGTATGGGCCCACCCCTCTCCTTGGTGAAGACTGAACAGAAGTATTCATTAAATATTTCTGCCTGCTCAGCCCCCTTTTCTACCCACCTACTTCCCCTCCTGATCCTAACAATTTGATCCTTGCTCTTCCTCTTCCTTCTGATATATCTGAGGAAATCCTTTTCTCCTTCTTTGATCCCCTGCATTAAATCTTGTTCCCTAGCTGCCTTTGCTGCCCCTTACCACTCTGCTCAATTCTCTGGATTTCTTCACATATTCTTCTTTGTCTTCTGCCCTGCTGGATCTCTTGTAGATCCTAAATGCATTTCTCTTCCCCCTCACCTTCTCCACAACCTCTCTACTCATTCAACTTGGTTTCTTGGTCCTGGCTTTCTTGCTCTGGCTCTTGACACAAGTTTTAGTCCCTTTTCAAGTAGGGGAGAGACATTATTAGTTCCCTTTTTAAAGGTTTAGTTGGCATAGACTACATAGTTGCATGTTGCATCTTTCTGACATTAGAGTAAGCTGCTACCAGTACCTTAGGTAGAATGCCTGCCTGTGTGACTGCTACTCCCAAGGGTACTCCACCACAGCTGTAGTCACTCTCTGAGCTCTGTAAAGCAGACTGAAAGTCCTTTTCAAGTAAGCCAGTTCTTGGGGAATGTCATTGCAGAAAGCTACATTAATGCACAAGTTCAGGTTTATTAAAGCAACAAAAGTAAGGAAATGTGATACTGGGGGTTTTGAACCATATCTCTACTCATTGTGATCCACCAGCCCCATGAACCCCACCAATCTGAATGCCTTTAAACAGTCAAAAGCTTTTGTTCTCCTGAAGGATGAGGGATTCCCTGAACGGTGTTCTGACTGTACTGGGCACTAAGCACGGACAATGCTAGCAACAGTAAGGACACCAGAGACTACTTCTAGGTCAGGAGCCTTTTTAAAAGTAATAAGTCTGAGGCCAGTGTTCACAGCTTCTACAGTCTGTTGCCATCTTGGTGCACCCTGACCCCACCTTAACAGCAACAATGTTCAGGTATTGCACATTCAGTCAATCAGGCTGCAGATGCTGAAGGGGGCCAACAGTGAGCTTATAGGACACTTGAGGACTGGTTTGAATTCTAGCACAAGTTTGGAGCTAATCAGGTATTGTGGAACAGATCACAGCCCAGTGTGATTGACAGCTCCATGGACAAAATGGAGAGCTGAATTCCCTGCCAGTGAACTGCTGGGACTGTTTCGGCACCAAGTCAGGCCATGCCTAGCACTAGCATGAAGAACAGCTCCTCAGAATTTCTGCCTGGAGCTACCATGTTTAGGATCTGCCTGGGTTTGTACAACCAGGGATAGGACACCAATAACTGGCTTGTGTGACCAACTGAGAAAATGAGATGCAGAGAGACAAGACTTGTCTGTCTACAAGGCTGAGCATGACTTGATCAAAATTTCTGAGACAGACTGCACATCTGCCAGATGAGAGAAAAGAGAAGCTGATCCCCTGCTTGAAGCAAGAAGTAATCTAGTGCTGAACACTACCAGAATTTGAAGCTGAGAGCTGCAGTGCTAAGAGAGCCTTTCATTGTACTGCAGCCTGAACTGCAAATGAGTTCCCCTGATCAGCTGCACTTGTAGGTGTTGGTTATCGACAGCCTTGTTGGGTCACCCCTTGCCACAGAAACTAGCCTCCCTATTCAGCACCAGCTCATCCAATGAATGTTAGGTGATGATATGACCTAGTTGTAAAAGCTGATTGGTCACTTTGGTGAACCAATCAGTTGTTACTAGTAGGGCACATCATCACCAATTCATAAATGAGTGAACTACAAAGAACTGGCAATGAACAGAGAGGTTGGTCATTGTGGTGGGGGCAGGTTTGGTGATTTAGAGGTCATGTCATACTTTCAAGCATATTGTTTGAAGTGAGGGTGGAGGAGGGTAGTGGGGTACCAGAGGATGTTGGGGTGTGGGTGCTCATATTAGTTGACTGGGTCAGGTGGGTGGCGACAGAGATGAAATAATGATGTGCTGTGTCAGAATGTAACTGGGGTTGGGAAGGGGTAAATAACAATACAACTTCTCTGGGACATTGGGAAAGGGAGGAGGGAGGTGGGTTCCTCTGATGGTGGTAGGGGGGTAAATTTTAATACTCTCCATTGTGGTGGAGGAGAGTGGAGAACTGCCCTATATGGGTGGAGGTGGTTCAGCCCCTGCTATTGCACTGCATATTACCTTGCTTCTCAACCTTTATTTTTCCTCTGCTACTGTACCTGTTGTCTGGTACCAGGCTACTATCTTTCCTATGCCTAAACGGGGTGATCCTTCTTCTGGTATCTGCCTTCTTCTTACTTTAGCTAAGTTGCAGAAACACCTTTCCTGACTCCCTCCTTCTTCACCCCCTTTCTGTCTGGTTTTAGGAAATCCCACTCCACATTCACTTACTTCTATGGCTCACTGACTCCATCCTCATTGGTATGGATCAGGGCCTAATCATGCCTGCCATCTTTGTTGATATTGGATTTATGCCAACTGCAACTTTTGCCACAGTGGCACATTCCTTCCTTCTGAATAAGTGTAAAGCAGCGGGTCTTTCTGACTCTGCAGCCAGTTGGTTTTGCTTTTACCATGAAGGTATGTCTCAAGCTGTCCAGATGGCTAGCTCCATTTCTCCCCCTCTCCCTATCAGCTCAGGTGTCCCTCAAGGATCTCTCCTGGGTCCTATTTTCTTTTTCATTTTCTTAAATGACCTCCCCCTGTCTGTTCCTCCGTGTCTATTCATATGTATGCTGATAATATGGTTATTTTTGCTTCTGGCTCCTCCTCCTCCTCCTAATCTCTTACCTCACAAGCTTCAGCTGGATTTTGACAATATTCAGCACTGGTTCCAATCTAACCAATTATCCCTCAATGCAAAACACAGTCTCCATGGCATTTGGCACCCATCAGAGACTTTCCAGACTCACAACTCTCCCTTCATTCCACACCCTTGAGGGCGCTATTATTGAGGATGTATCCTCTTTTAAGTACCTCGGGATCAGGTTTGACCATCATCTTGATTTCTTAGTTCATACTGATGCCATTCACCAGATGCTCCACCCCAATCTTGGTGTTCTGTACAGGAACCAAGCAAATATCCCACTTCTTGTCTGCTGTGAAATTGTTTTAAAGATGATCCTCCCTATTTTTAATTATGGTGACAGTCTATAGAGGAGCTCCCAGATCCTCCCTAGCCAGACTGGCCTCCCTTTTCTATTTGTCATTTTGCTTTGGATTTTTCCTCTTGCACCCATCACTGCTCACTCTACCCTGCCCTTTCACTACACTCTCTTGATGCCAGGCACCTTTCCCATTGTTTCTCCTTTATATCTAAATTCTAGTTTGGTTACCTTACCCCCTACCTTACCTCCCTCTTATCTTCTCCATCAGTTTCCTCATATCCTCTACACAATAATGCTTCCCATTCCCTCACTATTCCTTCTAAAACATCTTCTGTTAGTCAGTCTACTTTTTCATACTGCTTTTCAAAACTTTGGTCCTCCCTTCCCTTGGCTATTCATTTTGCCTCTTTGGCTTTGTCTTTAAAATCTCTCCATCTTGACTTTTATCTCTTACTTGCAACTGTCCGTGACTCTATCCCCCCCCCCCCAATCACTTGCATGTTCTGTTCAGGCAATTTGTTTTCTTCCTAACCATTACATATGCTTTATTATATTACATTACATGTACATATTACATGTTCAATATTACCTTTCATGTAAATATGTTATTCTGAATTGTCTTCAATTTATGATTATACTCCTTATATATTGCACTGCTATATATGATTAGTCACATTCCCTACCCCAAGGACACACCTGGAAACAAACTGTTAGCAGATCAGTATGTCTTTCCTGGTGACATTTTTGAGATACATTTTGAGATAAATAAATAGATATTTTAAAGGCTCAAGATCTTTTCCATGGCTTGGGAGAGGCTCACTATGACAAAGTTTGAGAACTAATGCCTTAATATTTTCTTCCAGAAAAGCTTTATGAATTATACTAGACACATTTCCTGATGGCACTGATAGGGACTTTACCAAAGGAACTATGGCAAGTGGGAACACAAATTTAATCAACAATAACATGATGAGACATATGAATTATGCAGGATATTAATTTGAATATGAGCTTAATTATTATTCATAATAGTAGGTTTGATGATTAAAATATTGTAGGAAGTCAGTTTTATGCATATATATATATATATATATATATATATATATATATATATATATATATAATGTATATCACATACTGTATCCTCTGATGTATATATTTACATCAGAGGATACAGTATGTGATAAATCACTCAAACCAGACAAAATGAGCTCAGATGACACCTCAGCTTGGATCTGGTCACTTGGCAGCACCCTACTAGCAACATAGAACTACATATTTCTCAATACAAACACACAGGAAGGATAACCCCCAAATCAGAAAGAAGACCTCTGGCATTGCTGGTTTCAACTTAGAATTCCTTCACACAACAGAGATATGTGCCAAGCCCTTCCAACAAATGTCCTTCTCCAGTCGAACACAGTGTCACATAAAAAGACCCACATTGGTACAATAACTAATGTCAAACCTGGCACAATTACTAATGACAAATGATTTCAACTACACAAAGAAACAAGGAGTGGAGACTTCACAAGATATTCAGGGCCTGTTCCTCATATGGGGCAGGGATATGCTTGAATTGAGCATGTCCTGGCCATGGCTGTCCCTATCCCTTGATGCCCATCTGCATTGGATGGTATCCACAACCCCTGCCACCCATGCTCTGCTGGTTTAGTGCTGTGTGTAGGGGAGGCGGTAGCCTGTGATAATGCTGGCCACGATTGCGCACTTTTGAAAAGGGTGACTCAATCATGGCACCTGTGCACAGGGCTACCTGGCAGGAGGGGTGACTGGATGGAGGGTAGGCAAATATAGCGATGGGATGTTGCTATGTATACACGCACATGGGGGGTGAGGGACCATGCTGGAGTGATGGGTAAAAAGGAAGGGAGGGTTTGTGGGGTGTAGTGCAGTGGAGGGCTGCTGAGCTGGCCATGTGTGTCCATAGCTTGTATGGTTTTCAAGATATTTACATTTGTTGGGCATGTCTACTAGAGTGCTCACTCAAAAAAAAAAAACATTTGCTGTTTGCAAGTACATCTGCACGTAAGTCAAACAAACCTAAATATAAGTCAAACAAACCTAAATATCTTGGAAACTTTACAAGCTACACAAAAATGACCAGAAGCAAAGTTGTTCAGGACAAAAAGACCTTTACAATGAGGGTAGTCACCAAGACTAAAATATAACCATCTAATTAACCACATTTCCGTATTTGTTTTTTTTACCAAATTTCCTACTTCAGATGGCAAATATTTTAACAGCTGTGAAGAGTTCAGCTTAGTGACTACCCTCATTGTAAAATTATTTTTGTCCTGAATAACTTTGCTGCTTGTTGTTTTTGTGTAGCTTATATAGTTTTCAAGATATTTAGTTGTGTTTTGCATGTGTGCAGATGCCCTTTTTTCTCTCTGAGTTAACACTCTAGGAGACATGCCACACAAATGTAAATATCTTGAAAACCATTCAATTCACACGTACACAACCATTGTCATAATTGTTCACAACAAAAAGACCTTTACAATGAGGGTGGTCACCAAACTGAACTCTGTATAGTTTTTAAAATATAGCCATCTCTACTGTTGTGAACTAATTGTAAAGCAATACTTACTGCTGAATCTATGGTCCCGGCTACATCACTGTGGATCCATGACATGGCATCGACAACTTTTTTCGATGCAACACTACAGTAATGGATTTATGTTGACCGTAAGTTGCAGCTGGCATAAATCCATCATGAAACTGTCTGTTTTGGGGGGGCTTCACCTCCCAAACCTCCCATGTGGGGAACTCTGCTCCCCACACCCCCTGTAAATAACGATTATCAACTCCAGGTCAGAGTTGATTCAAGGAGGGTGCAAACCCAAGAGAAAGCAGTGCTGTGGTCCTGCAGGTACATTACAGCAGCAATGTACTTCGCTGTAATGTACTTCACTATAAAAATGTTGCTGCGGTGTCAGCATATGCATCACTGTCACATGAGACAGGATGCATTGTAGGAACAGAGAAAGCAATACACTTAGCTGAGATGGCGATCCCCAGGGGTCATAAAACTGCCATAAAGCTAGCAGACAAACTTAGGAAAAACTCCTAATAGCAGACAGAGGTAAGGACACACTAGGACTTCACACACAAATCAAAACACTCTGCACATCATATGTTTTTCAAAATTCTGGGTGTACTACTCCTTTAATCTTCTGTGACACCACAGTCCTTATACACAGAAAAAGATATTACATAACAAGCAGAGGATTGTGATGTTAGGTGTAGTTAAGCAGCCAGAGGAGATAAAATCTAGGGAACATTGACCCTGCATTTACTTTAGGTTAAAGTGCATCATTAAACAAAAGGCACACTAAATGTTAGAGCTGTACAGAACTTGGAATTTTGGAGAAATGCCATTTCCTCCTCCAAAATGCTTACTGGAATTTTTAATCCATTCTGAGGAATTTTAAAAGTCTTTTTACATAAACTGTGAAGGAGTTTTCTGTAGTTTATGTAAATCCCACAGTTTGTGGAAGTCTAGTCTGTGATTTACTTAAAATGTGGAACACTAATCCATGGTTTATGCACACCACAAATTACGAATCCACATTTTGAATAAGATAGCACAATCTGCTTCGGGAATTTCAGAATTCCACTTCCCATGAAATTCCATGGAATTAGGTTGAATTTCTGAAATTTCAGAGTTTAGTCAGCAGCGGAACTGGAACATGCTGCATGGCTACTAAATATAGAAAATATGCATTATAATTTAAAATATGTCTAAAACTCATGTTTCTCTATGATTCACCTGTGATACAGCGGCTCTTTTTCTATTTGCCATTTGTCTACACCTGAAATCTCAGTGCTGTATTTGTGACATTACCATCTGTTTTTCTGGAAAGGATTATGGTGGTGTATACAGAGCATTGCTTTGCCAGGTGTTGACAAGCAAGCAGAGCAGATGGTGCAAGGGTTAGAGATCCAGGGCAGGATTTTCAAAACTCTGAGAATGCCACAAGTCCCTGGTATGCTGAACATATGGTGCACAGGGCTTGTGGCATTTTCCTGGCCAGTGAACGGGATGTTCTATCCTGTGGGCAAATTGCTGCAAATTAGAACAGCTTTTTGTGGTCTAGCTTGTGGCAACTCTGAGGGCCTTTTTTATGGAGTTAGCACCAAATATGTGGCACAAGCTTCTGTAACTCATAGAAACTGTTGCAACTGTGCCTGAGATTGTAAAACCCACCGCAGTTGCAGTAAAGGGGTTTGGAGCACTGCCAAAACCTAAGTGTCATGTCAACAAGCAAGATGCAAGCCCTGTGCCACGTTTTGAAAATCCAGCCCCCTGCATCCATAGTAATGTGTAATTAACAAGCATTTGTCAAGGCAGAATGTTTGCTTTCTGGCATTGGCAGTGGTAGTGTAGAAGTTACAGAGCTGTGTAATAGGAATGGCAGTGAAGTATTGAACTGAAGCCAACCCCACCACCACCCTGCAGAGAGTGACAGGCATTGGGGTGTGCCTTGGGTCGCCAGGCATAACGCCATGCCATTTACCACACCCACCCTGCAGACACTGACAAGTGTCACGGTGTCCCTTGGGGTCTTTGGTCTTATGTGCACCCCATTCCATTAGGAAATACAGTGAGATGGGTGCGATATAGGAGAATGGGGTGAACTTTGGGGCAGAGGTCCAAGGCATACCTCAATGCCTCTCACTGGCTGCATGGTGTGGAATGAGTATAGGCATTGCAGGCAAGAATCCCTAATCCACACCCCTGATGCCTGTCATTCTCTATAGGGTTGGGCGTTATAGTTGGAAACCCTAATACCTCAGGCATTCGTTGGTATTTTCACTCCAAATGTTCAACATGGTTTTTTTGTGACCCCACCTCATGAACAGGCGGAATATCAGTTTGTTAGTCGAAAGCTGCTTATGCACAGCAACTACGGCATTTAGCACCACAGGTGCAAAAACATTCCGAACAGGATGTAAAAAATGACAGCTGTACTGTTCATGGGAGGTGTAAAAATAGCAATGTTGCAAATCTGCAGTAAAAATATTTAAAAAAATGGTGAAGTCACAAGCATACATAGAAACTGTGCAACGCACACCCGTAATATAATTAGGTTGGGGATATTTTTACAGCAGATTGTCAACTCAGGCATTTTGGTGCCTCTGATCATGAACAGTGTCACTGTGATTTTCTTTATCTGTCCCGAACAATGATTTCCCACAGCGACCACGCATCTCTGTGCTGAAAGTGTGAAAGCACACTTTGGCCATGTTGTGAAAAATGACAGCTGTACTGTAAATAAGGAAGTGTGGAAAAAAGCCACTGGTGAAAATCTGGACTTAAAATATTACAAAGTCATGAACTTACGAGGGTGCGTGGAAATCATGCTAATGCTCACTCGTAACACAGCATTTATGGACTTTGTCACCAAATTTTCAACATAGCCATTTTAAGACCTCTGCTCATGAACAATGTAACTGAGATTTTCTTAATCTGTCCCAAACATTGCTTTTCGCACACCAACAGCACCATTATGCGCTATATGTGCAAAAACACATTTTGGGCTGCATATGAAAATGGCAGCTGCACTGTTCATAAGGAAAGTGTAATAAATGACAATGTTGAAAATCTGGAGTGAAAATATTAAATTGGCAGCTTATGAGCATGCATAGAACTGCGCAAGCATCGCCAGAAACAGTCATTTTAGAATTTTTTCACTAAATTTTCAACATAGCCATTTTAAGACCTCTGCTCATGAACAGTGTCACTGTGATTTTCTTAATTTGTCCCATACATTTATTTCGCACACCGACTGCGCCACTGTGCGCTACATGGGCGAAACACATTTTGGGTGAGATGTGAAAAATGACAGCTATACTACTCATAAGAAGGAGTGTTAAAATGGCAATGTTGAAAATCTGGAGTGAAAATATTGAAAATTCACGAACTTATGAGCGTGTGTAGGAACTGCGCAACGCATGCTCGTAAAACAGTCATTGTTAGGAATTTTTTCACCAAATTTTCAACATAGCCATTCTAAGACCTCTGCTCATGAACAGTGTCACTGTGATTTTCTTAATTTGTCCCGTACATTGATTTCGCACACCAGCTGCGCCATATGCGCTACATGGGCAGAAAACATTTTGGGTGAGATGTGAAAAATGACAGCTATACTACTCATAAGAAGGTGTGGTAAAATGGCAATGTTGAAAATCTGGAGTGAAAATATTGAAAATTCACGAACTTATGAGCATGTGTAGGAACTCGACGCGCACGCGTCAGAAAACAGTCGTTTTGGAATTTTTCACCAAATTTTCAACATAGCCATTTTAAGACCTCTGCTCAAGAACAGTGTCACTGTGGTTTTCTTCATTTGTCCTACATTGGTTTCTCACACACCACTGCGCCATTGTGCGCCACATGGGCGGAAACACATTTTGGGTGAGATGTGAAAAATGACAGCTATACTACTCATAAGAAGGTGTGGTAAAATGGCAATATTGAAAATCTGGAGTGAAAATATTGAAAATTCATGAACTTACGAGCGTGTGTAGGAACTGCACAACGCACGCTCGTAAAACAGTCATTTTTTGGAATTTTTTCACCAAATTTTCAAAATAGGCTTCTTGAGAGCCCACCTTATGAACACTGGCAGTGTCATTTCCTTAATTGGTCCCAAAAGGTGATTTCATGCAGTGACTGCAAAATCACCCTTCGGGCCCGAAGAACGCCATGACAGTGACAGCATTCATGAGAAGGGGTCCCAAAACCCCAAGTTGAAAATTTGGTGCAAAAATTCCAAAAAATGCCTGAGATATGCAACAAAGTTGAAAAATCTTATTTATTACATTATACAGCTTACCGGCATTTCCTCAGTTCACGGTCGGCTTTGAAGAGTGCAGACGTGTTCCCGGTCCACTGAAGATCGTCGCGCCAAGCTCTGGAGGTAAGTATGGGGTGAGGGGGGTGTGGGGAGGCAGGGTGCGCAGTGGGTGGTGCGGGTTGTGGGGAGGGCAGGAAGACTGCGTTGGACCATTTTTCTTTACAGGTATTTTAAAAAAAAAAAGACGACGTGGGACGTTTGCCCGCTGGGGTGGGCTCCCAGCATGGCAGAAGGATGGCTGGGGCATGGAGCCGACGGAGGTTGGGCACCCGTCGGCCATGGCATTGTTGCCACGCTGGGGTGGGCTCCCAGCGTGGCACCCTGTACTGGGGGAGACAGTGAAGCTGATGGGGATTGGGCACCCCCATCGGCTATACCGTTGATTGCCATGCTGGGGTGGGCACCCAGCATGGCATTTGAAAACTTTGGGGGCGCTGCACAGCGGGGGATTGGGCACCCTTGTCGGCTATAGAGTGTGTGTATGGGGAGCACAGTATGCGGCATGCGTTTCTGTGTGTGTGTGTGTGTGTGGGGAGCTGCGCATGAGCAGGTGATATCTTATCGCTGCTCACTGAAGCGTAGCTCCCCCTTTCAACTGTATGCCACTGCATTTTGGAGCTTGTCATAGACAGCTCCAGCATGCATTGGCGGACAGGGGCCGCGCCTGCCAACACACTGACTGAAATGGAAGAGGGGATGACACACCTCCGAAATCTCGGATGATGGCACTATGTTTCTTGTACATGCATGCAAGCAAACATAAAAATAAAAGGAAAGGGGAAGCTGAATGTGGAGAATAACTGAAAAGCAAATATTAATGTATCTAAAAATCCTTTCTATGCTGTAGTTTCCCCCAGTGACATCAGAAGCTCTTTCAAAAAAAATGTCTGACCTTCTCAAAACTTGCAAAATAGATCCAAATTACTCCTTTTTTCAGAAAATGACACTGAATCTGTAAGGTTTGGAATCTATCTGAATGGGTTCTCCAATCCTTGTTTAGAGTGAATTTAACTCATCTGAATGGATACGTGTTCTATTCTGTTTACAATATTCAGTTCATGTTTTCATTTCATTCCTGCCTAACAGAGCTGGGCAGAATGCAAAATTCCAGTGGTGAAATTCAGGTATTAATTGCAATTCCGCTTCTGGAATGCTTTTCTGAATTTTCTTTTAGAATTTCACTGAATTCTAAAAAGCTTGTCAATATAAAGTGGGGAATAACTTTCCTCGGATTATGGAAACTGCAGAATAACTTTCTGTTTATTGCAGAAAAGATATCCATGACTTTTATAAATTATGGATCAGTAAACTGTTAAATTCGGCTTCTGAAACTTTGGAATTCTGCTACTGACGGAATGCCATGGCATTAGGTAAAGTTTCAAAATTCCACAGAATTCCATTCCATCAAAATTTGAAAACTCCATAGAGCACTAACCTATAATCAGTGGTCTGATATATCAGCCATTTAACAAATGACAGTCTGAGTAAATAACAAATCAGTAGTTTATATGTTATATGTATAATAATGTCACAGAGAATAGTTCATCTCAGTAATGGATGTAAATTACAATATTCTTGAGTACTTATATTTATACATACTAATTTCAATATTTCTTTTCTATCTTAGTTTGATATTAATAATAGTTTTCTTATAAAGTCCATAGTATGGAAGATCTGGTATCTCAACTAGTGACTTAAAGGTCCTTATACTGTAAATAGATGATATAAGTAATGATATCTGTGGGTGGTATCAGCCTCAGATCACTTATGATAGAACAGTAATGACTCACATACTCTTTCTTAAATTAGTGGTCAGCTAATACTAGGCATAAGACTACTAAAGACTGATATTTGAACTCCCTGAATGATATTATAGTATTAGTAATTTACTTTTGCAGAAATTCATAATACACGTAAATTAAAGTACATATTCAACAACTATACAGCTGAGTGGTTTAGAAAGTCAAGGCACATTTCCAGTGTTTCTGAAGTCATTTCACAAAACTCAAGACACTGTACAAAAGCAACACAAACTGTTAAACTATTAAAAAATGTTTAACAGGAAAAAGTCTGGCTCTTAAAATAGTTAAGGGCTGGCATGGATGTACTGAGGGAGCATATTCCAGTACGCCAGAGGGGCAGTTGAAAAAGTTAAGTCACCTGATGATTTTAGGGATAAGGAGGCAGTGTAGCCTAATAGCTGTAGCAATTTACTTGTGTTGACTTGTGTTTATTATTTTTGTTCCTGAGCGTAGGATCCTCTAGCATTTAGCTTGTGTAATAGTAAGAGCAGGGAGCTGTGAACTTAGAGACCCAGCAGAGTTGGATTTGAATCCCACATTTACCACAACTGCGACTTGCATACTGTGTGACCCTAAGCAAGTCACTTAACCTCCCAGTGAGTTTGCCCCTTTTTAGAAAACTTGGAAAATATAATACTTATCCACTATTCATGTTATAGTTTGTATAGTGACTGCATTTCTCTTCCCTTTGTTATTAATTACTTCTTAATCTACTATTCAGTTTATAGTTTATACATTGACTGCAATCCTCTTCCCTTTGTTCTTAATTATGTTTTAATCCACTATTCAGTGTATAGTTTATAGTTTATACACTGACTGCATTTCTCTGCCCTGTGTTCTTAATTACTTTTTAATCCACTATTCAACGTATAGTTTATACACTGACTGCATTTCTCTTCCCTTTGGTTTTAATTACTTTTTAATCCACTATTCAGTGTATAGTTTATACACTGACTGCATTTCTCTCCCCTTTGGTTTTAATTAATTCTTAATCTGTATGGCAGCAGAATACCTGTACCCAAGACAGCATTTGTTGGCCAGCCTGGTGGCCCTGAGGGTTGAGGCACTGGATGCCACACCTCGCTCCCCGCCAGTGACCAGGGTTTGGGAACAGACTTTGGGCATCGAGGGTTGGTGGGGGAGGTGTGGATCGAGCATCTGGAGGACTGCTCTCCCTCTCCTGGGGAGGGTTGGGGTATGTGCCCACCACTCTAGTAACCCCAGTGGAGAGTGAGGGAGCAGCAGTTGGGGGGCCCTTGCAACAGGGATCAGGCACCAGTGGGCTTCCTGTGGGTGTGCATGGTAGAGCATTCATGGTGCACCGGAAGCCATTGCATGCCCATGCCCCAGGGGTCTTTACGTAGAAGACCCTTCATGACATACAGGGTGATGCCTACAATGGGCAACCTCCCCCCAGCCAAACAAAGCCCACTAGAAGTCAGGGTGCGGGGTCAATCCCCCACCAGCGGAGACCTCTGTGGGGGGTTAGCCATGGTCCTCCCCAACTCTACATCTGAGGCAGTGGCTGGCTGGTGGAGCAGTTGAGCGCCTGTTCACAAGGCTGACCAATGGGGTACAATAAGCCTCCACCATCCTGAGGAGTGAAAATAGAGTATAAAAAAAAAGAGCATCTGTTTCTGCTGCTTAATCATTTGTTGGAGTCATAAGTATCCATTTGTGACATCACAGTTTGCTGCTGTTGAAAGGATGATGATGTCACAAACAGCAGATTGTGGCTCCAGCAAAGACATAAACAGCAGGAGTAGATCAGCTAAAGGGAACAAGGATCCTGGGCAGGATTCTCAAGGCTTTCAGAAGGTGCAGATCCTTCCCTAAGTCCCCAAAACTTCCTCAGCTACGGAAAAAAAAGGGGAGTTTGCTCCAAGTGCTAGTCACAAAAGCCTCCGCAGCTGCAGGAAAAACCACTATGGACTGTGGAAAAAAGTGTAGCTGCGGAAGTCCCTCAGGACAAAAGGTATGAGATAAGTAAGGCACAGCCCCTGAAAGGCTATTCACAGCCAGTTTTTTTCCACAGCTGAGGAAGAATGTTACACACAGTGGAATGAGGTGTAACTCTCCCTCAGCACACTGCAGTAGTGCCCCAGCAATTGGAATCAATTAAGGTGGAGGTGTACCACAGGTAATAGCATCTCAGACAGTATAGCAGTGGCTGAGGTTACAGCACTGAAAGCACACATTGCCATGATATGGCAACAGGCAACAACCACTAGACCCAGTACAGCCCATGACAGAGCCCCACAAGCAGTAGAGCCTGACCAACCAGCAGCAAGTGCTACCCCAGCAGGCTACAGGAACACCCCAGGGAGGGATGACCAGCAGGGACAGTCAGCCACTGTGGTGCCAAGGTTTTGCTGGTACCTGTGGTGCTACTCTGGTCCCAGTTAGGGACTAGTTGCTGGTCTCTGTGTGTGCTGTCAGCTTTGTATTATAGCAGCACTGTTACAGTCTGCTGCTTCAGCTACTGTGGTTCCCTATTGCTGTGCCTTCACAGCCTCCGCAGCTGCGGATTTGCAGCACTTGCGCAAGTCCTGTGGCAGCTAAATTGCCGCACCTGTGACACTTTTTACAGAAATCCACAGCTGCGCTGGTTTTCTTTGAGAATATGGTGCAACTGCATCTCCACACTGCAGCAAGCCTTTTTGCTGCAGCTGTGGTAATTTCTGCTTTCTTTGTGAATCCTGCCCCCTGTCTCCATGTAAATGAACCCGTAATGAAGAATAAAGGGGATAGAAAAAAACAACTTATCAAATTAAAGCAGACTTGAAATGCTTTGTAAAATGGAAGGTCAGCACTGCTGCTGGTGAACAGCAACAGTTTTAAGTAAATTCAAAGAATTACATTTTGTTTGGGGCACTCTCTCTTACATGGGGAAGCAGGAAGTAGGAGTTGGCCAAAGTTTTGGTTTTTATGTTTTTTTATTTTTAACCAGGAAAATTACTGGGCACAGCCCTTTTTTAGTCATGCCTGACGTATAAAAACATCATAAATACATCACGCATTACAAATACATAAAATTAATACAACATACAACAAATACAAATTAATTCACAATTGCACAGTTTCATTGTTATTGCACAAACAGTGAGTCAGTTTGCCATTGTAAAGACACCAGCATTGATTTGAAGTGCTTTATACTATTAGCTTTTTGGGTTATGAATGATAATTTATTTAGTAATACATGACCATACCAGGTAAATGAGCATGTGGTCATTGACAAGTTCATCGAGTTTGGATAGAATAAAGTTTCCACACTATTTCTATGTTTCTATGTTTCTTGTTAAATATAAACCTTTTTGTTTTATGAATTTCTCAGAGAGACAACCAGGAGATTAGTTATATGGAAACAGTAAATGCAAAGAGAGCAACATTGTCTTCTATTCTCCATTCTGGAGAGAGAATATTTATTCTCTCATATAAAAGGCAGTGGTGAGTTCTAATTGGGACCCTTAACCCAAAGTAACATATTGTTTATTAGAAAATGGGTAAAACAATTTCAGCCTTCTGATTGGCTGAGGGACTTCTCTAGCTGGGCATCTATCAGACAACAGATGCCCAGCTGTTAAAAGTGCCAGCCTAGTCTGCCCCATCACTAGGATCCTGGTGCCCACCCTGCTCCCTAATTGGCCAAAAACCCCTAATCGGATTTCAAATCTCCGCCATTTTTTTGACCCGCTAATCGAGACATAGTGGCCCCCCCCAATGCTACAAAATCACACTCATGCATGGATATCTTTTGTCTTTATTTCTTTCTTTAGTGACAATGCCCTGTTCTTTTGTGCCCTATTATAGCTTATACAGGAGTATTGGAGAACGAACCACATTGTCTGTTCCTCCTTCCTGCACATACCCACTTATTCATGCTCTTAAAATGGCTTGCTTTTGTAAAATAAGTTGTGGAGCTGAACTGCACCACACCACAGTGATCAACAGTGCCGCTTCTGATTTGGAGCATATTTAAAGAACCTACAGAAAACACTTCATCTGCTGTCAGGGAGAAGGACAAATCAGCGTTTCCCCAACTGCACTTATTTCAAACAGCTGTGAATCCTGCTGTCAGCTCACTGTGCCTGCTCTTGTCTGTGGCCGTCACTCTGAAAAAGCACACAGTGTGTCTCCATCTACGGAACTCCCAGTAGGACTGCAGTTTATGAAAGTTTAAAAGCAGATACTTACACTCTTTAATGGTAGCTCGGTGGAACTCCATAGGCAGGGGGAGGGGGTGGTTACCAAGACAAGTAGCTCCAAAGACACAATTACAGCAGCTCCACTAGGACAAAAGTCCTCACCTCAAATAGAAACAAAGAAATGCAGAGGACTTATTTTATTTTGAAAAATATACCGCAGACTTTTATTTCAACATACAGATTATTTTTATAACAAATATTATACACTGGCCCATTTCCTAAATGCAATAATACCCTCCATGGTGGGTGTTCTGGGCTATACCCACCCTTCCAGGGGCTATAAGGCCCTCCACCTGTGGCATTGGGCCTCATTACGCCCCTGGGCGGGTGGGTATAGCCCAGTACCACCCACCCTGTTGTGTATTATTGCTTGCATATTAGTTCACTGTCCTATGCAGCCAGTATAGTGTTATGCTTGTGCAACTGTGTTAGTTTAATTTTGGTCATTCACACTCTCTATTCCAGAGGAATTACTACCCTGTAGGGGTACGAAAGGCAAGGAACCCTCAGAGAGGGTTCCACCCCTAGAGGTGCCACAGGATGATTCCCGAGGCTAAAGATACCTTAGGAATCCTCAAAAGAAATGTAGTACAATCATCCCCAAAGAAGGAGGCAACACGAAGCATATGAGCAAGCAGTAACTGTGATGTAGTAGCAGTAACTAATGTAGTACTAGAGAAGCATAGACAGTTTGATAACGTAATGAAATGCTCAGGTTTGAGTAGCATGATACTAATGGTTTGCACCGAGATTAGGGGATCCCCTAAGGAGAGAGGAAGGGAACAACAGGGCATCCTCCACCTCCATCCAAAAACAGAACCTACCTAAAGAAACTAAGGGACACTACTATGCTAACTAAGAGTTATGACCTGAGGCAACAGAGGAGAGAAAAAAACCCTATGAGGAGGAAATCTCTGGGGATCCAAGGCCTAGGTCACCTTACCTCCAGGCTTGGAATAGTTATTTAGTGAAAGCTCTGCAGCTGCAATTTGGAAAACCCAATTAAAGGAAGGTGGAAAATATTCCAATTTGGAGGAAATCTCACACTCAAACCCTCTAGCGGGAATGCCGTGGAAGGTTGTGAGAAAACTCTGCAACAATACATGCAACCAGGGTGCAGGAGGAGAGCAACGACTGCTGAGGTACTCACCTGGCCTACCCACCCTAAAATCAAACCAGGTGAACTAGAGGCAGTTGTAGGGAGAATGTAGTGAAGGTGCCTTACTAGGGAAACCACTAAAGTCAATGGCTAACCGTTATAGTGGAACACTAGAGCCAAAGGAGGTAACTTTTTCCACCCTTCATTGCTGGTCTTAAATTCTATACCAGGAGCTGCTGTCACATAGCAGGCAGCTAAAGCCAAACTCGGGGTGAGGAGATTCCCAGCTATGGGCCAGGTGAGAAGGATCCCACCCCAAGTTGGACACGCTCGAGATGCAGACTAAATGCAGAGTGAGACCATCGGCTGCAGGAACCCTGCACCAAAATAGAATGGCTGACATGCCCCAGAAATTGATTGAGAGCTGAAAAGCCATTGAGCTGAATGAGCACGGTGTGCTGAGATCATAATGAGCATTGAGTGCTGAGACCTTGCAAGGTCAAATGCAGAATTGAGTGCTGCAGAATCCCAGAGGCTGAAGGCAAGGGGATGGTAGTAGGCATGAAGCAATGGTTTGTATAAGCAAGGAGCAATGACTGCATAAGCAAGTGTGGACCTGCACGTAGGTCAGTAAACAGAGTAGTAATAAATGGACCTGCATGTAGGTCTGCATAACATAGGGCAAACAGCACTGAATAGTGGGGCAAGCCAGCCAGGCATTTCAAAGCCAAATCAAGGTAACAAACTCTGAGGATTTTTGGTGGCATAGACAGGATTCAGAACAGAAATAATTAGCCACATTGCCCACAACCCCCCCAAACACCTCCCAGTCCCTGCTGTAGAACAAACAAGGAAGCAATGGAAAGGCCAAGAACTACATGCAGATGTAACCCTCCTGCAAATGGGGGTTCCCAAAAGTCTTTCAGGATCTTGCCTGAATGCTCCAAGTCTGGGTGGTGTTCGGCATCTGAGCTGTTTAAATGTGGTTCCAAGTGAGTGCTATCTGAGCCTTCACGTACTGTCTCTTTAAGAGCTGTCTGCTTGTAGACTTAATTAGTTTGTATGGGAGGACTGTGTATTTAATGCTGGTATCCCACCCGAGCTGTGGAGTAATCGCTCCATTTTGCGGTCGCTGAAGGTGTAAAGGGAGCCCATCTGAAAGCTGTAACTGTTTGCCTGCAATCATTTAAAGCATTAGCAAAATTGTAGTTTGTCTAACCTGCCTTTATTGCAGCTGGAACTCTGTGTGTGTTACCTCTCCATTTTGGACCTAAACTGCTGTGCTGGGCCAATTGGGTTAAGTGAGCCCTAAAATGGAGCCTGTGGATGAATTAGAACTTGGACTCTTAATTTGAGCCAGCCACAAGGGGATTGTATGAGCAGTGACTCTGGGAAATGTAGTTTTGACCTCGGCGCCTTTTTTCCACCAACAGGGGGAGTTTTATTGTGAGTGACAGCCGGACCAGCCAACAGAATAGTGTGGAGCTAAAGGAAATACCCTGTTCTTGGACTGGAGAGAGTAGATCAGTTGTGACAGTGAAGAGACAAGGAGCTCTGTGCTTCTGCGGTGTATAGTTTCACGTGGGAAGCGCGTGGTAGGCCCTGAGTTTCAGTCTGCAGCCTTCGTGAGTGCTAGTTTGGACTGAATCCAAGTTGTGAGGAGAAAGAAGCACTAGAAGTGTAGAAACCAGGCTCACCCTGTAGAAGACTAGAGAAATTGCTGAATCGCACTCGGTCTGTCAGGAACTGAAGCTGCTGTGTGTTCTCCTGGGTATTTTGCAGTAATTGCGATCGGGATCAAGAAGCAGCCTGCCTGGTATAGTACTTTCCTTTTACATATAAATGTGAGTAGTGCTTGTGGGGAATCACTGTTTCAAATCCCCTGTACAGTGAATTGAGTGCATGAAGCTGGAAGTAAATCCCAGCTTAATTCGGACTACATCTGCTTGCTATGAACTGCAGTGGGTCCAGTCACAAGGACCTTGTCCACATGTTCTGCTCCTCCTGGCAATCCAGGACAATCTGCCTTCCATCCAATTTTCAGCATTGAATCTGTGAGTATAAAGCAGTGTAGCTCCCTGCCATCTGTTTATCAAATTGCAAGTGTGTCATCTAATTGTTGCTATTTCATTTCATGAACTGAGCCATCTGGCTCCAGATTACAATTGGGTATTGTGCAAGTGTTTTTTCCATCACAGGGCCCCAACCAGCTGCACCGATCCTGGCTAGCCCCCCTCATCCTGGGTGCCCAGTAGAGTGACATTTGGGACTCTGAATATGCGCACAGTACTGTGATAATTAATGTGTCTAACCTAATTAACCTGATTTCCCCTTTCCTTGTTACAGCCCCTTAAATAAATCAGATCTGTTTGTTTCAGCAAAGTTACATTGACTGTGGTGTTCGTTTATGTTAAAGTATTGTACTGTGGCTATTGCATTGCATCAACTTGTTTTACAGGGGGTTCCCAGAGTCAAGCTGACAGATCCAGTCCTGGGGGTAAGTGCAAATAGTGAAGATGCTCATGGTGTATTGTGTGGGCCACTAGTAGGAATAGAAGGGTGTTGCAGTGTCCCAGAGGGCTGTGACCAAGTTAGTCTAACTACTGCAAACCCTGACCTCTGGGTGGAGGCACCCACCATAGAACCTAGGCCCCTCAACATGTTAGCAGCTAAGCAGACAGGGGTAGTAGCCCTTGGGATAGTGCCACCTGGGGGTTACATTGATATTAAAGCCAATTTAATAGCCTCAGCAGGAGCTTTAGCTAACCTCAGAGTAGAACAAAGTACAATAACAATGGGAGTAAATGAAGCAGTAGCAGTAAGCAATTAGACCTGAGCAGCAGTAGTAAAAACAATTGAGTACACTGAGTTGTAACTACAATAAACAAAATAAAAGGAGGCACAATCCTCTGAAAGCACTGTCACCAGGCAGCACAATGAGATTGCTGCAATGAGGTAATTAGAACAAACATGAGTGAGCTGTATAGCTAGGTTCAAAGTAAATCTGAGTCAGGTGAAAGTAATCGAGTATGCAACAGGGAGCAGCTATGGTTGAGCTGAAACACACAGATCAGGTTTGCAGCTGCAGTGCAAGTAAGTTGAGAGTTGTGAGTAACTGAAAGCAAGTAGTAGGAGCTCTGGAGTAGCAGTATGCTAGGAGCTTAGAAACAAAGCCCCCCCCCCCAAAAGACAGAACAAAAAACACATAAACATAGAAAACAGGGAACAAAAACAAAAGGAAGCACACACAGCCAAAGGCAAAATACAACCAGAAACAGGAAAATAAACACAGAAGCCCAGCAGAGACAAGCAGGAGCAGCAAGGTGGGGGGCACAGGCCCCCGCCAGCAAGGGAGGCCCAACCAGCTCAGAGGACAAACTGACAGAGCCTTTGGCTGCAAAGAAAAAAATGCTTCACAATGAGGCTGAGATGAGCTGCTTATATAGCTCAGGAAGTGGGAGTTGCTGGCTGCTTGGCCACTGAACTCCAGGCAAAAGCTTTTCCAATTGACATTTTGACAGGAAAGAACCTCCCTGATTGAGGAACAAGGGTGCACCGTAATCCAACATTGGTAACAAGATTTGCATAGCTATAAGCAACCTTACCTTGTCAGTCCAGGCATTTAAATTTCTGTACAAGAAACCCAACTTTTTATGTATTTTTCTTGCCAGTATTGTCTTGGTGCCCCAGAAAGCATAAGGAGTGGTCCAAATGAATACCCACATACAGTATTTAAAGGATACAACTCGAGATATCTGCATCCCACTACTACTTTTGATGCAAAGGTCTTCCTCACCTTGGGCCAACCTCTGGGCTGTCCCAAACAACATAACTTTGTTTTTGTCTCATTCAGTTTCAATTTGTTTAGGAATAACCAGTTTTCTAACTTCAAGTAATCTTCTTGTAAAGCCGCTTGTAGGGAGTGTAAGTTGGGAGTGCGGAGGGCCAATGGATCATGTGACCAGCCATGGCTAAACAGGGCATAGCAAAAAGCAGAGATAGGGGATAAAAGAAATCCCTCCAAATCTATCCTAACATACTTGTATCTCAGTGTGTGAGTGGAACAGCACAGTAGTGGAACAACTATCCTAAGACTTCCACAGGTTGTCCGCAGTCTGCAGGAGACTCCGCAGGGAAGACACTAGACAGTGTAGGAGAAAACACAGTAGTGTGTACAGGGATACTGAAATAAGCAGCATAAAGTTAAGTAAATAGTGGTACTGGGGTACAGACTAATGGGTAAGAGATAGTATACATCATGGAAAGGCAGCTACTCGTAGAAGGGAAATTAGGAGACATCCTATCTAAGATAAGGTAACAAAAACATTTCAAGAAAGGGAAGAAACAGGTAAATAGTCAATGGGCATAGGAAGTAGGCAATAAAGTACAGGGAAGTTTTAACAGGCAAAAATATTAAAAAAAGAAAGAGAACAGGAGTGGCACAGTGTAAGGGTATAGAGCCACAGTCTTTTGGGGAAACATTCTGGAGACTGAGATGCTGCTCCATTTGAACTCACCTCTCTGGGCTGAGGGCAGAGGTGGCTGGACTCTGAGCCAAATTAACAAGAGTACAGGAAAACTTTTTCCCTACTCAGGGGCCATGAAGTCAGTCGCCAGTCCCCCAGAGGATGGCTAGGCAGAGACGGAGTGGTTGGACCTTTGTGGGCTCCACGAAGGTGGGGGTAGTGGGAAAGGTACACACTCTTCAGCCTGTACCACTACACAATACTTTTGCCATACTGAGAGGATGGGGCAGTTGAGAGGAGGCACCCGCAGTGTGTGAGGGGAGGATGTGGGAGTCCTCAGAAGATGAGGCCCCAAGAAGGAAGGAAGAGGCCCCCAGCCAAGAAAGAAGCAGCTGTTGGTGGGGAACGCTATAGTTACAGGGATAGACTTCTGAGAGGAGGCTCAAAGAGAGAGAGAGAGCAAGCAGAAGTGCCTCCTTGGTGCTTCAACTTGGAGGGATGGGGAGTGGATCCAGATGATTTCTAGGGTGGCAGGAGATGGGAGAGAACTAGATGTCATTGTCCACCTGGGGACTAATGACCTGGCAAGGTATAGGGGAAAAGATAGTGCAGAGGAATTTCAGGTAGCTAGGAAGGGGCATTAAGCAGGTAGCGCACACAATTGCATTTGCTGAGGTGTTACCTGAGTACAACTGGGGAGAGGAAAGGGAACTCGGCACTAGGGATTTAAATAATTGGTTGAAGGCATGGTGCATGGAGAAGGGCTTTAGCTACATTGGGAGGCTATAGGCCTCTATAGGGTAGACAGTCTGCATCCTTCTAGGAGGTGGACCACAGTCCTTGGGGGGAAGTTTAAATGTTACTTGGATGAGCATTTAAACTAGCTAGGGAGGGCTGTAATTTCAAGGGAGGCATAAACTTCCCCCCTCTAGATGATGATGATGATGATGAAAAAATGAGGTAGGATGGATGGCCTGAGAGGAGGACCCCCCCCCCCGCAGGGCAGGGGTGTAAGAAGACAGAGGTAGAGACAAGGCAGAGGATAAGGGGTGGGGGCTAAATTATGAAATAAAAAATAATGAAAGCAAGGAGAAGGGAGTAAAAGTGACAGGTAAAGGAGAAGGTAACAAGGGAAGAAGAGGGTCGGGGAAGCTTGAAAGAACAGCACAAGCGGGGGGGGAGGCAGGTAGGGAGGAAATAAGGTATGGAGAGCCATGTACACCAGTGGAAGGAGTATTGGAAATAAAATTCCAGAACTGGAGTCCCTTATGGTGGAGGCAGGTCTGGATTTGGTGGCCATAATGGAGTGTTGGGTGCATGGACAACCACGACTGGGACACAGTTATACTCTGCTACTTTCTGTTCAGGAAAGACAGGGAAGGAGAAGAGGTCGCTCTATATCTGAGAGCTAGAATCAAGGCCATGGATGTACAGTGATATCAGAAGGGAACAGAAGGGTCGGAGCTGTCGTGAGTCATCCTAGAAACAGATACTTGGGCTGCTGTTCATCCAGGGATCATATATAGACCTCCAGCATACAGATAGGACTTGGATAAGGCACTTGGGGAAGCTATCATCAGGATGGCATGTAAGGTGGTGGTGCTGCTAGTTGGGGATGTCAGTCTGCCAGATGTGAGTTGGAGCTTTCCAGCTGCATTCTTGACAAGGAACAGAGCCATCCCTGACTCAGTACAAGGGGCTTTTCTCAGGCAGCCAGTTGGAATATAATAGGGATGGGGCAGTGCTGAATCTGTTGTTCACATGACTGCACCCTTTCTCTGGTCAGACACCACAAATGCCACTCCTGGATCAACCAGCAGCAGGTTTGCAGGTGTTGGGCAGTCCACACCCTCCCTTATGTGCTGAGTCCCCAGTCACCCATAGTGTGGGATTCTGGGGGTTACACAGAAACTACTGGGGTTGATGTGCATGCCCCACAACATTGTTCAGATTTTCAAAGCAAGAGTTTTAAATGTTTCCATGCTTGTTTTTCAATATAAAACATATTGCTATTTTTCAAGACAAAGCATTATTTTAGGACATATATTTATCAGAGTGCTTAAAATATGCATAACTCATGCATGCACAAGTTCATGTCAGGTTGGGGCCACCTTACTCAGATGCACTTTCTGTTGTCCTCAGGAACGTACGGAGGCATCATCCAGCAGACATTCAGATGAGCTATGTAGTAAGAAGCTTGGGCCAAGTAAATCACATTTTGATTGAAAAATAACAATAAGCTAATAAATAAAGTCACATGGGCAGCCTAGATACAATCAGCAAGCATGAAGTCTTTATCAGGCTTACTGATAGGACCAAAAATAAATACTAAAAGCTGACAGTGCCCCTATCTAACATACTAATTACCAGCAGATTAGGGCTTATGGTCTATCGAGTCTGCTCGAACCAATCTGAGAAGAAAATACAGTCCTCCAAACAACAGATGTCTTTTTTCCTGGTTTAGCAATTTGGTTTAAAAACACTCTGTCATATCCTTAATAACCCAGCACAGTGCATAAAGGGTAAGTAGACAGACCCCCCCAAAAAAATATTTATATATACACACATTACATATTGTATATGATAAGGGAGAGGGACATGTGGGGAGTGGTGCAATGCACTGGCTGTGGAGCAGCAGTTTTCTGGGAGACATTCTGGAAACTATATTGCTGCCCTATTTGCAGGCAACTATCAGCTCTGACGGAGGAGGTTGCCCATCTGCAGGCTGAATTGGCAAGGACTATGGAGGCCTCCCCTACCCAAAGAGCACCAGTGCCACAACCACTGCCTCAGAGGTTGCCAAGTATGAGGAGCAGTTGGACCACAGTGGGTTCTGGGAGGGTGAAGGTGGTGGAACAGAGGTGCATCCCTCTAGTTGTACCTCTAAGCAATTCATGTGCCATTCTGGCAGAGCAAGGTTCCTCTATGATGACACCCTCAGTGGAGACCAACAAGAATGCTGGGGACATCCACAAAGAAGACCCACAAAAGGGTGGCAAGGGACACCACAGGGGAAGGAAACAGCTTCTGGTAGGGGACTCAGTTGTTAGGGTGGTAGAATTGGGGAAGGGAGGGGAAAGGGAGGTAAGGTCCCTGCCTGGTGGTATGGCTTGGAGGGACAGGAAGTGAATCCTCAGGATTGCAGAAGCAGCATCACAGGAGTGGGAAATAGATAATCATTGTCCACCTTGGGACAAATGACCTAACTAGACATGAGATCAGTGCAGTACAGGATGAGCTGTGGAGTTGGGGTGGGGCCTCAGACAGGTAGCAAGCATGGTAACCTTCTCAGAGGTGCTGCCAGTCTATGGCATGGGTGAGGCTAGGGTACTGCACACCATGCAGTTTAATGAATGGTTGCAAAACTGGTGCAGAGCACAGGGCTTTGGCTTCATTGAGGACTGGGGGTCCATCTGGAGAGATGTAGGTCTCTACTGGCACGATGGTCTGCATCTGTCTAGGAAGGGAGCCAAGCTCCTAGGTGATAGGTTTAAAAGCTTCCTTGGCAAGCTTTTAAACTAGCCAAGGGGGGAAGTGCTGATAGGAAGCAGAAAATTTGAAGCCTCCCCCACAAAACATGGTAAGTAGTAAGTTAAACACCGAGGTACAGAGCTTGACAGAGGGCAGGACAGGGGCAAAAGGAAAAATAGACAAAGGCAATGAGGGCAGGGATGGTAGAAAAAAAGGATAACGCCAACATTAAATGGAGGGCAATGAGTACCAATGCCCATAGTCTGGGAAGCAAGCTTCCTGAGCTACTAGCCCTGATGGAAGAGGAACACTTGGATATTGTGGCAGTCACGGAAACATGGTACACGAAGAACCATGACTGGGATGTCAACATACCAGGGTACACAATCTACAGAAGGGACAGAGAGGGTAAAAGCAGAGTTGGAGTAGCTCTCTACATAAGGGATGGGATCAAAGCTATAGAACTGAAAGGTAAAGGAGGATAAGAGACACTGTGGGTCACCTTGGAGACAGGGAGTGGCATCACAATCCGCACAGGGGTTGTATACAGACCACCGTTTCAAGGGGAAGAAATGGACAAGAAAATGATAGAAGACATTTTCAAAATGGCTGAAAAAGGGGAGATATTGTTGATGGGGGACCTCAATATGCTAGATGTTAACTGGATGACATGTACTGCAGCCACATCCAAGAGCAGGGTCATTCTCAATGCCCTACAGGGGCCATGTCTTAAACAGCTAGTGTTGGAACCTACTCAGGAGGGAGCAATATTAGAGAGGATCACAGATTTAGAAGTCAGTAGTCATCTGGGAACAAGCGAGCACTGCACAGTGTGGATCACAATAAGCACAACTATGGAAACAAGCCGTACAAAAACAAGGATATTGGACTTCAGAAGGGCTGACTTTGGCAAAATGGGTGAATAAATAAAGGAATACACTAGCAAATGGGCTGAAAGGAGGGGGGTAGAAGAAGAATGGAGAAAAATCCAAACTGCCATCATGGAGGCAACAAGCCTTTGTGTGAAACAAATAAAGAAAACAAAGCGGAGTAAAAAAACACTATGGTTCACAAAAGAGGTGACAGGAAAGGTTAGGGAGAGAAAGGCAGCATTCAAAAAGTATAAGGAATCACAGAAGGATCATGACAGGGAACTGTATCAGTTAAAGCAAAAATAAGTGGGAAAGACAGTCAGAATAGCAAAGGCCCAAACTGAGGAAAAGAGAGCCAACTCAGTTAAGAAGGGGGATAAAAACTTTTATAGGTACATTAGGGAGCATAGAAAGTTTAAGGGAGGGATAGTGAAGTTTAATAAAAGAGAGGGGAGGTGGGCAGAGGGAGACAGTGAAAAGGCAGAGATACTGAATGAATATTTTGCTCAGTATTCACAAAAGAAGAAGGCGAGTTACCTAAATCAAACAATAGAAGCACTCTGGGTAGGGGGTTGACACCAGTCCATTTACAGAAGAAAGAGTCCTGAAAAGAACTCTTAAAACTCAAAAGGTGGACAAAGGAATGGGGCATGACAGGATTCACCCCAGAATCCTAAAAGAACTAAGGGGGGACCTAGTGACACCACTGACCACACTTTTAACAGATCATGGGAGGATGGGGTGGTACCTGAGGACTGGAGGAGGGCAGATGTGATTCCCTTCACAAGCGTGGGAGCAAGGCAGAGCAGGAAACTACAGACCTGTTAGTTTGACCTCAGTGGTAGGGAAAATGATGGAATCACTTCTGAAAGAAAGAATTGTTGAGTACCTAGAGGCCAGCGGGGCACAGGACCCAAGGCAGTATGGATTCACAGCGGGAAGGTCATGTCAGATTAATCTAATTGATTTCTTTGACTGGGTGACCAAAGCAATAGGCCAGGGAGGGGCTGTGGATATGGCCTACCTAGACTTTAGAAACATAGAAACATAGAATTTGATGGTAGATAAGGACCATTTGGCCCACCCAGTCTGCCCATTTCCCTACCTGATGGATAAGCTGCAGATGCTAGTTAACCAGCAGCCTACTTCTTCCTACCCCCACCACCTAGAATTGCCTTATGACTCTCCCATGCATGCTTGAATTCCACCACTATCTCCTCTGGAAGGCCGTTCCATACATCCACAACCCTCTCTGTGAAAAAATACTTCCTTAAATTACCTCTGAGCCGCCCCCTTCTACCTTCAAATTGTGCCCCCTTGTTCTTGCACACCTCTTTTTTTGAAAGATGCTACCCTCTTGGACTTTGTTGATTCCCTTGAGGTACTTGAAAGTTTCTATCATGTCCCCCTTCTCCCTCCTTTCCTCAGGGCTATACATATTAAGCTCCTTAAGTCTCTCTTCATATGTCTTCGGTGCAGACCCTGCACCATTTTAGTGCCCTCCTCTGGACAGCTTCCATCCTGTCTATGTCTTTGCGGAGATTGGGTCTCCAGAACTGCATGCAGTACTCCAGATGAGGTCTCACTAGCTGTTTGTACAGAGGATAATAACTTCCTGTTTCCTACTGGTGATGCCTCTCCTATGCATCCCAGTATCCCCCAAGCCCTCCTTGCTGCCCTCTCACATTGCTTGCCCACCTTTAGGTCATCTGATATGACTACCCCCAGGTCCCTTTCCATTTTTGTTGTTGTTAGTATCTCACCCCCCATTGTGTACTCTTCCCCTGGGTTTTTGTTTCCCAGGTGCATTACCTTGCACTTCTTAGCATTGAATCTAAGCTGCCATACATTTGACCATTCCTCTAACCTTGCCAAGTCCCTTCTCATCCTTTTCACTCCACCTTGTGCATCAACTCTGTTGCAGATCTTTGTGTCATCTGCAAAGAGACATACTTTTCCTTCCAGTCCCTCTGCAATGTCACTTATAAAGACATTGAAGAGGACCAGTCTATCTGAACCCTCACCCATTTCCCACTAACCCCTTTTTTCAGAGTGGACTCCGTATTACTATTACTCTCTGTGTCCTATTCTCCAGCCAATTCTTTACCCAGGCTGTCATCTTGGGACCCTCCCAGGCTGGCTAACTTGTATATTAATCTTTTTGTGGGACTGTGTCAAATGCCTTGCTAAAGTCTAGGTAGGCCATGTCCACAGCCCTCCCTGATCAACTACTTTGGTCACAGTCAAAGAAATCTATCAGATTTGTCTGGCATGACCTTCCGCTGTGAATCCATGCTGCCTTGGGTCCTGTGCCCTCTGGCCTCTAGATACTCAACAATTCTTTCTTTCAGAAGTGATTCCATCATTTCCCTACCACTGAGGTTAAACTAACAGGTCTGTGGTTTCCTGCTTCTGCCTTGCTCCCACTTTTGTGAAGGGGAATCACATCTGCCCTCCTCCAGTCCTCGGGTACCACCCCATCCTCCCATGATTTGTTAAAGAGGGTAGTCAGTGGTGTCACTAGTTCTACCCTTAGTTCTTTTAGAATTCTGGGATGAATCCCATCAGGCCCCATTGCTTTGTCCACCTTCAGTTTTAAGAGTTCTTTCAGAACCCTTTCTTCTGTAAATGGGCTGGTATCAACTTCTGTATCCAGAGTGTTTCTACTGTTTTGTTTTAGGTACCTCTCCCACTTCCTTTGTAAATACTGAGCAAAAATATTTGTTTAGTATCTCTGTCTTTCACAGTCACCCTCTCCCACCCTCCCTCCCTTTATTAAGCCTCACTATCCCTCCCTTGGTCTTCCTTCGCTCCCTGATGTACCTATAAAAGGTTTTATCCCCCTTCTTAACTGAGTTGGCTATCTTTTCCTCGGTTTGGGCCTTTGCTGTTCTGACTGCCTTCCCAGCTTCCTTTTGCTTTAACTGATACAGTTCTCTGTCCTGTTCCTTCTGTGATTCCTTGTACTTCCTGAATGCTTTCTTCTTCTTCTCTTGAACCTTCACTGCCACTTCCTTTGAGAACCATAGTGGTTTCTTACCTCGTTTCGTTTTGTTTATTTGCTTTACACAAAGGCTTGTTACCTCTGTGATGGCAGTTTTTATTATTCCCCATTGTTCTTCCATCCCTCCTTCCTGCCCATTTGCTAGTGCATTCCTTAGGCACTCACCCATTTTGACAAAGACAGCCCTCCTAAAATCCAGTACCTTTGTCTTTGTGAAACCTGACTCTATTGCTGTGTTTATTGTGAACCATACTGTTCGATGGTCACTAGTTCCCAGATGGCTACCCACTTCTACATCTGTGATCCTCTCTTCATCTCCATTTGAGAGAACCAGGTCTAAGATGGCTCCCTCTTGAGTGGGCTCCAATACTAGTTGTCTAAGGCATGACCCCTGTAGGGCATCTAGAATAACCCCACTCTTAGAAGTGGCTGCTGCAACTGCACTCCAGTTAACATCTGGCATATTCAGATCACCCATCAGCAATATCTCCCCTTTTTCTGCCATTCTAAGTATACTTTCTATCATTTCCTTGTCCATTTCCTCCCCCTGAGAAGGGGGTCTGTATACAACCCCTGTGCGGATTGTGGTGCCATTGCCGGTCTCCAAATGTACCCACAGTGCTTCTTCTCCTCCCTGTTTACCCTTTTGTTCTGGTGCTTTGATTCCTTCCCTTATGTAAAGAGCTAATCCTCCTCCTCTTTTACCCACCCTGTCCCTCCTGTAGATAGTGTATCCTGGTATGTTTACATCCCAGTCATGGTTTTGTGTGTACCATGTTTCTGTGACTGCCACAATATCCAGATGTTCCTCCTCCATCAAGGCCACTAATTCAGGAAGCTTGTTACTCAGACTACGGACATTGGTACTCATTGCTCTCCATTTTTTGATGGCTTTACCTTCTGTTGCAGCATCCCCCACTGACCTTTCTAACTTGGTCTTTTTCTCATTTAGTACCCTGTTTTGTAGGGAGAGGCTGGGATTTTCCTGCTGCTTATCAGTGCCTCCCCCCTTGACTAGTTTAAAAGCTTTAGCAAGGCATTTGACACAGTCCCTCACAAAAGATTAATATCAAGTTAGCCAGTCTGGGAGTGAGTTCCTGTGTGGTAGCCTGAGTAGCAAACTGGCTGCACAACAGGACACAGAAGGTAATAGTGAATGGAACTCACTCTGAAGTAAGAGGGGTTACTAGTGGAGTACCTCAGGGTTCAGTACTGGGTCCAGTCCTCTTTAACGTCTTTATAGTTGACATTGCAGAGGGTCTGGAAGGAAAGGTATGCCTCTTTGCAGATGACACAAAGATCTGTAACATAGTTGATACGCAAGGATGGTGGAAAGGATGAGAAGGGACTTGGCAAGGTTGGAGGAATGGTCAGATGTATGGCAACTTAGATTTAATGCAAGAAAGTGCAAAGTAATGCACCTGGGAAACAAAAACCCAGGAGAAGAGTACACAATGGCAGAGGAGGTACTAACAACAACAATAATGGAAAGGGACCTGTGGGTAGTCATATCAGATGACCTAAAGGTGGGCAAGCAATGTGAAAAGTCAGTAAGGAGAGTTGGGGGGAAACTGGGATGCACAGGGGGAGGCATCACAAGTAGAAAAAGGGAAGTGGTTATACCTCTGTACAGACAGTTGGTGAGACCCCATCTGGAAAACTGCATGCAGTTTTGGAGATGCCATCTTTGCAAGGGCACAGACAGGATGGAGGCAGTCCAGAGGAGGGCAACTAAAATGGTGCAGAGTCTGCATCAGAAACCATATGTAGAGAGACTGAGAGAGTTTAATATGTATACTCTTGATGAAAGGAGGGACAGGGGGGACATGATAGAAACTTTCAAGTACCTCAAGGGAATCAACAAAGTCCAGGAGGGTAGCATCTTTCAGAAAAAAGAGATGTGCAAGAACAAGGGGGCATAATTTAAAGATGGGAGGGACAGCTCAGGGCAATGTGAGGAATTTTTTTTTTTCACAGAGAGAGTGGTCGATGCATGGAACTGCCTTCCTGGGGAGGTTGTGGGGTCTAAAACAGTGGAGGAATTCAAACATGCATGGGACAGACATAAGGCAATTATAGTGGGAGGAAGTAGGCTGTTGGTTAACTAGAATCTGCAGTTTATCCAATAGGTAGGGAAATGGGCAGACTGGGTGGGCCAAGCGGTCCTTATCTGCCGTCAAAGTCTATGTTTCTATGCAATAATAAAAATCAATAGTATTATATGCATATTTCAACATCATTTTATCAGAGAAATTAAAATGACACACTGTTAAAAGTATTTGTATGCACCAAGCCCCAGTGACATAGCATGCATACGTGAATACTGCACTATCTATGGCTAACAACTACTGTACATAGCAAATAACAGCAAGCAAACATGGTTGGTGTTGGCCAATGCCTGTTTTTGCTTCATTAATAAGGGTACAGGTAGGTTCCATGTTTCACAGAGTCCATTCACAACTGCAACAATAAAATCACTGGAATCAAGACTAAGAGAGCTGCCATCTGTGTCTTTTCTCTCTCGCTCCTGCATGCTAAGTGAAGAAATGCAGTTGCACACAATGGTGAGAGAGCTGGAAATACCACAAGAACAATGCTTCTCACAGTATTTCATATGTCAAGAAACCCAACCATATGGGTTTCCAAGAGGAAGTAGCCTCTTACAGCATTCCCTACTCTCCCATCAAAAGCTTCCTTGGGATTTGTCAAGGAGCCACTTCCAAGTTAGAGAAAAAAAAGGCACCCTGTTTAACAATCTATGACAAACTTAGTCATTTATGACCAGATTGGTTCAGACTCATATAAAGCACAACAGTATATGTTCAGGACAGCTCAGACTATGGCAAATCTGAACCTCTCATTCCGTCTGTTAATGGACAAAGTTAATATAAGTAGATAAATATAGGTTTTGACTGAACCACACACCAAGGAGGTATTTCAAACAAGGGACTTCTCCATGAGTGGTACCATCCAAAGTCATGAAGTCAGAGGACTTGGGGAGTAAGGCAAGGCACTGCTTACTACCAAGGGTCAAGGAGATAGTTTTTTTGACACTGAACAGCAGTTTCTAAGAGTAAAACCAGAATTGGATGTTGTTAAAATCTTTCTGTTTAGTCATCTCCAGCTCAACGGTTAAGGTCCTGGTTGGTGAAAGGTACAGTGTCTTCCACATACATGTGGATGTTTGCAGAGGCACAGATTGAAATCATGCTTTGTAACTTCATAGCTATAGGTACCTGATGAAGGGATGAGTGCCGTGAATACTTTGTGTGCTATAATATATTTGTACACTATCAATGCTGGTCAAAGGGTATCACGCTATTGAATGAGTTAATTTTTTCAAGAACCAATATGCTTATGAATATTCTTATTTGTAACTTGAATACTTCTCATTATGTCCTTTCAAATGTCACATCGCATCGGTGCACATTTCTAATTATAAATAGAAGGGTGGGCTCATGGTCAGAAAAAGACTGTCTTTAGAAATTTATATCAACTACAGTCAGCAACCAGATAAAATGCTTGCTATCTCTAGTTAGATTATGTTCCTCTAAATTTTGCATTATTCAAACCTTAAAAACAGCTTCCAAGATTTTCCCTAAAATAAAAGTTACTGTTTTCTTATTGATTCATACAACATCCCTGGATCTTCCTTTGATCCCTTTTTATGTTTGCTTGCAGGCATGCTGAAGGTACCAGAAGGCATTGAGGTACCATTTCAGTCTTTGGAGGCCAAGCAAATTAGGCTGACTGTATGCTGATATCTCTTTTATCATTAGTTCATAAAGATCTTGAAAGAATTCTATACAACCAGATTATTGAGTATCTGGATGATCATAAAATACTAACTGGAGCACAACATAGTTTCAGGAGGGACTGTAGCACAACAAATGCCTTGGTCAGTTTCAGGAGCAACCTGCAGGAGAGAATGGAGGAAGATATGTGCACGGGGGCAGTGTTCATGGACCTGACCAAGGCAATCAACTTGATGAATCATTCCCTCCTGAAAGTGTAGTTGCAGAAACAGGGATTCGAAAGTCCTGTTGTGGAATGGATTATTGATTATTTGGCTGGCAGGCTAAACAGGTTAAGGTTAATGGTGCAATGTCAACATTAAGATAGGTTGCTTATGGTGTTCCCCAAGGTTCAATACTGGGACTACTACTATTTTCCTCTTTTATTAACAATCTTCTTAAGACCTTGTAATCTCCAACACTGTTTTATACTCTGACGACGCAGTTATATATTTAGCAGACAGGGATATATTATCCTGAAACAAAAATATGAAAAGTGAATATAAAACATTGACTGATTGGTTCCTGACTGGTTCTAGAAAAAAAGACTCATACTGAACAAGAGAAAAATAAAAGTAATGGTTTCTTGTACCATCCATAACAAACAAATTGTAAGTCAACATTTTCAGATCATCACGTGCGGAGGAGAAATGTTAGAAGTAGTTAAGGAGTTCATGTATTTGTGTGTAACATTGGACCTGCACAGAAATGTTGAAAAACATGTGTAACTGACAGCCACTCAACTAAATAAAAAACTGGGTCCACTATATTCAGTAAAGGATTAGTGTGGGGGATCTGCGAAGATTCTCAAGAAATGTATTTGCCTGTATAACTAAGTATGTCAGTTTTCCCATAGAGCAGAACACAGGAAGCATCATTGCAACTTATATGACAAATTAAATTGGCTATCGATTACTCAAAGGAACAAGTTAGTTGGAAGTTGTTTTGACTTCAAAGTAATAGGATCACCAGGATCAAGCCTCTAGTTTTGCTCCTGGACCTCCCTACCTTGGTGCATGCCTTCGTGATGTCGAGGCTTGACTACTGTAATGCACTCTACCTCAAGGTCTCGGGAGGTACCATCCACCGGCTACAGCTGGTGCAGAACACAGCCACCAAGTTGTTGATGGGGCAGCCCAAGTACTGCCACATCACCCCAGTACTATGTGAACTGCCAGTCAGGTGGTGGGTTGTCTTTATAATGGACTTGCTCACCTTCAAGGCCCTACATGGCCTGGGCCCTGGTTACCTTATGGACCTTCTTACACCTGTTGCCTCAGTCCACTTCCTCCATTCCTCCTCCTGGGGTCTCCTTGCAATTCCCAGGATGAGCTTAAAAATGTCTGGTGACACAGCTTTAAGTGTCACCAGCTCCATCCTGTGGAATTCACTACCTCCAGCTGTAAGAGAGACCCCTTCAAGGCCTTCTTATTTAATCAAGCTTTCCCGGACCCTGTCTTTTAATTACTGCCTTGGTATTGACATACTGTGAAACAGCCTCTGTCCCAGGACACCTATTTATTTATCTATTTATTTTTCTAATTTTATTCTATCATAATTGTCTATTTAATACTGTTTTACGTATTGGTGTGTTGTTTTTATTTATTCTTTGGTTGTATTTCTTGTGTACGGCACCCTGAGTCCCAGGGATTGGGCGTCTTAAAATAAAATTTGCCTTGCCTTGCCTTTGTCTAATACCAAAGGCTTGTGACAGTTCTTTGGCTTACTTAGCCACACAGACAATATATACAAGACAATCGAGGTCCAATGAATTTGAGACTTTGCATGTCCCTTCTTCAAGAATAACAAAAAATCAGAGGTTCTTTCATGTTACAGCAATGTGATAGTTAAGGATAAAATAACTTCTGGATCTGGACTCATCACTGGATTAATCTTTAGATCTCTTTTTCTGTAACCACCCCAGTCGGTTGCACAAGAGCATTTCTATCTGTTTCTCCCCTGGTAATACTATAGTGGACTGGCCACCTGCTGCCATTTTACCTTACTTTATTTCTATCTTATAAACTCCAAATAAAGAGCATTAATTCCAGTGGTGTGTTTAAAAACCTTCCCTTTACCTCTCATGTATATTGTCAAACGTTCTGATTTGTCTGCTCACTTAAAAGGTAAAAAGCCATTTTTCTCCCACTTTCCATGTACATTTATTTTTACTGCTGCATATTGGTACATGAGTAAACAGGAGAAAAAAACAGGAAATTGACGAAAAGGGTCCCAAAAAGAATAGCGTGTGCTAATAGAGCTATTCTTAGCCAAGCCCTCCATCGCCCATGTTCGTGAAGGGCTTGCTTTGTCCTGCTAAGAGAAAATGTTGTCTCTCCCTGCGTCTGCTTTTAGATGCTGTTCTTGTATTTTGCCCCTTTTACTGTGTCTAAAAAGGGTTAGATACTGGAACCCTTCTCATTTAAAGAATATCAGACTAATTGGTGTGTAGCCTGCAAAACAGCTGGCGGGCATTAAAAAAATCCCTTTTATTTTCTCCCCTTATGTTGAAAACTCGATGCGTTGAGGTTGTGAGTCTATTTTTGTGTAGCTAGTGTTAGCCAGGGGATAGTCATGTTTTTAGTGAGTAGCTGCAAATGTAGTGAAACACTTGCTTCCTGGCTAAAACTAAAAAGCTAACGGTTAGCTGTAAATGTAGTGAAACACTTGCACTCTGACTAAAACTAAAAAGCTAAAAGTTCGTTAGCACAGTCAGTAGGCTGTGCATTAAGCTTTACAGTACATGTGTAAATATGCACAGAAAGAAAGTAAAGCTTGCACTTTAGTGTTACCTGTAGTTTCTTAGTGAAGGAGGTTGCTAGAGGAGTGTTCCCAATCAGAGGAGACCTTCTAGAAAGGTACAGTCTCCTATAGGGAGTTGGCAACACCCTCTCTGTACTTTTAAGGTGATGCTAGATGTCAGTCACCCAATAATGGAGAGGAGTCTAGACTCATTAACACACTCTTTTGAATAAAAGCAGATTTTGTGTGTGTTACACTGAATTTATTGTTGTTTTCTGTTATCCAGAATGGATAATTTTGTATGCTTAAACTGGGTAGTCAGTAACTATATGTCTAGCTAGACTGAGATATGAAATATATGAAATAACGATGATTAAAGGTGGACCTTGCTCTTTAGGGGAGGAGTCTGGGTGCTTTAAAAACCCAAGATCCAGCACCTTTAGATCAGATGTAGCCTGGAGTTGGTGCTGCTAACATTTCCAGTTTAGGGTTCTCCAAAGGGAGACCTGACACAAACTTTATTAGGGTTCTAGCTACCTGTAGACCCTGAGCTGTGTTTTTGCTTTGTTTATTTCTTTTGATTTGCTGATGGTATCAAGAAATAGTCATTATTTTGTATTGTGGTGCATTATTTGTTTCTTATTTTCTTTATTTTTTAATAAAAACAACCACTTCTTTTTCGATGTGGTGTGCCTGATATGCTGTGTCTTGTTTGATCATTACTACCCCGTGACAAGCAATTAAAACATGGAATGATATTGATTTAGATATTAGAAAAGTTGATAACCTTAAACTTTTAAAGCTTAGTCACGAGGAGCTTATGAACAGCTTACTAAGGAAGCTAGATGCACGTGATTTATATAGAATGCTATATTTATTAGTGTATTATTGCTTTGTATATATGCATTTATGTACAGTATTTTTGTAATATATCTTTAAGATATGTACTTTACTGTGTGACTCATATACAATTTTTGCTGTGTTTTCTGTACCTCGGTGAAGCCTGTAAAAGGGCCTAGTGGTCTAGTGCTTCCCCACCCAGTCAACAAAGTTTTAAATAAAAAACATATTTGTGCTACTTCGGCAGAATAGGGGCTGGAAAAGTGTACGCTGTAAGCTCCAATGAGCCTGCAGGAGGTGTGCTTGAGCACACCTAATCCTCAGAAGGCTGTTGCTGCTGCACTGGCTTATGGGTAGAAACTTATTACATGTGAAAGGATACAGCCGTATCTATTACAGTGCAGCTGCACCATTTCATGCGAACCATCAGCCAGTCTGCAGCATAACACAGCACAGACATCTCTGCTTCCCATTATATTTCCCTCCCTCCTCCCTCCCTCCTCCTCCTGAACATTTCCATCATATGTGACCACAACAAAAAAAACAGCATCCCACCCCTGCCATGTTTCTTGCCCGCCTCTCGATCATTTCCCCATTGTGTCCATATGTCTGGTGGTCAGGCACCCAACCCTGCCACCAGACAACATTCATTCCCCTTCAACAAACATGGTCTGACACCGGGGTACCCACCCCAGTGCTGGCTATCCCCCCTTCACACAGAGAATGTGACACCAGGATGTCCACTCCCTGTGCCACCAACAACAAACCAACACTTGGGTGCTCAATCCCTAGTGTTAGTACCTGAAACAAAGTAAACTATCCATCATCATCTTGTCCCTTGTCATCTTGTTGTTTTTAAAAAGTGGTCCCTCGATGTGTTCTTCACCCCTGATCTTCCAGCCTGACCCCCATCTCACCACCCACCACACCACACCTCCACACCCACACCCCTAATTTACCAATCTGCTGAAATCCTTTGATGAATGACACATCCTGCTCCTCTGGAGCTCGAGTGTGAACTGACTGGAAACAAAGCAAGTCTAGTTAATGGCTTTGTAATGTGTTTTGAACTTTTACTCATAACCCTGTTGTTTTTAACATTTTTGCACTAAAGTTTCAACATAGCCTTTCTGAGACCCTACCTCATAAAAAAGGTAGGGCACATTTTCAAATCAGCCCTGAAACAGGGACTTTTGGTCTCAGTGGGCCCAACCAGTTACCAAAATGCCATAAATAAAAAAATAAATAAATAAATGGAAACATGTTTTCACAGTCACTTTGCAAAACCATCTTTCAGGTGGGATTTAAAAAGACTGTCATAACTGGGGCTGTTTTTGCTTATGGCAAAAGCTGGTTATAATTTGCTGTTATAACCCCCCAGTTATAACAGATAACACGTGCCAGCTTCTGCTCAGTCCAACTTCAAGCTCACTTACTCTCCTGACTCTCTCAAGTGCCATCCATTGCCAATGAAAAACAATGCTGTGTTAACCTGGACTCACTAAAAAGATAGACCTACAAGTCAAAAGCCACATAACAAAGCTTTAACCCCCTCACTAACTTTTGGTCACCCCATAGATCTCACACAGAATCTTTTCCTTTCACTTTTGTAGCTGTAGAAACATCTTTCAACCCTGACCTCAGGACTTAATTTGCATATCACCTGGACAACAATGACTTAAATTTGTCTGAATATGGACTGAAAACACTTTTCTACAGAGTTAATACACTTATTTTCTTACATTTAATAGTGTTGCATGAAAGTTGTTTAAATGTTTTCTATTCATTTCACTAGCTACCATTCTTGTTTAGTACATTTTGTAAAACACACACACAAGGCTTTGGTGAAAAACAGTTTTTATTTAAACAAATCTTGTTGGAGCAAAAACATCCCCCAGCAATTACAAGTACATAAAACAATACATGGGGTTAAGTGCATTACTTGAATTTAATGTACACCCTTGGTGTGGGATGCTTTAAAAATCCCTTGGGCATTTATGTAGCATCCCACACCTCAGGTGTGCATTAAACTGTTGTTATGCACTTCTTCCCATGTATATATATATGTTGAAAATATAAGGTGAGAATGTCAAAAAACAATACACTTATAATGAAACAGTTTTATTTTTTCAATATTTACTCATAACTTTTTGCTTTCTTCAGATTTTGGCCTCAAAGGTTCAGCACAAACCTCTTGCTACCCCTCCTCATGAACAAGACAAGTGTCATTTATCAAATCACCTCTGAAGCATGTTTTCACAGTTGCTCCACAAAATCACCCTTCGGATGGGCAGCTGTTGTGATCATATGATGGGCTCATAAAAAGGATATGTTGGAAATTTTGAGTCAAAATGTCAAAAAAGCATTAGGTGGTAATATTGAATGTTTACAATGTTTACTCATAACTTTGTGGTTTGTGTAGATTTTGGACCCAAACATGCAACATGGCCCTTTTGTTACCCCACTAATGAATGCAGCAGGTGCCATCTTTAAATCCCCTCTGAAACTTTTTGCAGTTGCTCTGACTACATTTCCAAAATTCCATCTGTCTTGATCATAAGTTGGGCTCATAAAAAGGCTATGTTGAAAATGTAAAAAAACAAGCATTTGCCAATGCTGAATGTTGCTTGCTTGTATGTGCTGTTTAGGTATTAGGAAGTCATTGGAGTGCAAATATTGAAAATTTGTGAACTTATGAGCATGCGTAGGAACTGTGCAATGCACACTTGTAAAAGAGTCATTTTTAGGAATTTTTTCACCAAATTTTCAACATAGCCATTTTAAGACCTCTGCTCATGAACAGTGTCACTGTGATTTTCTTAATGTGTCCCATACATTGATTTCGCACACTGACTGCGCCATTGTGTGCTACATGGGCGAAAACACATTTTGGGCAGGATGTGAAAAATGACATCTGTACTGCTCATAGGAGGTGTGGTAAAATGGCAATGTTGAAAATCTGAGTGAAAATATTGAAAAGTGTGAACTTCTGACGTGCATATGAACGCATGCAATGCCAGCTCGTAAAACAGTCATTTTAGAATTTTTTCACCAAATTTTCAACATAGGTTTTTGAGGCCCACCTTATGAACACTGGCAGTATCATTTCATTAATCAGTCCTGAAAGGTGATTTCTCGCAGTGACCACGAAATCACTCTTCGGGCCCGATTAACGCCATGACAGTGCAAGAATTGATGAGGAGGGTCCCAAAAACCCCATGTTGAAAATTTGGGCCCAAAATTCCCCAAAATGCCTGAGATATGCAACAAAGTTGAAAAAACCCTATTTATTCCATTATATAGCTTACCGGCATTTCCACAGTTCGTGGTCGGCTTTGAAGAGTGCAGACGTGTTCCCGGTCCATCGATGATCATAGCGCTGAGATCTGGAGGTAAGTATGGGGTGAGGGGGGTGTGGGGATGCAGGATGCGCAGTGGGTGGGTGCAGATTTTGGGGGGAGCAGGGAGACGGTGAGGGAACGTTTTCTTGTTTACAGGTTTTTTTTTTTAATTAAGACGACGCGGGACGTTTGCCATGCAGGGGTGGGCTTCTAGCATGGCAGCTGGAAAGGCTGTTTGGGGGGGCTGGAGCTGATGGGGGATTGGGCACCTCCATTGGCTATAATAAGATTTGCCACGCTGAGGTGGGCTCCCAGCATGGCGCCTGGAAAGCTTTTGGGGGGTGTGTGCAGCCATGGAGCCAACGAGGGATTGGGCACCCCGTCAGCTATAACATTTTTTGCCACACTGGGGTGGGCTCCCAGCGTGGCACCTGGACAACTTTTATAGGGGAGGGAGGCATGGAGCTGACAGGGGATTGGGCACCCCCGTCGGCCATACAGTGTGTGCGTGGGGGGGAGTGCATCAGCATGCAATATGCATGTTTGCATGTGTGTGTGTGGGGGGGGGAGAGCTCTGCTCACTGAAGCTGAGCTCTCCCTTTCAACTGTATGCCACTGCATTTTTGACTGCTGTCATAGACAGCTGCAGCAGTCATTGGAGAACTGCGGCTGAACCTGCAAACTCACTGACTGAATTGGAAGATGGGTGCCACACCTCCAAAAACTCAGATGATGGCAGTATGTTTCTTGCACATGCGTGCAAGCAACATAAAAATGATGTGAAGAAATATTGAATTTTTCCAATGTTTACTTATAACTTTGTTATTTTTGCACATTTGGTCCCAAATTTTCAACATAGCCCTAGTGTTTGCCCACCTTATGAACATGACTGATGTCATTTTTCAAATCCCCTTCAAATCATGTTTTTGCAGTCACTCCTTTCAGATTTGATTTAAAAAAAATTGCACCTGTCTTCATCTTAACATGTGGCCATAAATAGACTTTGTTGGCAATTTAGGGTCAAAATGTTGGAGTCCACTGAAAAAGAGATATTACTTCATAGCTGGCCTATCCTATGTAAATGCATTGTAAAAGTGGGTAAAAGCAGGTCACCCACTTAAAAAGCAATATTGTATCTCTGCTGTACTATCCTGGGTAAATGCAGTCTAAAAATGTGTAAAAGCAAGACACCACTGAAAATAAGATATGGCATCTCATCTCATCTATCTCAGCTAAATGTAGAGTGACAAGCTCTAGCTGCCAAATGACCAAGTTACACGTGTGCGTCGAAAATTTTGAACGACCAGGTGCAACTCGACCATTTTTTTGAGTTCTTTCACCAAAGTTTCAACATGGTCCTTTTGGCCCCCCCCCACCATGAAAAGTGCCACTGTCATTTCATTCACGTGTCCTGAAAGATGATTTCACAGAGTGACCACACCATTCTGTGCCACTGGTGTGAAACCACATTTTGGGCAGGATGTGAAAAATGACAGCTGTACTGTTAATAAGTAGGTATGCAAAAATGACAAAGTTGAAAATCTGGAGTGAGAATATTAAAAATTGCTGAAGTTAGGAGTGAGTGTAGAAACTGTGCAATGCACACTCACAACACAGTAATTTTTTTAAATTTTTTTTACCAAATTTACAACATGGGCTTTTTGGGACCCCACCTCATAAACAGAGGCACTGTCATTTCATTAATCAGTCCTGAAAGGTGATTCCGTGCAGAAACCTCAAAAGCACCTTTTGGGACCTATTAATGAAATGTCAGTGGCGGTGTTCATAAGGTGGGGTCCCAAGAACCCCATGTTGAAAATTAGGGGCCAAAATTCCTAAAAATGGCTGATATATCAACATAAGTTGAAAACTCCATTGACTGCCATTATACAGAGCTTACCTTTGATTCTTCAATTTGCGGTTTGGCTTTGAAGAGTGCAGACTTGTCCCGGTCCAGAGAAGATGACAGCGCTGACCTCCGGAGGTAAGTATGGGGTAAGGGGGGTGCGGAGAGGTGGGTGCTCAGAAGGATACTTCCAATAGTCCAACAGAAGGTGCAACAATTGGCTATTTTAAGGAAAATGATTGAACCCAAAATGGCTGTAGGCTCTGCCCACAGCTGTAAAAATGTGTGAAAGCAGGACCCTGGTACAGCAGAATCCCACTGAAATGTTCATTTAAGCTGCTCTGTTCTGGGAAAATACTATGAAAAAGCTGGATCCTACTGAAAATGAAAACTTGCCACTCAGCTGGGCAATCCAGGGCAAATACATTGTAAAAACTGGCTGTGCTATTCTGAGTAAATACAGTGTAAAACTGGGAAAAGCAAGATCTCACTGAAAATAAGACAGCATCTAAGTTGTGCTGTTCTGGGTAAATCAGTGCAAAATGTGTTATAGCAGAACCCCATTGAAAATAAGATATTGCATCTCAGCTGGGTTATCCTGTGTAAATACTGTATACTACAAAATTGTGCATAAACAAGACTCTATAGTAGAACCCCACTGAAAAGTAAATGTTGTATATAAGATGGTCTGTCCTAGAAAAATACATTATAAAAGCAGGACCACACTAAAAACGAGATATCGCATCTCACCTCTTCTGTCCTGGGTAAATGCATTATAAAACTGTTTAATATGAGGACCCCATTGAAAATGACATATTACATCGCATCTGGTTATCTGAGACAATTAATAAAATAAAATAAATAACGTCTTGGGTAAATATACAATAAAAATATATACAAGTAGGACCCAGTACAATAGCATGCTAGCAAACATTTGGCATTGACAAATACTTGTTAAAACAGTGGAGGGTTTGACTCTGATCAGTCCAGTGGGGATGTCAAAGAAAACACTGGGAGAAAACAGCTGAGCGACGCAGTCAGAAATCAGCCTGTTTTTGGAGTGGTTAGTCAGTCAGGAACAAATGGATACAACAAGATACAGACCAACCCCATTAAGTTTTTAAGTTGACTTTTTACTACATTACACATACTCTGTATAATGTGTTTGAAGTGTAAAAGTGATATGTGCAATGGCTTATACTACTGTATACAGGCTTCTCTTGATATAACAAACAGGGAGATCCCATTATTTTCAATGGGCATTTACCATTATTGTAGGGTTGGTGTTTTGTCCGACATCGTGTCAGAATAGGGCATTTTGCTTGTGACATTTATTGCCATGCTGTTTTTGGTGGTGACATTATGACCTCATGCCTCACCTTTGCAGGAAACGACAAGGAGAACTGGACACCAAATTGAAAAAACTTCCTGGTGATAGGCCAGGAACTTTTGTTGATGCTGCTGAGTGGAATAATAATAATCAGGTTATTATTGGGGTGTGATAGCACCCTATAGGTAGGGTTGAATAGCCTGTTTAATGTTAAACCTCAAATTTTGCACATTAATATCTTTGGCTCTCTTTGGTGGAATGAGCTGAAATTTTATGTGTGTTGTCTAGAGGCAAAGTCTTGATGTGTGGAAATTTTTGTGATGGCAGCTTGTGTGGTTTATAAGACCTGCATGTGCCATTCTTAGAAAAAAACCAAAACAATTTTTCCCCTATACTTAACATTGTTTTTTTTTCTCTCATCTACATCCTACATGGAAAGGAATTGTTGCCCCAAACTTGCATGGGACATGTGTCATGTCCCAAGATAGTAACTTTGACAGGTCTGGTGAAAAAATATCAAAGGGTTCCAGAGTTATAAGGCTTTACATTTTAGAGTTTTCTGACTTGTGCATGTGCAGCAGGGATTTTGAGATAATGTTTTGTGGTGAAAGTAAAATTTTGATGCCGCAAATGCGCATTTTGCTTTCACACCACTTGTTTGGCATAGCACCAGACATTTTTTTTGTGCCCTGCCAATCGCCATCTTGTTGACCTTTTCCACAAACCAACAAATGTAAAAAATACACAAAACTGCTAAGATTTTTAAAAACATCAGAACCTAGCTAAACAGGACCCATTTAGCTAGATTCTGATGTTTGTTGTTTAAAAATTGTGCCCAGAAATGCCTTTTCTGAGCACCCAAAATCCCGAGTTTCAAGCTTAGCGAGAGGAGTGCCCCCCCGGTGTTCTCTGTGTGAGAACACCAGGAATTTCTTGACTTCTGCAGCCACAGATGAAGTCATGCCACTGGCTTCAGTGTTATCTGTGAGCCGCCCTTTTCAAGGTGTCTAGTGGCACCCCCCACCCACCAATCACTGTCACTGGTGTCTAGTGGCACCCACCTATCCACTGATCACTGTCCCTGGTGTCTAGTGGCAGCCCCTCACACTCCAATCACTGTCCCTGGTGTCTAGTGGCACCCCTCACCCACCAATCATTGTCCCTGGTGTCTAGTGGCACCCCACCACCTGCCGATCACGGTCCCTGGTTTCTAGTGGCACTGGCCACCCACTGATCACTGTCCTTGGTGTCCAGTGGCACCCCCAATCATAGTGCCCTCATTATTTCACATAGTCACCCCTCCACTCCCCACAGCCTGTTGTTTTATTTATAGTGCCAACATCGGAGGCCCAATATCCATGTCAGCATTACAAGCCCCCCCAGCTGTGTGACACTGGGGAGCCCACCCCCAGTGTCCCAAAATATTTTTTTTACTTGTACCTGTAAAAAAAAAAAAAGAAAACTGTCCCCTGAAACTGGTCCCTCATCATCCCTGCTGTCCCCCTCCCCCATCCTAACCCTCCCACTGAGCACCCACCATCCCACATGCCCCCTTACCCTATACTTACCACTGGAGGCTGGAGGCTGTCATTTTCTATGGACCGAGACATGTCTGCACTCTTCAAAGCTGAACCGTGAACTGAGGAATCAAGGTAAGTGTTGTATAATATATTTCAATGGTGTTTTAAATTTATGTTGATACCTTTGCCATTTTGGGGAATTTTTTCACCACATTTTCAACAATACCTTTTTGGGACCTCACCTCATGAACACTGCAACTGCGATTTCATTAACTGGGCCCAGAAGGTGATTTTGTGGTCAGTGCATGAAATCACCTTTTGGTAGGGAATAACAAAATGTAATCAACAGTGTTCATGAGCTGGAGTCCCAAAAAGGCCATGTTAAAATTTTGGTGAAAAAATTCTTAAAAATGGCCGACTTATGAGCATTCATTAAATATTTTCTATGCACTCACATAACTTTGGCAATTTTTAATATTTTGACTCCAAATTTTTAACGTGGCTATTTTTTTACACCCCCTGATGAACAGTGTAGCTGTCATTTTTCACATCCTGTCCATTTTGCACCTGTGGCACAGAATAGTGTATTGGCATGGATTTTAATATGTTCACCTATGGGTTTATGAGGTGGGGTCATTAGAAGACTATCTTGAAAATCTGAGGTCAAAATATGAAAAAATGCCAAAGTTATGACCATTTGTTGCAATTTTACTACGCATGCTCGTAACTTTGGAAATTTTAAATATTTTGACCCTAGGTTTTCCACATAGCCTTCTTATTACCCCACCTCATGTATGTCACAGCTGTCATTTTTCAAATCCTGCCAAAAATGTGTTTTCGCACCTGTGGTGCAGAAAGGCATTGCAATTGCGCAGAATTATGTTTTGGTGGGGATTCAAAAATGTTTAGTACTGGATACAAGAGGTTGGGGCAATAAGGTAGCTAAGCTGACAATTTGGTCACTGTTGTCCTATAAATGGAACAGCAAGGGCCTGGATGGCCCTGTGCTGCCACAGTTTATATATATATATATATATATATATATATATATATATATTATATATTATATATGCATCTACAAAGGGATGGGAGCGCAGGGTCCTTTAAATAAGGATACTATTATACTATCTCAAAAAGTAAAAAAATAAACTGCAAAAAACTTTGTTAATGCTCTAATTATGGTTAAAGCTGCAAAAGCAGGGAAATGTGGCATAACACCCAACTCTACACTGCACACAGCAGCAGGCATCGGGGTGTGCCTTGGGTTTGTCAGACCTAATGCACACCCCATTCTCCTATACTGTACCCATCTCAACTTATTTACTTATAGAATGGGATGAGTGTTAGGGCTGCGACCCCAAGGCAAACACCCTACAACTGTTGGTGTGTACAGCATGGAGGTGGTGTGCTGTGTTTGGAAACCCTAACACCACATTTCCCTATTTTTGTGGCTTTAGCCCTAACTAGAGCATTAACAACATTTTTTCCAATTTATATATACTATTTGTTACTTTTGTATTCCAAGGATCCTCAGGGTTTAGCCGGTTTGAAAATGAAATCTCGATCTGAGTCAAGTTCAAAAGTTGCTAAAATAGCAGACTTAACAGAACCAGATGCTTCTTGTTGTTTCTTTAATGCTCTAAAAGCTCATATGAGGGATTATCCTGCAACAAATCAAAAGTTGATGCTTATGTATCTTTCACGAATTCTCTAGTGTCAGCAAAATCAGTGTCCAGTTGACGAGGAATGCCTAAAATATGAGTGGTGTTATGCCTTAGTAAGTTTTCATTCTTTCAAATTTTTGATTTATATTTTAATTGTCTTTTAATAGGCTATGATAATTAGTCTCCAGGGCTACACTCTTTGTATCTAGTTTAGATAATGTGGAGGTATGCTGTGCTGTTGCCTTTTGTTGCTTCGCCTGCAACACATACCTGGTTGATCTAATTTTGAAGAAAATCATTTTTTTAAAAGAACATCAAATCTTCAGTTGCTCCATTTGGTCCACTATAACAGCTTTTCCACTGCTTGCCCTAGAGCAGCCTAGAGTATTTAGGGTATACTGTAATTTCCAGAGTGAGGGACTGAGCTGACAGAAAGAAATCAGGATTATAGTGTTGCACTCCTGATGCACTTTCTTCCGAGAATTTAGCAGTGGGAGTCAAGCTCTGCTGCATAGCAGCCTGCAAGGAGGATGGCACGCTTCCAGAATGATTTTTTTGCTTTGGGCTCCAGTATACAGGAAGGAACTGCTGATCAAGTGGTATAGACCTTGGAGAAAGTAACTCCTTTCTCCTGCTGGATAGCTTTGCCTTCCATGGCTCCATTTTAAAATTTCAAGGCATGGAGATTGGAAAAAGATGAAAAAAGTATGTGGAATCCAAGGACTGTGCAGCACATTCTAGATAAGTGTCTGCACTCTCGGCTCTCTCCCCCAGATCACTTCTTGAGTTGGCTGAGGTTGTCAGACCCTCAGTCAGTGGAACAGAGGACAGCTCTGGCTCCATTCCTCTGCTCTGTCCATGCTTGCCTTGTCAGCTGTAACTGGCAGTAGGAAGAGGTATAAAACTTTATTTACTTTAAATGCATTTGTGTAATTGCTGTTTCCCCTCTCAAGCTTGTCTGATGCTCCACTCTGCATTACTATTCCTGTCAACTTTGCCAAATGCAGCATCCCTCACAGTTCCCTTTCAGTCTCTTCCTCTGTCCAGCACACCTCCTTTTACAAACATTTCAGTTTTTTCCATTCTGTTAGAAGCCCTTCACTTAATGGGCAAGTCACAGCCAAACCTGACAGAGACTCCATATTTTCAACATCATTTCTTGCAAATATGAGCAAATATTGAAAAATGTTTGGTCCCTAAAGGTAATTTCACAGTCACTGTGTGGAATCACCTTTTGGGATGGATTAATGAAACAACAGTGCCACTGTTCATGAGGTGGGTCCCAAAAAGTCTATGTACTAAACATTTTTGAATTCCCACCAAAACATAATTCTGCGCAACTGCAATGCCTTTCTGTATCATTTCTGTACCCCATGTCATGAACATGACATGTACCATTTTTCATATCCTGCCCAAATTGTCTCGTCACCCTTGTATCACAAAATGACATGTTGGACAGGATTTCATAAATGACACCTGTCATGTTCACAAGGTGGTGTAATAAAAAGACTATGTTGAACATTTGAGGTCAAAATGGAAAAAAAATAAATTATAAACAAACGCTCAAATTTTTCAATATTTGCTCATAATTTTGCAATATTTAAACTTTTTGCCTCACATTTTCAACATACTCATGTTTTTAACCCCATCAAATGAATATAGTAGGTGTCATTATCAAATCCCCCTTCAAAACTTGTTTTTGTGATTGTTCTACAAAACAGCGTTTTAGGTCGCATTTCATAAATGACACCTATCATGTTTATATGCTGGGGCAAAACAATCTATTTGCAGTATTTTTAAAATTCACTGTCACAATCTAAGACAAGCATTTATCAATGCCAAATGTTGTCTTGCTGCATTGGCATTGGTAGTGCAGGAGTTAGAGATGCATAATAGGAATGGCAGTGAAGTAGTAAACTGATGCCAACCCCACCCCCACCCTGCAGGGTCTGACAGGCATTGGGGTGTGCCTTTGGGTCATCGGTCATAACGCTCATGCCATTTCACCTCACCCTACCCTGCAGACACCGACAAGTGTCACGGTGTGCCTTGGGGTCTTTGGGCCTTACACTCACCCCATTTCATAAGGAAATATGCTGAGATGGGTGCAGTATAGGAGAATGGGGTGAGCTTTGGGGCCAAAGACTCCAAGGCACATCTTGATGCCTATCACTTGCTGCAGGGTGAGGGTAAGGGTGGGGGTGGAATGGTGTCAGCATTACAGCCGACAATCCCAAGTCACATCCCTGACGCCTGTCAGTCTCTACAGGGTGGGGAGTTCTGGTTGGAAACCCTAACACCCTGGGAGTTTGTTGGTATTTTCACTTTAAATTTTCAACATGGGCTTTTTGTGACCCCACCTCATGAACAGTGGCACTATCAGTTTGTTAGCTGAAAGGTGATTTTGCACAGCTACTGTGCCATTTGGTGCCACAGGTGTGAAAACACATTTTGGGCAGGATGTGAATAATGACAGCCATACTCTTAATGAGGAGATATAAAAAACGGCAATGTTGAAAATTTGGAGTGAAAATATGAAAAATTGGTGAAGTCACGAGCGTCCGTAGAAACTGTGCAATGCACGACTGTAACGCAATTATATTGGGGATTATTTTAACCAAATTTTCAACATAGGCATTTTGGGGCTGCCACCCATGAACAGTGTCACTGTGATTTTGTTAATCTGTCCCGAACAGTGATTTCCCACAGAGACTGCACCATTGTGCGCCACATGTGCGAAAACACATTTCAGGTAGGATGTAAAACATGACAGCTGTACTGTCCATAAGGAGGTATGAAAAAATGGCAATGTTGAAGATCTGGAGTGAAAATATTAAAAATTGTCAAAGTTACAAGCGTGCGTGGAAGCTGCATAGCACACAGTTGTAACAGTGATTTTTTTGTATTTTTTCACCAAATTTGCAACATAGACTTTTTGCGACCCCACCTCATGAGCAGTGGCACTGTTGTTTCATTAATCCATCCCAAAAGGTGATTCCACGCAGTGACAGTGAAATTACCTTTAGGGACCAAGTAACGAGATGACAGTGCATGTGTTCATGAGGTGGGATCCCAAGAACCCCATGCTGAAAAATTTGGAGCCAGAATAAAAAAAAATGGCTGAGATATCCACCTAAATTGATCCCACCCCTCATTTATGCCATTATACAGCTTACCAGCATTTCTTCAGTTCATGGTTGGCTTTGAAGAGTGCAGACGTGTTCCCGCTCCACTGAAGATCACAGCACCAGCCTTCCAGAGGTAAGCATGGCATGAGGGGTGTGTGGGGAAGTGGGGTACACAGGGGGAGGGTGTGGGATGGGGGAGGGTTGCTGCTGACAATGAACTATTTTCTTTTTCAGGAACGAAAAAAACTAACAAAAAAGGACACTGCCCCACAGGACAGTTTTTTCTCTTTACAGGTTAAATAAAACAAAGGTTGGTCACACTGGGGTGGGCTCCAAGCATGCCTCATGACTTTGGGGAGGGTGGGCTCTCAGTGGGCCACACAATGGGGGTGGGGCAGAAACATGCCAAAGTGGCCGGCTTTCTGTTAAATGGAAGCACACTGGGGTGGCCTCCCAGTGTGCCGTGCAATCTGTGTGTGTGTGTGGGGGGGGTGGTGGACATGCCGACAGGGAGATTTGGCACCCACAAAGTCGGCCTTCTTTTGGTATTGTGCAGCGGACGGCAGGAGCCACTGCCATGTTTATTTAAGCAATAAGCCGTGAGGGGGTGAGGGTTATCAGGGGATTTACCACGGCTAGAGTGGTTTGCCCACTAGGCGTAGCTGAGTGGGTAAATCCTCACCAGCCATGGTAAATCCCCCGATAACCTATATCCTCTGAGTGGCTTATTGTGATTATACCAAGGTTAATTTTTTTTACTATAATAAAATGCAACTTTTAAAGAGGTTGCTTTGTTGTTTTATTTTTATTGTATTTATTCCTGTGCTGCAGATAATTAGGATTTGGAGAAGGATTATTTGCTCATCAACAGCCACTGATTATCAGAGGATTTACACTGGTGGTAAACTGCCAGTCTGTTGATTTCATTGGCTGTTCACTTATGTCCATGGTATAATTGAAATGTTTCACCAGGCAAGGCACGTAGGGGAGGAGGCGTGTCTTCTGTGCCGCTGCATGATGAGCTTGTCTCGGATTGCAGTGGCACATTTCTTTCAAGTTGGTGGTACTTTGCAAACTTGTGTCAGCGCTAGCATGCTGGCTCATTGAAGAATGAGGAACACACCTTGTAAAGTGTGCCCTGCATTCGCCAGCACTGACACACCTCTGCATTTCTCCTACTACCACAAAATGTTGCTTGCACGTGCGCAAGACAACATAAAAACAAGCATTTGTCAATGCCGAATGTTGCTTGCTTCTATGTGCTGTTTAGGTATTTGGAAGTCATTGGAGTGTAAATATTGAAAATTTGCGAACTTACGAGCGTGCGTAGGAGCTGCGCAATGCACGCTTGTAAAAGAGTCATTTTTAGGATTTTTTCACCAAAATTTTCAACATTGCCATTTTAAGATCTCTGCTCATGAACAGTGACACTGTGATTTTCTTAATGTGTCCCATACACTGAGTTCGCACAACGACTGCGCCATTGTGCGCTGCATGGGCGGAAACACATTTTGGGTGAGATGTGAAAAATGACAGCTGTACTACTCATAAGAAGGTGTGGTAAAATGGCAATGTTGAAAATCTGGAGTGAAAATATTGAAATTTCGCGAACTTACGAGCCTGAGTAGGAACTGCGCAATGCACGCTCGTAAAACAGTCATTTTTTGGAATTTTGGCACCAAATTTTCAACATGGGGGTTTTGGGCCCCCTTCTTATGAATGATGTCACTGTCATGGTGGTATTCAGGCCGAAGGGTGATTTTGCAGTCACTGCACAGTCACTGCGCGAAATCACTCTTCGGGCCCGAATAACACCATGACAGTGACATCATTCATGAGAAGGGGTCCCAAAAACCCCATGTTGAAAATTTGGTGCAAAAATTCCCAAAAATGACTGAGATATGTAATAAAGTTGAAACCCCCCTATCTAGCCCATTATGCAGCTTACCGGCATTTCCTCAGTTCGCGGTCGGCTTTGAAGAGTGCAGACGTGTTCCCGGTCCACCGAAGATCGTCGCGCTGGAGTACGGAGGTAAGTATGGGATGGGGGGTATGTGGGGAGGCTGGGTACGCAGTGGGTGGATGCGGGTTGTGGGAGGGGGGTCGATGCACATGGGACCGTTTTGTCTTACAGGTAAAAAAAAAAAGGCGTGTGGGACCGTTTGCCATGCTGGGATGGGCTCCCAGCATGGCACAGGGCTGATGGGGCGTTCAGCCCGGCGAGGATTGGGCACCCCGTCGGCCAAAGGACTGATTACCACGCTGGGGTGGGCTCCCAGCGTGGCACCACTACTGGGGGCGGCGCAGCTCATCCGGCGGATTGGGCACCCCATCGGCTATACAGTGCATGCAGGGGCGCACACGCCTGCAGGTGGGGGGGAGCTGCGTGTGAGCAGCTTCTTATCGCTGCTCACTCAAGCGTAGCTCCCCCTTTCAACTGTATGCCACTGCATTTTGGAGCGTGTCATAGACAGCTCCAAAATGCATTGGCTTACAGGGGCCGCGCCTGCCAGCACACTGCTTGAATTGGAGGAGGAGGTGACACACCTCCGAAATCTCCGATGATGGCAGTATGTTTCTTGCACATGCGTGCAAGCAACATAATGACAATGCTATGAGTAAACCTCTTCATTTCTCAATCATGAAAATTACACTATTATAACTTGTGTTATTAATTTGTTATCACTTCTACACTATCAACACCAAACACCTACACAGCAAATAAAAGCAAGCAAACATTCAGTATTGACAGATGCTTGTTATATATCAGTGGTGCAAGTTGCATTATTTTATTGCTCATGAATCTGATGCATCACAGAGAACAAAACCTACAGCCTGAGTGTACACATGCAGTATGTACACATATATCATGACAGTTTTCTTTTTGAGTATCTATTATGACAGGCTGTAAAAGCCAAAGAGAAAGTTTCTAGCTGTACTTCTTTTTCTCACAAATTCACAATGACCACAAAATACTGTAAGTCATAGATGAAAGTCTTCTCTGTGTAGCTGTTTAAAAAGATCTAAGAGTTATGGGTCATTCACGTCTATGAACCGTGGTGATGACCCAGCCCCTGTGAACCAATCTATTTACATTACTTGCGTGTACACTGCAACTAATTAGGATGAACTCACTACAGAAAGTGACTCATCTGAGGGTTTTTTGAAGCCTACTATCATGATGTCATTGGGGGGCAAGTGATGTGGTGCCAAATTTTAGGACTGAGAATTTTGCAACTGGCTCTGTATCTCTCCTTCTCTATTCCTTTTAATTAATAGCTGCCCCTATATAGAGTCTGTGAGAGCCTATTCCAGCCAGGGATATCATGGCAAGAGAATGTGTTGGTGGGGGGAGATGCATAACTGAAAATTATGCTGGAGGAACACTAAATTGCACTTTTATAGATTTCTTTAGCCCAAACAGTGCTACTTGGATGGAAATTGGGGGTATGGTTGCCTTGCCTCCAGCACATCACTGTTGGGGAGTCACAGGTCATGGAGGTCTGCAGACAGAATTTATTCTAAGTTACATTATTTAGAATTTGCAAGCCTTTTCTGTAACCCTGATTTAATTGCCTGTTCAGAAAGCTGCTGTCAGAAAACACTGACTGATGATTTCAGTTCCAGAACCTACAGCCTAACCCTCCTTGTCAGAAAACTCATATGACCTAAATCTCCCAAGTTTAAAAAACTGTAGTTGCAGCAAACATTTTGAAAAAAAAAGTCAATCACCTCATGCTGTCTTGGGTGCAGTTCATGCATTTCCAAAATGTGCAGATGCATGGTACTGCAGAAAGTGATGGGTACAGTAGGTATTTAAAACAAGCATTTGTCAATGCAGAATGTTGTCTTGCTGGCATTGGCATTGGCAGTGCAGGAGTTAGAGAGATGCATCATAGGAATGGCAGTGAAGTATTGAACTGATGCCAACCCAACCCACTCTGCAGAGAGTGACAGGCATTAGGGTGTCCCTTTGGGTGTTTGGTAGTGCAGTGTGGGAAAACATGTTGGGCAGGATGTGAAAAATAACAGCTGCACAGTTTATAAGGAGGTGTAAAAAAATGCCAGTGTTGAAAATGTGGCATGCAAATATACCAAATTTGCGGAGTTACAAGGGTGCGTGGGAAATATGCAATGCACACTTGCAACACTGCCATTTTATGGGTGTTCAGCAATACATTTTCAACATAGGCATTTTAGCACCTCTGCTCATGTACAGTGTCACTGGTGTTTCCTCAAAGCGTCCCAAGAAGTGATTTCGCACAGCAACACGCTATTCTGCACCGGAAGTGCGAAAACACATTTTGGGCAGGATATGTGAAATGATGGCTGTACTGTTCATCAAGAGGTGTGGAAAAATGGTAATGGTGAAAATCCAGAGTGAAAACATCACAAATGCACGACGGTATGAGCGTGCGTGCAATCTGCCAATGCACACTCATAACACAGTCATTTTATTGAGTCTCATCACCAAATTTTCAACATAGGCATTTTAGGATCTCTGCTCATGAACTGTGTCACTGTCATTTTCATAATCTGGCCCAAACACTGATTTCCCACAGCGACTGCACTATTGTGCGCCGGAAGTGCGGAAACACATTTCGGGCAGGATGTGGAAAATGTCAGCTGTACTGTTCACAAGGAGGTATACAAAAATGACAATGCTGAAAATCCGGCGTTAAAATATTGCAAATCTCGCGAAGTTCACAGGCCCTGCGTAGCAACTGTACAACGCACGCTGGTAAAACAGGCATTTGTTGGATTTTTTTCCACCAAATTTGGAACATAGGCTTTTTGAGAGGCCACCTCATGAACACTGGCACTGTCATTTCATTAATAGGTCCCGAAAGGTGATTTCGCACAGTGACTGCGAAATCACCTTTCGAGGCTGATTAACGCCATGACAGTGATAGAATTCATGAGGAGGGGCCTCAAAAACCCCATGTTGAAAATTTGGTGCCAAAATTCCAAGAAATGCCCAAGATATGCAGCAAAGTTGAAAAAACCCTATTCATTCCATTATACAGCTTACTGGCATTTCCTCAGTTCACGGTCGGCTTTGAAGAGTGCAGACATGTTCCCGGTCCACCGAAGATCGTCGCGCCAGACTCCGGAGGTAAGTATGGGGTGGGGGTGAGGGAGACAGGGTGCGCAGTGGGTGGGTGCAGGTGGGGAGGAGGCATTGAGACTACGAGGGCGTTTTTGTTTCACGGTAAAAAATGGGAAAACCATCGCGGGACAGTTTTCATTTTGCAGGGTATTTGGCATGCTTGGGGGCTCCCAGAGTGCCACCTAACTGGTTTTGGGGGTGTCAGTAGCCGATGGGGGATTGGGCACCCTCGTCGGCACACAACATGGGGAAAAGTAATGCCGGCGAGATTGGGCACCCCTGTTGCTCAAACAAAAGCGGGGGAGTGGGGGTGGGCTCCCTCATCGGCCTGCCTTAACACGGAGGTGAGAGGAGAAAGTAATGCCGATGGGGATTTGGCACCCTGTTGGCAAACAAAGAAAGGGGGAGCGCGAGGGGACTGGGCACCCCTCGGCATTCAACATTGGGGGGTTTATGCTGGCGGGGAGTAGGCTCCCGATCAGCACACCTAAGAACAGTGGGGGTTAATGACAGGGGAATGGGCACCCGATGTTGTTAGCATAAATGTTAAGTGACCGCCCGCTTGCGACCATGCTCATAATGGCGGTGGTACGGCAAGAAAAGGACCGCTGCATAGACGAGCTTTGCTTGGATTGCAGCGGACCTTTTCTTAGATGTGCTCCCCCATTATGTATGCATGGTGTGGCGCCGGGCATGCAGACTGATTGGGGAATGAGGGACGCACCTACTGATGCATACCTTGCATTCGCCCAGCAGCGGCTGTGCCCCCAAATCTGCACTCTCCCAAGATGTTGACTTGCGTGCAAGCGCGGCAAGCCAACATAAAAAATAAAATAAAAAGCAAAGGACATGGCTTTGAAATGCCATGGTTGCTGTCTGTTTCTGAATACTGCAGGGATCAGATCTCAGAATGTGGCAAGGGTCACAATCTGGGAATGCAGCAGTGACCCAGTTTCAGAATGTTGCAGGGACATACAATTTCAGAATACAGTGGGCACACTGAAGTATACAATGTGGCATGGTTGCAAACTTTTAGAACATGGCAGAGGCATGCAATTTTGGAATGTTGCAGGGACATCCAATATTTTAATGCAGCAGGGACTCAGTGATGATATGTATAAATTCAAAATGTCATGATTTCTGTTTACTGGAATTTGTTTGACTTACAGTACCAATCACTGGTTGCTGAGAAGGCCCTTTTTCTTTTTCCACACTCTACAGCCAATTCGTGATCCCTGCCAGGTTCAACAGTCTCCTCCACTGCTGCTACAGGTACCAATGGCTGTGATTAATTTTTTTCACTGTTTATTTCTTTCTTTCTGTTTGGTGACTCCTCAGGTCCTGAGCTTGATCCACTGCCTGACTGAAGTTTTCATTACTGGTACTAGCACCCCTCCTATTCCAGATGTCCCCTGCTCACAGCCACGTATCTCTACCAGCTTAACTCCCAAGACAAGTCTTCCCCTGTTTTGGCATGGCCAGTGGCTTACTTTGGGGAGAGAACCATTATTCTGTGGTGGGCAACGTCATGAGAGGGGATGTTTGTTCATGTACCCATTGGATGTGGCCTTCCCTCAGCTCATCTCAAAATGTGTCCAATTGGAAGGGAGGGTCCCATTGTTGTCCCAACCATCTCCCCAAATTAATAGTCATGCTCACAGCTGCTTGAGGGGGGTGCCCACTGCTGCTCGGTCACTCACATAGACATTGTCACCACCACCACCAGGTCTCCCCTAAGTGTTAGACAGTGAGTGGCACCACAAGCCCTCCTCATCCCAACAGGAAAGCATCCCTGCTAACAGTCTGTATCCTTCCTCCTGGGCTTTTTTCCTGACATCCCTGCCTCACTGTGTGAATTCAGGTTGCCATTGTGCCATACTGGTGCCTCCACCACAGAGCCTTCCTGGCTGAGCTACTGACTCCATTTCTGACTGACTCATCTCTCTCTCTCTCTCTCTTCCCTCCCTCTCTCTCTCTCTTTCTCAACTAAACCAGAAAGGCCCAGTGTTGGTGACTCAAGTTTCCCATTTGTGCTTGATTTAGGTGACAGACTGCCCAGCAACAATGTTGTCCTTCCATTTTCTGACAGCCTTTGCCATCAGTACTGTTCATTGCATTTCACTAGAGTAGCCTGCTCTGAGTCATTCAAAATATGCCCTGCCTTCAAATGGAGCAGGGCCACAAGCACACCTACTCATATTCCATAACCTAGCAGTTTGCATATTTCAACTGGCTTGGGGCATGATGCTCTCTCTGCTGAATGCTACTAAGAAATCTGGTGAAGGAACGTCTGGTGAAATAACGGAACAAATGGTGCCTTGAAGGCAAAGCCCCAGTCTAGCTGTGACTCCAGTTCAAAGTCATCCACTTGACTTTTCTAGAATACACACATACTGTAAAAGAATGGCATACATCATCCAAAGGCAAGGGGGCTGCTAATCCTGTGAAAAATCTCCAGCAACTGAAAGTAACTGAACACCTGCATAGGTCGGCTTCCCTGAAACACCACAACTAGTTGCCTATACCCTCAATGGATTTGGAATTTGACTTGATGGACTCAGACAACATAGAGCCAGTGCCCATCCACTCCAGCTTGCTGGCAGAATTTAAAAAAGTAGCCACTATGGTTCTCAAACTAGACAGTCGGCTATCCAAAATACAAAATGATGCCACCCATGTTGAAAAACGCATCACAGCAGTAGAAGCTCAAGTTCAAGTCCTTCTTTATGAGTTCCACAAAAGACAGATTACTGTTCTAGTTACTTTAAAGGGATGCAGAATTTAGTTATGAATGGGATGGCCTGGAGATCCACAGAAGGAGGAAGCACTTTAGGGTCCATGGAGTCCCAGAAGATGTAAAGAGTAAGCATAGCTCCATGTCAGTCTTTTTGCAGCAGCTCTTAAAAGACACACTAACACTCCCCCAGAACATTGACATTTTTATGTCCTGGGCTCATCAGGCTCTGGGCCCTCAGTCAAAAGATGCTAATGTCTGACCATGCTCAATCATCACTCAGATGGCCTGTTTCAGAGCAAAGAAGTAGTTCTTAAAGAGCCACTAACACCTCCAGGAGAACTTTTGAACACATAATATTTGGACACAGAACAGCCTATATTTCTCATGAGCTCTTTATTTCTTCTTTCCATTATTTATTACTGCAGCCATTTGCATGAAAACAGGATCTTTGTTCCTTGAGGGTTCATCAGCTTCTACTGCTTATTCTCAACCTGATGTCATAATACTCTGTTTGTGACATCACATTTATTCCCATGGCAACCAACTGTGATGTCACAACAGAGCATTATGATTTCAGGTAGGGAATATGCTGTAGGGACAGATGAACTCTTAGGGATACAGATCCTGTTTTGGGGGAACTCTCACAATAATAAATAAGAGGGAAGAGAAATCTACAGAGGATAAATGACATACATACTTAATTGTTTCTAAATATCATGATTTCAAAAGTTCTCCCAGAGGTGTCAGCAGCTCTTTAAGGTGGCCTGGGAAATGGAGAGCAAAGAATCTTCTTTGATCAAGACTAAACTACTCGCACATTAACAGTGCTGGAGAGAAGCTTGGGCTGCCATTCAGCCCCTGGAGGTCAAGGGAATCCAGGCTTGCATACTGTATCCAGCCTGCTTTGTCCATCAGACTGAAAGTGGACAGCAGGAATTCCCTGACCTAACAGCCACAGATTCAGCTATCAGAGATTTGGGTAGCACCATTCAGGATCAGCCTGTAGCAGTGCATGAGAAGGAACTTCCTTGCAGCGTGTGGCAAACTGCAGTAGGTAAGCACAACAGGCATGACAAACCTCACTCACATCAGGACTGGTGGCTCCAAGATGTAAACAAGCTGCTCCAGGTGATTGCGAAACACCAGGCAGCAACTCCTCCTGAACAAGCAACTTCTAACAACTCCCTGAGCCCCAGCCAGCAAGAGGACACTTTGGGGGAGGCCAGGGCTTAAATTTTGGGTTTGTGTCACCTATCCTGGGCTCTAACTTATAATTAAACTACAGTCCAACCCCGTTTATCTGACCCCCCCCCCATAAACTGAACCTCCCTATCTAATAAACTGGCTGCTTGTCCTCCAATGTTCCCATTGAAATTAACACCTTACAAGTAGCCATTTGTAAAGCTGTAGATTGTTCCCATTGTGGGTGCAGGTAGTTGCGATCAGCCATTAACAAGGTCGATCATAGCTACCCACAATCACGATGGGAAGATCAACAGCTTTAAAAATTGCTAATTACAATACAGCAGTTTTTCTCCTCTGTGCCTCTTTTTTCTCATTTTGTGCAACATTTTTTCTTAAACCTGGTCAGCTTCCAAACACATTTTCAATCACATTTAGAGCACTCCACATCTGTTTTTCTTTGCCCTGGTCGACTTTCTGACCATATTCAGAGTGCTCCACATCTAAATTTGTTTTTCTATGCCCTAGTCAGCTTTCCAACTATATTTACAGTGCTTCACATCTAAATTAGTTTTTCTATGCTCTGGTTTTTCTATGTCCCTGGTTAGCTTTCCGACCACACAGCTCTTACCTCAGTCCAACAGCAAAAATGTTTTTTTGTATCCGTGAATGATGACACCAACGACACCAATGGTAGGAAAATTGTGCTTGGGATAGGAATTATGAGGTCTGTGTTATTTATTATATTAATCCAGTAATGGTTATGCTAATGGTGACAAGAAAGGCTTAATTCAGGGCTGGGGACTGGAACTCATGCTTATTGTTCTGTACGTCATTGTCAACTTAGGTACTGTCCATGATTGTAATCCAAGATTGAATACTGAAATATACTGTATGAGCTGCTGCTGCTGTCGCCTCTTCTACTGCTGTTTGCAATGCAGACTGCCACAGATTCTCCCTCTCTGTAATTCATGACCCAGTTGTTTTCAGCAGCAGTAACCACAGTATGAGGCATAGGCAGGTCTGTGTTCTTTTTTTTTTCTATTTAAACTATAGGAATGTGATTCAGTAATGGAACAGAGCATTGGTAGTGAATGAGAAGCAGTACTGTACAGCATATAGGCAATCTCGATTATCCGAACTCCCATTTATCCAAATGGATTGGATGTCCCCCTGGTGGTTCAGATAAATGGGGTTGGACTGTGTATGTATGTGGACTTATTTTCTGTTTTATAATCTCAGGTGGTCTGGTTTATTTTTCACAAAGCTAACTGCTTTTGTATGTGTGGGTTTCAGTTGCCTGTTTTTTCTTTTTTTTTCTATTTATCTACTTGTGATCTAACTGTGTCTCAGTAAGCTATAGTATAGTGACCTTGGTAACTTGAGTCTGTGCTGTGCTAACCTGCCTCCTCCCCCTGATGGGTTGTGGGCTACAGGGATCCTGGTCTGCAGCCAGCTTCCATTATATATATATATATATATATATATATATATATATGTTGACAGAAATGGGAAAGAAAGAGTTAATGGTTTGGATTCTGTAGGTGCCTTATTTTTTTAGCAGTTTAGAAAAAAATACACTCAGGCTAAAATCCTCTGTCCAGCTGCATCCAGCTTGTGGTATTCCTAGCTGCTAGATAAGAGCTGGGTCATAAATCTCGAGTGGACATCTCCATACATACACAGACCTGCAGACACGTATGCAGGGCAGTTTGAGTGGATTGGATCATTCAAATATAAATTTAAGGTGAAAAGGGAATATAATTGGTCACTGATAGGTGTTCACTCTGATTGGGACAATTAAATAGATATATGTTATAAAATAGGAAGGGAAAATCCCACAAGCTGATTGGTTGTTACCTGTGCATTAGATCTGTCTAATGCACAGGTAAAAACAAGTGCTTTGGAATTGGACATAGTACATAAAAATCAATGTGCCATTAGAACGTTGATTTTCAAAATGCCGCCATTTTTTCTCATTACTTAACGAGAACATTTTCATATAAAAACCTGAGCCACACCACATCACAGCTCTCTATCTCTTGCTGGCAATTAGTAAACAAAAAAACAGGAATTCAGTGGGTCAGGCTAAATGTAATCATACTTTTGTGCCACACGCTGAGATTGTTAAGCTTTGCTTTCTCGCCGCTACATTCCAGGTCTTCGGTCCACCTGCTCAGCTGACCACTTCCTCGCATTCACGCACTAGGTCGCTCTGACTTCAGCCCCTCCCACTGCCCATGCTGCTTTACCTCATGCTTCCGTCGACGCCTAATGCTCACGCGTTTAAAAAAAATGAATTTAAACAAGAGGAAAGCGGCAATAAACACCCAGCCAGGACACAGTTCATATTCTTACCGGACATAGTTGTCTGACTAGCTCGCTCTGACTTCAGCCCCTCCCGCTGCCCATGCTGCTTTACCTCACGCTTCATGTGTTCACTAGCACACTGTCTCTCAGATGCCTGTTCCACTACCTGCTCACAGAGAACAGAGAAGAGATGTAAAATAATAAAAAGCAGGCAGAAATTGTATTTGTTTGATTTTTACAGTGCTGCCGTTGGTGGCCAGTAGACTGTCGTCATGTGAAGCTGTCAGTAGTTCCTCGTACTTTCACCCGGTATGTACTGCAGTCTGCACTCGCCGCCACTTGCTCTGCTAATGCTCACGAGGTTAAAAAAATATATATATATGAATTTAAACAAGAGGAAAGCAGCGATCTAATTTTAAGTAACAATGGATTTTTGTGTGGGATGGAGGCACTCCAAACTATGTGGGAGGGGGGTGCTATTAAAAAACTACAGGTATGGTTGCCACAGTAGAGCAAAAGAAAAGATGACATCACTGTCAAACAGGCAGAGGAACTATATTAGGTCAAAATACATGCAAGAGTTACCTGTTTCAGTATTTAAAGCAACACATATAAATTTTTACATATATATAAAATGCAGATCCCCATTTTATAAGCACAATAAGACACTCCGGGGGTGTGCATTAGACATTTCTAATGCACGATCAGGGGCTAAACACACTCGGCCTGCGGCCTCGTGCCTTATTACGCCCCTGACCGTACATTAGAAATGTCTAATGCACACCCCCTCATGTCTTATTGCTTACTTAGTTGGTAGGTGCATTCAAAGAAAGAATAGGAATGACCTATTATCCAGAGAATATATAACCTTCTGAAAGACAGAGAAGGCTTTCTCTTGCTTTGGGGAAGCTGGTAGGGGTAACATAAGTTTGGAGCCTACCTTGTAGCTATGTCCATGGGAGCTGGCAGTTAGAACAGGGTCCAGTGTCTCTTGTAAGGACAGGGAAGGGTAAGTTTAGTGATAGCATATTTTAGTAATGGCCTTCTTCTTTTGCCATCTGTTATTTAAAAACATTTGTTTACTTTTCCTGTATGAGTGTTATTCTTTTGTGTTGTAAACATATATCCTGTACATGCTCAATGCACTTTCTGTTAAGTAAAAAGCTATTTATTTGTTCAACAGTTGTGACTGTGATGTCATTTTTCAAATGTAATATTTGCTTTCCACTGGCTGAGGTAAACTCTGTGTAGCGTACGCCACCCAAGAGAGACACACTACTAGACTTTAACTTGTGCAATTGCACATTTGATTATTCAAGTTTGTGAACTTGAAGGTTGGTGCTGGACGAATCTAGCTGGTGGCAGTGAATACCCGAGGACAGACACCTCTCTAAAAGTTGTTTCAGCACAGAGAGAGAGGTGAGTTGTCACTATATATATATATATATATATATATATAGTTTTGGATACTTAGTGAAATAGCTAATTGGTAGATGGGGGGGCTGTACAGGTCTTTAGATGCAATGTCTATGGCCTCAAATTACTTTCTGTCTCAGGTGTGGTAAAGAGGCTTCATGCATCGGGTTGGGGGAGGGTCAATGTCTATTCTGATCTCAGACTTTTCATCTTGGATGACTCTCCTAAAGGAGAGTGTGAAGTCACATGGCATGTAGTGCTGCACAGGTTATGATATGTAGGGGAAGGGAGGTCCAAAGTACAACAAATGGACTGTATAGGCAGCTGGATCTCCCGCTTTGGCTCTTTTCCTTGGTGTGGTTTGCCCCCTCCTCATCCCCTGTGGTGAATGGTAGTATATTCCTTCCTTAGCTGCTTGAGTGTAGGCTACTAGCCACTTTTTGAGGACATATCCCATAATTCAGCTGGGTGCTGTGAAACTAGAGTGATGGGTTCAGGGACCTGCCACCCATTGAAGGTATTTCCTCCAATGATGGTTTAGCAGCATTGCAAGGACCCTTCTCTGGCTGGCATGATTAGTTACTCCCTTCCAGCCATGTCCTTGGGCCTCCAAACCCTTCAGTTGTCCCCAGGCCTTAGGGATCTGTCTGTCCTAAGCAAAGGTATTTGCCTCTTCACATGATGGCAGATCTTGGATGCTTTGACATCAGAGCTTGGGGAGGACACTTGTTGATTTCCCACCAAGGGAGTTTGTTAGGCTAGTTCACTATTTTTTTTGAGTCATAGCCCCTTATCCTTGCTTTGGAGGTTTGCCCATGCCCCTCCACATCCTCCCCTTTCCCAGGCTTACCCACCAAGGTGGGGCCACTGGGGGCTTCCCCAATGGTAACTGTAGACTAGTCCCAGATTGCCTCCCGGTTGGGGCCATGGGAGGGACCCCCAGTGGATATGTGAGAGTGGAGGAGATGGCAGTAGGGCAGGGGCATCATTACAGGGTTGGGCAAATTTCTCTTTGCTGCTGGCCCAGGAGAGGGGCAGGGATGTGCAATGATGACCAGCATCCGCTCCACCCCCCAATGTGTTGGCACCAGCCACACGGCACTCCCAGCCTCTGCCAGGGGGCAATGAAGTGCAGAACACTTTTCCCTCTCCCCTTGGAGAAGGACAGCAGTCCCAAGGATGCTCAGTCCTTTCCAAATGGCTGGCTGTCTGACTCCCAGGTCCATTCCTGAAACTGGGTCATCAGTGTCACAAGCAGAAATTCCACCACTGTGCCAGTGGGCCAGTAGGCTAGTTCACTCCCAACACACACCCTTCTTCCCCCACTTTGCAACTTGAGGTACTCAGTAGTTTTGTTTTAGCCTGTGTGCCAGTGATATGCACTCACACTTTGAAGGCAAGACCATTTTATGCTTAGTTAACCATCTTGACTTTTGGCTGTATAGATTATTTTTTTCTGCTTCACTGCAGAAATACTGATTGATAAAAGTTCACCATCCTATGCAGCCAGTATAGTGTTATGCTTGTGCAACTGTGTTAGTTTGGTTTTGGATGTTCGCATTCTCATGGCTAAAGGTACCTTAGGAATCCCCAAAAGAATTGCAGTACAAGCATCCCAAAAGAGTGAGGCAACGTGAATCATATGAGCAAGCAGTTACTGGGACGTTGGAGCAGTAACTGTAATGTAGTAGTAGAGAAGCATAGACAGTTTGATAATGTAATGCGATGCTCAGTTTGATAACAAAATGAAATGCCTAGGATTGTGTAGCATGAAACAGGTTTGCACTGAGAATGACAGAATCCTCTAAGGAGAGAGGGAATGACAGGGACACCATCCACCTCCATCCAACAGTGGAACCTATCTAAAGAAACTAGGGGACAATACTATGCTAACTAACAGTTATGACCTGAGGCAATGGAGGATAGAAAAACCCTATGAGGAGGAAATCTCTAGGGATCCAAGGCCTAGGTCACTTTCCCACCAGGCTTGGGATATTTTATTTAGTGACGGCTCTGCAACTGCAATTTGGAAAACCCAATTAAGGGGAGGTGGAAGATATTCCAATTTGGAGGAAGGCTCTCACTTGAACCCTCTAGCGGGACCACCATGGAAGGTTATGAGAAAACTCTGCAACAATACGTGTAACCAAGGTGGAGGAGGACAGCAACGACTGCTGAGGCACTCACCTGGCCTACTCACCCTAAGATCAAACCAGGTGAACCAGAGGCAGTCATAGGGAGAATGTGGTGAAGGTGCATTGCTAGGGAATCCACTAAAGCCAATGGACAACTGTTGTGGTGGAACACTAGAGCCAAAGGAGATCATTGTAACCACCCTTCACCGCTAGTCTTAAATTCTACACCAGGAGCTGCTGTCAGTTAGCAGGCAGCTAAAGCTGAGCCGGGGGCGAGGACATTCCCAGCTACTGACCAGGTGAGAAGGATCCCACCCCAAGTTGGACACGCTTAATGATGCAGACTAAATGCAGAGTGAGACCATCGACTGTAGGAACCCTGCACCAATAGAGAATGGCTTGCTTGCCCCAGAAATAGATTGAGAGCTGAAGCTGGTGAGCTGGTTGAGCACTGGTATGCTGAGATCTAAATGAGCAGTGAGCAATGAGTGCTGAGACCTTGCAGGTCAATGTAGAATTGAGTGCAGCAGAATCCCAAAGGCTGAAGCTGAGGATGGTAGTAGGCATGACGCAATAAGTTGCAGAAGCAATGAATACATAAGCAAGCGTGGACCTGTTCGTAGGTCAGTAAACAGAGTAGTAATAAGTGGACCTGCATGTAGGTCTGCATAACGTAGTAGCAATGAAACAGCACTGAATAGTGGGGCAAGCCAGCCAGCATATAAAAGCCAAATCAAGGTGACAAATGCTCTAAGGATTTTTGGCAGTGAAGGCAGGATTTAGAACAGAAGTAAGTGGCCACATGGGGCCACGACTCCCCAAACACCTCCCAGTCCCTGCCGTAGGACAAACAAGGAAGTGATGGAAGGCTGAGAACCACATGCAGATATTAAAGCTAGGTTAACAGCCTCAGCAGGACCTTTTTGGCTGATCTCAGAGTAGAACATGTTGAATAAATATAGAAGCAACAGCTATATGGAGACCACTGAGTTGTAAAACTGCAATAAAACATGGAGACTCAATGCTCTGAAAGCAGGTGTAGCCAGGCAGTGCAATGAAGCTGCAAGTAGAATGAGAGCATGAATGAGCAGCATAGCTAGGATCAAAGTAAACCTGAGTCAGGCGAAAACAACTGAATATGCAACATGGAGCAGTTAAGGTTGAGCTGAAACACAGATAATGATTGCAGTTGCATTGCAGTAGTCTGAGAGTGGTGAGCAACAGTGTAAAAAACACAAGCACTGGGTACAATAGTAATTGGAGTAAACAGTAGTAGTGGCTGCAGTTGTAAGTAACTGAAAGCAAGTAGTATGAGCTCAGAGTAGCAGTATGCTAGGAGCTTAGAAACAACCCTCCCAAAAAATGCAAAACCAAAGACACACAAACACAAAAAACAGGGAACAAAACAAAAGCACACATAGCCGAAGGCAAAAAACAAACCAGAAGCAGGAAAACAAACACAGAAGCCCAGCAGAGGCAAGCAGATGCAGCAAGGTGGGGGGGGCACATGCCCCATCCAGCCAGGTAGGCCCAACCAGCTCAGAAAACAGACTGACAGAGCCATCGGCTGCAAAGAAAAAAATGCTTCACAATGAGACTGAGAGGAACTGCTTATATAACTCAAGAAGTTGGAGTGGCTGGCTGCTTGGCCACTGAACTCTGGGCAAAGCCTTTCCAATTATGTGTTTGTACTCTTCATACCTGAGACAATTCAGCAAGCTTAGAGGCTCTCCTCAATATGCAGCTTCTGAAAGAGGTGACTGGCCTTCTCGGTGTCCTTGTGGCTGTTAGCACAGGCTCCACTTAATATCCTGGTGGGAGTATAATATAGTTAGTGACACTGTCCCAGGGATTGGTGGGGTAACTTGGTGGCAATCATTGCAGACATTTATATCTATAATGTTAAGGTTCTTAACGCACCTATAAAGAGAGCAAAAATCCTAGCAGAGCTTTTAAAACATTGTATGGCATTGAATTGTCACAGGAAATGCACCTTTCTCCTCTAGAGCATTCTAAATTATGGCACAAATAGGTGGGTCAGGACTTTTCCTCCTCCCATCCTACCTCAGAAAGAGCTAGTGTGGAAATTTTGGTGAAATTAGGGCTTCCTGCGCAGATACTTAACACCACTGATGTGGAGGGAAATATTGTCTGTATTACATTGACCCTTCAGAGGTCCCAGTTTAATCTGGTAAATATTTGTGCTCTAAATGACAACTCCTCCCCTTGGTAGAAACTATTTCACAGCATCTGGCTACCGTTTTGCCTTGACCCATTGTGATGGGTAGGGACTTTAAAAGTGTCCTGTCCCCCATGTGGGACTGCTCCTCTCTCAGTTAATCCACGAATAATTTGGCAGCCAGAGCCTTCAATCAAATCACATCAGAACTGGGTCTTTCAGACATCTGGGGTAGTTACACAAAGGGAGATGGACTTCATGTTTTTCTCTCACCCAAATCAGTCATATTCCAGACTGGACTGCATTTATGTTTTCTCCATAGCTAGACACTGGGCCCTATTTTGTAAGACAGAGGTGGTATCCTTGTCTGACCATGCACCAGTTACCTTACTATTGCAATGAATGATGAGCCTCACAGTTGCACATGGAGGCTTAATACCTCTTTACTGACTGATGAGTTTTTGTCTCCAAATTATGATAAAAGATTACATACTACCTCACATTGAACTCTAGCACTGAGATTGCCATTGAATAAATTTGGGATAGCCTTAAAGCAGTCATCCATGGAGAAATTATCTTGTATGTCACCTTAAAAAGAAGCAGAGAGCCACCCAACTCATTAAGGTCACAGAAAAAATGAAGAATTAGAAGCCTTACACATGGAGAAATGCAGAGGACATTCCTTCAGGGACCTGGAATTAGCCAGGATGAGTATTAGAGATCTCAATGTACCAGGCCGAGGCCAGTTGAAGTACTTCGGTCACAAGTACTATGAACACAGTGACCAAACTGGCCACCCTCTGGTGATCTGGCTCTGCAAACAAGAGGTGGTTATATCTATGAACTAAAGCAAGCCTTAAAGGGCAGAAATACTCTCAGGGCAAGGGCCAGAACTACCAAAATATCCTCTGATTGGTCACTCTTCAGACAAAAAAGAAATCTCTATACCAAATTAATTCCAGCAGCAAAGGCCTCACACTACTTGGCACTACTGGAAGCAAACAAACATGATCCTTCAAAATTCTGGAAGGCTATAAAAACTATAAAAGGCTGCACTGCCCCATCCTCCCTGCCTAAACAACTACAATTCGGTGACAAACCTGTATACAATAAACAGCCAATAGTGGAAGAGTTAAATTATTATTTTGCATCAGCTGGGCTATCCTTTGATAAGCCAAGGAATAGGTTACTCCCTGCCTCAGATGTGTTACAATATGACCTTTCTCCTACCAACAAAGGCTCTTTTCATCTATGCCCTTTCATTTACCTGCAAATGAAAGATTACTCTTCACCTTAGACACCACCAAAAGTGTGGGAGCCGATAACACTGAGCCATTGTTCTTAAAACTTGGCCTCCCTGTCCTCATGGTTTCTATTACTTATCTTTCTCTATCACCTCCCTTCACTCTGGAACCTACTCCAATCCTCCCTCAATTTCAGCACCTCCCCTGTTTCTCTTAGATACCAGCCAAAACTCCATCCTCCCCCCCCGCTCCTGTTTTCCCCCTAACTGACTGCCACCTTACATTTGCCTCTTACCCTGGTGTAGGTGTGGCTGAATTGCCTGATTTTTGCTGCTTGCTCTTATTGTACTTACTCCTGTTTTAATCATGTGCTCTATTTTACTTTACTGCAACTGTGAAGGGTATCAATGCTGTGTAATTACATTTAACTGGGTACTGTGTCCATGCATATATTTGCCTACCCTGTTTCCTTCCCCGCCTTGCACATGAAAACAAGCCTTGGCCACCAATATTCAAATCACTAAATAAATAGCTAAAACTTTTATTAATCTTACTGTGGCTTGTAGTGAAATTCCTCTGTCGGGAAAGCAGTCCATATAATTCCACTGCACAAATCTAGCAACAGAACTTCCTAATAACTATAAACCCATCTCAAGTCTCCCAGTTCTGTCTAAAGTGCTGGAACAATTACTAAATTACCAGATCCACGGCTGTCTGGATAACTCGGACATGATTACCCCAGAACAACCTTGACAAAGACCTGTATAGGGTTGAAGCATTGGCACTAGTGTCCTAATCAGACTGTTCTTCCACAGGATGCACATGAATAAATAAGTATCTAACTTTGTTTTATGCCTTGGACATTTTTTTCTAGGTCCAGAGCTTTTATGGTTTAGGTGTGTAGCAGGCTGGTCACCCTGATTTGCATTGCCTCCTTTTCCTGAGCATGACATTTTTTTGGTTCTTACAGTATTTCTACAGCACTGGTAAAAGTCATTTATGACTGACTTACTGAAATTGACAGTAACTAACAAATGTTACAATTTTCCTTAATATCAGTAAGGCTTTGGACACTATAGACCATAACATTCTTCTAGCTCAGCGCATTATCATTGGCACTGGTCACTTAACAGTAGAATGCTTTCAAAGCTACCTGTCTGGCTATTAGCAACAGGTAAAGGCTGAAGGCAATGCATCATCTTGTGTACCTATAAATAAAGGTGTCCCTCAAGGGACCATACTGGGACCACTTCTTTTCATGGTCTACACTAATGAGATTGGTAAAAGCATTGCTAATGCCCTGATTCACTGCTATGCCAATGGCATTATTCTTTATGTTGCCAGTCACTCCCTGAGCACAGTGGTAAAAGATGTGCAAGTCACAATCAGTAAACTTCAACATAATTTCAACTCCACTAGACTACATCTCAGTGCTTTATCAGCTAACTTTATCTTCTTTTCATCCACTGTTAAAGCAATAGTGAGTGGCCCTACACCAGTTATTACTAAACTGGCAGAAGAGCAACTGGAGATGGTGGACAGTTTTAAATACTTTGGATTGTGGTTGAACAATAGGCTGTCTTATTTATTTAAAACTTGATAACCAGGAAAGCCACACTGAGCTGAAGCTCATTCCCAGGTGCGACCTGTGGGACAGGGAAAGGGGAGTACAGAATATAAAATTACATCAAGGCATAAGAAATAGCTGCAGTGATAATTATCAAGTGCAATAACAGAATAATGAACAAACAGATGAACAACATCACAACAAATGGGCAATAAAATTAGCTTGCTGGAACGGACAGAAGACAATAGTGCCCAGTGCACAGATGCAATGACAGTGTGAATGAGTGAAACAGGCAATTTCAATATGCACATAGGAGCCAAAATCTTGAGGTGGGGTGGGGGCCTTAGCAGAAAGGGAGGACAGGTGTGGAGGGAAGGGTCAGGAGGAGGTAAGGCAGGAGGGAGCGGGGAGAAGACTTAGACAGTATTTAAAGTAGGGGGAGTGAGGGTGAGAGGTAGATAGATGAAGGATTTCCACCACATAGATCCCCTGTGTAAAACATGTCATTTGAGGCTAGGTTTCTATTTCAGAAATAAGTTTAGTTTTTCTCCAGATGCAAAAAGAAAGTCAGTACAGGCCAATCTCCTTCCTCTAATTGACTATGGGATATAATATGCGGTTGTGTTCCACTATCCAATTAACCGGCTTAATGTTTTATATAATTTATTTATTTAAAAATCGGTAACCGGAGAAGCACACTGAGCTGAAACTCATTTCCAGGTGTGACCCAGGGAAATGGATAAGAGGAGGCAAAACATACATACATACATACATACAAGTTATCAAGACAGTTAACAAAGGTGTCACAGGCAGGTTACAATAGACCCTGAGCAAGAAGGCAGGTACATAAATGTGAGACTCTGGCAGGTTACAAAGATGCCAGAAAAACAAAACAAAGAATCGGAAAAGTACAAAAATGCAGCTCAGATTATAAGTAGCAAATGACATACTGTAAATGCATATATACAAGTGCACACAAAATACATCAATAATGATGTCACAGACAAATTACTAGAAAGCTTAAAAAGCTTTACTTGAAACTGACATTAGATAACATGGACTACAAAAGGAGAAATTGTCAGGTAGTTGCAATAGCAGAGGTATATATAATAGGGCATTACGATTCATCACTAACTCCACTAACAGAACTCATCACTGTTCCTTATTCTCAGCTGTTGGTTTGAGAACGCTTGCCACAAGGAGGCTAAGAAGTCTTTATACTTGGTCCTTTGAAGCCCTCAAAGATATGTTCCCAACATATATTGGATCATTATTAGTAAGGTTGACCAGGTTGTACAACCTGATCCTTCTCACTATTCCCAAATGTCTTACCACCTATGGAAACAAACTCTAGTCAGAGCCAATACGGCTGCTCAGAGAGGCAAGAGCAACGAAAGGAATATGTGGTGCTCTCGTCAGCCATATCTAAGATGGCAGTAATAACAGTATGCAAGATACTCATGCATGCACAGCTAGAGTCAGCACCACCATCTTGGGCATTATGGACGTCACTTCGCGAGCTGCAGAAGAAAAGTAGTGCACCGTGAAGGGGAGTGTTTATGTGGCCCACGGAGGGGAAGGACTGCATAAACAGCACCAGTGGACATTTGCCAGAACACTATGGAAGCACACTGGACAGTGACCCAGTGACATGATTCCATAGTGCTCTTCTGAAGATCATATGAAGGCATAACATCTGCGTAGCTCCACCCATGCAGCCATAAAAAGACCTTTAGCTACTGCTCCTTCTTGCTGTAACACTACAAAAATCACTCGAGTTGATTTCATTTATTGGCTTTAACTCTTTCAAAACATTAATCAAGAACCACTGCATGGACAATCGTGAATGCTTCTGACCCCTCAGATTGACACTCCCATGGAACATGATATTTTTACCATATGTTTACATTTTTTTCTTTCTCATAGGACCACATTTGTGAACTGGAATGTAGCATATCTTGTATTTTTACTAGCTTCTTGAATCTGTACTGGTATTGTTTCATAACTCTGTGACAAATGTCCTTAAGGTACTTTCTGATGACTATCCTGTTTTATTATTTTTTACTCCGTTCTACCCAGGACAACCTTGTAAATGAGCTTGCTCAATGAAACCTTTTCCTAGAAAAATAAATAAATAAAATACAAATACAACCCATCTGAAAGATTAAAGGAAGTGGAAGACAAAGGAAGCACAGCACTACCCCCACCATGATAGTAGGGGCATTCCAAACAATCTACAAAAAGCTTTATGTTAATGAACCTGGCATTGGCTCATCTAAATGTATCCAAAAATTCGTACCGAAAGTTAGTTTGATAAGTAAGCAATAACCCATGATAGGGTGTGCTGTTATTGGGAATTAATGCACACCTGTGTGTGTTGTGAGGCACGAGGCTGTAATGCACACTCGGGTGTGTTGTGAGGTGCAAGGCCACAGGCCACGTGACCTAACAGCACCCAGGTGTGCATTAATCCCTAATAACAGCACACCCTGTTGTAGGTTATTGCACTTATAACATGGGGAATGCAACTAAGTCACACAAAGACTGAAAAGATTTTTTTTGACTGTTGAAATAGGAAAAAAGATGTATCCTGCCACCTTGTAAAACAGTCCCTTTACAAACACAACAAAACTGCTATTTGCACACATACAAAGGTGACACAGGCATGCCTCGCATGATCTGTCATACCTTTGCTTCACAATATGCTGTAATGATACCTATCATAGCACAATGTGCCCCCACCCAAACAACACACCACAGAACACAAAGATTTCTGATGGTGACAACAGTTGGTTACAACACCAGATCTCTTTTTGAAGCTGCAATGCTCTGTGTTTGCAAGTAACACCTGTGTTGAACACAGACAGTTGTGTTGACTGTTCCACTGCTTTCTGTCTGCACCTACTCCTTCTGTCACCTGTGTGGGTCATGGTGCTATTAGTCTGTGCTGCTCATGCTGCTGACCACAGTGTTGCAGCATTCCCTGTGTATGTGCTAGCAAAGGAGGGCACTGTGCCACTCAGTGTAGCACTGTACGAAACTTACACTGCTGCATGGACCTGCAAACCACACTCCTTCAATAACTGATGCACAATTAGCATGCCTTGCAGTGTTGCACACTGTTCAGCCATACCATGAGACTGCTTGCTTTCTGGTATGGAGTCTTACTGTGGCTGTGTGTCCTACGCGTTGTTCTCAGCAATGCTTTACACACAGTACTGACCTGTGCATGTCCACGTTGCACCATCTGTGACCCACACCAACACACAACCACTTACACAAGTGAACAAATGTTCACTGTCAGCTCCTCACACCCTGGCTCCTACCCCACAGCCCCCACCCATTCCAAAGAAGCACAGCAATGCACAATGACAGTTTTGACAGGGGCTGCAACACTGCTGATTGCCCCACATGCATCTGGCATCCCCCGCCCCATCCTGAGACAGCAACGTTCCTGAGAAAATACATAATCCGCAGCCACTGTACCACTCCTTGCACAGATGCCGAGAGAGTCACGGTACCTGTTGAGTCACACTGCTGGTCTACACCAGTAACACAGCCTTCTGCTGTGCATGTCTTTGTGTCCTCACACTTGGATTTTTGCAGCTTCCTTTACCTAGGGCTACCTGGGGTTGAAATCCACCACTTGCAGCTAGTGCAGAATGCAGCAGCTTGGCTATTGACGGGGTCTCCTCGATCCTGTCATATTTAACCTGTTCTGCGCAAACTGCACTGGCTACCTATTCAGTGGCAGATCACCTTTAAAGTCAGTTTGCTTACTTTTAAAGCCCTACACAGACTGGACCCTGACTACCTGAAAAAACTCTTGGTTTTTTACCACCCTGGACGATCTCGCCGCTCGGCTAATGAGAGGTTGCTAGAGATTCCGAGGGTGTATTTGAAAACATTTGGGGCTAGAGCTTTTGAATATGCTGCCCCTACCCTCTGGAATTCTCTACCCTGCCGGCTTCATGAGTGCACAACTGTGGAGGGATTTAAACAATCCTTGAAAACATCTTTGGCTGCAGGCATTTGGAAATTGAATTAGGTGATCTTACTAATTGATGTTTGATCTTTTAATTATTATTTAAATTTTCTATGTTAGTATTTTAAAGTATGTGTTTGTATGAATTGTAAGGCACCTTGGTTCTTGGTAAGGCACCTAATAAACACATTTTTATTATTACTATTATGTATGGCTTGCTCCGTGCCCCCTGCACCCTTGAACTTTTACTGCACAGAGAACTCAGGTGTGTGTCTGTACCATTGGGGAGCAGTGATCTGTGCCTGCAGCTTGCCACACCCACATCCTATGACAACAGCAAAACACTTGCAGAGGGAACAGGTGTGCATCATCGATGCCCCCAAACCCTGTGGCTCCCCGCCCCCACCGAAAATACAGAGTTGGACAACACTGCAGAATGAAGGCGTGATTTGACTGTGGCTGTCTGTTGTACCCCAACAAGCATGCAACCTGCGCCCCTGTTGTCCACCTTGCTTTACAGACAATACTGACCTATGTATATGTACCTTGCATAGCCTGCAACCCACACCAACAAACAACCACTTAGACATTAGAAGAGGTGTGCATCGCTGGCTTCCTCACACCTGCCTCCAAATCTGAAACCCCGACGCACCTCCTCCTCCCCCCAAATATGGAATGGCACAGCTGTGAATGATTGCTTTGACAGGGACCGTAACACTGCCGATTGCACCATGTGCATCTGGACCCCTCCGCCTCCAACCCTGACACAGCACCGTACTGCAGCAAACACAACTCAGGTGTACATCTGCACCATTGGGGAACAGTGATCTCTGCCTCTGCTGCTTGCCATGCCCGACACATCTGACAACACCAAACCACTTGCATAAGGGAACAGGTGTGTGCGTTGGGTGTCCCAAAGTAAGGGGGAGAATGGGTTGACTCGATGGGTTGTTGGGTCTTTTCTGCCATTGGATTACTGTGATTCTGTGATTCAAAGCCTGTGTCCTCCACCCATAAAGCACAGACTTAGACAACACTGCAGAATGATGGTTTCCATGGGGACTGCAAGACTGTTGATTGCCCATCTGTGTCCACCCCCCAACAAAATGCTCCCCACCACACAATGTGCTGCCAGTGTGCCACTCCTTGCACAGATGCTGACAGAGTCATGGTCAGTCATGCATGGCACTGCCGGTGTGCCACCAGTAACAGAGCCTTGTCCTGTGTGTCTGTGACTTGTCCCACACACCCACCCCCTCCAACACTTACTGCACATACAAGTCAGGTGTGCCTGTGCACCATCACCCACTGCACCCTCTTCTCCCACCTCTGCATGCACATATTGCATGGGTGCCCCACCCCACAACCAAAACCCTGTAACAGAGTGTAGCAGGACCACTGCTTTGACAAACACTGCAACACTGCACACCATACTGTTGCATCCAAGGCCACAGTCATGACACTTTACTGCCTCCTGGGACTGCAGAATGTATTGACACTGTCCCACTGTTTGTGCTGATGGTGACACACTCACCATTACTGTTGCACCACCATGCTATTATGCCACAAGTTCTCCATGGTGTCACACGGCTACTACTACACAGACATCGACACGTTCCCTTGCATATCTGCGACTGGTTCAAGTAAGCACATGCACATCTGTTACATTTATACAACACACAACATGTTTATCATGGAACACTGTGTTTATTAGGCCTCTGCAATACCCTATACATGAGACGCCTATGAAATGCAACTACAAACTTCTGGCACATTACACACGTGAACACTTGTAATGCACATTACTGATTGAACTACAACACATCTTCCTTCAAGTTGTTCACACACTCTTTGTTACTAACTGAACATTACTCATTTGCACATACAGGGAGATGTGTGTGTGCTGCTCTTTTGTCTAACAAAAAGCAGTGCACTTACTAAGATCTCACACTTACAACATGCAGAACTGCTCTAACGCTACCTAGTAACAGACATGAGTTCAGAAGGTCTACTACTGTAACTGCAAAAACAAAATGCTTCTATTTCCTGGCTATGACTGACATTTGCCAGCAAGTATAGCATGCCATAAGAGGTCACCAGAATAGTACCACAACAGAACCCTTCTGTCTGTATATAAGGTTACAAACATTATAACACATAACTGTTAACTGAGGCACAACATTGTACAGCACATATCACACGCCTTGACACTGTACATGAGGCCAAATTCTCATATCTTGATTATGACAGAGGCCAGATTATGACACATAACTGAAAACTTACCACAGAACCATCCAGCACATATCACATGGTCTTCACATTGCACATGAAGCAAAATGCTATATCTTGATTATGACAGGGCCCTAACGTTGCTACACTGACATAATTACTTGTTGTAATAGCGCACATTAACGGTCCCATGATTTATGAAATGGCTCATGCAAAATCTGGGAATTAGCATATCACTGTTTAGATTAATCGCGGTAACAATTGATGCAATGCCATCTGTCACCACATTTCTTATAACTGTACTATGAGTCTGCTGTTTCTCCTTGTTGCTGTCCCAGACTGCAATACTGCTCGCTCTGTAACAATGTCTGGTCTACCTTGTTCCGAGGTCATGTGGCGTAATGACACATTGTGCTGAAGTGCCCTTCTTGACTACTGCTGTTGCTCTTCCTGTTGTTACTGCTGTCTGCAGTACTGCTTGCATGCTGCCATCCTGATGTGTTGCTGTTTCTTTGCTGGTGGTATTGATACTGGTAGAAGTTGGTTGCATGGAGGATGACAACAGCTTACTCCACTTCTGATGTTATAATGCTCTCCAGTGAAGGATGGATTGGATGATATTAGATGCTCTGTTTGCAGCACTGCAGCTGAGAAAAGCTACCAAGGAGATAAAAAAAGGAAAGGCCCAAGCCCAGATGGCTATGGAAGTGAATTTTATAAAGGAAATCACAGCCAAACCAGTCCTTTAGACATATTTAACATGGTGCTCCAAGATTTCCATATGCCTAATTCCTGGAAGGAAGCTCAGCTGTATGTAATTTATAAGGAGGAAAGGATCCCATGAATTGTGATAGTTACTGATCTATTGCACTCCTGAATTTGAATGTCAAGCTCTTTGTGAAAACCTTGCCACCAGATTACAGGTGGATTTGAAAAAGGACACCTGTCATGTTCAGGAGGTGGGGTAACACAAGGGATTTGAGGAAACTTATGGACCAAAATCTGCAAAAATAAAGTTATGAGTAAACATTGAAACAATTCAATGTTTTTTATAACTTAGTTGTTTTTTTTTCACATATTCACACCACATTTTCAAAACAGTCTTTTATGACTGTTCTTGTGAACATGACAGGTGTCATTTATTAATAGTGGTCAAAACATCATTTCACACCACAAATGTGAAAACATGTTTGCTTAGGATTTGAAAAATGACAGCTGTCATTTTCAGGAAGTGGTGTGAAAAATGGCTATACTGAAAATTTGGGGTCAAGATACTGAAAATTACCAAGGTTATAAGCATGTGTTGAAAGGTTTCAATGGACACGCATAACTTTGTTGGTTTGTTTTTTAAATATTTTTACCCCAAATTTTCAACATAACCTTCTTATGACCCCATCTCATAAACAAGGGCAGAGAAAATGTTCAAATCCTGATCATAAGGTGATTTTGTGCCACAAGTGCAGAAACACATTTTGGCCAACATTTGAAAAATGTCAACTATAACATTCATGAAGTGGTGTGAAAATATGACTATGTTGAAACTTTGGGGTAAAAATATTAAAAATTAGAAAAGTTACAATTGTGTATTGAAAAAAGTCAACATACACTCATAACTTAGCTTTTTTCTTTTATATTTCTGTCCCAAATTTTCAACATAGTCTTAGGACATCACTGTGTATTTTTTTACCTGCCTTTAATTGCTGTGGTTCATTGGCTCAGTCTACGCTGGGGCCTACTTTTGCTGCTAGACTTCTATAAGTTTTTGTGATTGTTTCTGACTTCAGAGGGAAGCAGATTTTAGGTAATTAAGTTTAAATTGTGGTGTGCTCTTTCACATGCCTTCAGTTGCTGTGGTTCTTTTGCTCAGTCTGTGTTGGGGCCTGTTTTTGCTGCTAGAATTCTGGAAGTTTGAAGTTTTAATTGTGTGCTTTTTCACCTGCCTTTAGTTGCTGTGGTCCTTTTGCTCAGTCTACTTCGGGGCCTGTTTTTGCTGCTAGAATTCTGGAAGTTTCTGCATTTCTTTGTTTGTGACTTCAGGGGGACTCAGATTTCAAGTAATTAAGTTTAAACTGTTGTGTGCTCTTTCACCTGCCTTCAGTTGCTGTGGTTCTTTTGCTCAGTCTACTGATTTTTTTTTGCAGCACACAGAGACCAGGTCAGTAACTGAGCAGATTGTTTTTTGACTGAGGGGAAGGCATCGCTTACATCCACCCTCCCTCCCTCCCATGCTACCCACCCCGGGTCATCTGCCTTTATAGATGAGGGGAACTAAAACATATTACCACTTCCTAAGCAGGAAGAGGTAGGAACAGCTATGTAGTACACAAACATACACACACACAACCAAATGCAGCCTAGCTAGATTCACAAAGCAATAATCAAGAGAGAAGAGTACAAGGGGTTAGTGCACCAAGTAAATCAGGGGAAACAGGACAAGAAAATCATGAGCAAGGGCAGATTTGACAGTTAAAAGTTAAGACAATAAAGGAAGTGGGACAATGATGGGAGTGGTGCACTGCAGTTGATGCGGAGCAGCAGTGTTCAGGAGGACCTTCTGAATGTTGCAGTGCTGACCCATATGCAGACTAGAGATGCAGAGAAATTGCCAATTTTGCCTAGTGAAAAATTTCACATAATTCTGTCCTTTAGGTAAAATTTCACTGCATAATTTTGCCTTTGATTTTGCCTGTGCTTGGGCGGTGAAATTATGTGAAGTTGGTCTTTTCACTATGCTGGTGGTTACATGGTTGAGTCTAAACAGACAGGAAGTGAGTGGTTCATTTCCTGTGCTATATATCTCAAGGAAGCAGGCAGCATTACTACTCCTTGTGACTGCAGAGTGTTCTTTGACAGATTAATTGCTTTATTTGTGCTATTTTTTCTAACTTTTTCTTGTTTGTCTTTGTTCTAGTTCATATTTTAGTACCTGGTGATTATGTTTGTGTGTGTGTGTGTGTGTGTGTGTGTGTGTGTGTGTGTGTCTGTGATTTTGTGTGTGTGTGTCTGTGTGTGTGTGTGTGTGTGTGTGATCCCCCGGGCCCCAGCTCTGTATTTCTATTTCTTTTTTTGTTTGTTTGTTTTTGTGGACACAGTGGAGAAGGGAGATGACAGTGGGGCACTGGTATATGCATTTCTGTTAAGTATTACAGCAGAAATACCACAGCAGGCAACTTTGGCTCTAGCATCAGAACCCAGCAGACAACTGTGACCCCTTCCCAGAAGCAGGAGGAGACCACGGCCCCTCCACCGCAGCAGCAGGAGCAGCAGGAGCAGCAGACAGATCCTCCTCCCCAGAAGTGCTTTATTTAGTGAGCTGGGCAAGGAAGAAAATCAGATTTGTGTAGGAAACAAGTTCCACAATTTTGGGAGATGGTAGGAAAAAGAAGACTAGCCAATTGAGGTGGATCTTCAGGGAACTGTGGTCATGGGATCTGAGAAGGTAAGAGGAAGTGGGTGGAGGGGAAAGGGAGGAGGTAAGATAAGGAGGGAGAGTGCCAAGCCAGAAGTTTGAGATGAACTTTGCACAGTGATGCAGCCACATATTAGTTACAGAAGGGAAAGTCAAAGCACAGTGAAGGTGACTGTGATGGGTTAGGGGAGGTGCATCAAGGCAAAGCAGCAGAAGGAGTTGAAAAGGGTATCCAAACTAGCTAAAGAGGTGGTGGAAGCAGAACAATAGATGACATTGCAGTAATCATCTTTTGGACCAGTTCGTGCCTTGCCAGGATTGGGAGGCAGGAGCATTTTCTATATAATACACTGAGTTTAGGGCATAGCTTTTTCATTATGGCATCTATATGGTCCAAGAAAGTGAGATGTTGATCCAGCCAGATGCCCAGATACCTGAAGGATGCAGTGGCCTCAATAGTTGTCCCATTGAGGGTAGAGAATAAGGGCAGGATGGGAACCTTGACAATCTCTGCCTAGTGATGAAAATCATGGACACCATCTTCTTAGCATTTAGGAAGAGTTGATGAGATTGAAACCAACCCTGGACATTATTGAAATCCGCTGAAGCCTGGAGGCAATGTCCATGGGTGATGGCCCGGAGGAGAAAAGAACTATATTATCAGCATACATATGTATAGAAGATGATCTACAGATGGATGGAAGATCATTCAGAAAAATGAAGAAAAGGATTGAACTCAGTATGGACCCCTGAGGGACACCAGTGCATATAGGCAGAGGAAGGGAGATGGAGTCAGAGATTTTTGCTAATTGTATGGTGGCATTTAGATATGCACTAAACCATTTTATGGCATGTTCAGAACATATTGTAGGGGTGGGTCAGCAATGCTGGCCCAAGTATCTAGGTTTGGTTATGGGCATTAAAAACATTGATAAATTTGGAGAAGTTTTCTGAATATACACTTGATAAAGTGTAGCAAGATGTAAATCAAATCATAACAGCATTAACATAAAACATAACTTTTTTTTGCAATAGAACAATATTAGTATTAGCATAATGTATAAAATACATTTCAAAACAACAGAACAAATGTAGACTGTAAGTTTAGTTCAGGGTCCAGGAATCTTAGAGCATTGTGAATTAGGCTTGTGTTGAGCACAACCATTGAATAAGTTGCAGAGGGTAGGGCACAGTTTAAGTTAGTAGTTGCAGTCCTTGGTAAAATTACTAAGTTTTGGTTGAAAGAATTATTTGAGCAATCCACACTCTGTTTTTGTTAACTTGTAAGGCTTTTTCAAGGTATGCAGTGCTTTAGAACTTTGAAATTATAGAAACTTGTTTGTGCTTATAGAAGGCAGATGATTGCATCCATTGCTGTAAGATCTGTGGAAAGTTGTTTTGCATTTGTCTGACAGGATAAGAAAGCTGGAAAGACAATCAAAATATATGAATATGTGGACATACATACACAGTCCCCCCCCCCAGCTCAGCTGGACTGAGTTGGGTTATACTGTTAGAATACATTGGGTCTATTCAAAACCTGCAAATAACAAATAGTTATTAGCAAATACACATTTTGTTCTGTTTACCCCTATGGGAAGAAAGTGACATACCTTGCAACCTCTATGGGTGTTGCACACTGGAAGGAAAGGTATTATACCCCCCACCTTGAGCTCCTACTGTGGTAAAAGAGGCAGCTTGAGCACTGTAGCAATAAAAGGGCTGAGCTGTTGGTGGTGACATGGATGCTGAAACAGAAATGGTCTGGCAATTTTAGTAGCCAGTCATGCGGCACCTTAAAAAGGTGTGCACTGGATAAATGGTAATGGTGTGGCCCTAGTGCTTTCCCCAATACATATACGTTTCAAATTATAACAGAATTATATTGCAATTATTTTAGGAAAGGTGGCTTCATATGTTACCAGAAGATGGGGAACTTTCTTTTTTCCTAGGAGAAAGAAAGAAAGAAAAAAAAAAGTATACACAATCCTGAAAATAAAACAAGATTATTTTGATAGGATAAAAGAAGCCAAGCATCCCTGGGTTCCTTCTCCTAGCATGACAAAATATCAGCTGAGTTCATAAAAGATCCGGATTGATGGTAATACCATACGTACATACATCTTAAAGTGCATTTTCAAAAGAAAAAATGATCACACCATGGTTACACATAAAAACAAAAGTGATTATTTTAAGTGTAGATGGTAAACTCACCAAAAACAGCTGTAATATTTATTTTTCAGACTGATATATATATATATATATATATATATATATATATATATATATATATATATATATATATATATATATATATATATGTTATATATATATATATATATATATATATGTATGTGTATATATATATATATATATACACACACACGGGTGGTGAGTAACCCTCCCTTAAGCGCCTTGCATAGTATGGGAATCACATGAGGTGTGTGCTACAACCAAACCTTCATGAAGGAAGGCCTTGGGCATTGGCTGTGTTGGGTGCAAGCTCAGAAGAAAATGTCTGTCCTTTTTGCTCGGACAGAGTGCAAGTGCTATAAAAAAAAAGGTAAAATTATAGGGTTCATCCTTAGTGTGTTTCCATGAAAACATACATTTTGTGTGGAAATGGGTGCTTTAGGTAGGGACACACATCAAGTTTGAACTGGTAGTGACAGAGAATTTTGAAACACAAGAAGGTCAAGTCACTTGCTAAAGGTCACATACTGTGGTATGAAAATGAAGGCTGTTGGGAATGAAACACAGCAATTTAGGTTTGAAACAGTAGTACAGTCAAGTACTGAGCTGCATTAAGGTAGAGTACATACCTTTTGTGAGAGAACAAAAATTAATACATAGGATGTGAATTAACACAGTTATAGTACTATATCATGGAACCAAGTGGCTATTAAAATGCAGTGCATTACAAAATGTCTCAATATGGAAATGGGTGATAAAATTACCTGTCCATGAAATACAGTGCAATGGGACATCACAATGATACTGAGGAGCAAAAGAAAAATGGATATACATGTGTCTATGCCTCACAAACTGTGACTGAAGAAGTTTGAATCCAGTCACGAATAGGGTTAAGTAATTTGGCTGTCAGCCCAGAGGAGCTGGCATGAATGGTTAGACACATGTGGGTGTGTGAGGATAAGTTGCTCTTCTCAAGGAAAACTTAAATGAGACATTAGTTAAAATGAAATGTTAAATTAACCATTGTCCGCTGATTTCAAACTAACATTGACCAGTATAATAAACACACTTTCGAGACACAGTACAGTACACATTCTAGTAAACAATCTTTGTAAACAAAGAATTCTGCAGCACATCTTTCTCAAACACCATCCATCTTCAACTACACGAACAATCAACACTTTCGTTGCCATCTTGAACAACTTCTGCCTAGGAAATCAGCTGTAACAGCAGGATTCTAACCATAACAAAAATCTTGTACAACAGCCCCCAATATCACAGATAGCAAGAACAATGGCTAACAATGACCCTGAAACATGGATAACTACATCAATAATTAGGCATGGAACACATAGCAACTGTAGTATAGACCATTGAGTCTGAATGTATCCTAAAGTGAATAGCAATAATAATTGAATAAATACATACAGTATACAGTGGTAGTTATCTAAAAGTTTCCTACCCTGAGGAACCACTGAGGCAATTTGTATTGACTGTAATGTGATCCTGCCTCATTCTGCCTCAGTATATCCAGGTATACCTCAGTACTGCAAAACTTTTCTATGACTACCACTGTATAGCACACCCAAACTGTTGCAGATGACATTAGAACAGCTTTAAACATTTACCCAAGGTAAGCAGTGGTTCTTGAACCAAAAAAAAGGGTCAGAGACAAAAATATGGAGTAAACTGTAAGAACACTTATGAGATATCAGCTTGAGAAGAATTGGCTGCTTTCCCTCCAGGATCAAACGGGACAGTTTTCGGTTGCAAAATTTCCAATTGTTTGACCACAGATTGAGCAACAGGCAGAACGTCTGATATCTCGGGTGTCTGGATAGCCAGCATGACGAAGATGCTGCTTATGCTGCATGAGTGGAGGTCTGTCAGCATTTCACATTTAATGTGAGGCATTTTTAATGTCTGTAAATCCTGTCTTTTGTTAGAAAGGATCTGTGTAGGGCAAGCAAATGCTGACTTGCCTCCAATGCTGGTAGAGCAGCACATGTACAGCACTGGGCAGAAACACTGAGTACAGAATTTCCTATTGACCTTGTGTGCACAACAAGTCTGATTAGCCCTCTGTAGGGAGTAGACATACTGACAAACAACATAAAAGTAAGCACATGTGGGAAACTTGAAAATTAGCCCAGAGCTGTCACCTACCACTTTCCGGTCCCCGATAGGCAATCAGTCATCACAGGGGTTGGCTGTGACTTGGTGTGGGTCTGCCACAGCCATGAACAAAGGTGGTGTAGGTCTGCAACGCCCGCTACCACTGTAAGTACGAGAAGGTCCAAGCAGGCAAAATGAAGATTGCACTACACTGTTCGACCTTCAAAATTAATTGAAGGCGAAGCTTTCCTTGTTTAATCTCTTCCTTTCCCCGGTCATCAATATGTAGAGAGTGAAAGGACTCTAGCATCAAGTTCTTGTTAGAGAAAAATAAGTCGAGGGAATGACAGACAGTGGCAGATTGTGTAATAAACAAGTTTATTACACAAACACAGACTTACAACCTGTAGTAAAACAAATACTGGGAGAAACAAGTTCCCCTACATCCAGACGCAGCAATTCTCAGCAAAGCTTTCTAGAATAGCACTTTCTATAGCGAAATAAGGAAAAAGGTGCAACAGTTCTCATTGGCTGAAGCAAGTGGTACCATTACATTGCTGGATAGAAAATGTAGAGTCAGCAGGAAGAAAAGCATTATGTTATACAGAAGACATAACATTAGTTAGAACAAAGATGGCACAGAAGTTGTAACAGGTGCAAGGTTATTATGGTGCAAAGTAGTATCAGCAGAAATACATGGGTACAACAATACTTTGGTAAAAAGATATGGTTAGCCCAAAGCACGATAGCTTCATATAAGCAAATGAACATTACATATAACAGAAAACTAGAAATAATGCTGTAAAATAAATGTATACTGTGTAGTTTATGTACTTAGCAAGCATGATCCCTAGTACCCATGCTTGTACAGTGGATACCCATTACTACATGTTAGTGCAATACAGCAATATCACAGTAATAATAAAACATCTGTCATTGGCGGTGCATGAGGGTGCAAGGGTGTGGGACCCGAGGCACATCCCCAACCCTCAGCTGCTCCACCCAGTCAAGACAGAAGACCTTCGACAGCAGCTTCGAAGCATTGAGTGTCCAACACGCCTTGATGTTCCTGCCAAACTAAAGATCATCTATGGAGGCAAGACTTACATCTTTACTGATCCAGAAGATGTAGGCAAACTCATGGTCTGTATTTGGCCATAAGTTTGCAGCCAGAGGATCTGACTCTGAATCTGAAGATAATTCTTAAAGATTCAACTTTGGGCTTTACTAGAATGGTCAGTAAGATTCTGGGACTTGGTTTATGGTGGATAAGGGCCAAAGGACTGGTTTAATGAAACAAAACTTTGAATGTTGTTGGGTTCACATGCAAAATATGGTGTAATGCAGCCAGTTTGACAAATAGTGAACAGATACTCATATTAGGACAGTCTGATGTTACAATACTGCAGTTTGGTTTCACTGTGAGATGGCACCCTTCCACCATTACTCCATATCATAGCACCTCACACTGGCAGCCATCATTCTTGCCACTACAGGATTTTCAACCAGCAGGTTTTCCTTGTACCGTTTACTGAATATGTTGCTCCCATTTGGAGCTGTGTGATTAATTGAGGGTTACACTAAGGGAAGAACTAGTAACACCACTGACTACCCTTTTTAATAAATCATGGGAGGATGGTGTAGTACCTGAGGACTGGAGGAGGGCAGAGGGTAGCATCTTTCAAAAAAAGAGGTGTGCAAGAACAAGGGGACACAATTTGAAGATAGAAGGGGCAGCTCAGAGGTAATTTAAGGAAGTATTTTTTCACAGAGAGGGTTGTGGATGCATGGAACGGCCTTCTGGAGGAGGTTGTGGAGTCAAAAACAATGGTGGAATTCAAGCATGCATGGGACAGTCATAAGGCAATTCTAGGGGGTTGGGGTAGGAAGAAGTAGGTTGCTGGTTAAGTAGGATCTGCAGCTTATCCATTAGGTAGCAAAATGGGCAGACTGGGTGGGCCAAGCAGTCCTTATCTGTCATCAAAATCTATGTTTCTATGTGATTCCCCTTCACAAAAGTGGGAGCAAGACAGAGGCAGGAAACTACAGACCTGTCAGTTTGACCTCAGTGCTAGGGAAAATGATGGAATCACTTCTGAAGGAAAGAACTGTTGAGTACCTAGAGGCCAGTGGGCACAGGACCCAAGACAGCATGGATTCACAGCAGGAAGGTCATGTCAGACAAGTCTAATTGATTTATTTGACTGGGTGACCAAAGTAGTAGACAAGGGAGGGGCTGTGACATGGTCTACCCAGACTATAGCAAGGCATTTGAAACAGTCCCACACAAAAGATTAATAAACAAATTAGCCAGCCTGGGAGTGGGTCCCAGGGTGGTAGCCTGGTAAACACTGGCTGGACAACTGGACACAGAGGGTAATAGTAAATGGAGTCCACAGTGAAGAAGGGGGGTTACTAGTGGGGTACCGCAGGGTTCAGTACTGGGGCCTGTCCTTTTTAATGTCTTTATAAGTGACATTGTAGAGGGACTGGAAGGAAAAGTATGTCTCTTTGCAGACGACACAAAGATCTGCAACAGGGTTGATATGCAAGGTGGGGTGGAAAGGATGAAAAGGGACTTGGCAAGGTTGGAGGAATGGTCAAATGTACGGCAGGTTAGATTCAATGCAAAGAAGTGCATAGTAATGCAGCTGGGAAACAAGAACCCAGGGGAAGATTACACAATTGGGGGATGAGATACTGACAACAACCAAAATGGAAAGGGATCTGGGGGTAGTCATATCCGACAACCTAAAGGTAGGCCAGCAATGTGAGAAGGCAGTAAGGTGGGCTGGGGGGATACTGGGATGCATAAGGAGAGGCATCACCAGTAGAAAACAGGATGTTGTTGGCCCACTGTACAGACAGTCGGTAAGACCACATCTGGAGTACTGTGTACAGTTCTGAAGACACCATCTCTGCAAAGACATAGACAGGGTGGAGGCTGTCCAGAGGAGTGCAACCAAAATGGTGCAGGGTCTGCACCAGAAGACATATGAAGAAAGACTAAAGGACCTTAAGATGTATAGCCTCGAGGAAAGGAGGGAAGGGGGACATGATAGAAACTTTCAAACACCTCAAGGGAATCAACAAAGTCCAAGAGGGTAGCATCTTTCAGAAAAAGAGATGAGCAAGAACAAGGGGGCACAATCTGAAGATGGGGGACAGCTCAGAGGTAATGTGGAAGTATTTTTTCACAGAGAGGATTGTAGATGCATGGAACAGCCTTCCTGAGGAGGTCGTAGAGTCAAAAACAGTGGGGGAATTCAGGAATGCATGGGACAGACATAAGGCAATTCTAGTGGGGGGTAGGAGGAAGTAGGCTGTTGGTTAACTAGGATCTGCAGCTTATCTATTTGGTAGAGAAATAGGCAGACTAGGTGAGCCAAGTGGTCCTTATCAGCCATCAAATTCTGTGTTTCTATGTTACACATTGCTAGCCAGTAAAATTGGCTTTTTTGTTTCTGTTTGGGTTAAACTACAATGTTATTATGCTTGTAGAAGTTACAGTTTTTTATAGTAACTTTGAATATTTCAGAGATACCTGGTTTGAAATAGGAGTTAAAACACAGGCTTAAACTGTTTGTCTTTTCCCTAATATGCTCAATAGAGGACTCCATTACATGGACAGAATATATTTTAGTAAAGTTCTTGCTCCTCATTCTCGACAGTGTAAGCTCATCCCTACAGTTTCTATATGAGATGTATGATAAGGTACTTAGGATGTAACATAATCTAGATTTGTGTCAAATCCTAACATTGCATATTGACTATGTCTTTTCTTATGTATCAACTCTAGATGTAAAGTACTTATTTTTATTTGTGCAAACTAATACAAACTAAGTATAAAAAAGATAGTGTGACATAAGAGGTGGTGGGAGTAAGCAAAGCAGATGGTGGAGGTAAATGGGATCCAATCCAGGGAGAGGGGAGTGACCAGCAAGGTACCTCAGGGATCAGTCCTGGGACCAGTCCTATTCAATGTCTTCATTAGTGACATTGCGGAAGGGCTACAAGGAAAGGTCTGCCTGCAGATGACACCAAGATCTGTGACAGAATGGGTACTGCAGAAGGGGAGGAGAAAATGAGGAGGGACAAGGAGAGGCTTGAAAAATAGTCTGAGCTATAGCAAGCTGTTAGGGACATAATTCAGAATCTCTGGCTGTATAGTAAAACACATACACTATATAGTGAAATACATACATCATATAGTGAAATATACAGTATACATTATATAGTGAAATGCATACACAATGTAGTAAACCATATACACTATCTACTGAAATATATACATCATATAGTGAAATACATATACTGTATACTGAAATGCATATATCATATAGTGAAACACATACATTATATAGGAAATGCTTATATTATATAGTGAAATACACTACTGAAATACACATTCTGAGTACTGAAAATCCACATACACTATATACTAAAACAAATGTACTATATACTGAAACATATACACTACCTATTGAGATACATACAATACAGACTGAAAATCCACATAAACTATCTACTGAAACATTTTATACATTGTAACACATACACTATATATTGAAATACATACACTAGCTAATGAAATACATACACTACACATTAAAAAATCCACATACACTATCTACTGAAACAAATACACTATATATTGAAACATCTACACTTTATATTGAAACACATACACTGTCTATTGAAATAAATACACTATGCATTGAAAAATCTGCATACACTATATACTGAAACAAATGCACTATATATTAAAAGACAAAGAACTTCAGTGTGCAAGCACTGAGATAATGGTTACCCCAAAGGGCACTGGCTGGGAAGCCAAGTTTCAAATAAATACAAAATCACACATACCCCCATAATGCAAAGCACCATGGACTGTATATGCAAATCACCACAGTGTATTATGCTGGTTCAACTTTAAGCAGAAATGCATGGTACCAAAAGGTCTCTCACACAGTCTGCAAAGGGTGCCAACAGAAGACACATACATGTGTTTCGTCCTACCAGGACTCATCAGTGTGCCTCATCTGTGTGACACCCCAGTGGAATGAACCAGCTACCCTAAGATAGTCTATCTGGGTTATGTTGAGATGAACCCAATAAAAACAAAAAAACAATATAAAAGACAAAGAACCTCAACACGCAAGCACTGAAGCAGTGGTTACCCCAAAGGGCACCGGCCGGGAAGCCAAGTTTCAAAGAAATACAAAATCACACATACCCCCATAATGCAAAGCACCATGGGCTGTATATGCAAATCACCACAGTATATTATGCTGGATGGATGTTTTTATTGGGTTCACCACAACATAACCCAGATAGACCATCTTAGCATAGCTGGTTCATTCCACTGGGGTGTCACACAGACAAGGCATACTGGTGAGTCCTGGTAGGATGAAACATGTGTATGTGTCTTCTGTTGGCACCCTTTGCGGACTGCGTGAGAGACCTTTCAGTACCATGCATTTCTGCTTAAAGTTGAACCAGCATAATATACTATGGTGATTTGCATATACAGCCCATGGTGCTTTGCATTATAGGGGTATGTGTGATTTTGTATTTCTTCACTATATATTAATATATTACTGTATCTATTGAAATGTGTTGCATACTCTTTATACTGAAAGAAATATATTACATACTGAAATACATACACAGTATATTTAAACAATCCACATACACTATATACTGAAACAAATACATTACGTGATAAAACATGTACACTATGTATTGAATTACATACACTACAGACTGAAAAATCCACATACACTATGTACTGAAACAAATAAACTATATACTGAAATTGATTACATTCTGAAATTACCCCTCCACCTTGAATGGCCTGTCCCTGCTCTCATTTCCTAATGCATTCAGGGAGCTGCTGGCCTGATGAGATGTCTAAAGCTGCAGAGCAGAAGGTAAACAAAATCGGACTATCTCTTATTCTAATTCTTTATGGGTTTTCCATCCTGTTTTACTTGCACACCTTTAATCAAATTTCAGAACATTGTGATGTGACAAGAAACATTTAGAACTAATTTAAAATGTTGTAGTTTATTCTTTTAAATAAGTGCTGCCCTCATTTACTGTTAAAACACATTTGTATGGGAAGCTGATTCTTAGGATATTCCTAACATAAACATAGGGGCTACACACATTTTTCCAAGTTAAATTTTGATCAGAGTTATGTGTAATTAATTATTGTTTTAGTACAGCAACTTATCTGAGCTGATTGCTTGGGAAGCACTGCAGGAACTGTGATAGTGTAAGCCAAAAGCTCTGCTAGTTTGTACTGCATGGACTATGTTTTGATTTAGTTTTAGTTTTTATTTTAATGTTTTGTTTAATAAAAGTTTTTTGGTTAAGAAACAAAAATATATATATATTTTTGCTGCAATCCCTCAGTGCCCAATTCTCATCAGGAGCTTAACTGGCATATGTATATAATTTGCATTTTTCTATATTAAATAATTTTACTGCGATGCCTCACTGGAGGCATTCATAGTCTGTTTTGGGGGTTCAGCTTCTCAAACTGTGTTTTACTTCTTTTTTGTTTTCCATAGAGATTTTTAGCTTCTTAGTCGCCCTGCGACCCCCTTGCTCACTGACATCTCCAGCCCAAACACCCACCATCCCCAGGACTTACCTGTTTTGAGACCCTCCCCCCACACACACACACCCGTGTTGGGGCCAGGAGGGGGAGGGCCACTGACAAGGAGACACATATTCAGACAGGAGCAGAGCCTGGTTAATAGTGCAGAATCTGTGGCAGGTTGTTTGATCATTCTGCCACTGGGGGTTTTCTACCTTTGGTTTCATCCCCTGGGCAGCCAAGCATGCAATGATGCAATTGCATATAAAGGCACATGCTTGCTTTGTGTCTGCCTGAATCCTCCTCCTTATGCAACTCCACTGCCCTGCCAGCCCTCCTCAGCTAGGTGGATGTTGAAGAGTGGGGTGGTCAGACTCCCCTTCCCTGAGAGGAGAGTATTCTCCAAGTTGCTCAATTGTATCCATCCCCAGCTAACCCCGGTGCAACCCAGGTACACCCCCAAAACTGGGCCATTGGCAAGGGAGGCAGTACAGTTACTACCAAGCAGTTAGACCAACCCACCAGACTGTGTTTTTAGAAGTAAATAAAGACAACATTCAGATGAAAGAAGAAAAAACTGTATTTTAACTAGTTTGTTATAAACGTTTTAAGTCACATCACAATGTTTTGAAATCGAAAAAGGTTTTGCAAGCAAAATAAGATAAAACATACATAAAGAGATAAATAAGATAACCTTTTATGTTTACTTTCTGCATCTTAAGAGGCATCAGCCAGGAGTTTTAGTCAATTAGGGCCCCATTTTCAGAAGGTTAGCACAGTGCTAAACATTATACTATGTGGGAACAGCATGGTTGGATGGGTGTCAAATTCAGCATCCCCTGATGCTAACCTGATCTTGTGCGTTGCATATGTACTGCTGCAGCCATGCACATGAGTAATCCTCTCCTGCATACAGAGCACAGTGCTATGTAAAAGGTTTTCTTCTTAGTGACCATCAGTACCTCCCCTACATTTTATACTCAGCCTCTAGGTTTCTATGCCATAAATGCTTGATTTTGCACTTTTTGGTTTTGAACCTGAGCTGCCATGTCCCACACCCCTCTTTGAGTTTTCTAAGGTCCCTAGTCATTCTCTCCATCTGCACCTATCAATGCTATTACAGATTGTGGTGTCATCTGCAAAAAGGCACATCTTCCCTTTCAGTACTTCTGTAATGCCATTTCTAAAGACACTAAAGAGGATTTGTCCCATTACTGAGTCCTCTGTCACCCTACTGGTCATTCTCTCCTCACTGGAGTGAGTGCCATTTACCACCACCTTTTGTGGCTGTGTACTATCTCAGGTGCAACACTTAGGAGTGCACAACACTAATGACTAGCTCTGAAAATAGGGGCCCACGTACCACAGAAACATGATTAGCACTGTGCTGTGATAAGCATGGCTGATACTATTTTAAAAAGCATTCTTCTGTGCAGTGCTAACCTGTTAGCGGCACTATTTATTTATTTATTTTGCACAGGATTAATAATTGCAACCAGGTGCCCATACAACTGGGGGTTACTCTAATGCATATAAGGTGCACAGGTATATTAAATGCTTTCTAGAAGTGCTAACACACTGCCTGGTTAGTGCTAGTTAATAATTCTGGGAATTGTGTTTCAACTGCACATACGCAGCCTGCCAGCAACCCCCCCCCACACACACACACACACACGCACTGTCAGTCCTGGACACAATAAAAAAAAATACTTGGTAGTCTGGTGGTCCCCCACTCACCTAACCCAGGTAGATCTAGAACATTTCTTCCTCATTCCTGCTGCTGTTAAACTACACATATTTCTCAGTCTGTCTGTCAAGTTTCAGTGTTAGCGACCAGCTGGAAAATAACCAAAAATAACTAAAAATGCTAAATTTTGTACTGGGCCATCAGAGGGAAGACATTGCTAAACAGCAGAGCTTGAGTGAAGACTCTTGGGAAAAACTACCGAGGGAAATCTGGGTGCCTTTTTCAGCACCCAGTGAGGTGTCGAGGGAACCTTGCACATTTATTTTGGTTGAGGACAGTGGCTCCTGCCAATGGGGAGCTGCCAGAAAGCTCCCAAGGGAAGAACTTGATTTCTGAGTTCAGTTCAGTGGGAGCCTCTACAGAGAGGGGTCTCCAGCTCCTAGGGAGAAGGTGGTGCTGCAGGGCTGTGAGGTGGACTGCCTGGTGGCTGCTAGTGGTCTGACCCCAGACCTGGTTGTGCCTTTCCCCATCTAGAGAGAAGAGAGGATTTTGCATGAAGCTCTGCAAAGGAGAACTGCAGTATTCTGTTGTTGCACAGAGAAACTGCACCACAGAGGTTAAATGGATTGAGAAAAGAATAAGGAAATGGATGGATTTGTGTCAAGAGGATGGGGAGAAAGCCTCTTAGTTTCATCTGCACTACAACGGTGAGACATGGATGATCAAGGATTTTTGATAAGTGAAATAAGAAAAAGTGTAAAAGATTCTGTCTGACTCTGGCAAAGACAAGGCATCTATATGAAAAGGGAAAGAAAGGTTAAAGGACTGGTTTTTGGCAGAGAAAACTGGATTGTAGAAAGTGGATATGAAAACTGGATTGGAACCCAGGTTTTAAGAAGCTGAAGAGAGATCCTCTTCTGTCTGGAGTTGACTAGCTCCTGCATGGTGAGAAAAGGGGCTTTCTTGATGTATTTCTGAAAAAGAGTTGCTGAACTTGTGTGTGAGCAAGAGCACAAGAGTGGCTGTTGTGTTGGAGCTGAAAGACTATGGGGGCAGGGGGATGAGTGGGTGCTGTCTGGGCAGGTGCCCGCTGTCTGCTTCTGAGATGCAGTAAGGCTGGAGACTGTTGTGGTAAACCCATGGATTTTCAGACTCTTAACAGTCCCCCCAGAGGCCAATATTCAGGAAGGTAGCAGAGACTGCTTGACTACAAACTGTAGAAGGTAACTGAAGAAAGAATGGAAATGATCTGAAGAATCCACCCTAAACTCAGTGCTAGGTAGGGAGCTCGCTGACCCCATCAAGTAGGGCCGCTGGCGGCAAGGGATTGTGAGTTTGTGCCCAGGTGCTGGGGTGTTCTGACCTGTGGGAGAGTTGGGCCGTTGGGATGCTCCCGTGTTTGGGTCCCTTGTGGCTGGAGGGCCTGTGTGAGATGCCATGCAGTGTGCCTCTGTGGGCGGGGGGTGGAGATGGGCTGCAAGACCTTTGGTCATGCTGAAGATCCAAGCTGCAGCTTCTATACCTTCAAGTGTTAAGCATCAGGCCTGGTTCTGTGTCTGCTGATCCATCTACCTCAGGACTTCAGTCATGTGTGCCATCCGAGGACAAATACAGCAGAACCATGAGTGAGAGCAGGAATTGCCCTGCACCTGGGGAATATATGTATATAGTTATCTGTGTTCTAGTCCACTGGCACTGTAAGTCAATTCAAGGTTTAAAGCAATCAAGGGGAACATGTGGGGGTTGCCTGGTTCATGTGAGCGTTGCTAGCGCAGCCAACCAGCTGTGCCTCAGGCCTGCAGCTGGCATTTCGGTACCCAGGGATGCAATTTGGGGTGTCATTCTGAACTGGTACCAGTGGATTTAGGTTTGTAATACCTGCAGCAGTTAGATTGTCAGGTAGTTTGGTGGCAGCATTCTCAAAAGATGATTTGGGTTAAAATCAAAGGGGAATGCTTTTGGGAAAATGTTAAATATTTAAAATGCAAATTTAAAAGTTGTTAACTTCTATTCCATTCTACCCCATCCTAGCCCTCCCTGTGTAAATAAATTATGTTGTCACTGTTTTAAAAGGTCTGACTCAAAAGCCTGATTTTAGTAAGCATGTTATTACTAGAAATTATAATGGACGATGTGGAATGTGGGATGTTCGATTTTGGTAAGTCCATGTATGGGGCAACTGTTGGGGAGGTGGGTTGGTACGACAATACAGGGGGTTGTACTGGTAGAGATCAGACCCACTTAAATGTACTCTGGGTGGCACCACCATTTTCTTTGTGATCATGGGAAAGGACCCCCAGTAATATCAAGTATGGGAACCCAGGCCCCTTAACCGTGGTCAGGCCTGCACGGCAGGAGTAGTGGCCCTCTCTAGGATGGTGCCAGAGAGGGGCCACAAGCCAAAAACACAGATTTTGGTCATTGTAGTTGTCTTAACCCATGTTTCAACACAAATCACTTCCACATTGATGTCAGCATGGGTTAAGTCAACAGTGTTTGTCTAAAACTGTGATCTTGCCTACCTCTGAGCAGGGTTTAAGCAGAGTTTTAGAACATGGATTGTAGCATGGTTTTTGCAATGCTACAATCTGAAAATTTATTTATTGAAATGTTTCACCAGGAAGGGCACACTGAACAACAAGTTGCTCATCTCACGGTGTATCCTGGAGAAAGGGGAATGGGAGTGTACAGCAAAATTCATCAACATGAAGCAGTAGAAAGTACATTATTGTATTGCAGCATACAGCAATTAAACGTTAGCAACTACAGACATGAGGGCACAGACTGTACTAGCATGACATCAAGCAAAACATCCTACAGAATGAACATACATAGAACTAAACACAGAAATAAATATTTTAAACCATTTACCAGAGTTACAATGGTTTTAAAAAGACCTAAGGCAGAATATTCAAGCTTTTTTTTGTGAGTGTTAGACAGGTTATCAATTTGCTAATCCCAATTTGCACCTCTAAAGCAGGATAGTATTGCAAAGGGTCATATCATTGCTTGGTTACCAAATCACTAGCCCATTTGAAAGAGGCCCTAATCCATCCTTGTGTACCTATGTAAAATAGCTGATAGCAACTTGCACATAGGCACATCGGCATGCTGGGAGATTTGGCGAGGTGTAGCTATCCATTAGTGCAACACTAGTTACTGGTTCCCCAAACTAGGTGTTATGGGCTACATGTTCCTACACTCCAAACACCTGGCCATGTCAGGTTACCACTAGCCCTGGTCCCCCACTGGTACATGGTACATAACTGTCCAGGTGTCCAGTGCCCCACCCTGAAATTGCATGCCTGTATAATAAGACATCTCTCCCGTGTGTCCAGCGGACCCCCCCCAACCCTGATCAACTGGGCCCCAATCAGACACTTGATAAGATCAGTAGTTTCTCTGTACCATTTGACTAATATCCACGTGCCCCAATTAGTAGTCTGGCAAGGGCTGTAATTCTTCCATACCACATCCTTGATGTTGAGTGGTTCCTTTGCCCCATAAGTATGATATCTATGCCCCCAACTAGCCCACACAGAACCACTACAACTGCCCCAACTTGCCCCCAACCTATGGTGTACGGTGACCAGCACAGACCCTCCACTCACATCCATAGCAGCCACCAACTGAATGATAGTTCACAATCAGGTGCCTACTGCAGTAAAAGCTGTTCCTATAGTAGGTATGCAATCATGAACATAGAAACACTGAATTTGTTATCAGAAAAGGACCACTTGGCCTACCTAGTCTGCCTAGATGTTTCCTGCCTCATCTTCCTCCTCACATGCTGTCTGATCTCTATCAACTCTCCCACCTCCCAGACGCTTCTCTAATATACTGCTATGTCTATGCCACACATGCTTGAAGCCCCCTACTGTTTTAGCCTCCACTACTTCAGCTGGCAATCTGTTCCAGGCATCTACCTATATTTTATCACATCTGTCTTGACCCCCCACCCAGCTTCACTGCATTCCCCCTGGTCCTAGTGCTCTTTCACATTTGAAAGAAACTCCCCTGGACCCTGTTCACTCCTGTAAGATACTTGTAGGCCTGTATCATGTCACTTTTCTCTTTCCTCTCTTCTAGGACGTACATGCTGAGATCCCTCTGTCTCTTTTCTTGGGGCTTCTCATGTAAACCCTGCACTATTTTAGTTGCCCTCCTGTGGACTTCCTCCACCCTGTATGTTCTTTCTGATGTATCTTCCCATGTCAGTGAAGTCTGCCTTCTTGAAATCCAAAACGTTTGCCCTCGTGTGGCTGGCTGGGTCCCTGTTCCCATGCTAAACCACACTATGTGGTGGTCATTGGATCCCAGTTGCCCCTCCACACAGACACCTGTCTTCTGTCCCCATTGGTCAGTATCAGGTCAAGAATGGCCTTTTCTCTGGATCAAGCACAAGCTGCCTGGGACCTGCCTCCTGTAGGGAATCCAGGGTGCTTCTGCATCTGGCTGAAGCAGCTGCCTGGGTGGACGAGTCCACGTCTGGCATGCTGAAATCCCCCAGCAGCAGGACTTCACCTTTTGTTGCCATCTTGTGTATTCCATCCACAAGCTCCCTGTCCACTTCTTCCCCGATGCAAGAAAGCCTAAATCACCCATGTGCATATTGCTAAGCCTTTGCCAGGTTCAAGGGTGACCCACAGTGCCTCAGCCTCCCACTGTCTACCCTGCACCTCTGTCACCTTTATACCCTCTCTGATTTACAGGGCCACACTCTTCTTTTTACCCCCATCCCTCCTGAACAGAGCATAACCCAGTACATCAATGTCCATGATTAACAGTGTACCATGTCTCGTTATTGCTACTATGTCCAGGTCTGTCTCTACTATCAGTGCCTCCAGGTCTGGAAATTTATTTCCTAGACTGCGGACATTTGTTACCATGCCTTCCATGTTTTGTATCCTATCCCCCTCCTTCCCATGCTGCTGCTCTCCTGCTTCTTTCCCCTTCCCTCCACTGCTTCGTCTCCCCTCTCCAGTTGTCTTTCTCGTGTGGCCTAGAAATCACTGCTTCCCACTCTCCTTCTGCTCTCAATGTCCCAGACTTCAATTCATTTTCCTGCAGGTGCCCCAAAGGGGCACCTGACCTTCCTGACTCCCCACCCCCGGCCACTTTAAATGCTTGTCACCAAAGCATTCAAACTTCTTACTCGGGTCCCCTTCCCTCACAGATGCAGGCCATTATTTTTATACAGGCTCGCATCCATCCAGGTGGGACCCCAGTCCCGCATGAAGCCAAAACCCTCCCTCCCTTCCATACCATTCCTTAAACTGGGAGTTGAATTTCAGCATGAAGAGTGCCCTAGCCTTTCCTCTGACATGGACAGGTAGCACCTCCGAGAAGGAGACGGAGTGTTCGACTTGCTTCAGACTTTCCCCAACTTCCTGCAATCCTCTTGGATTCTAGCTACTATCTGTTCTAAGTTGCTAACCATTCTCCTTCACATTTCCTCTTGATCCCTTCCACTCTTTCCCCTCATTCCTCTATGGCTTCCCCTCATTCCCCTCCCCTGTTATACCCCCTGAGCTCCCTTGCTCACTTCAAAATGCTTTGTCCCATACCTTCTCACCTCTGACGAGGCCACTGGGCTGATGCCATCCCTTGCCTTGTTGATTATTAGATATTAGGCTGAGTCTGTTCTCATTTTCCTGTAAAGGGTCATTTCATAAGACCCCATCCCCCTAATATGACCCTTTGAATTCCAGGTTTTAATCAAATATGCACCATGGCATACATTGTACAATGCCACATGCATTAGAACTTCTCTAGTTATACACTCTTGTAATGTCTTGTATAATTCCTTGTTTTGTTTGTTCTCCATCTCATACTTCCCAATATGTATTGTTCATCTGATGTAGAACTTATGAAATGAGCTTGTTCTCAAAGGCGTTATCCAAAATTTCAATAAATAAATAAATAAATAAAAATACTTCCACTTTGTCTCCTGCCAGGTCATTCATCCCCAGGTAGACGATAACATCCAGTTCCTCCCTCCTTGCCATTACCCTTGTGCTCCTATTGATCTGCTTCTCATCCTGCCATGCAGTGCTTTCTGAAATGCACTTTACCTCCCTGTCCTTCCTGCTAGGTTCCCCTAACTTCACTCCTTGGACAACTGAGTCCCCCACCATGAGAGGCTTCCTCCTCCTCCTCTGGTGTTCTCTTTCCCCCTTCCCTGGTGTCTGCATCCTGGAGGATCCACCCATCCTCCTTGGTCTCAGCTGTGGGTGCCATTGTGAGGCTATCCCACTCTTCCAAAACTGCGTAGGAGTTGCTTAACCAGACTGGTTGGGGGATGTTCTTCAGACACGCTCATGGCCACTTCCCTACAGTACCATAATGGTTCTTTTTTCCTCCATCTTTGCCCACTTCCTTCATGCAGATGCTGGTTACCTTCCTATGCCTTTACTTAATTTTCTCCACTTTTCCTCTACCCTCTTGACAATCCTCCCTGCTAAGCTGCTTCTGAAGCAGTCTCCCATTTCTTTAAAATTCAACCTACTAAAGTCCAGGACACTTCTTTTTGTGGCTTGCCTCTGCACCCATCTTAATGTTGAACCACACTGTATAGTGATCACTGGTTCCCATTGGGTAGCCTCACTGTGACATGACTAGGCACTATCACAGCCTCCAGTAGGACAGGGATTCAGAGGAGCAAAGGAGACAGCATGTCCCAAAAGGATAACACCTTACCCCATGAGTCATTTTCAAGTCTCAGCATGCTAAGTCCATAGGTAGGAAAAGTGCTAATGGGACGTTTACAGCACATATGGGAAAAATAACATCTCCTCAGAATGCCTCTGTGCATGACTGCATGGAGGAATTGTACAGAGCAGTGCCTGCTCCCACCTCCTGATCGCCATTCAGATGCCCCTGATATTATAATAAAATGATCCCTGGCATCTAGTAGTTCCCTCCAGTCACATTCAGATGATCCTGATTAGTAAAATGATCCTTGGCGTCTAGTATTTCCCCAACCCCAATCACCATTCAGATGCTCCTGATTAGTATATTAACAGGATCCCTGGCATCTAGTTCACCCTGATTGCAAGTCTGAGCCCCCTTCCAATTCTACCCATTAAGGTCCTTCCACCCCTCTCCCCATGGTGGCCCACAAATTACCCCAGCTGCCAGTCCCTCCCACTGTGACAGTGACAGGCCCAGTCCCTCTGCTCGCCACCTCAGCTGGCCACTTTCTGAGTGACAGGGAATGAGCACATACCAACTGTACTACAGAAACAGATATTCTGCAGTAGGTGCGCACTCACTCCTTTTCACTCAGACAGTGGCCAGACAAGGTAATGAGCTGAGAGGCAGTACCGATCACAGTCACAGGGAGGTGGCTGCAATCTTGGGTAAATGGGGGACCAATGGGGAAGGGGTGGAGGGACCTGGCTGGATGGCTTTGGGAGGGGCTCAGATTTGCTACTGGGGGGTGGGGCCATAGGGCACCGGTTGTATGAGCGTCTGCAAAAGGGCTCCAGCAATATTTTGCAGTTGTGGGCTCAGCCCAGCAATAACTATTTCTTATTTATTTATTTACTTTTTTTTTTAGTTGTTCTGGTTGGGTGGATGGTGCACAAGGTCTCCCTCCCCATCTGATCAACTAGCTCAGGCAGGGACAATGCATTTAAAATTGGTGCAGAATCCACCCCTTACCACAATCCCAACCCTTAAATCTGATTGGGGTGGTTGGTGGAAAAATCCTTGATGCACATGTGCCAAGAGAGCCGACATCACAGTTGGGCAGCAGGCTTAAACTTAGGCGGGCATCAGGCAGTGTTAATGACTTTGCGTGATTGTCGGTGAAGGCGGTCTGTTCGATGCAGACAGCGTGCGGCGCGCCACAGAAGGAGAATGAAGTGAAGAACTTAAAATTGAAGAAGCCAGGGCAAGGCACAGGAAAAGAAGCAGACAGCTGCAGGACCTTTTTGTAGAGTGGAGACTCATCAGCCGAGCAGAGGGCAACAGAGCAGGAAGTTCCGGGAACCAGTTGACAGGGGTTCTGGCCCACAGAAAAGTGAGTGGCAGTCACTGTGGTGTGTGTGGGTGCCAGTAGTGGCTCTGGCCAGAATGGAGTCGTCGGGTCGGTGGTGGTCAGGTGGCGAGGTCAAGTAGGCCAGCAGGCAGCCACTAGGGCAAGTTTGGAGCTGGATGGGAGCCACCCAGGGCCCAGACAGCCTCTGTAGCAGTCAGGAGGAGCAGAGATGAATAACCACCTTCCTCTCACACAGAAAGAATAGCAGGTCCGTACTATCATAGAGGAACCCGTAAGGACAGAACCAGCAGCAGGCCAGCCAGCAGTCCATAAGGCAGCACTAAGCAGCAGAGCAGCACCAGTGGTGGCAACGATACCTCTACCCTCCACCAACCAAGAGCTAATTGGTGGTATTACTTTACATTTGTCCATTATAAATTCTTGCAAGTTGGTAGAAATTGTAACTTGCACTTTGTTTACTATGTGTATTCCTTCATCCTGCTCCTTTTACCACCCCCGTCCTATCTGGAATTGAGCTTTTGATTAGTGAACCTCTCCTAACTGATACCATGTTTTTATTCAGTGAAGGCACTGGTATAGTTAATAGATTCATAAGCACTTACAGGGTAGGTACTTAACCTCTTTATCTGGATTCTGGACAGTATCTGCCACATCAAGTACCCGTAGATCACGTAGAGTCTTTCAGATAGCACACAGTACTTGTGGGGAGAAATATAAAAAATCAGGATCTTCCATAGACATTTCACAAGTACTGTGTTGCTATAAGGAGAGGTATAGTGATACAACATCTTCTGCATTACAGAGGCAGCTGGCCACAGAGGTGAATAGCGCTTGTGCCAGTTACCATCACTGGCTCTGGGTGTGGGGGAGGGCACTTGAGTGCCAGGGATCTGTGGTATTGTCAAAGACAAAGCTTTGGGATGTGCAAAAGGGATCCAGTGAGGGGTATCACTTGCACCAAGGAGGATGTTGTATAGTCTAATGAGGATGAGGATGAGGACAGGAGGAGCAGTTTAGCTCTGTGTTATTTTCTATACACAAACAGCACAGTAGATGGGGGGGTTGGGAGTCCTCTACACAGTCCATCATCAAGGATCAAGCTAGGAGTCAAGGTGAGGATGGGGTAAGGGGAAGTCAAGGAGAATGCACTGATCATGAACAAATGGAAGGAGAGAGTCAGCCTGGTATCAATAATGTTTAGCTACTGTATCAATGGGCATGGGCTATTAAAAAACCAAAAAACTAAAGCCTCATACATGGGACAGAATATGAACTTTTGCTACTGTCTGTAGAAGCTTCAGTCACATGACTTAACTTACTGTTTCTTGTTCAGCAATTAGATTATTTTGAAGTGTGTGCTGTTTATAATTTGTAGAACCACATATAGAGGATTTACTAAAGTTGCCATTATCCCCTACATCCAGAAAGTGTTATCGATTCTGTAAGAAATATGCTGCAGTTTATCCTTTACCGTAGGTTGTGTACATGCGGCTGCCATGCCAGAAGTCCTTTTGCTTGGCTGTCTGATCTTGCTTGATTTACTATTTAAAGTGGCTCTTCCAGTTCAAAATACAGGCATAAGAAACTAGGAAGTCTGTGAATATTACATTTTTTAAAGAGGTTAGAAAATAATAAAAAAAAAATTGACATTTAAAAAAAAAACTATTCTGGAAATGTATTCTGTGATGTGTATTCTGTACTGGGCATTGCTGATTATATTACTGCACTTCTGAAAGGGATCATAGAAACATAGAATTTGACAGCAGATAAGGACTGCTTGGCCCACCTAGTCTGCCCAATTTCCTACCTGATGGATAAGCTGCAGATCCTCGTTAACCAACAGCTTACTTCCTCCTACACCCACTAGGACTGCCTTATGTCTGTCCCATGCATTATTGAATTCCCCCACTCTTCTTGACTCCACAACCTCCTCAGGAAGGCTGTTCCATGCATCCACAACCCTCTCCATGAAAAAATACTTCCTCACATCACCTCTGAGCCATCCCCCTCTATCTTCAAATTGTGCCCCCTTGTTCTTGCACATCTCTTCCTCTGAAAGATGCTACCCTCTTGGACTTTGTTGATTCCCTTGAGGTACTTGAAAGTTTCTGTCATGTCCCCCCCCCCACACTTCTTTCTTCAAGGTTATAAATATTAAGCTCCTTTAGTCTCTTTTCATATGTCTTCTGGTGCAGACCCTGCAACATTGTGGTTGCCCTCCTCTAGACAGCCTCCACTCTATCTATGTCTTTGCAGAGATGAGATTTTGATCAGTTTCTGAAAGGGTTCAAGCTGTTCTAAAAGTTATGTATGGGTGATGTGACTGACACTGTCAGGAAACCCAAGGAACTAGTGTCTAATGGGAGAATAAGGACTGCAGAGAAGTGATGGAACTAAGGGCAATAGTGTAGATTACTGGGTATGTGTAGGAAGCTTGCCATAAAAGCTTCCTGAATACAGTGCAGTTTTGGTCACATGCCTTAGTTTCATGCTTGTGGTTGGGTTGTCACTTTATTTGAGTGGGGGTCACCCCCAACAACATACACACACACACATATTCTTGTTTGTTTTACAGGGTGGTGAAGCCCTCCCCAAAATCAAGTAATAAAAGTAATGGAATGGGCGATTTGGCAAGAGTTTGTGCCTGCTCATCTTACTTTGAGAAAGACTCTTGCAGCAGGCCACACTGATGGGACTAAGTCGTGGGGTGCCAAGGTCGCACAGAAAATAATTTTGGTTTTGTCAGTTTATTTGCATTATAGGCTTGGCCCCTATGCTCCACTTGTGTTTTTTTTAGTGGGTGTGAGGGCCAAAGCCACCCAACTCAAACTAATAAAAACTAAAGGAATGGGTGATTGGACCAAATGGTGTAACTTGAGCTCATAGCATAGGTCCTATTCATACCCAATAATCTACACTATTGCCAAACTGATTCTGTCATAAAACGTTTAAGAGGTGAGGTGGTGTGAAAGTTAAGAACTGAATTCCAGTGGGCCACTGCCTGTCTGCCCAGTTTAACTCCGGGGCCTGTGGTGAGCAGTAGCAGCCAGATAGGTTTGGACTGAGGTAGGGGGGGCTGCCTGGAAAGTTGATGAATGGGCCCACCTACCCTGGATTCCTTGAAAATCAAGAAGGAAGAGTGCAGGCTGACATTCTCATTAGTATGCAATTCCACATCATGGAATGTACTGCATAGGCAACTATGCACAACCAGTGTGTTTTGCCACACAGGAGTTCATCTGAGGTTGGTGGGAGTCAGAACCCCGAGGTGGCAGAACCTACTGATTATGCATAAAGTTGCTCACCCTGTATTTTATTTATAGTGTATAGCATTATATGAAATGTGTGCATTGTTTTTTTTCTGTTTCATAGTGAAACTGCCTTGTGCAGTCCCTAGAGGTTCTAGAATGCTATTCTACCACAGAAGGGTACAGTCACATTCCATGACCTTTGACTGTGGTATAACAGCATTTAAGGAGGATGGATTTCTATATAGAACACTGCTCTACTACACACTATAGTATGAATATGATACCCTAGCTCTGTGTTTGCATCTTACATTTAATCACAAGGCACATAATTATTTCCAAAACAGCTCATAAAAACAAAGATGTGTAGAGTTTAGAAGGTTGCCAGGTACCCAATATAGTGGAGTCAATACACTCAGCTCCTTGCTATTGCCTTACTCATATGTCCTCAAAAAATGTGATTAAAGCTGGTGTTAATAGCACATTAGGAGTACTACTGACCTCCGACATCCTGCTGAGGCCATGGGATTGAATCTCAGCTCTGCTGCTAGGTAGACAGGCACAGACTGTGAACTTAGTTATGTCCAGATGAGATGACAATGTGGTATTTAGTAAACATTAGTGAAGTAAAGTGAGCAGTCATTCTCCTCAATAATATTTGCAGAGAGGGCAGATGCCCACTGGTACTGATGTCTAGATGTTGTGGTAGTGGTCACAGGTGAGATATTGCTGTCAGAAAGTGATTTGAGGGACAAGGAACAGCAAAGCTGTAACGTACTGCCTTAAACTGTTTGTTTCATATAATATAGTGTCATTCCCACCTAACAGGCATTCAGGGATTGCTACGAATGTATCATGAGATGTGTGTGGTATGGTCATGGGTGTGTGTGTATGTGGGGGGGAAGGGAGTCTGAAGACTGATTAAGGGCCTGCGGTGTAGCTGGACTGGCAAGTCTGGAATGGGGGGACCACTAGATGCCAGGGATCACTGAGATTAAGGTTTTTTCAGTTTGAAGCAGTGACTGGGGGTTGGGGTGGACCCCTACACACCAGGGAACTATGAAAGTAGGATTATTTTGGTTGGGACAGCTGATCTGGGGGGTAGGGGGCAAGCACAGATCCACACAATGCCTTCATGCAATCATGCATGGTACACAGTGGAGATGCTAATATGCACATAATGCCATCAAAATGGCTTCTTTGTTGCCGCATGCCATTTGTGCTTTGACCCCTAGAACCCCAATGGTTCACCTCTGACCCCTGGGTCAGGGGCAGGGCCTTGACCCCTGACCCCTGGGCCCTACCAAAAAATTTACAAACCCGACTTCTATGGGTGGGGCTACTAGATATCAGGAATCATGGAAAAATAGAAACACAGAAACAGACAATGATGGCAGAAAAAAAACAATAGTACATCCAGTCTGCCCCTAGTTCCCTGTTAAACCTCATGACCTACTGTCCATACAGGGTACTAGCCTTCACCATCCACACCCCGTTTCCCTTCCTACTACTATCAGCCTGAGTAACCATTATACCCTTCACTTTGTCACAGCCATGCTTGAAACCATTTATGGTTTTGGTGCCTGCCATCTCGGTTGTCAGACTATTCCACATTTCCACCACCATTTCTGAAAAATAAAACTCCAATATCCCTCTTGAACCTCCCTCCCATCAGTTTCTACTTGTGCCCCGTGTCCTTGAACTATTACTCATGCTTAGTAGTTCTTCTCCATTCACCTTGTTTATTCTTTACAGGAACTTGAAGGTCTCTATCATATCACTCCTCTTGTCTGGTCTCCAGTGAAGTCATGTTCAGTGCCTTGAGAAGATCCTCATAAGATCTGTCCTATCAGCTCTGAATCATCCTGATCACCCTTTGTTACATGGTCTTCAGTCTGTCCTTATCTTTCCTGAGGTGAGGTCTTCAGAACTGGGCACAGTACACCAGGCACAGCCTCACCAATGATCTATAAATAGGCAGTAAACCTATTTTCTTCTACTATCAGAACCCTTTCTGGTACATCCTAGCATCCTATTTGCCTTACTAGAGGCCTTACTGTACTAGCTTGACTGTTTAAGGGAGTCACTAATGATGACTCCTAGGTCCCTTTCCTCAGCTGTAGTGCTCAAATCTACCCCTCCTATCCAGTACTGTGTCCTGTGGTTCTTGTTCTGTATGTGAATCACCTTGAACTTTTTGGCATTAGCTTTCAACTGCCAAACCTTAGGCCACCTCTCTACCCTTTGCATGTCACTCTGCAGTTTTCTACTTCCTCCATCACTATCTACCCTTTCATGAGCTTGGTGTCATCTTCAAAGAGGCACAGCCCTAGATTCATTCTCAAATGTTGTTGATGAGTTTATTGAAGAGGACAAGACTCAGGATGGATCCTGTGACACTCCACCATGACCTCCTGGTCTTCTGATTTGACACCACACCACCCTGCTGCCTCACTTTCACCAAGCCCCTCACCCGGCCAAAACACTGCTTATATTACCTTCTGGCATGATTAGTTACTCCCTTCCAGCCATGTCCTTGGGCCTCCAAACCCTCTCCAGTTGTCCCCAGGCCTTAGGGATCTGTCTGTCCTAAGCAAGGTATTTGCCTCTTCACATGATGGCAGATCTTGGATGCTTTGACATCAGAGCTTGGGAGGACACTTGTTGATTTCCACCAAGGGAGTTTGTTAGGCTAGTTCACTATTTTTTTTGAGTCATAGCCCCTTATCCTTGCTTTGGAGGTTTGCCCATGCCCCTCCACATCCTCCCCTTTCCCAGGCTTACCCACCAAGGTGGGGCCACTGGGGGGGCTTCCCCCAATGGTAACTGTAGACTAGTCCCAGATTGCCTCCCCGGTTGGGGCCATGGGAGGGGAACCCCCCAGTGGATATGTAAGGAAGTGGAGGATGGCAGTAGGGCAGGGGCATCATTACAGGGGTTGGGCAAATTTCTCTTTGCTGCTGGCCCAGGAGAGGGGCAGGGATGTGCAATGATGACCAGCATCCGCTCCACCCCCCAATGTGTTGGCACCAGCCACACGGCACTCCCAGCCTCTGCCAGGGGGCAATGAAGTGCAGAACACTTTTCCCTCTCCCCTTGGAGAAGGACAGCAGTCCCAAGGATGCTCAGTCCTTTCCAAATGGCTGGCTGTCTGACTCCCAGGTCCATTCCTGAAACTGGGTCATCAGTGTCACAAGCAGAAATTCCACCACTGTGCCAGTGGGCCAGTAGGCTAGTTCACTCCCAACACACACCCTTCTTCCCCCACTTTGCAACTTGAGGTACTCAGTAGTTTTGTTTTAGCCTGTGTGCCAGTGATATGCACTCACACTTTGAAGGCAAGACCATTTTATGCTTAGTTAACCATCTTGACTTTTGGCTGTATAGATTATTTTTTTCTGCTTCACTGCAGAAATACTGATTGATAAAAGTTCACCATCCTATGCAGCCAGTATAGTGTTATGCTTGTGCAACTGTGTTAGTTTGGTTTTGGATATTCGCATTCTCATGGCTAAAAGATTCCTTAGGAATCCCCAAAGAATTGCAGTACAAGCATCCCAAAAGAGTGAGGAACACGTGAATCATATGAGCAAGCAGTTACTAGGGACGTTGGGGCAGTAACTGTAATGTAGTAGTGAGAAGCATAGACAGTTTGATAATGTAATGCGATGCTCAGTTTGATAACAAAATGAAATGCCTAGGATTGTGTAGCATGAAACAGGTTTGCACTGAGAATGACAGAATCCTCTAAGGAGAGAGGGAATGACAGGGACACCATCCACCTCCATCCAACAGTGGAACCTATCTAAAGAAACTAGGGGACAATACTATGCTAACTAACAGTTATGACCTGAGGCAATGGAGGATAGAAAAACCCTATGAGGAGGAAATCTCTAGGGATCCAAGGCCTAGGTCACTTTCCCACCAGGCTTGGGATATTTTATTTAGTGACGGCTCTGCAACTGCAATTTGGAAAACCCAATTAAGGGGAGGTGGAAGATATTCCAATTTGGAGGAAGGCTCTCACTTGAACCCTCTAGCGGGACCACCATGGAAGGTTATGAGAAAACTGCAACAATACGTGTAACCAAGGTGGAGGAGGACAGCAACGACTGCTGAGGCACTCACTGGCCTACTCACCCTAAGATCAAACCAGGTGAACCAGAGGCAGTCATAGAGAATGTGGTGAAGGTGCATTGCTAGGGAATCCACTAAAGCCAATGGACAACTGTTGTGGTGGAACACTAGAGCCAAAGGAGATCATTGTAACCACCCTTCACCGCTAGTCTTAAATTCTACACCAGGAGCTGCTGTCAGTTAGCAGGCAGCTAAAGCTGAGCCGGGGGCGAGGACATTCCCAGCTACTGACCAGGTGAGAAGGATCCCACCCCAAGTTGGACACGCTTAATGATGCAGACTAAATGCAGAGTGAGACCATCGACTGTAGGAACCCTGCACCAATAGAGAATGGCTTGCTTGCCCCAGAAATAGATTGAGAGCTGAAGCTGGTGAGCTGGTTGAGCACTGGTATGCTGAGATCTAAATGAGCAGTGAGCAATGAGTGCTGAGACCTTGCAGGTCGAATGTAGAATTGAGTGCAGCAGAATCCCAAAGGCTGAAGCTGAGGGATGGTAGTAGGCATGACGCAATAAGTTGCAGAAGCAATGAATACATAAGCAAGCGTGGACCTGTTCGTAGGTCAGTAAACAGAGTAGTAATAAGTGGACCTGCATGTAGGTCTGCATAACGTAGTAGCAATGAAACAGCACTGAATAGTGGGGCAAGCCAGCCAGCATATAAAAGCCAAATCAAGGTGACAAATGCTCTAAGGATTTTTGGCAGTGAAGGCAGGATTTAGAACAGAAGTAAGTGGCCACATGGGGCACACGACTCCCAAACACCTCCCAGTCCCTGCCGTAGGACAAACAAGGAAGTGATGGAAGGCTGAGAACCACATGCAGATATTAAAGCTAGGTTAACAGCCTCAGCAGGACCTTTTTGGCTGATCTCAGAGTAGAACATGTTGAATAAATATAGAAGCAACAGCTATATGGAGACCACTGAGTTGTAAAACTGCAATAAAACATGGAGACTCAATGCTCTGAAAGCAGGTGTAGCCAGGCAGTGCAATGAAGCTGCAAGTAGAATGAGAGCATGAATGAGCAGCATAGCTAGGATCAAAGTAAACCTGAGTCAGGCGAAAACAACTGAATATGCAACATGGAGCAGTTAAGGTTGAGCTGAAACACAGATAATGATTGCAGTTGCATTGCAGTAGTCTGAGAGTAGTGAGCAACAGTGTAAAAAACACAAGCACTGGGTACAATAGTAATTGGAGTAAACAGTAGTAGTGGCTGCAGTTGTAAGTAACTGAAAGCAAGTAGTAGTATGAGCTCAGAGTAGCAGTATGCTAGGGCTTAGAAACAACCCTCCCAAAAATGCAAAACCAAAGACACACAAACACAAAAACAGGGAACAAAACAAAAGCACACATAGTCGAAGGCAAAAAACAAACCAGAAGCAGGAAAACAAACACAGAAGCCCAGCAGAGGCAAGCAGATGCAGCAAGGTGGGGGGGGCACATGCCCCATCCAGCCAGGTAGGCCCAACCAGCTCAGAAAACAGACTGACAGAGCCATCGGCTGCAAAGAAAAAAATGCTTCACAATGAGACTGAGAGGAACTGCTTATATAACTCAAGAAGTTGGAGTGGCTGGCTGCTTGGCCACTGAACTCTGGGCAAAGCCTTTCCAATTATGTGTTTGTACTCTTCATACCTGAGACAATTCAGCAAGCTTAGAGGCTCTCCCTCAATATGCAGCTTCTGAAAGAGGTGACTCGGGCCTTCTCGGTGTCCTTGTGGCTGTTAGCACAGGCTCCACTTAATATCCTGGTGGGAGTATAATATAGTTAGTGACACTGTCCCAGGGATTGGTGGGGTAACTTGGTGGCAATCATTGCAGACATTTATATCTATAATGTTAAGGTTCTTAACGCACCTATAAAGAGAGCAAAAATCCTAGCAGAGCTTTAAAAACATTGTGGCGGCATTGAATTGTCACAGGAAATGCACCTTTCTCCTCTAGAGCATTCTAAATTATGGCACAAATAGGTGGGTCAGGACTTTTCCTCCTCCCATCCTACCTCAGAAAGAGCTAGTGTGGAAATTTTGGTGAAATTAGGGCTTCCTGCGCAGATACTTAACACCACTGATGTGGAGGGAAATATTGTCTGTATTACATTGACCTTCAGAGGTCCCAGTTTAATCTGGTAAATATTTGTGCTCTAAATGACAACTCCTCCCTTGGTAGAAACTATTTCACAGCATCTGGCTACTGTTTTGCCTTGACCCATTGTGATGGGTAGGGACTTTAAAGTGTCCTGTCCCCATGTGGGACTGCTCTTCTCCAGTTAATCCACGAATAATTTGGCAGCCAGAGCCTTCAATCAAATCACATCAGAACTGGGTCTTTCAGACATCTGGGGTAGTTACACAAAGGGAGATGGACTTCATGTTTTTCTCTCACCCAAATCAGTCATATTCCAGACTGGACTGCATTTATGTTTTCTCCATAGCTAGACACTGGGCCCTATTTTGTAAGACAGAGGTGGTATCCTTGTCTGACCATGCACCAGTTACCTTACTATTGCAAATGAATGATGAGCCTCACAGTTGCACATGGAGGCTTAATACCTCTTTACTGACTGATGAGTTTTTTGTCTCCAAATTATGATAAAAGATTACATACTACCTCACATTGAACTCTAGCACTGAGATTGCCATTGAATAAATTTGGGATAGCCTTAAAGCAGTCATCCATGGAGAAATTATCTTGTATGTCACCTTTAAAAAGAAGCAGAGAGCCACCCAACTCATTAAGGTCACAGAAAAAAAATGAAGAATTAGAAGCCTTACACATGGAGAAATGCAGAGGACATTCCTTCAGGGACCTGGAATTAGCCAGGGATGAGTATTAGGAGATCTCAATGTACCAGGCCGAGGGCCAGTTGAAGTACTTCGGTCACAAGTACTATGAACACAGTGACCAAACTGGCCACCCTCTGGTGATCTGGCTCTGCAAACAAGAGGTGGTTATATCTATGAACTAAAGCAAGCCTTAAAGGGCAGAAATACTCTCAGGGCAAGGGCCAGAACTACCAAAATATCCTCTGATTGGTCACTCTTCAGACAAAAAAAAGAAATCTCTATACCAAATTAATTCCAGCAGCAAAGGCCTCACACTACTTGGCACTACTGGAAGCAAACAAACATGATCCTTCAAAATTCTGGAAGGCTATAAAAACTATAAAAGGCTGCACTGCCCCATCCTCCCTGCCTAAACAACTACAATTCGGTGACAAACCTGTATACAATAAACAGCCAATAGTGGAAGAGTTAAATTATTATTTTGCATCAGCTGGCTATCTTTGATAAGCCAAGGAATAGGTTACCCCTGCCTCAGATGTGTTACAATATGACCTTTCTCCTACCAACAAAGGCTCTTTTCATCTATGCCCTTTCATTTACCTGCAAATGAAAGATTACTCTTCACCTTAGACACCACCAAAAGTGGGAGCCGATAACACTGAGCCATTGTTCTTAAACTTGGCCTCCCTGTCCTCATGGTTTCTATTACTTATCTTTCTATCACCTCCCTTCACTCTGGAACCTACTCCAATCCTCCTCAATTTCAGCACCTCCCTGTTTCTCTTAGATACCAGCCAAAACTCCATCCTCCCCCGCCTCCTGTTTTCCCCTAACTGACTGCCACCTTACATTTGCCTCTTACCCTGGTGTAGGTGTGGCTGAATTGCCTGATTTTTGCTGCTTGCTCTTATTGTACTTACTCCTGTTTTAATCATGTGCTCTATTTTACTTTACTGCAACTGTGAAGGGTATCAATGCTGTGTAATTACATTTAACTGGGTACTGTGTCCATGCCATATATTTGCCTACCCTGTTTCCTTCCCCCGCCTTGCACATGAAAACAAGCCTTGGCCACCAATATTCAAATCACTAAATAAATAGCTAAAACTTTTTATTAATCTTACTGTGGCTTGTAGTGAAATTCCCTCTGTCGGGAAAGCAGTCCATATAATTCCACTGCACAAATCTAGCAACAGAACTTCCCTAATAACTATAAACCCATCTCAAGTCTCCCAGTTCTGTCTAAAGTGCTGGAACAATTACTAAATTACCAGATCCACGGCTGTCTGGATAACTCGGACATGATTACCCCAGAACAACCTTGACAAAGACCTGCATAGGGTTGAAGCATTGGCACTTAGTGTCCTAATCAGACTGTTCTTCCACAGGATGCACATGAATAAATAAGTATCTAACTTTGTTTTATGCCTTGGACATTTTTTTTCTAGGTCCAGAGCTTTTTATGGTTTAGGTGTGTAGCAGGCTGGTCACCCTGATTTGCATTGCCTCCTTTTCCTGAGCATGACATTTTTTTGGTTCTTACAGTATTTCTACAGCACTGGTAAAAGTCATTTATGACTGACTTACTGAAATTGACAGTAACTAACAAATGTTACAATTTTCCTTAATATCAGTAAGGCTTTGGACACTATAGACCATAACATTCTTCTAGCTCAGCGCATTATCATTGGCACTGGTCACTTAACAGTAGAATGCTTTCAAAGCTACCTGTCTGGCTATTAGCAACAGGTAAAGGCTGAAGGCAATGCATCATCTTGTGTACCTATAAATAAAGGTGTCCCTCAAGGGACCATACTGGGACCACTTCTTTTCATGGTCTACACTAATGAGATTGGTAAAAGCATTGCTAATGCCCTGATTCACTGCTATGCCAATGGCATTATTCTTTATGTTGCCAGTCACTCCCTGAGCACAGTGGTAAAAGATGTGCAAGTCACAATCAGTAAACTTCAACATAATTTCAACTCCACTAGACTACATCTCAGTGCTTTATCAGCTAACTTTATCTTCTTTTCATCCACTGTTAAAGCAATAGTGAGTGGCCCTCACCAGTTATTACTAAACTGGCAGAAGAGCAACTGGAGATGGTGGACAGTTTTAAATACTTTGGATTGTGGTTGAACAATAGGCTGTCTTATTTATTTAAAACTTGATAACCAGGAAAGCCACACTGAGCTGAAGCTCATTCCCAGGTGCGACCTGTGGGACAGGGAAAGGGGAGTACAGAATATAAAATTACATCAAGGCATAAGAAATAGCTGCAGTGATAATTATCAAGTGCAATAACAGAATAATGAACAAACAGATGAACAACATCACAACAAATGGGCAATAAAATTAGCTTGCTGGAACGTACACAGAAGACAATAGTGCCCAGTGCACAGATGCAATGACAGTGTGAATGAGTGAAACAGGCAATTTCAATATGCACATAGGAGCCAAAATCTTGAGGTGGGGTGGGGGCCTTAGCAGAAAGGGAGGACAGGTGTGGAGGGAAGGGTCAGGAGGAGGTAAGGCAGGAGGGAGCGGGGAGAAGACTTAGACAGTATTTAAAGTAGGGGGAGTGAGGGTGAGAGGTAGATAGATGAAGGATTTCCACCACATAGATCCCCTGTGTAAAACATGTCATTTGAGGCTAGGTTTCTATTTCAGAAATAAGTTTAGTTTTTCTCCAGATGCAAAAAGAAAGTCAGTACAGGCCAATCTCCTTCCTCTAATTGACTATGGGGATATAATATGCGGTTGTGTCTCCACTATCCAATTAACCGGGCTTAATGTTTTATATAATTTATTTATTTAAAAATCGGTAACCGGGAGAAGCACACTGAGCTGAAACTCATTTCCAGGTGTGACCCAGGGGAAATGGATAAGAGGAGGCAAAACATACATACATACATACATACAAGTTATCAAGACAGTTAACAAAGGTGTCACAGGCAGGTTACAATAGACCCTGAGCAAGAAGGCAGGTACATAAATGTTGAGACTCTGGCAGGTTACAAAGATGCCAGAAAAACAAAACAAAGAATCGGAAAAAGTACAAAAAATGCAGCTCAGATTATAAGTAGCAAATGACATACTGTAAATGCATATATACAAGGGTGCACACAAAATACATCAATAATGATGTCACAGACAAATTACTAGAAAGCTTAAAAGCTTTACTTGAAACTGACATTAGATAACATGGACTACAAAAGGAGAAATTGTCAGGTAGTTGCAATAGCAGAGGTATATATAATAGGGCATTACGATTCATCACTAACTCCACTAACAGAACTCATCACTGTTCCTTATTCTCAGCTGTTGGTTTGAGAACGCTTGCCACAAGGAGGCTAAGAAGTCTTTATACTTGGTCCTTTGAAGCCCTCAAAGATATGTTCCCAACATATATTGGATCATTATTAGTAAGGTTGACCAGGTTGTACAACCTGATCCTTCTCACTATTCCCAAATGTCTTACCACCTATGGAAACAAACTCTAGTCAGAGCCAATACGGCTGCTCAGAGAGGCAAGAGCAACGAAAGGAATATGTGGTGCTCTCGTCAGCCATATCTAAGATGGCAGCAATAACAGTATTGTGCATGCAAGATACTCATGCATGCACAGCTAGAGTCAGCACCACCATCTTGGGCATTGCGGACGTTACTTCCGCAGCTGCAGAAGAAAAAGTAGTGCACCGTGAAGGGGGGAGTGTTTATGTGGCCCACGGAGGGGAAGGACTGCATAAACAGCACCAGTGGACATTTGCCAGAACACTATGGAAGCACACTGGACAGTGACCCAGTGACATGATTCCATAGTGCTCTTCTGAAGATCATATGAAGGCATAACATCTGCGTAGCTCCACCCATGCAGCCATAAAAAGACCTTTAGCTACTGCTCCTTCTTGCTGTAACACTACAAAAATCACTCGAGTTGATTTCATTTATTGGCTTTAACTCTTTCAAAACATTAATCAAGAACCACTGCATGGACAATCGTGAATGCTTCTGACCCCTCAGATTGACACTCCCATGGAACATGATATTTTTACCATATGTTTACATTTTTTTCTTTCTCATAGGACCACATTTGTGAACTGGAATGTAGCATATCTTGTATTTTACTAGCTTCTTGAATCTGTACTGGTATTGTTTCATAACTCTGTGACAAATGTCCTTAGGTACTTTCTGATGACTATCCTGTTTTATTATTTTTTACTCCGTTCTACCCAGGACAACCTTGTAAATGAGCTTGCTCAATGAAACCTTTTCCTAGAAAAATAAATAAATAAAATACAAATACAACCCATCTGAAAGATTAAAGGAAGTGGAAGACAAAGGAAGCACAGCACTACCCCCACCATGATAGTAGGGGCATTCCAAACAATCTACAAAAAGCTTTATGTTAATGAACCTGGCATTGGCTCATCTAAATGTATCCAAAAATTCGTACTGAAAGTTAGTTTGATAAGTAAGCAATAACCCATGATAGGGTGTGCTGTTATTGGGAATTAATGCACACCTGTGTGTGTTGTGAGGCACGAGGCTGTAATGCACACTCGGGTGTGTTGTGAGGTGCAAGGCCACAGGCCACGTGACCCAACAGCACCCAGGTGTGCATTAATCCCACAACAGCACACCCTGTTGTAGGTTATTGCACTTATAACATGGGGAATGCAACTAAGTCACACAAAGACTGAAAAGATTTTTTTGACTGTTGAAATAGGAAAAAGATGTATCCTGCCACCTTGTAAAACAGTCCCTTTACAAACACAACAAAACTGCTATTTGCACACATACAAAGGTGACACAGGCATGCCTCGCATGATCTGTCATACCTTGTTTCACAATATGCTGTAATGATACCTATCATAGCACAATGTGCCCTCACCAAACAACACACCACAGAACACAAAGATTTCTGATGGTGACAACAGTTGGTTACAACACCAGATCTCTTTTGAAGCTGCAATGCTCTGTGTTTGCAAGTAACACCTGTGTTGAACACAGACAGTTGTGTTGACTGTTCCACTGCTTTCTGTCTGCACCTACTCCTTCTGTCACCTGTGTGGGTCATGGTGCTATTAGTCTGTGCTGCTCATGCTGCTGACCACAGTGTTGCAGCATTCCCTGTGTATGTGCTAGCAAAGGAGGGCACTGTGCCACTCAGTGTAGCACTGTCACGAAACTTACACTGCTGCATGGACCTGCAAACCACACTCCTTCAATAACTGATGCACAATTAGCATGCCTTGCAGTGTTGCACACTGTTCAGCCATACCATGAGACTGCTTGCTTTCTGGTATGGAGTCTTACTGTGGCTGTGTGTCCTACGCGCTGTTCTCAGCAATGCTTTACACACAGTACTGACCTGTGCATGTCCACGTTGCACCATCTGTGACCCACACCAACACACAACCACTTACACAAGTGAACAAATGTTCACTGTCAGCTCCCTCACACCCTGGCTCCTACCCCACAGCCCCCACCCATTCCAAAGAAGCACAGCAATGCACAATGACAGTTTTGACAGGGGCTGCAACACTGCTGATTGCCCCACATGCATCTGGCATCCCCCGCCCCATCCTGAGACAGCAACGTTCCTGAGAAAATACATAATCCGCAGCCACTGTACCACTCCTTGCACAGATGCCGAGAGAGTCACGGTACCTGTTGAGTCACACTGCTGGTCTACACCAGTAACACAGCCTTCTGCTGTGCATGTCTTTGTGTCCTCACACTTGGATTTTTGCAGCTTCCTTTACCTAGGGCTACCTGGGGTTGAAATCCACCACTTGCAGCTAGTGCAGAATGCAGCAGCTTGGCTATTGACGGGGTCTCCTCGATCCTGTCATATTTAACCTGTTCTGCGCAAACTGCACTGGCTACCTATTCAGTGGCAGATCACCTTTAAAGTCAGTTTGCTTACTTTTAAAGCCCTACACAGACTGGACCCTGACTACCTGAAAAAACTCTTGGTTTTTTACCACCCTGGACGATCTCGTCGCCGGCCAATGAGAGGTTGCTAGAGATTCCGAGGTGTATTTGAAAACATTTGGGGCTAGAGCTTTGAATATGCTGCCCTACCTCTGGAATTCTCTACCCTGCCGGCTTCATGAGTGCACAACTGTGGAGGGATTTAAACAATCCTTGAAAACATCTTTGGCTGCAGGCATTTGGAAATTGAATTAGTGATCTTACTAATTGATGTTTGATCTTTTAATTATTATTTAAATTTTCTATGTTAGTATTTTAAAGTATGTGTTTGTATGAATTGTAAGGCACCTTGGTTCTTGGTAAGGCACCTAATAAACACATTTTTATTATTACTATTATGTATGGCTTGCTCCGTGCCCCCTGCACCCTTGAACTTTTACTGCACAGAGAACTCAGGTGTGTGTCTGTACCATTGGGGAGCAGTGATCTGTGTGCCTGCAGCTTGCCACACCCACATCCTATGACAACAGCAAAACACTTGCAGAAGGGAACAGGTGTGCATCATCGGGTGCCCCAAACCCTGTGGCTCCCACGCCCCCCACCCCGAAAATACAGAGTTGGACAACACTGCAGAATGAAGGCGTGATTTGACTGTGGCTGTCTGTTGTACCCCAACAAGCATGCAACCTGCGCCCCTGTTGTCCACCTTGCTTTACAGACAATACTGACCTATGTATATGTACCTTGCATAGCCTGCAACCCACACCAACAAACAACCACTTAGACATTAGAAGAGGTGTGCATCGCTGGCTTCCTCACACCTGCCTCCAAAATCTGAAACCCCGCCGCACCTCCTCCTCCCCCCAAATATGGAATGGCACAGCTGTGAATGATTGCTTTGACAGGGACCGTAACACTGCCGATTGCACCATGTGCATCTGGACCCCTCCGCCTCCAACCCTGACACAGCACCGTACTGCAGCAAACACAACTCAGGTGTACATCTGCACCATTGGGGAACAGTGATCTCTGCCTCTGCTGCTTGCCATGCCCGACACATCTGACAACACCAAACCACTTGCATAAGGGAACAGGTGTGTGCCGTTGGGTGTCCCAAAGTAAGGGGGAGAATGGGTTGACTCGATGGGTTGTTGGGGTCTTTTTCTGCCATTGGATTACTGTGATTCTGTGATTCAAAGCCTGTGTCCTCCACCCCATAAAGCACAGACTTAGACAACACTGCAGAATGATGGTTTCCATGGGGACTGCAAGACTGTTGATTGCCCATCTGTGTCCACCCCCCAACAAAATGCTCCCCACCACACAATGTGCTGCCAGTGTGCCACTCCTTGCACAGATGCTGACAGAGTCATGGTCAGTCATGCATGGCACTGCCGGTGTGCCACCAGTAACAGAGCCTTGTCCTGTGTGTCTGTGACTTGTCCCACACACCCACCCCCTCCAACACTTACTGCACATACAAGTCAGGTGTGCCTGTGCACCATCACCCACTGCACCCTCTTCCTCCCACCTCTGCATGCACATATTGCATGGGTGCCCCCCACCCCCCCACAAATCCAAAAACCCTGTAACAGAGTGTAGCAGGACCACTGCTTTGACAAACACTGCAACACTGCACACCATACTGTTGCATCCAAGGCCACAGTCATGACACTTTACTGCCTCCTGGGACTGCAGAATGTATTGACACTGTCCCACTGTTTGTGCTGATGGTGACACACTCACCATTACTGTTGCACCACCATGCTATTATGCCACAAGTTCTCCATGGTGTCACACGGCTACTACTACACAGACATCGACACGTTCCCTTGCATATCTGCGACTGGTTCAAGTAAGCACATGCACATCTGTTACATTTATACAACACACAACATGTTTATCATGGAACACTGTGTTTATTAGGCCTCTGCAATACCCTATACATGAGACGCCTATGAAATGCAACTACAAACTTCTGGCACATTACACACGTGAACACTTGTAATGCACATTACTGATTGAACTACAACACATCTTCCTTCAAGTTGTTCACACACTCTGTTACTAACTGAACATTACTCATTTGCACATACAGGGAGATGTGTGCTGCTCTTTGTCTAACAAAAAGCAGTGCACTTACTAAGATCTCACACTTACAACATGCAGAACTGCTCTAACGCTACCTAGTAACAGACATGAGTTCAGAAGGTCTACTACTGTAACTGCAAAAACAAAATGCTTCTATTTCCTGGCTATGACTGACATTTGCCAGCAAGTATAGCATGCCATAAGAGGTCACTACAGAATAGTACCTACAACAGAACCCTTCTGTCTGTATATAAGGTTACAAACATTATAACACATAACTGTTAACTGAGCACAACATTGTACAGCACATATCACACGCTCTTGACACTGTACATGAGGCCAAATTCTCATATCTTGATTATGACAGAGGCCAGATTATGACACATAACTGAAAACTTACCACAGAACCATCCAGCACATATCACATGGTCTTCACATTGCACATGAAGCAAAATGCTATATCTTGATTATGACAGGGCCCTAACGTTGCTACACTGACATAATTACTTGTTGTAATAGCGCACATTAACGGTCCCATGATTTATGAAATGGCTCATGCAAAATCTGGGAATTAGCATATCACTGTTTAGATTAATCGCGGTAACAATTGATGCAATGCCATCTGTCACCACATTTCTTATAACTGTACTATGAGTCTGTTGTTTCTCCTTGTTGCTGTCCCAGACTGCAATACTGCTCGCTTCTGTAACAATGTCTGGTCTACCTTGTTCGAGGTCATGTGGCGTAATGACACATTGTGCTGAAGTGCCCTTCTTGACTACTGCTGTTGCTCTTCCTGTTGTTACTGCTGTCTGCAGTACTGCTTGCATGCTGCCATCCTGATGTGTTGCTGTTTCTTTGCTGGTGGTATTGATACTGGTAGAAGTTGGTTGCATGGAGGATGACAACAGCTTACTCCACTTCTGATGTTATAATGCTCTCCAGTGAAGGATGGATTGGATGATATTAGATGCTCTGTTTGCAGCACTGCAGCTGAGAAAAGCTACCAAGGAGATAAAAAAAGGAAAGGCCCAAGCCCAGATGGCTATGGAAGTGAATTTTATAAAGGAAATCACAGCCAAACCAGTCCTTTTAGACATATTTAACATGGTGCTCCAAGATTTCCATATGCCTAATTCCTGGAAGGAAGCTCAGCTGTATGTAATTTATAAGGAGGGAAAGGATCCCATGAATTGTGATAGTTACTGATCTATTGCACTCCTGAATTTGAATGTCAAGCTCTTTGTGAAAAACCTTGCCACCAGATTACAGGTGGATTTGAAAAAAGGACACCTGTCATGTTCAGGAGGTGGGGTAACACAAGGGATTTGAGGAAACTTATGGACCAAAATCTGCAAAAATAAAGTTATGAGTAAACATTGAAACAATTCAATGTTTTTTTATAACTTAGTTGTTTTTTTTTCACATATTCACACCACATTTTCAAAACAGTCTTTTTATGACTGCTCCTTGTGAACATGACAGGTGTCATTTACAAAATAGTGGCCAAAACATCATTTCACACCACAAATGTGAAAACATGTTTTGGCCAGGATTTGAAAAAATGACAGCTGTCATTTTCAGGAAGTGGTGTGAAAAAAATAGCTATACTGAAAATTTGGGGTCAAGATACTGAAAATTACCAAGGTTATAAGCATGTGTTGAAAGGTTTCAATGGACACGCATAACTTTGTTGGTTTGTTTTTTAAATATTTTTACCCCAAATTTTCAACATAACCTTCTTATGACCCCATCTCATAAACAAGGGCAGAGAAAATGTTCAAATCCTGATCATAAGGTGATTTTGTGCCACAAGTGCAGAAACACATTTTGGCCAACATTTGAAAAATGTCAACTATAACATTCATGAAGTGGTGTGAAAATATGACTATGTTGAAACTTTGGGGTAAAAATATTAAAATTAGAAAAGTTACAATTGTGTATTGAAAAAAGTCAACATACACTCATAACTTAGCTTTTTCTTTTATATTTCTGTCCCAAATTTTCAACATAGTCTTAGGACATCACTGTGTATTTTTTTACCTGCCTTTAATTGTTGTGGTTCATTGGCTCAGTCTACGCTGGGGCCTACTTTTGCTGCTAGACTTCTATAAGTTTTTGTGATTGTTTCTGACTTCAGAGGGAAGCAGATTTTAGGTAATTAAGTTTAAATTGTGGTGTGCTCTTTCACATGCCTTCAGTTGCTGTGGTTCTTTTGCTCAGTCTGTGTTGGGGCCTGTTTTTGCTGCTAGAATTCTGGAAGTTTGAAGTTTTAATTGTGTGCTTTTTCACCTGCCTTTAGTTGCTGTGGTCCTTTGCTCAGTCTACTTCGGGCCTGTTTTTGCTGCTAGAATTCTGGAAGTTTCTGCATTTCTTTGTTTGTGACTCAGGGGACCTCAGATTTCAAGTAATTAAGTTTAAACTGTTGTGTGCTCTTTCACCTGCCTTCAGTTGCTGTGGTTCTTTTGCTCAGTCTACTGATTTTTTTTTGCAGCACACAGAGACCAGGTCAGTAACTGAGCAGATTGTTTTTGACTGAGGGAAGGCAGCTTACATCCACCCTCCCTCCTCCCATGCTACCCACCCCGGGTCATCTGCCTTTATAGATGAGGGAACCAAAACATATTACCACTTCCTAAGCAGGAAGAGGTAGGAACAGCTATGTAGTACACAAACATACACACACACAACCAAATGCAGCCTAGCTAGATTCACAAAGCAATAATCAAAGAGAGAAGAGTACAAGGGGTTAGTGCACCACAGTAAATCAGGGGAAACAGGACAAGAAAATCAAGGGAGCAAGGGCAGATTTGACAGTTAAAAGTTAAGACAATAAAGGAAGTGGGACAATGATGGGAGTGGTGCACTGCAGTTGATGCGGAGCAGCAGTGTTCAGGAGGACCTTCTGAATGTTGCAGTGCTGACCCATATGCAGACTAGAGATGCAGAGAAATTGCCAATTTTGCCTAGTGAAAAATTTCACATAATTCTGTCCTTTAGGTAAATTTCACTGCATAATTTTGCCTTTGATTTTGCCTGTGCTTGGGCGGTGAAATTATGTGAAGTTGGTCTTTCACTATGCTGGTGGTTACATGGTTGAGTCTAAACAGACAGGAAGTGAGTGGTTCATTTCCTGTGCTATATATCTCAAGGAAGCAGGCAGCATTACTACTCCTTGTGACTGCAGAGTGTTCTTTGACAGATTAATTGCTTTATTTGTGCTATTTTCTAACTTTTTCTTGTTTGTCTTTGTTCTAGTTCATATTTTAGTACCTGGTGATTATGTTTTGTGTGTGTGTGTGTGTGTGTGTGTGTGTGTGTGTGTGTGTTGTGTGTGTGTGTGTGTGTGTGTGTGTGTGTGTGTGATCCCCGGCCCCAGCTCTGTATTTCTATTTCTTTTTTTGTTTGTTTGTTTTTGTGGACACAGTGGAGAAGGGAGATGACAGTGGGGCACTGGTATATGCATTTCTGTTAAGTATTACAGCAGAAATACCACAGCAGGCAACTTTTGGCTCTAGCATCAGAACCCAGCAGACAACTGTGACCCCTCCCCAGAAGCAGGAGGAGACCACGGCCCCTCCACCGCAGCAGCAGGAGCAGCAGCAGAAGCAGACAGATCCTCCTCCCCAGAAGTGCTTTATTTAGTGAGCTGGGCAAGGAAGAAAATCAGATTTGTGTAGGAAACAAGTTCCACAATTTTGGGAGATGGTAGGAAAGAAGACTAGCCAATTGAGGTGGATCTTCAGGGAACTGTGGTCATGGGATCTGAGAAGGTAAGAGGAAGTGGGTGGAGGGAAAGGGAGGAGGTAAGATAAGGAGGGAGAGTGCCAAGCCAGAAGTTTGAGATGAACTTTGCACAGTGATGCAGCCACATATTAGTTACAGAAGGGAAAGTCAAAGCACAGTGAAGGTGACTGTGATGGGTTAGGGAGGTGCATCAAGGCAAAGCAGCAGAAGGAGTTGAAAAGGGTATCCAAACTAGCTAAAAGAGGTGGTGGAAGCAGAACAATAGATGACATTGCAGTAATCATCTTTTGGACCAGTTCGTGCCTTGCCAGGATTGGGAGGCAGGAGCATTTTCTATATAATACACTGAGTTTAGGGCATAGCTTTTTCATTATGGCATCTATATGGTCCAAGAAAGTGAGATGTTGATCCAGCCAGATGCCCAGATACCTGAAGGATGCAGTGGCCTCAATAGTTGTCCCATTGAGGGTAGAGAATAAGGGCAGGATGGGAACCTTGACAATCTCTGCCTAGTGATGAAAATCATGGACACCATCTTCTTAGCATTTAGGAAGAGTTGATGAGATTGAAACCAACCCTGGACATTATTGAAATCCCGTTGAAGCCTGGAGGCAATGTCCATGGGTGATGGCCCGGAGGAGAAAAGAACTATATTATCAGCATACATATGTATAGAAGATGATCTACAGATGGATGGAAGATCATTCAGAAAAATGAAGAAAAGGATTGAACTCAGTATGGACCCCTGAGGGACACCAGTGCATATAGGCAGAGGAAGGGAGATGGAGTCAGAGATTTTTGCTAATTGTATGGTGGCATTTAGATATGCACTAAACCATTTTATGGCATGTTCAGAACATATTGTAGGGGTGGGTCAGCAATGCTGGCCCAAGTATCTAGGTTTGGTTATGGGCATTAAAAACATTGATAAATTTGGAGAAGTTTTCTGAATATACACTTGATAAAGTGTAGCAAGATGTAAATCAAATCATAACAGCATTAACATAAAACATAACTTTTTTTTTGCAATAGAACAATATTAGTATTAAGCATAATGTATAAAATACATTTCAAACAACAGAACAAATGTAGACTGTAAGTTTAGTTCAGGGTCCAGGAATCTTAGAGCATTGTGAATTCGCTTGTGTTGAGCACAACCATTGAATAAGTTGCAGAGGGTGGGGCACAGTTTAAGTTCGTAAGTTGCAGTCCTTGGTAAAAATTACTAAGTTTTGGTTGAAAGAATTATTTGAGCAATCCACACTCTGTTTTTTTGTTAACTTGTAAGGCTTTTTCAGGGTATGCAGTGCTTTAGAACTTTGAAATTATAGAAACTTGTTTGTGCTTATAGAAGGCAGATGATTGCATCCATTGCTGTAAGACTATGGAAAGTTGTTTTGCATTTGTCTGACAGGATAAGAAAGCTGGAAAGACAATCAAAATATATGAATATGTGGACATACATACACAGTCCCCCCCCCCAGCTCAGCTGGACTGAGTTGGGTTATACTGTTAGAATACATTGGGTCTATTCAAAACCTGCAAATAACAAATAGTTATTAGCAAATACACATTTTGTTCTGTTTACCCCTATGGGAAGAAAGTGACATACCTTGCAACCTCTATGGGTGTTGACACTGGAAGGAAAGGTATTATACCCCCACCTTGAGCTCCTACTGTGGTAAAAGAGGCAGCTTGAGCACTGTAGCAATAAAAGGGCTGAGCTGTTGGTGGTGACATGGATGCTGAAACAGAAATGGTCTGGCAATTTTAGTAGCCCAGCCAGTCTCGGCATAAAAGAGTGTGCACTGGATAAATAGTAATAGGTGTGGCCCTAGTGCTTTCCCCACTACATATACGTTTCAAATTATAACAGAATTATATTGCAATTATTTTAGGAAAGGTGGCTTCATATGTTACCAGAAGATGGGGAACTTTCTTTTTTCCTAGGAGAAAGAAAGAAAGAAAAAAAAAAAAGTATACACAATCCTGAAAATAAAACAAGATTATTTTGATAGGATAAAAGAAGCCAAGCATCCCTGGGTTCCCTTCTCCTAAGCATGACAAAATATCAGCTGAGTTCATAAAAGATCCGGATTGATGGTAATACCATACGTACATACATCTTAAAGTGCATTTTCAAAAGAAAAAATGATCACACCATGGTTACACATAAAAACAAAAGTGATTATTTTTAAGTGTAGATGGTAAACTCACTCAAAAACAGCTGTAATATTTATTTTCATAGTATACTATATATATATATATATATATATATATATATATATATATATATATATATATATATATATATATATATATATGTATATATATATATATATATATATATATATATGTATGTATATATATATATATATATACACACACCGGGTGGTGAGTAACCCTCCCTTAGCGCCTTGCATAGTATGGGAATCACATAGAGGTGTGCTACAACCAAACCTTCATGAAGGAAGGCCTTGGGCATTGGCTGTGTTGGGTGCAAGCTCAGAAGAAAATGTCTGTCCTTTTTGCTCGGACAGAGTGCAAGTGCTATAAAAAAAAAGGTAAAATTATAGGGTTCATCCTTAGTGTGTTTCCATGAAAACATACATTTTGTGTGGAAATGGGTGCTTTAGGAAGGGACACACATCAAGTTTGAACTGGTAGTGACAGAGAATTTTGAAACACAAGAAGGTCAAGTCACTTGCTAAAGGTCACATACTGTGGTATGAAAATGAAGGCTGTTGGGAATGAAACACAGCAATTTAGGTTTGAAACAGTAGTACAGTCAAGTACTGAGCTGCATTAAGGTAGAGTACATACCTTTTGTGAGAGAACAAAAATTAATACATAGGATGTGAATTAACACAGTTATAGTACTATATCATGGAACCAAGTGGCTATTAAAATGCAGTGCATTACAAAATGTCTCAATATGGAAATGGGTGATAAAATTACCTGTCCATGAAATACAGTGCAATGGGACATCACAATGATACGAGGAGCAAAGAAAAATGGATATACATGTGTCTATGCCTCACAAACTGTGACTGAAGAAGTTTGAATCCAGTCACGAATAGGGTTAAGTAATTTGGCTGTCAGCCCAGAGGAGCTGGCATGAATGGTTAGACACATGTGGGTGTGTGAGGATAAGTTGCTCTTCTCAAGGAAAACTTAAATGAGACATTAGTTAAAATGAAATGTTAAATTAACCATTGTCCGCTGATTTCAAACTAACATTGACCAGTATAATAAACACACTTTCGAGACACAGTACAGTACACATTCTAGTAAACAATCTTTGTAAACAAAGAATTCTGCAGCACATCTTTCTCAAACACCATCCATCTTCAACTACACGAACAATCAACACTTTCGTTGCCATCTTGAACAACTTCTGCCTAGGAAATCAGCTGTAACAGCAGGATTCTAACCATAACAAAAATCTTGTACAACAGCCCCCAATATCACAGATAGCAAGAACAATGGCTAACAATGACCCTGAAACATGGATAACTACATCAATAATTAGGCATGGAACACATAGCAACTGTAGTATAGACCATTGAGTCTGAATGTATCCTAAAGTGAATAGCAATAATAATTGAATAAATACATACAGTATACAGTGGTAGTTATCTAAAAGTTTCCTACCCTGAGGAACCACTGAGGCAATTTGTATTGACTGTAATGTGATCCTGCCTCATTCTGCCTCAGTATATCCAGGTATACCTCAGTACTGCAAAACTTTTCTATGACTACCACTGTATAGTTACACCCAAACTGTTGCAGATGACATTAGAACAGCTTTAAACATTTACCTAAGGTAAGCAGTGGTTCTTGAACCAAAAAAAGGGTCAGAGACAAAAATATGGAGTAAACTGTAAGAACACTTATGAGATATCAGCTTGAGAAGAATTGGCTGCTTTCCCTCCAGGATCAAACGGGACAGTTTTCGGTTGCAAAATTTCCAATTGTTTGACCACAGATTGAGCAACAGGCAGAACGTCTGATATCTCGGGTGTCTGGATAGCCAGCATGACGAAGATGCTGCTTATGCTGCATGAGTGGAGGTCTGTCAGCATTTCACATTTAATGTGAGGCATTTTTAATGTCTGTAAATCCTGTCTTTTTGTTAGAAAGGATCTGTGTAGGGCAAGCAAATGCTGACTTGCCTCCAATGCTGGTAGAGCAGCACATGTACAGCACTGGGCAGAAACACTGAGTACAGAATTTCCTATTGACCTTGTGTGCACAACAAGTCTGATTAGCCCTCTGTAGGGAGTAGACATACTGACAAACAACATAAAAGTAAGCACATGTGGGAAACTTGAAAATTAGCCCAGAGCTGTCACCTACCACTTTCCGGTCCCCGGTAGGCAATCAGTCATCACAGGGGTTGGCTGTGACTTGGTGTGGGTCTGCCACAGCCATGAACAAAGGTGGTGTAGGGTCTGCAACGCCTGCCACCACTGTGGGGCACGAAAGCAGGTCCAAGAAATGAAGATTTGACTACACTGTTCGACCTTCAAAATTAATTGAAGGCTAAGCTTTCCTTGTTTAATCTCTTCCTTTCCCGGCCATCAATATGTAGAGAGGAAAGGACTCTAGCATCAAGTTCTTGTTAGAGAAAATAAGTCGAGGGAATGACAGATAGTGGTAGATTGTGTAATAAACAAGTTTATTACACAAACACAGACTTACAACCTGTAGTAAAACAAATACTGGAGAAACAAGTTCCCCTACATCCAGACGCAGCAATTCTCAGCAAAGCTTTCTAGAATAGCACTTCTATAGCTAAATAAGGAAAAGGTGCAACAGTTCTCATTGGTTGAAGCTAGTGGTACCATTACATTGCTGGATAGAAAATGTAGAGTCAGCAGGAAGAAAAGCATTATGTTATACAGAAGACATAACATTAGTTAGAACAAAGATGGCACAGAAGTTGTAACAGGTGCAAGGTTATTATGGTGCAAAGTAGTATCAGCAGAAATACATGGGTACAACAATACTTTGGTAAAAAGATATGGTTAGGCCCAAAGCACGTATGCTTCATATAAGCAAATGAACATTACATATAACAGAAAACTAGAAATAATGCTGTAAAATAAATGTATACTGTGTAGTTTATGCACTTAGCAAGCATGATCCCTAGTACCCATGCTTGTACAGTGGATACCCATTACTACATGTTAGTGCAATACAGCAATATCACAGTAATAATAAAACATCTGTCATTGGCGTGTGCATGAGGGTGCAAGGGGTGTGGGACCCGAGGCAATATCCCTAACCTCAGCTGCTCCACCCAGTCAAGACAGAAGACCTTCGACAGCAGCTTCGAGCATTGAGTGTCCAACACGCCTTGATGTTCCCTGCCAAACTAAAGATCATCTATGGAGGCAAGACTTACATCTTTACTGATCCAGAAGATGTAGGCAAACTCATGGTCTGTATTTGGCCATAAGTTTGCAGCCAGAGGATCTGACTCTGAATCTGAAGATAATTCTTAAAGATTCAACTTTGGGCTTTACTAGAATGGTCAGTAAGATTCTGGGACTTGGTTTATGGTGGATAAGGGCCAAAGGACTGGTTTAATGAAACAAAACTTTGAATGTTGTTGTTCACATGCAAAATATGGTGTAATGCAGCCAGTTTGACAAATAGTGAACAGATACTCATATTAGGACAGTCTGATGTTACAATACTGCAGTTTGGTTTCACTGTGAGATGGCACCTTCCACCATTACTCCATATCATAGCACCTCACACTGGCAGCCATCATTCTTGCCACTACAGGATTTTCAACCAGCAGGTTTTCCTTGTACCGCTTTACTGAATATGTTGCTCCCATTTGGAGCTGTGTGATTAATTGAGGGTTACACTAAGGAAGAACTAGTAACACCACTGACTACCCTTTTAATAAATCATGGGAGGATGGTGTAGTACCTGGAGGACTGGAGGAGGGCAGAGGGTAGCATCTTTCAAAAAAAGAGGTGTGCAAGAACAAGGGGGCACAATTTGAAGATGGAGAGGGGCGGCTCAGAGGTAATTTAAGGAAGTATTTTTTCACAGAGAGGGTTGTGGATGCATGGAACGGCCTTCTGGAGGAGGTTGTGGAGTCAAAAACTGGTGGAATTCAAGCATGCATGGGACAGTCATAAGGCAATTCTAGGGTGGGGGTAGGAAGAAGTAGTTGCTGGTTAAGTAGGATCTGCAGCTTATCCATTAGGGTAGCAAATGGGCAGACTGGGTGGGCCAAGCAGTCCTTATCTGTCATCAAAATCTATGTTTCTATGTGATTCCCCTTCACAAAAGTGGGAGCAAGACAGAGGCAGGAAACTACAGACCTGTCAGTTTGACCTCAGTGCTAGGGAAAATGATGGAATCACTTCTGAAGGAAAGAACTGTTGAGTACCTAGAGGCCAGTGGGGCACAGGACCCAAGACAGCATGGATTCACAGCAGGAAGGTCATGTCAGACAAGTCTAATTGATTTATTTGACTGGGTGACCAAAGTAGTAGACAAGGGAGGGGCTGTGGACATGGCCTACCTAGACTATAGCAAGGCATTTGAAACAGTCCCACACAAAAGATTAATAAACAAATTAGCCAGCCTGGGAGTGGGTCCCAGGGTGGTAGCCTGGGTAAAACACTGGCTGGACAACTGGACACAGAGGGTAATAGTAAATGGAGTCCACAGTGAAGAAGGGGGTTACTAGTGGGGTACCGCAGGGTTCAGTACTGGGGCCTGTCCTTTTAATGTCTTTATAAGTGACATTGTAGAGGGACTGGAAGGAAAGTATGTCTCTTTGCAGGTGACACAAAGATCTGCAACAGGGTTGATATGCAAGGTGGGGTGGAAAGGATGAAAGGGACTTGGCAAGGTTGGAGGAATGGTCAAATGTACGGCAGGTTAGATTCAATGCAAAGAAGTGCATAGTAATGCAGCTGGAAACAAGAACCCAGGGAAGATTACACAATTGGGGATGAGATACTGACAACAACCAAAATGGAAAGGGATCTGGGGGTAGTCATATCCGACAACCTAAAGGTAGGCCAGCAATGTGAGAAGGCAGTAAGGTGGGCTGGGGGGATACTGGGATGCATAAGGAGAGGCATCACCAGTAGAAAACAGGATGTTGTTGGCCCACTGTACAGACAGTCGGTAAGACCACATCTGGAGTACTGTGTACAGTTCTGAAGACACCATCTCTGCAAAGACATAGACAGGGTGGAGGCTGTCCAGAGGAGTGCAACCAAAATGGTGCAGGGTCTGCACCAGAAGACATATGAAGAAAGACTAAAGGACCTTAAGATGTATAGCCTCGAGGAAAGGAGGGAGGGGGGACATGATAGAAACTTTCAAACACCTCAAGGGAATCAACAAAGTCCAAGAGGGTAGCATCTTTCAGAAAAAGAGATGAGCAAGAACAAGGGGTCACAATCTGAAGATGGGGGGACAGCTCAGAGGTAATGTGAGGAAGTATTTCTTCACAGAGAGGATTGTAGATGCATGGAACAGCCTTCCTGAGGAGGTCGTAGAGTCAAAAACAGTGGGGGAATTCAGGAATGCATGGGACAGACATAAGGCAATTCTAGTGGGGGGTAGGAGGAAGTAGGCTGTTGGTTAACTAGGATCTGCAGCTTATCTATTTGGTAGAGAAATAGGCAGACTAGGTGAGCCAAGTGGTCCTTATCAGCCATCAAATTCTGTGTTTCTATGTTACACATTGCTAGCCAGTAAAATTGGCTTTTTGTTTCTGTTTAAGTAAACTACAATGTTATTATGCTTGTAGAAGTTACAGTTTTTATAGTAACTTTGAATATTTCAGAGATACCTGGTTTGAAATAGGAGTTAAAACACAGGCTTAAACTGTTTGTCTTTTCCCTAATATGCTCAATAGAGGACTCCATTACATGGACAGAATATATTTTAGTAAAGTTCTTGCTCCTCATTCTCGACAGTGTAAGCTCATCCCTACAGTTTCTATATGAGATGTATGATAAGGTACTTAGGATGTAACATAATCTAGATTTGTGTCAAATCCAACATTGCATATTGACTATGTCTTTTCATGTATCAACTCTAGATGTAAAGTACTTATTTTTATTTGTGCAAACTAATACAAACTAAGTATAAAAAGATAGTGTGACATAAGAGGTGGTGGGGTAAGCAAAGCAGATGGTGGAGGTAAATGGGATCCAATCCAGGGAGAGGGGTGACCAGCAAGGTACCTCAGGGATCAGTCCTGGGACTAGTCCTATTCAATGTCTTCATTAGTGACATTGAGTGAAGGGCTACAAGGAAAGGTCTGCCTGCAGATGACACCAAGATCTGTGACAGAATGGGTACTGCAGAAGGAGGAGAAATGAGGAGGGACAAGGAGAGGCTTGAAAATAGTCTGAGCTATAGCAAGCTGTTAGGACATAATTCAGAATCTCTGGCTGTATAGTAAAAACACACTATATAGTGAAATACATACATCATATAGTGAAATATACAGTATACATTATATAGTGAAATGCATACACAATGTAGTAAACCATATACACTATCTACTGAAATATATACATCATATAGTGAAATACATATACTGTATACTGAAATGCATATATCATATAGTGAAACACATACATTATATAGGAAATGCTTATATTATATAGTGAAATACACTACTGAAATACACATTCTGAGTACTGAAAATCCACATACACTATATACTAAAACAAATGTACTATATACTGAAACATATACACTACCTATTGAGATACAATACAGACTGAAAATCCACATAAACTATCTACTGAAACATTTTATACATTGTAACACATACACTATATATTGAAATACATACACTAGCTAATGAAATACATACACTACACATTAAAAAATCCACATACACTATCTACTGAAACAAATACACTATATATTGAAACATCTACACTTTATATTGAAACACATACACTGTCTATTGAAATAAATACACTATGCATTGAAAAATCTGCATACACTATATACTGAAACAAATGCACTATATATTAAAAGACAAAGAACTTCAGTGTGCAAGCACTGAGATAATAGTTACCCTAAAGGGCACTGGCTGGGAAGCCAAGTTTCAAATAAATACAAAATCACACATACCCCCATAATGCAAAGCACCATGGACTGTATATGCAAATCACCACAGTGTATTATGCTGGTTCAACTTTAAGCAGAAATGCATGGTACCAAAAGGTCTCTCACACAGTCTGCAAAGGGTGCCAACAGAAGACACATACATGTGTTTCGTCCTACCAGGACTCATCAGTGTGCCTCATCTGTGTGACACCCCAGTGGAATGAACCAGCTACCCTAAGATAGTCTATCTGGGTTATGTTGTGATGAACCCAATAAAACAAAAAACAATATAAAAGACAAAGAACCTCAACACGCAGCACTGAAGCAGTGGTTACCCTAAAGGGCACCGGCCGAAGCCAAGTCAAAGAAATATAAACACACATACCCATCGCAAGCACCATGGGCTGTATATGCAAATCACCACAGTATATTATGCTGGATGGATGTTTTATTGGGTTCACCACAACATAACCTAGATAGACCATCTTAGCATAGCTGGTTCATTCCACTGGGGTGTCACACAGACAAGGCATACTGGTGAGTCCTGGTAGGATGAAACATGTATGTGTCTTCTGTTGGCACCCTTTGGATCATGGAGAGACCTTTCAGTACCATGCATTTCTGCTTAAAGTTGAACCAGCATAATATACTATGGTGATTTGCATATACAGCCCATGGTGCTTTGCATTATAGGGTATGTGATTTTGTATTTTTCACTATATATTAATATATTACTGTATCTATTGAAATGTGTTGCATACTTTTATACTGAAAGAAATATATTACATACTGAAATACATACACAGTATATTTAAACAATCCACAACACTATATACTGAAACAAATACATTACGTGATAAAACATGTACACTATGTATTGAATTACATACACTACAGACTGAAAAATCCACATACACTATGTACTGAAACAAATAAACTATATACTGAAATTGATTACATTCTGAAATTACCCCTCCACCTTGAATGGCCTGTCCCTGCTCTCATTTCCTAATGCATTCAGGGAGCTGCTGGCCTGATGAGATGTCTAAAGCTGCAGAGCAGAAGGTAAACAAAATCGGACTATCTCTTATTCTAATTCTTTATGGGTTTTCCATCCTGTTTTACTTGCACACCTTTAATCAAATTTCAGAACATTGTGATGTGACAAGAAACATTTAGAACTAATTTAAAATGTTGTAGTTTATTCTTTTAAATAAGTGCTGCCCTCATTTACTGTTAAAACACATTTGTATGGGAAGCTGATTCTTAGGATATTCCTAACATAAACATAGGGGGCTACACACATTTTTTCCAAGTTAAATTTTTGATCAGAGTTATGTGTAATTAATTATTGTTTTAGTACAGCAACTTATCTGAGCTGATTGCTTGGGAAGCACTGCAGGAACTGTGATAGTGTAAGCCAAAAGCTCTGCTAGTTTGTACTGCATGGACTATGTTTTGATTTAGTTTTAGTTTTTATTTTAATGTTTTGTTTAATAAAAGTTTTTTGGTTAAGAAACAAAAATATATATATATTTTTGCTGCAATCCTCAGTGCCCAATTCTCATCAGGAGCTTAACTGGCATATGTATATAATTTGCATTTTCTATATTAAATATTTTACTGCGATGCCTCACTGGAGGCATTCATAGTCTGTTTTGGGGTTCAGCTTTCAAACTGTGTTTTACTTTTTTGTTTTCCATAGAGATTTTAGCTTTAGTCGCCCATGACCCCCTTTGCTCACTGACATCTCCAGCCCAAACACCCACCATCCCCAGGACTTACCTGTTTTGAGACCCTCCCCCACACACACACACCGTGTTGGGGCCAGGAGGGAGGGCCACTGACAAGGAGACACATATTCAGACAGGAGCAGAGCCTGGTTAATAGTGCAGAATCTGTGGCAGGTTGTTTGATCATTCTGCCACTGGGGTTTTCTACCTTGGTTTCATCCCTGGGCAGCTAAGCATGCAATGATGCAATTGCATATAAAGGCACATGCTTGCTTTGTGTCTGCCTGAATCCTCCTCCTTATGCAACTCCACTTGCCCTGCCAGCCCTCCTCAGCTAGGTGGATGTTGAAGAGTGGGTGGTCAGACTCCCCTTCCCTGAGAGGAGAGTATTCTCCAAGTTGCTCAATTGTATCCATCCCCAGCTAACCCCGGTGCAACCCAGGTACACCCCCAAAACTGGGCCATTGGCAAGGGAGGCAGTACAGTTACTACCAAGCAGTTAGACCAACCCACCAGACTGTGTTTTTAGAAGTAAATAAAGACAACATTCAGATGAAAGAAGAAAAAAAAACTGTATTTTAACTAGTTTGTTATAAACGTTTTAAGTCACATCACAATGTTTTGAAATCGGAAAAAGGTTTTGCAAGCAAAATAAGATAAAAACATACATAAAGAGATAAATAAGATAACCCTTTTATGTTTACTTTCTGCATCTTAAGAGGCATCAGCCAGGAGTTTTAGTCAATTAGGGCCCCATTTTCAGAAGGTTAGCACAGTGCTAAACATTATACTATGTGGGAACAGCATGGTTGGATGGGTGTCAAATTCAGCATCCCCTGATGCTAACCTGATCTTGTGCGTTGCATATGTACTGCTGCAGCCATGCATGAGTAATCCTCTCCTGCATACAGAGCACAGTGCTATGTAAAGGTTTTCTTCTTAGTGACCATCAGTACCTCCCCTACATTTTATACTCAGCCTCTAGGTTTCTATGCCATAAATGCTTGATTTTGCACTTTTGGTTTTGAACCTGAGCTGCCATGTCCCACACCCTCTTTGAGTTTCTAAGGTCCCTAGTCATTCTCTCCATCTGCACCTATCAATGCTATTACAGATTGTGGTGTCATCTGCAAAAGGCACATCTCCTTTCAGTACTTCTGTAATGCCATTTCTAAAGACACTAAAGAGGATTTGTCCCATTACTGAGTCCTCTGTCACCCTACTGGTCATTCTCTCCTCACTGGAGTGAGTGCCATTTACCACCACCTTTTGTGGCTGTGTACTATCTCAGGTGCAACACTTAGGAGTGCACAACACTAATGACTAGCTCTGAAAATAGGGGCCCACGTACCACAGAAACATGATTAGCACTGTGCTGTGATAAGCATGGCTGATACTATTTTAAAAAGCATTCTTCTGTGCAGTGCTAACCTGTTAGCGTGGCACTATTTATTTATTTATTTTGCACAGGATTAATAATTGCAACCAGGTGCCCATACAACTGGGGGGGGGGGTTACTCTAATGCATATAAGGTGCACAGGTATATTAAATGCTTTCTAGAAGTGCTAACACACTGCCTGGTTAGTGCTAGTTAATAATTCTGGGAATTGTGTTTCAACTGCACATACGCAGCCTGCCAGCAACCCCCCCACACACACACACACACACGCACTGTCAGTCCTGGACACAATAAAAAAATACTTGAGTCTGGTGGTCCCCACCACCTAACCCAGGTAGATCTAGAACATTTCTTCCTCATTCCTGCTGCTGTTAAACTACACATATTTCTCAGTCTGTCTGTCAAGTTTCAGTGTTAGCGACCAGCTGGAAAATAACCAAAAATAACTAAAAATGCTAAATTTTGTACTGGGCCATCAGAGGAAGACATTGCTAAACAGCAGAGCTTGAGTGAAGACTCTTGGGAAAAACTACCGAGGGAAATCTGGGTGCCTTTTTCAGCACCCAGTGAGGTGTCGAGGGAACCTTGCACATTTATTTTGGTTGAGGACAGTGGCTCCTGCCAATGGGGAGCTGCCAGAAAGCTCCCAAGGGGAAAGAACTTTGATTTCTGAGTTCAGTTCAGTGGGAGCCTCTCTACAGAGAGGGGGTCTCCAGCTCCTAGGGAGAAGGTGGTGCTGCAGGGCTGTGAGGTGGACTGCCTGGTGGCTGCTAGTGGTCTGACCCCCAGACCTGGTTGTGCCTTTCCCCATCTAGAGAGAAGAGAGGATTTTGCATGAAGCTCTGCAAAGGGAGAACTGCAGTATTCTGTTGTTGCACAGAGAAACTGCACCACAGAGGTTAAATGGATTGAGAAAAAGAATAAGGAAATGGATGGATTTGTGTCAAGAGGATGGGGAGAAAGCCTCTTTAGTTTCATCTGCACTACAACGGTGAGACATGGATGATCAAGGATTTTTGATAAGTGAAATAAGAAAAAGTGTAAAAGATTCTGTCTGACTCTGGCAAAGACAAGGCATCTATATGAAAAGGGAAAGAAAGGTTAAAGGACTGGTTTTTGGCAGAGAAAACTGGATTGTAGAAAGTGGATATGAAAACTGGATTGGAACCCAGGTTTTAAGAAGCTGAAGAGAGATCCTCTTCTGTCTGGAGTTGACTAGCTCCTGCATGGTGAGAAAAGGGGCTTTCTTGATGTATTTCTGAAAAAGAGTTGCTGAACTTGTGTGTGAGCAAGAGCACAAGAGTGGCTGTTGTGTTGGAGCTGAAAGACTATGGGGGCAGGGGGATGAGTGGGTGCTGTCTGGGCAGGTGCCCGCTGTCTGCTTCTGAGATGCAGTAAGGCTGGAGACTGTTGTGGTAAACCCATGGATTTTCAGACTCTTAACAGTCCCCCCAGAGGCCAATATTCAGGAAGGTAGCAGAGACTGCTTGACTACAAACTGTAGAAGGTAACTGAAGAAAGAATGGAAATGATCTGAAGAATCCACCCTAAACTCAGTGCTAGGTAGGGAGCTCGCTGACCCCATCAATAGGGCGCTGGCGGCAAGGGATTGTGAGTTTGTGCCCAGGTGCTGGGGTGTTCTGACCTGTGGGAGAGTTGGGCCGTTGGGATGCTCCCGTGTTTGGGTCCCTTGTGGCTGGAGGGCCTTGTGTGAGATGCCATGCAGTGTGCCTCTGTGGGCCGGGGGGGGGTGGAGATGGGCTGCAAGACCTTTGGTCATGCTGAAGATCCAAGCTGCAGCTTCTATACCTTCAAGTGTTAAGCATCAGGCCTGGTTCTGTGTCTGCTGATCCATCTACCTCAGGACTTCAGTCATGTGTGCCATCCGAGGACAAATACAGCAGAACCATGAGTGAGAGCAGGAATTGCCCTGCACCTGGGGAATATATGTATATAGTTATCTGTGTTCTAGTCCACTGGCACTGTAAGTCAATTCAAGGTTTAAAGCAATCAAGGGGAACATGTGGGGGGTTGCCTGGTTCATGTGAGCGTGCCAGCGCCAGCCAACCAGCTGTACCTCAGGCCTGCAGCTTGGCATTTCGGTACCCAGGGATGCAATTTGGGGTGTCATTCTGAACTGGTACCAGTGGATTTAGGTTTGGTAATACCTGCAGCAGTTAGATTGTCAGGTAGTTTGGTGGCAGCATTCTCAAAAGATGATTTGGGTTAAAATCAAAAGGGGGAATGCTTTTTGGGAAAATGTTAAATATTTAAAATGCAAATTTAAAAAGTTGCTTAACTTCTATTCCATTCTACCCCATCCTAGCCCTCCCTGTGTAAATAAATTATGTTGTCACTGTTTTAAAAAGGTCTGACTCAAAAGCCTGATTTTAGTAAGCATGTTATTACTAGAAATTATAATGGACGATGTGGAATGTGGGATGTTCGATTTTGGTAAGTCCATGTATGGGGCAACTGTTGGGGAGGTGGGTTGGCACGACACAGGGGTTGTACTGGTAGAGATCAGACCCACTTAAATGTACTCTGGGTGGCACCACCATTTTCTTTGTGATCATGGGAAAGGACCCCAGTAATATCAAGTATGGAACCCAGGCCCCTTAACGTGGTCAAGCCTGCACGGTAGGAGTAGTGGCCCTTCTAGGATGGTGCCAGAGAGGGGCCACAAGCCAAAAACACAGATTTTGTCATTGTAGTTGTCTTAACCCATGTTTCAACACAAATCACTTCCACATTGATGTCAGCATGGGTTAAGTCAACAGTGTTTGTCTAAAACTGTGATCTTGCCTACCTCTGAGCAGGGTTTAAGCAGAGTTTTAGAACATGGATTGTAGCATGGTTTTTGCAATGCTACAATCTGAAAATTTATTTATTGAAATGTTTCACCAGGAAGGGCACACTGAACAACAAGTTGCTCATCTCACGGTGTATCCTGGAGAAAGGGGAATGGGAGTGTACAGCAAAATTCATCAACATGAAGCAGTAGAAAGTACATTATTGTATTGCAGCATACAGCAATTAAACGTTAGCAACTACAGACATGAGGGCACAGACTGTACTAGCATGACATCAAGCAAAACATCCTACAGAATGAACATACATAGAACTAAACACAGAAATAAATATTTTAAACCATTTACCAGAGTTACAATGGTTTTAAAAGACCTAAGGCAGAATATTCAAGCTTTTTTTGTGAGTGTTAGACAGGTTATCAATTTGCTAATCCCAATTTGCACCTCTAAAGCAGGATAGTATTGCAAAGATATCATTGTTGCTTGGTTACCAAATCACTAGCCCATTTGAAAGAGGCCCTAATCCATCCTTGTGTACCTATGTAAAATAGCTGATAGCAACTTGCACATAGGCACATCGGCATGCTGGGAGATTTGGCGAGGTGTAGCTATCCATTAGTGCAACACTAGTTACTGGTTCCCCAAACTAGGTGTTATGGGCTACATGTTCCTACACTCCAAACACCTGGCCATGTCAGGTTACCACTAGCCCTGGTCCCCCCACTGGTACATGGCATAACTGTCCAGGTGTCCAGTGCCCCACCCCTGAAATTGCATGCCTGTATAATAAGACATCTCTCCCGTGTGTCCAGCGGACCCCCCCCAACCCTGATCAACTGGGCCCCAATCAGACACTTGATAAGATCAGTAGTTTCTCTGTACCATTTGACTAATATCCACGTGCCCCAATTAGTAGTCTGGCAAGGGCTGTAATTCTTCCATACCACATCCTTGATGTTGAGTGGTTCCTTTGCCCCATAAGTATGATATCTATGCCCCCAACTAGCCCACACAGAACCACTACAACTGCCCCAACTTGCCCCCAACCTATGGTGTACGGTGACCAGCACAGACCCTCCACTCACATCCATAGCAGCCACCAACTGAATGATAGTTCACAATCAGGTGCCTACTGCAGTAAAAGCTGTTCCTATAGTAGGTATGCAATCATGAACATAGAAACACTGAATTTGTTATCAGAAAAGGACCACTTGGCCTACCTAGTCTGCCTAGATGTTTCCTGCCTCATCTTCCTCCTCACATGCTGTCTGATCTCTATCAACTCTCCCACCTCCCAGACGCTTTCTAATATACTGCTATGTCTATGCACACATGCTTGAAGCCCCTACTGTTTTAGCCTCCACTACTTCAGCTGGCAATCTGTTCCAGGCATCTACCTATATTTTATCACATCTGTCTTGACCCCCACCCAGCTTCACTGCATTCCCTGGTCCTAGTGCTCTTTCACATTTGAAAGAAACTCCCTGGACCCTGTTCACTCCTGTAAGATACTTGTAGGCCTGTATCATGTCACTTTTCTCTTTCCTCTCTTCTAGGACGTACATGCTGAGATCCCTCTGTCTCTTTTCTTGGGGCTTCTCATGTAAACCCTGCACTATTTTAGTTGCCCTCCTGTGGACTTCCTCCACCCTGTCTATGTTCTTTCTGATGTATCTTCCCATGTCAGTGAAGTCTGCCTTCTTGAAATCCAAAACGTTTGCCCTCGTGTGGCTGGCTGGGTCCCTGTTCCCATGCTAAACCACACTATGTGGTGGTCATTGGATCCCAGTTGCCCCTCCACACAGACACCTGTCTTCTGTCCCCATTGGTCAGTATCAGGTCAAGAATGGCCTTTTCTCTGGATCAAGCACAAGCTGCCTGGGACCTGCCTCCTGTAGGGAATCCAGGGTGCTTCTGCATCTGGCTGAAGCAGCTGCCTGGGTGGACGAGTCCACGTCTGGCATGCTGAAATCCCCCAGCAGCAGGACTTCACCTTTTGTTGCCATCTTGTGTATTCCATCCACAAGCTCCCTGTCCACTTCTTCCCCCCCGTGCCGAAGGCCTGTAAATCACCCATGTGCATATTGCTAAGCCTTTGCCAGGTTCAAGGGTGACCCACAGTGCCTCAGCCTCCCACTGTCTACCCTGCACCTCTGTCACCTTTATACCCTCTCTGATTTACAGGGCCACACTCCCTTCTTTTTTACCCCCATCCCTCCTGAACAGAGCATAACCCAGTACATCAATGTCCCATGATTAACAGTGTACCATGTCTCGGTTATTGCTACTATGTCCAGGTCTGTCTCTACTATCAGTGCCTCCAGGTCTGGAAATTTATTTCCTAGACTGCGGACATTTGTTACCATGCCTTCCATGTTTTGTATCCTATCCCCCTCCTTCCCATGCTGCTGCTCTCCTGCTTCTTTCCCTTCCCCTCCACTGCTTCGTCTCCCCTCTCCAGTTGTCTTTCTCGTGTGGCCTAGAAATCACTGCTTCCACTCTCCTTCTGCTCTCAATGTCCCAGACTTCAATTCATTTTCTCAGGTGCCCCAAAGGCTACCAACCTTCTGACTCCCCACCCGCCACTTTAAATGCTTGTCACAGCATTCAAACTTCTTACTCGGGTCCTTCCTCACAGATGCAGGCCATTATTTTTATACAGGCTCGCATTCATCCAGGTGGGACCCAGTCCCGCATGAAGCCAAAACCTCCTCCCTTCCATACCATTCCTTAAACTGGGAGTTGAATTTCAGCATGAAGAGTGCCCTAGCCTTTCCTCTGACATGGACAGGTAGCACCTCCGAGAAGGAGACGGAGTGTCTGACTTGCTTCAGACTTTCCCCAACTTCCTGCAACTCCTTTGGATTCTAGCTACTATCTGTTCTAAGTTGACAACCATTCTCCTTCACATTTCCTCTTGATCCCTTCCACTCTTTCCCTCATTTCTCTATGGCTTCCCTCATTCCCTCCTATTTATACCCCTGAGCTCCCTTGCTCACTTCAAAATGCTTTGTCCCTACACTTCTCACCTCTGACAGGCCACTGGGCTGATGCCATCCCTTGCCTTGTTGATTATTAGATATTAGGCTGAGTCTGTTCTCATTTTCCTGTAAAGGGTCATTTCATAAGACCCCATCCCCCTAATATGACCCTTTGAATTCCAGGTTTTAATCAAATATGCACCATGGCATACATTGTACAATGCCACATGCATTAGAACTTCTCTAGTTATACACTCTTGTAATGTCTTGTATAATTCCTTGTTTTGTTGTTCTCCATCTCATACTTCCCAATATGTATTGTTCATCTGATGTAGAACTTATGAAATGAGCTTGTTCTCAAAGGCGTTATCCAAAATTTCAATAAATAAATAAATAAATAAAATACTTCCACTTTGTCTCCTGCCAGGTCATTCATCCCCAGGTAGACGATAACATCCAGTTCCTCCCTCCTTGCCATTACCCTTGTGCTCCTATTGATCTGCTTCTCATCCTGCCATGCAGTGCTTTCTGAAATGCACTTTACCTCCCTGTCCTTCCTGCTAGGTTCCCCTAACTTCACTCCTTGGACAACTGAGTCCCCCACCATGAGAGGCTTCCTCCTCCTCCTCTGGTGTTCTCTTTCCCCCTTCCCTGGTGCTGCATCCTGGAGGATCCACCCATCCTCCTTGGTCTCAGCTGTGGGTGCCATTGTGAGGCTATCCCACTCTTCCAAAACTGCGTAGGAGTTGCTTAACCAGACTGGTTGGGGGATGTTCTTCAGACACGTTCATGGCCACTTCCCTACAGTACCATAATGGTTCTTTTTTCCTCCATCTTTTGCCCACTTCCTTCATGCAGATGCTGGTTACCTTCCCTATGCCTTTACTTAATTTTCTCCACTTTTCCTCTACCCCTCTTTGACAATCCTCCCCTGCTAAGCTGCTTCTGAAGCAGTCTCCCATTTCTTTAAAATTCAACCTACTAAAGTCCAGGACACTCGTTTTTTTGTGGCTTGCCTCTGCACCCATCTTAATGTTGAACCACACTGTATAGTGATCACTGGTTCCCATTGGGTAGCTCACTGTGACATGACTAGGCACTATCACAGCCTCCAGTAGGACAGGGATTCAGAGGAGCAAAGGGAGACAGCATGTCCCAAAAAGGATAACACCTTTACCCCATGAGTCATTTTCAAGTCTCAGCATGCTAAGTCCATAGGGTAGGAAAAGTGCTAATGGGACATTTGCTAGCACATATGGGAAAAATAACATCTCCTCAGAATGCCTCTGTGCATGACTGCATGGAGGAATTGTACAGAGCAGTGCCTGCTCCCACCTCCTGATCGCCATTCAGATGCCCCTGATATTATAATAAAATGATCCCTGGCATCTAGTAGTTCCCTCCAGTCACATTCAGATGATCCTGATTAGTAAAATGATCCTATGCGTCTAGTATTTCCCCAACCCCAATCACCATTCAGATGCTCCTGATTAGTATATTAACAGGATCCCTGGCATCTAGTTCACCCTGATTGCAAGTCTGAGCCCCTTCCAATTCTACCCATTAAGTCCTTCCACCCCTCTCCCCATGGTGGCCACAAATTACCCCAGCTGCCAGTCCCTCCACTGTGACAGTGACAGGCCCAGTCCTCTGCTTTCGCCACCTCAGCTGGCCACTTTCTGAGTGACAGGGAATGAGCACATACCAACTGTACTACAGAAACAGATGTTCTGCAGTAGGTTGACTCACTCCTTTTCACCTGTGACAGTGGCCAGACAAGGTAATGAGCTGAGAGGCAGCACCGATCACAGTCACAGGGAGGTGGCTGCAATCTTGGGTAAATGGGGACCAATGGGGAGGGGTGGAGGGACCTGGCTGGATGGCTTTGGGAGGGGCTCAGATTTGCTACTGGGGGGTGGGGCCAGGAGGCACCGGGTTGTATGGTCTGCAAATGGGCTCCAGCAATATTTTGTGTTGTGGGCTCAGCCCCAGCAATAACCATTTCCTTATTTATTTATTTACTTCTTTTTTTTTTTAGTTGTTCTGGTTGGGTGGATGGTGCACAAGGTCTCCCTCCCCCCATCTGATCAGCTAGCTCAGGCAGGGACAATGCATTTAAAATTGGTGCAGAATCCACCCCCCTTACCACAATCCCAACCCTTAAATCATTGGTGCGGTGGTTGGTGGAAAAATCCCTTGATGCACATGTGCCAAAGAAGAGAGCCGACATCACAGTTGGGCAGCAGGCTTAAACTTAGGCGGGCATCAGGCAGTATTAATGACTTCTGCGTGATTGTCGGTGAAGAGCTGTCGTCTGCTAGAGCCAGACAGCTGCGCCGCCAGAAGGAGAATGAAGTGAAGAACTTAAAATGAAGAAGCCAGGGCAAGGCACAGGAAAAGAAGCAGACAGCTGCAGGACCTTTTTGTAGAGTGGAGACTCATCAGCCGAGCAGAGGGCAACAGAGCAGGAAGTTCCGGGAACCAGTTGACAGGGGTTCTGGCCCACAGAAAAGTGAGTGGCAGTCACTGTGGTGTGTGTGGGTGCCAGTAGTGGCTCTGGCCAGAATGGAGTCGTCGGGTCGGTGGTGGTCAGGTGGCGAGGTCAAGTAGGCAAGCAGGCAGCCACTAGGGCAAGTTTGGAGCTGGATGGGAGCCGTCCAGGGCCCAGACAGCCTCTGTAGCAGTCAGGAGGAGCAGAGATGAATAACCACCTTCCTCTCACACAGAAAGAATAGCAGGTCCGGTACTATCATAGAGGAACCCCGGTAAGGACAGAACCAGCAGCAGGCCAGCCAGCAGTCCATAAGGCAGCACTAAGCAGCAGAGCAGCACCAGTGGTGGCAACGTATACCCTTACCCTCCACCAACCAAGAGCTAATTGGTGGTATTACTTTACATTTGTCCATTATAAATTCTTGCAAGTTGGTAGAAATTGTAACTTGCACTTTGTTTACTATTGTGTATTCCTTCATCCTGCTCCTTTTACCACCCCCCCGTCCTATCTGGAATTGAGCTCTTGATTAGTGAACCTCTCCTAACTGATACCATGTTTTTATTCAGTGAAGGCACTGGTATAGTTAATAGATTCATAAGCACTTACAGGGTAGGTACTTAACCTCTTTATCTGGATTCTGGACAGTATCTGCCACATCCAAGTACCCGTATCACGGTATCTCTCTGTATAGCAATACAGTACTTGTGGGGAGAAATATAAAAAAAATCAGGATCTTCCATAGACATTTCACAAGTACTGTGTTGCTATAAGGAGAGGTATAGTGATACAACATCTTCTGCATTACAGAGGCAGCTGGCCACAGAGGTGAATGGTGCGTTTGTGCCAGTTACCATCACTGGCTCTGGGTGTGGGGGGAGGGGCACTTGAGTGCCAGGGATCTGTGGTATTGTCAAAGACAAAGCTTTGGGATGTGCAAAAGGGATCCAGTGAGGGGTATCACTTGCACCAAGGAGGATGTTGTATAGTCTAATGAGGATGAGGATGAGGACAGGAGGAGCAGTTTAGCTCTGTGTTATTTTCTATACACAAACAGCACAGTAGATGGGGGGGTGGGGAGTCCTCTACACAGTCCATCATCAAGGATCAAGCTAGAGTCAAGGTGAGGATGGGGTAAGGGAAGTCAAGGAGAATGCACTGATCATGAACAAATGGAAGGAGAGAGTCAGCCTGGTATCAATAATGTTTAGCTACTGTATCAATGGGCATGGGCTATTAAAAAACAAAAAAACTAAAGCCTCATACATGGGACAGAATATGAACTTTTGCTACTGTCTGTAGAAGCTTCAGTCACATGACTTAACTTACTGTTTCTTGTTCAGCAATTAGATTATTTTGAAGTGTGTGCTGTTTATAATTTGTAGAACCACATATAGAGGATTTACTAAAGTTGCCATTATCCCCTACATCCAGAAAGTGTTATCGATTCTGTAAGAAATATGCTGCAGTTTATCCTTTACCGTAGGTTGTGTACATGCGGCTGCCATGCCAGAAGTCCTTTTGCTTGGCTGTCTGATCTTGCTTGATTTACTATTTAAAGTGGCTCTTCCAGTTCAAAATACAGGCATAAGAAACTAGGAAGTCTGTGAATATTACATTTTTTAAAGAGGTTAGAAAATAATAAAAAAAAAATTGACATTTAAAAAAAAAACTATTCTGGAAATGTATTCTGTGATGTGTATTCTGTACTGGGCATTGCTGATTATATTACTGCACTTCTGAAAGGGATCATAGAAACATAGAATTTGACAGCAGATAAGGACTGCTTGGCCCACCTAGTCTGCCCAATTTCCTACCTGATGGATAAGCTGCAGATCCTCGTTAACCAACAGCTTACTTCTCCTACACCCACTAGGACTGCCTTATGTCTGTCCCATGCATTATTGAATTCCCCACTCTTCTTGACTCCACAACCTCCTCAGGAAGGCTGTTCCATGCATCCACAACCCTCTCCATGAAAAAATACTTCCTCACATCACCTCTGAGCCATCCCCCTCTATCTTCAAATTGTGCCCCCTTGTTCTTGCACATCTCTTCCTCTGAAAGATGCTACCCTCTTGGACTTTGTTGATTCCCTTGAGGTACTTGAAAGTTTCTGTCATGTCCCCCCCCCCACACTTCTTTCTTCAAGGTTATAAATATTAAGCTCCTTTAGTCTCTTTTCATATGTCTTCTGGTGCAGACCCTGCAACATTGTGGTTGCCCTCCTCTAGACAGCCTCCACTCTATCTATGTCTTTGCAGAGATGAGATTTTGATCAGTTTCTGAAAGGGTTCAAGCTGTTCTAAAAGTTATGTATGGGTGATGTGACTGACACTGTCAGGAAACCCAAGGAACTAGTGTCTAATGGGAGAATAAGGACTGCAGAGAAGTGATGGAACTAAGGGCAATAGTGTAGATTACTGGGTATGTGTAGGAAGCTTGCCATAAAAGCTTCCTGAATACAGTGCAGTTTTGGTCACATGCCTTAGTTTCATGCTTGTGGTTGGGTTGTCACTTTATTTGAGTGGGGGTCACCCCCCAACACATACACACACACACATATTCTTGTTTGTTTTTACAGGGTGGTGAAGCCCCCCTCCCCAAAATCAAGTAATAAAAAGTAATGGAATGGGCGATTTGGCCAAGAGTTTGTGCCTGCTCATCTTACTTTGAGAAAGACTCTTGCAGCAGGCCACACTGATGGGACTAAGTCGTGGGGTGCCAAGGTCGCACAGAAAATAATTTTGGTTTTGTCAGTTTATTTGCATTATAGGGCTTGGCCCCCTATGCTCCACTTGTGTTTTTTTTTAGTGGGTTGTGAGGGGCCAAAGCCACCCAACTCAAACTAATAAAAACTAAAGGAATGGGTGATTGGACCAAATGGTGTAACTTGAGCTCATAGCATAGGTCCTATTCATACCCAATAATCTACACTATTGCCAAACTGATTCTGTCATAAAACGTTTAAGAGGTGAGGTGGTGTGAAAGTTAAGAACTGAATTCCAGTGGGCTACTGCCTGTCTGCCCAGTTTAACTCCGGGCCTGTGGTGAGCAGTAGCAGCCAGATAGGTTTGGACTGAGGTAGGGGGCTGCCTGGAAAGTTGATGAATGGGCCCACCTACCCTGGATTCCTTGAAAATCAAGAAGGAAGAGTGCAGGCTGACATTCTCATTAGTATGCAATTCCACATCATGGAATGTACTGCATAAGCAACTATGCACAACCAGTGTGTTTTGCCACACAGGAGTTCATCTGAGGTTGGTGGGAGTCAGAACCCCGAGGTGGCAGAACCTACTGATTATGCATAAAGTTGCTCACCCTGTATTTTATTTATAGTGTATAGCATTATATGAAATGTGTGCATTGTTTTTTTTCTGTTTCATAGTGAAACTGCCTTGTGCAGTCCCTAGAGGTTCTAGAATGCTATTCTACCACAGAAGGGTACAGTCACATTCCATGACCTTTGACTGTGGTATAACAGCATTTAAGGAGGATGGATTTCTATATAGAACACTGCTCTACTACACACTATAGTATGAATATGATACCCTAGCTCTGTGTTTGCATCTTACATTTAATCACAAGGCACATAATTATTTCCAAAACAGCTCATAAAAACAAAGATGTGTAGAGTTTAGAAGGTTGCCAGGTACCCAATATAGTGGAGTCAATACACTCAGCTCCTTGCTATTGCCTTACTCATATGTCCTCAAAAAATGTGATTAAAGCTGGTGTTAATAGCACATTAGAGTACTACTGACCTCCGACATCCTGCTGAGGCCATGGGATTGAATCTCAGCTCTGCTGCTAGGTAGACAGGCACAGACTGTGAACTTAGTTATGTCCAGATGAGATGACAATGTGGTATTTAGTAAACATTAGTGAAGTAAAGTGAGCAGTCATTCTCCTCAATAATATTTGCAGAGAGGGCAGATGCCCACTGGTACTGATGTCTAGATGTTGTGGTAGTGGTCACAGGTGAGATATTGCTGTCAGAAAGTGATTTGAGGGACAAGGAACAGCAAAGCTGTAACGTACTGCCTTAAACTGTTTGTTTCATATAATATAGTGTCATTCCCACCTAACAGGCATTCAGGGATTGCTACGAATGTATCATGAGATGTGTGGTATGGTCATGGGTGTGTGTATGTGGGGGGAGGGAGTCTGAAGACTGATTAAGGCCTGGGTGTAGCTGGACTGGCAAGTCTGGAATGGGGGACCACTAGATGCCAGGGATCACTGAGATTAAGGTTTTTCAGTTTGAAGCAGTGACTGGGGGTTGGGGTGGACCCCTACACACCAGGGAACTATGAAGTAGGATTATTTGGTTGGGACAGCTGATCTGGGGGTAGGGGCAAGCACAGATCCACACACAATGCCTTCATGCAATCATGCATGGTACACAGTGGAGATGCTAATATGCACATAATGCCATCAAAATGGCTTCTTTGTTGCCGCATGCCATTTGTGCTTTGACCCCTAGAACCCCAATGGTTCACCTCTGACCCCTGGGTCAGGGCAGGCCTTGACCCCTGACCCCTGGGCCCTACCAAAAATTTACAAAACCCGACTTCTATGGGTGGGGCTACTAGATATCAGGAATCATGGAAAATAGAAACACAGAAACAGACAATGATGGCAGAAAAAAAACAATAGTACATCCAGTCTGCCCCTAGTTCCCTGTTAAACCTCATGACCTACTGTCCATACAGGGTACTAGCCTTCACCATCCACACCCCGTTTCCCTTCCTACTACTATCAGCCTGAGTAACCATTATACCCTTCACTTTGTCACAGCCATGCTTGAAACCATTTATGGTTTTGGTGCCTGCCATCTCGGTTGTCAGACTATTCCACATTTCCACCACCATTTCTGAAAAATAAAACTCCAATATCCCTCTTGAACCTCCCTCCCATCAGTTTCTACTTGTGCCCCCGTGTCCTTGAACTATTACTCATGCTTAGTAGTTCTTCTCCATTCACCTTGTTTATTCTTTACAGGAACTTGAAGGTCTCTATCATATCACTCCTCTTGTCTGGTCTCCAGTGAAGTCATGTTCAGTGCCTTGAGAAGATCCTCATAAGATCTGTCCTATCAGCTCTGAATCATCCTGATCACCCTTTGTTACATGGTCTTCAGTCTGTCCTTATCTTTCCTGAGGTAGGTCTTCAGAACTGGGCACAGTACACCAGGCACAGCCTCACCAATGATCTATAAATAGGCAGTAAACCTATTTTCTTCTACTATCAGAACCCTTTCTGGTACATCCTAGCATCCTATTTGCCTTACTAGAGGCCTTACTGTACTAGCTTGACTGTTTAAGGGAGTCACTAATGATGACTCCTAGGTCCCTTTCCTCAGCTGTAGTGCTCAAATCTACCCCTCCTATCCAGTACTGTGTCCTGTGGTTCTTGTTCTGTATGTGAATCACCTTGAACTTTTTGGCATTAGCTTTCAACTGCCAAACCTTAGGCCACCTCTCTACCCTTTGCATGTCACTCTGCAGTTTTCTACTTCCTCCATCACTATCTACCCTTTCATGAGCTTGGTGTCATCTTCAAAGAGGCACAGCCCTAGATTCATTCTCAAATGTTGTTGATGAGTTTATTGAAGAGGACAAGACTCAGGATGGATCCCTGTGACACTCCACTCATGACCTCCCTGTCTTCTGATTTGACACCATAATCACGACCCTCTGCTGCCTCACTTTCAATTAAAGCCCCCCTCACCCCACCAAAACACTGCTTATATTACCTTCAGATCCCTGTACCTAACCCCCTTGCACAGTGACCTAAGCCGCTCTGATTGGTCTCTTACCTCATTGGCCTCCTCCATTGACTCCATGCTAACATATTTCAAAATGAAATTCCTCAAAATATGTTACTGCCATGCCACCTCCCCCCAACGCAGGACATGAGAAAAGATACCCCACCTCCCCTAGATCAAGGACAAACTCATAGCTTGCTTGCAAGCGCATGATTTGGCCTGATCAAAAAATAAATGTAACCCATCCCCCATGGTCTCAAGAGGGATCATAACATCTGCAACATCTGTACCAGGGCAATAAGGCTTGCCAAAGGTGAGTATTTTGCATCCACCTTCAGTGCCAACATTGGTCACCTGTCTAAATTTTGGAAGGTTGCCACAATCTCTTCTCCCCTCCCACTCAGTCCCCTTTGCCCATCCTCAAAGTGGGGGTGACACCCCTATCTCTAACCCCTTCTTCATCACCACAGAGGTTTAATTCCTTTTATCACCTGCACTTCCTCTCTCCTCTCCTCCCTCTCCCCTTCCTCGCCTCCCTATCACCCCTACCAGCCTGCATGACAGTCTTCTCCTTCCTTCCCCCTATTTTTCTTCTCTCCAGTAACTCCATCCTCCATCACTGACACCCTTCCCACCCTTAACCCTTCCAAGGGTAGGAGCCCAGATGGCCTGGATAGCAAGCTCCTCCATCTCTTTGTTTCTGCAATCTCCTCCCCATTGGCTCACTTCCTTAACCTCTCTTTCTGCTGTTCCTCTGTCCCTGCTGACTGGAAGACTGCCACTGTTACTCCTCTTCCAAAAGGTGGTGACCCATCTGCTATTAACAGCTACCAACCCAATTCTCTCCTCCTTCCAAAGTACAGGAACACATTGTCTTGTCACAACTCTTTCCCTTTCTGGACTCCTCTTCATTCTTCACCCACTACAAGTCTGGCTTCTGCAAGAACCACTCCACCACCATCTCCCTGCTCAGGCTCACCAAATCCATCCACAATGGTATGGATCACAGCCTATTCACCTCTGCTATCTTCGTTGATCTAGCCAAAGCATTCAACACTGTCTCCCACCCCAATTTTTAGCCAAACTCCAGGATGCAGGCCTCTCTGACTCAGCCATTGGCTATTCCACTCTTACTGCATGGGTAGGTTCCAGGTAGTCAAAATTGGTGACCACCCCCTCTCTCCTCCCTGCCTGTATCCACTGGGGTCCCACAAGAATCTTTGTTAGGCCACTCTGTTTTTCTCCATTTTCCTTAACGATCTCCCCTCCGTATGCTTGTCTGCATCCATTCACATGTACATGGATGACACAGTTCTCTTCACAGCAGGCCCACAGACTCCAGCTGGACTTTGATCAAGTTCAGCTCTGGCTGCACACAAATCAGCTTTTCCTCAATGCCACGAAGACTGTCTCCATGTCCTTTGGCACAAGGCACAGACTCTCTAGGCTCCCCCCTTCCTACTTTCCACACCCTGGATGGCTCCCCTGTGGAGGATGTTACCACCTTTAGGTATCTTGGTATCTGGCTAGACCAGCACCTAAACTTTTCTGAACAAGTGGATGCTATATTCAAAAAGCTGCACCCAAATTTGGTGCACTTTACAGGTACTGTGACTGTATCCCACCTCCAGCACACCGTGCTATTATCCACAGAATAATCCTCCCAATCTTTGACTATGGTGGTGTGGTCTACAGTGCAGCCCCAGTCACTCCCTTGCCAGACTGGACAGACTCTTCAACTATTTCTGCCATTACACTCTCTACTGTCCTCCTAGGACTCATCACTGTTCTATGTATAAATCTGTCTCCTTTTCTTCTCCTGTGGACAGACCCCATACCCACTGTGCCAGCTTTGTGGACAAATTCTGGTTTGTTTCCCTACCCTCCTACTCTCTGTCCCCCCCCACCGCCGTACCCTCAGAAGCTCAAATATTCGAACCCTAGCAGTCCCTTCAGTCTCCATGACCATTGGCAAAGACACGCTCAGCCACTGCTTCATTAAAATCTGGAACTTCCTTGCCCCAGCCATTCACCAATCTCCCTCCTCTGGATTCTTTCAAATCACTTCAGAGGTCTCACCTCTCCCTCCTGCACTTGCTCCTAATTTCCCCTCCTGCTCTCCTATGACTTGTTTCCAGTTTAGGTATAACTATAATTTAGGCACTTATGCTCCCACTCTAGGCATTATGCACAAATGTTTACAACTAGTGTTGATTTAAACTGGTCTGTATTTGATTGCCAGCATATGTTTGTGGCTCCTGATCGCACTGTATATGCATTGTCGATTGTTTGCGTGTCACTCAAGTTCTCACATCTTGCATGTATTATTCCCAATGTAATTTGCAATTATGTGCCACTCTACTCTGTCAGTGGTCTTCCACCATGTATGTTATGTATTTTGAACTCTTGTGCTACCTAAGCCCCACTTGTACAAGTTTCCATTCCCCAAGGATGCATCTAGAAATGATCTCCCAGCTTAGCATGCCTTTCCTGGTGAAACTTTTAAATATGTAAGTAAGTAAATAAATAAATTCTACACCCACATTATTACATTAATTGGACCATCTGAATGGCAATATGGGAGGGGGGGGGACCAGACACCAATGATCATTTTACTATAATAACTGGAGCCATTTAAACTGTGACCAGGGGTGTGGAACCATTAAATACTAAGGATCATTTTGGTATACTACTTGGGAGCCTCAGAATGGTGACCAGGGGTAGAGTGACAATATGCACCACTGTGTGCTCAAATGAGGGCAGGACTTTTGGAAGAAGTAAACAGTATTGCAATTTCAGTTGTTAAGCACTTTTAAAACCTTTTATATAGCACTGTGCTGTGTATGCAGGAGGGGATCCCTCATTTGCAAGGCTATAGTAGTACATATGCACATGCACATCATCAGGTTAGCATCGGGGGTGCTAAGTATACGTCAACTGTTCAGCCATGCTGTTCTCCCACATGGCACATGCTTAGATGTTAAGCACTCCACTAACCTTCTGAAAATGGGGCCCTAATTGGCTTAAAACCCCCTGCTGATGCCTCTTAAAATGCAGAAAGTAAACAAAAATGGATTATCTTATTCTGTACCTTTATGTATTTTTTTATGTTATTTTCCTTAGAAAACATTTATCCAATTTCAAAATATTGTGATGTGTCTTAAAATATTTATAACAACTGTAGCTAAAATACAATTTCTTCTTTCATACGAGTGCTGTTTTTATTTACTTATAAAAATACAGTCTGGTGGCTGGTTTAATGGTTTGGTGGTAGCTGTACTGCCTCCCATGCCAGTGGCCCAGTTTTGGGGGAGGACCTGGGTCAAACAGAGGTTAGCTGGCAGAAGAGATGACTGAGCATCTTGGGGACTGCTCTTCTCTTAAGGAGGGTGAGTCTGACCACCCTGCTCTTTAACAGCCTCCTAGGTGAGGAAAGCTGGCAGGGCATCAGAGTGGCATATGGGGCAGGGCTCAGGCAGGCACAAAGCAGTACTTGCCTTTAATTGGATTGGCGTCATTGCATGCTTGGCTGCCCAGGGGATAAACTGAAAGTAGAAAACCTCCAATGGGTACTATTTTGGTGGAGGATTAAGGATCCCCTGGATCCTATGCTGGGGCTACACTCCTGCTTTACTCCACAGATTTTTCTCGTGGCACTTTTCCTGGTAGAGATGATCGGATTCCATAAGGTGCATATGACCCTTATCTCAGCCATGGCAAAAGTGATTATTGCTCTCCACTAGATCAAGCAGCAAAATCCCCCCCTTCGGGAATGGCATGCAGAAATTCTCCAGTCATTGGAGCTAGAAAAGCACTTTGCCCAAAGACAGGGTAGGATCCAGGCCTTCAATAACAGATGGGGCAAACTTCTTGCCCTGCTACCCATAGTACAACATGGCTAACCACTAAGTGGTTAAGAACTGTAATAAACCCACTCTGGATGCTGGAAGGGATGCCCCCCCTCCATGGTCAATCCATTCATAGGCAATTTAAGCCAACAGTGGTGAGGAGAGGATCAGGAGAAGAGAAGCAGAGACGAAGGGGCCCAGGCCAAGAAGAACGATTGCTGGGGAAACCAGGTCACGAGACAAAAGACAAATGGAGGAAGGAGATAGGGACTTGTGAGGGGAGGCGAAGAAGTGGTAAAAGTCATGGAGTGAAAAGGAAAGAACAGGTTACTATGAAGAGAGAGGGAGCGGGCATTTGTGAAGGATCTTCAGAAAATAGTTTTGCACTACTAGAGAGGAAGAAGGTGGAGGAGGGAAATGATGCAATTAGAGGAGTAATTGATAAAGGCCTGGACCAAACTGGAGGGGGGAGAAGTTCTGCTGGGAGAATTGCAAAGGAGGGAAATAATGTGCAGGAGGATGAAGAGGAGCCGGAAATGAGAGAGGGAGATGAATGGAAGCAACCAGGGAGTAAGAGGGGTAGAATCTTAGTACTGGGGGACTCAATACTAAAAGGAGTCAGGTGGCGTAGCGAGGGGGAGAGGCATAGTTGCATTTGGGTGGAGGCCATGCCAGGAATAACAGCGGAAAGGGTGGGACAATCTGTTCTGAAATATGCTAGAAGGGGTAGGGACAAGCCTCATTTAATTATACATCTTGGGATGAACGACCTGGCCGACAAGACAGTAGATATAGTCCAGAGGAGGTTTGAGGAACTAGGACAATTATGTGAGGGGGCAGGAAGATCAGTAACTTTTTCAGAGATACTTCCAGTGCCCAAGGCAAGCACAACAGGAAAGCTGAGATTAGAGGAATTTAACGGATGGCTAAGAACCTGGTGTTGTGCTAAAGGGTATGGGCTGTTGGGGGTGGGAGGGACCTGGGAGGACAGTAGTATCTATGCCAAGGACAGACTACACTTGAGTGAGGAGGGAAAGAAAGTGTTGAAACAGAGGATGGAGCAGTACATAGAGGAAGTTGGGAATTTAAACTAGGAGCAGGGGGTGGCAGTTGGGCAAGAGACATGCAGAGACCACAGGCTGGGAAACCACATGAGCTTACCCCCCATAATAGTGACAAAAGACAAATGGCAAGTACTATTGGTGATGCTAGTAAAGGAGGGCAGGATGGAATGGGGGAAGGGTGGAAGGTGGTTACCCTTAATGCTAGGAGCCTTGGGAGCAAAACTGCAGAGTTACAGGTGCCCATAGCAGAGGGAGAGGTGGACATTGCAGCCATCACAGAAACATGGGCCACCCAATACAATGACTGGGACCTGTCTGTACCAGGGTACAGGTTATTTCGTAGGGACAGGGTGATTGGGAAAGGAGGGGGTGTGGCAATATATGTGACGGAAGGACTGAAGTGTGAAAGGGAGGAAGGGGAGGAGGGTAGTATGGAGTCACTTTGGTTGCAAATCCAGGATTCCAAGGATAGGATTCTTTGAATGGCAGTGGTGCACAGGCCGCCATCTCAGACAGAGGAGTTAGACAGGGAACTAGCGGGACCATTCAGGAGGACCCGCGAGAAGGGTAGTGTGGTGATTGTGGGGGACTTCAGCATGCCAGGGGTGGACTGGAGTACCCCAACAACCAGGAACAGAAGGGAGTAGGTACTGCCGGATGCCTTCCAGGACAGCTTTCTGCTGCAAATGGTCAGTGAACTAACCAAGTTAGGGAATACCCTTGACCTTGTGCTGGCAAATGGGGACTTTGTGAGATAACTTACAGTGGAGGAACCACTGTCAAGGAAGTGACCACCACTCAGTATGGCTCACATTGGATATGGGCAAGGAAGGAGTGGAATCTGGCACAAGAGTGCTGGACTTCAGGAAGGCCGACTTTGGGAGGATGGGGGAAATGGTTAAAGAGTACCTGGCCAGAATTCAGTTTAGTATGGACACTAACCAGAGGTGGGAGCTCATAAAGCTGGGGATAGTGGAGGCAACCAAAACCTGCTGCAAGGCCCAGAGCAAGAAGGCTAGGGCTAAGAAACTGAGCTGGTTGAGGAGGAGGTCATGGTAAAGGTAAGGTGGAAAAGAGCTGCCTTTAGGAAGTACAAGAAAACAGGGAGGGGGAAGGACAGGGAGGAGTACTTGATGGAATCAAAGGAGGTGACAAGGGCAGTAAGGGGAACCAAGGCATCTACGGAACTCTGGCTGGCACAAGGCATTAAAAAGGGGGAGAAGGACTTCTTTAGGTACATCAGGGAGAAAAGGAGCTGTAAGGACCACATAGTAAGGAGTAGGAAGGCGGGGGGTTGGGTGGAAGCAGGGTGTGATAAGGCAGAAGCACTAAATGAGTACATCTGTTCAGTATTTACTAAAGAGAAGAGGGGGGGGTGACACCCAAGGGGGGAGAAATGGCAGAAACAGGGGGGAGGGGGTGACAGATGGGGAAATCATGGAGGGCACAGTTCAGGAGGGTTTGAAGGCACTGCAAGGCACCAGGCCCAGATGGCATCCACCCCAGGGTACTGAAGGAGCTGGTAGAGATCCTTGCAAGGCCTTTGGCAGACCTATTTAATGCCTCACTACATTTGGGATGTGTACCTCAGGACTGGAGGATGGCTCATGTGGTGCCCCTCCACAAGAGTGGCCCCAAGGATGAACTATATACCAGTGAGCCTTACATCCATCGTGGGTAATCTAATGGAGACTATCTTGAAGGAGAGGCTGGTGGCCCTCCTAGAGGCCAAAGGACTACAGGACAGCAGACAGCAGACAGCATGGCTTCATATGGGGCAGATCCTGCCAAACCAACCTGGTGGAGTTCTATGACTGGGTAACTAGGCAACTGGACAGGAGTCATGCAGTGGATATCCTGTATCTGGACTCCAGTAAGGCATTCTACTCAGTGCCGCATGGAAGGCTGGAAGTAAGTTAGCAGGCACAGGGGCGGGTACAAAGCTGGTGAGATGGGTAGGGAACTGGCTTCAGGGAAGGCAACAGACGGTGGTGGTGGGTGGGGAGCTCTCACACCCAAGGGTAGTGACAAGCGGTGTCCCACAGGGCTTGGTGTTGGGACCATTGTTGTTTGGGATATTCATTGCAGATATATCATTGGACATCAAGAGCAAGATCAGTCTGTTTGCTGATGATACCAAGGTAGGAGCGGTGGTGGATGACCTAGGGGGGTGGCAGGGGTTGCAGGATGATCTGGCAAAGCTTGAAACCTGGTCAGACACCTGGCAACTGGGGTTTAATGCCAAAAAGTGCAAGGTGCTGCATTTTGGATAAAGAACCCAAGGAGGAGTTACCAGTTGGGGGGAGTGCAGCTAGCCCAGACAGAGGAGGAGAAGGATCTGGGAATGCTCATTACAGGGTCAATTAACAACTCGGCACAATGTAGGAAGGCATCTGGAAAGGCCAACAAAAAGCTGGGTTACATTGCAAGGGGTATATCTTCGAGGAGGGAGGAGGTGATTCTGCCACTGTATAGGTCATTAGTTAGACCACACCTGAAGTACTGCATGCAGTACTGGCGCCTATATCTGAAGAGGGACATTAAGTTACTGGAGGGGGTGCAGCGCAGGGTGACAAAGATGATCAAGGGGCTGAGGACTTATCATATGAGAGGAGGCTGAGTGAGTTGAACATGTACTTGCTGGAGGACAGGAGGGACGGGGGGACATGATTGAAACATTTAAGTACATAAAAGGAATAAACAAGACAAGTACAGAGGGACTGTTCAAAGTAAGGGAGGGGAGGGACACCAGGGGCCCTGATATGAGACTGGAGGGAGGAAGGTTCAGGAGGGAGATGAGGAGACACTTTTTTACAGAGAGGGTAGTGGCTGGGTGGAGTGCGTTACCTGCAGAAGTGGTATCCAGTAGAACAGTGAACTGCTTCAAAAGGGGATGGGACAGGACAAGGGGGAGGATCAATGAAGGGGAAAGGTGGAATGGAGGGGCAGCTGCAGAATAAGGGGTGCTAGCTGCACATTCGAGCAGACTTGATAGACCTCTAGGCCTCTGTCTGATGGCAAATTTCATATGTTCATATGTTCATAGGCAGACTAGTTTGCCCCAGCCTTCTGTCCTAAATTCATGGTAGAGAGGGGAAACAGCCCCAACATACCATTTCGGTCTATGCCTCTGTTTAAATTTTATAGCTCCAGAAGGAGGGGGGACAGAGTTTCCTTTTGTTTTTTGCACCACCTTACTTGTATACTGACTGCTAATTGTTTTCATGGTTCTGTCTCGCCTTCTCATACCTAGCTGAAGATGGACGGACTGAATATGGACTTAATCCCTTTTCTATGACTCGACCAAGAAGAACTCTTGTTAATTGTCGGAGTATATTTAGTTGTATGGTCTGTTTTCTTGTTTCTTTGGATGCATTCTGTACCAACTGAAAATTAATAAAGTATATTAATTAAAAAAAAAAAGAGAAAACATCCAATGGCAGTGTAATCCACCAACCTACCACAGGCTTTGCACTACCAACCAGGCTCTGTTCCTGTCTGAATATGTGTCTCCTTGTGAATGGCCCTCTACCTCCTGGCCCCACCACGGAGGTTGTGGGGTGGCCATGAGATATCTCAGAGCAGGTAAGTCCTGATGATTTTGGGTGATGGGGATGGACAGGTCAGTGCACAAGGGGGTCAGTGTGTGACCTAGAAGATAAACATCTCCATGGAAAAAGAAATAAAACACAGTTTGGGAATCTCAAACTCAGTAACACAGTCATACCATATAAACAGCGTAAATATGCGCTATGCAGCTAGACCAGGGCAGATTTATTAGTGGAGGCCAACTGCCAAATTCTGTCCACCTTATAGTGCCCTACAGATATGTAATGGGGAGGTTAGGAACTGTGAGTGCCACCAGTGAGGCATCACAGTGAAGTTATTCAGAACAGAAATGTGCAAATTATGCATATGCCAGCTGAGCTCCTGGCGAGAATTGGGCCCTGAGTGATTGTTGCAAAAAATATACATATTTTTTCTTAACCAAGAACCTTTATTAAACAAAACATTCAAATAAAAACAAAAACTAAATCAAAACTAACTCAGTGGAGTACAAACCAGGAAAGTGTTTGGCTTAACCTTCGCAGTTCCTGCAGTGCTTTCCAAGCATTCAGCTCAGATAAGTTGCTAGACTGACACAGTAATTAATTACACATAAATCTGATCAAAACTTTAACTTAGAAAAATGCATACAGTCCTCTATGTTATACGGTATGAGAGTGATATGTTAGGAATATCCTAAGTATTAGTTTCCCATACAAATGTGTTTTAACAGTAAATGAGGGCAGCACTTATTTAAAAGAATAAAACACAGCATTTTAAATTAGTTCTAAAAGTTTCTTGTCACATCACAATGTTCTGAAATTTGATTAAAGGTGTGCAAGCAAAACAGGATGGAAAACCCCATAAAGCAGTAGAATAAGAGATAGCCCTGTTTTGTTTACATTCCGCTCTGTAGCTTTAGACATCTCATCAGGCCAGCAGCTCCCTGAATGCAACAGGAAATGAGTGCAGGGGCAGGCCAAGGGGAAGGGGGAATTTCAGAATATAGTCTGTCTCAGTATATAGTTTGTTTCAGTACATAGTGTATGTGGATTTTTCAGTCTATAGTGTATGTATTTCAATACACAGTGTATGTGTTTCACTCTGTAGTGTATTTGTTTCAGTGCATAGTGTATGCAGATTTTTTAAGTATACTCTGTATATATATTAAAATGTGTAATATATTTCTTTCGGTATATAGACTATGGAAAATGTTTCAATAGGTAGGGTAAGTGTATTAATACATAATGTATTTGTTTCAGATTATAGCGTATGCAGATTTTTCAATGCATAGTGGATTTATTTCAATAAATAGTGTATGTAGTTCCATAGAGTGTAGATGTGTAGGTGAATTTGTTTTCAGAAGATAGTGTATGTGGTTCACTACATTGTGTGTATTTCACTATATAATGTATATATTTCACTATGTAATGTACAGTATGTATTTGTGTTTTACTATATTGCCAGAGATTCTGAATTACGTACCTAATGGCTTGCCATACTGAAAAGTGGCAACTGAAGTTCAATGCAAAGAAGTGCAAAATAATGTACCTGAGAAGGGAGAACCCTGGGGAGAGCCATAGGATGGGGGGTGACATACTGGGCTGCATAGACAAAGGTATCACTAGCAGAAGGCAGGCAGTGGAGGCACAGAAACCCTAGGGAGAGCTACAGGATGGGGGTGTTCCTGGCAGTCACCAAGAAACAAAGGGACCTGCTGGTTATTATTTCAGAGGACCTGAAAATGTCAAAGCAGAGTTCAAAGGCAGTGGGAAGGGCCACTGGCATGCTGGGGTGCATAGGCAGGGGTAACACCAGCAGAAGGAGGGAGATAGTGATGCCATTTTATAAGACCCTGGTCAGGCCTCAGATGCAGTGCTGTGTGCAGTTGTGGAGGCTGCAGCTTTGAAAGGACATAAACAGGCTGGAGATGGTCAGAGAAGGGAGACTAACATGGTACAGGGCTTGCACCACAAAACGTACAAGCAAAGATTAAGGGACCTCAATATGTACTGGCTAGAGGACAAGAGGTAGACAGGAGACATGATAGACATTCAAGTACCTCAAGGGTATAAACAATGTGCAGGGGGAGACATCTTCCAATACAGGAGGAGAATGACAACGAGGGGTATGACATTAAATTGGAAAGTGGTAGGCTGAGAGGGAATGTGAAGATGTTTTTCTTCACAGAGAGGGTGGTGGACACATGGAATGGTCTGCCACAGGAGGGTGTGGGAGCAAGCACTGTGGCTGGATTTAAACATGCATGCGACAGGCATGGGAGAACCATAAAGATATAGCTGAGGGATGGTCAGAAGCTGTAGCCAAGTACATGGCTTATGGGCAGACTGGATGAGTCTAGCGGTCCTTATCTGCTGACAATTTCGATGTTTGAACCTTTGGCAGCCATGTTCATAGAGTCACTCAACATAGGAGTGGTGCCAGGGGATTGGAGGAGGGCACCTGTGGTCCCTCTATATAAATCCAGCAGTGGGGAGGAGGCAGGGAACTATAGGCCACTAAGTCTCACATCAGTAGTGGGGAATATCATGGAGACACTGCTTAAAGAAAGGATAGTGGAACATTTAGAAGCCATCAGTGCCCAGAACCCAAGGTAGCATAGATTCACAGCAGGTAGGTTGTGTCAGACAAATCTGATAGATTTCTTTGACTGGGTGATGAAGGAAGTAAATGGGGGTGTGTGGACATTGCCTACCTCGATTTCAGCAGGGCCTTCAACACCGTCCCACATAAGAAGCTTATTTTACCATGGGCAGTGCATAGGAGCCAGCCCTGCCACCGGTCCCTGATCCACTTCCTCCTCCCTCACCTCAGTCTCTCTCACTTCTTTTTAATTTCAACATTCAGAGGGAGGGGGGGATAGAAGAAATAAAGGGACAACCAGGTCTACCCCCAAACTGCATTCGGTTTATACAGGAGGCAGATTAAAAACTGAATCAACACATAAACTCACACTAGCCAGAAGAAATGGCAAGAGACAAAGTCAAGGGCAACGATGGAGGATGGAAGACATTTATCTGGAATTTGGAGGAAAAGGAGTTTATGGGCAGGACTGGCAACAATTGGTGTAAATCCTAATTAAACTCTCAGCTTTTGGCAACTTAATGCCTACCGCATTGTCTCTCTCCAGTCCTTGTTCCTCTGCTCCCTCTTAGCTTCTACATTAGTCACGGTGCGGCTTCACTTATTGGCAACTCCTACCCCCCCACCACATCTCTCTTCTCTCTATTTCTTGCTCCTCTGCCCTCCCAGGCTTCTACACAACCATGTTGCAGCTTTTACTTATTAGCAACTTCTGCCACCTGGCACACTCTCTCTTCCCAGTCCTTGCTCCTCTGAACCCCCCAGGCTTCTACATTAGCTGCATTGTGGATCTACTTATTGGCAGCTCCTGCAGCTTGCCCCTCTCTCTCTCTCTCTCTCTCTCTCTCTCCCCAGTCCACTAAGGCCAGTGGGAGTGGCTTCTCTGACTAGCAGCTCCTTCTTGCATAGGTGCAGCTTCCCTGGGGTAAGTTTAGGCTAGTAAAGGTGGAAGAGTTATGTGAGGTGATTTTGAAGCTGTGGTCTACATACTGTGAACTAGACCCAGGCCAGACATGTCTCCTAGTGGGATATGTGCTGTCCATTGCCCAGTGTTCATCAGGATTGTCTGATGTTTGCTCTCAGATGGACTAATCCCTAATGCATTGAAAAAGGCATTGGTGAGGGCCTTCCTGATGAAACCATCTCTCAACCTTGACAACTTGTTGAATTATAGACAGATATCTAACCTTGCCTTCTTGGGTAAGGTTATTGAGAAAATTGTGACCCTGCAGCTTAAAGCCCATCTCACCACCTTTGACATCTGTGAGCCACTTCAGTCTGGATTCAGGTCTAGACACAGTACTGAAACTGCATTGGTCAGGGTGCATAATGATCTCCTCAGGGCTAGAGATAGAAGGGAATGGTCAATTATCATTCTCCTCAAGCTCTCCTCAGCTTTTGACACTGTGGATCATGAGGTGTTGTTGGATCACCTAAGGGAGTTCTGTGGACTCACTGGCTCTGTCATCAGCTGGTTTGAGTCCTTTCTCAAAGGTAGGATGCAGAGGGTGGTGATGGTGGGTTTCTCCTCCCACCCAAAGCCCCTACCATGTAGAGTTCCTCAGGGCTTGATCCTCTCACCCATGCTGTTTGCAGTGTATATGCTGGCCCTGGGAAACATCATAAGGTGATACAGCATAGGATTTCATGGCTATGCAGGTGACACCCACTTGCATATGTCATTTGCTCCTGGGACACATGGTGTGGTGGAAGTACTAAATGCATGTCTGACTGAGATCCAGAACTAGCTGGCTGAGACTCAACTGCTTAACCCCGACAAGACAGAGGTGTTGGTGATAGAGCCTGGTCATGGGTGAGATGAATTTGTTGCAGAGAGGAGAACTGGCTTGATGTTGGGCCCCACTCTGCTTGCAGTATCTGCTAAGGTGAGAAATCTGGGCATTATCTTCGATGACAGACTGACATTTGTGGCTCAGATATTGTCCATTGTCCACAGTGGTTTTTACCACTTGAGGAATATTGCCTGGATTAATTATCCCACCTCACAACCTGCCCACACTCAACTACTGCAACACTCTCTACCTTAGAATCAATGGAGGGGTACTTTGTTGCCTACAGCTAGTGCAGAATGCATCAGCCACGTTACTGGCAAGCATTCCTAGGTCCTGTCATGTGACCCCATCCTGTGTGACCTGCACTGTCTGCCAGTGAAGTGGAGAATTACCTTCAAGTTGGGTTTGCTCACCTATAAGGCCCTATACGGACTAGGTCCTGACTACCTGAGTGACCTCCTGACTCCCCACTACCTTCAGTGTTCTCTCCGCTCCTCCTCCAAGGGCCTTCTAGTAATTCCAATGTTCAGGCTAAAAACATCTGAAGCTTGATCATTTGTGGTAGCACTCATTCCTAAAATCTTTGAGGTAGGCTCCCTTTTTCAAGGCTTTTAAGCAGGAGCAGGGCTTGAAGACACATTTATTTAGGGAAGTATTTGATATTTAGTGGTCCAACCCAGTCTAGTTCCCTGACCCTTGCTTTATACTGTTTTGCTCTTTGTTCTATTATAAGTTTATATATGTTATTGCTGATTTCATTGTCATTGTTTATGCCCTCTACAGAACTCTGAGCCTCAGGGATAGGGCACTTTATAAATACATTCTTACTTACCTACTTATTAACACATGTTGACTAGGATTTGAATAATGACAGCTGTCACTTTCATGAGGTGGGGTGAAAAAGTGTCTATGTTGAAAATTTGGGATCAAAATATTAAAAATTATCAGAGTTATGAATGTGCATTGAAAATATTCAATGTACACTCTCAACTTTGTGTTTTTTTTATTTTTACTACAAATTTTCAACATAGCCTACATATGACCCTACATAGCCTTCTTATGACCCTACCATATAAACAAGGACAGAGAAAATCTTTAAATCCTGCCCACATGGTAATTTTGTGCCTCAAGTACAAAAACACATTTTGACCAGGATTTGAAAAATGACGACTGTCACATTCATGAGGTGGTATGAAAAAATGGCTATGTTGAAAATTTGGGGTCAAAATATTGAAAATGACCAGTTATGAACATGTGGTGAAAAATGTCAATGTACCCTCATAACTTTGTTGTTTCTTTTTCTTTTTTTTTTTACATCTTTACCTCAAATTTTCAAAATTGCCTTCTTATGACCCCGCCTCATGAACAAGGGTGAATAAAATGTTTAAATTCTGCCAGAAAGGTGATTTTACACCACAAATATGAAAACATATGTTGGCCAGGATATGAAAAATTACAGCTGTCACATTTATGAGGTGGTGTGAAAAAAATGGCAATGTTGAAAATTCAGGGTCAAAATATAAACAAGCATTTGTCAATGCCAAATGTTGCTTGCTTCTATGTGCTGTTAAGGTATTTGGAAGTCATTGGAGTGCAAATATTGAAAATTCGCGAACTTACGAGCGTGTGTAGGAACTACACAATGCACACTCGTAAAACAGTCATTTTTAGGAATTTTTTTCACCAAATTTTCAACATAGCCATTTTAAGACCTCTGCTCATGAACAGTGTCACTGTGATTTTCTTAATGTGTCCCATACATTGAGTTCGCACACCAACTGCGCCATTGTGCGCTACATGGGAGGAAACACGTTTTGGGCAGGATGTGAAAAATGACAGCTGTACTGCTCATAAGGAGGTGTGGTAAAATGGCAATGTTGAAAATCTGGAGTGAAAATATTGAAAATTCTGAACTTACGAGCGTGCGTAGGAACTGCGCAACACACACTCGTAAAACAGTCATTTGAAGATTTTTCACCAAATTTCAACTATAGGCTTTTGAGAGCACACTTATGAACATGGCAGTGTCATTTGTTAATCGGTCCCAAAAGGTGATTTCACACAGTGACCGCAAATCACCCTTCGGGCCGAATAACGCCATGACAGTGCAAGAATTCATGAGGAGGGGTCCCAAAAACCCCATGTTGAAAATTTGGGGCCAAAATTCCCAAAAATGCCTGAGATATGCAATAAAGTTGAAAAAACCCTATCTATCCCATTTTACAGCTTACTGGCATTTCTTCAGTTCCCGGTCGGCTTTGAAGAGTGCAGACGTGTTCCCGGTTCACATATGATCGTCGCGCCAAGCTCAGGAGGTAAGTATGGGGTGACGGGGGGTGTGGGGAGGCAGGATGCGCAGTGGGTGGGTGCAGGTTGTGGGGGTCAGGGAGACTACGAGGGACCGTTTTTTTATTCACAGGTTTTTTTTTTTAGAAGACGACGTGGGATGTTTGCCACACTGGGGTGGAGTCCCAGCATGGCAGCAGGAAAGCTGTTTGGGGGCGATGGAGCTGGCCCGGTTAGGCACCCCGTCGTGAAAACAAGATTTGCCACGCTGGGGTGGGCTCCCAGCGTGGCACTGGGAAAAGCTTTTGGGGGGGTGCAGCCTGGAGCCAGCGGGATTGGGCACCCTGTCAGCTATAACAGTTTTGCCACACTGGGGTGGGCTCCGACATGGCACCTGGACAGCTGTTGGGGGCTTGGAGCCGACGGGGATTAGGTACCCCGTCGGCCATACAGTGTGTGTGTGGGGAGCACATCAGCATAATATGCGTGCTTCAGCGCGCATGTGTGTGATGGGAGAGCTCTGCTCACTGAAGTGGAGCTCTCCCTTTCAACTGTATGCCACTGCATTTTGGAGCTGTCATAGACAGCTGCAGCACTCATTGGGGAACAGGGCAGCGCCTGCAAACACACTGACTGCATTGGAAGACGGGCTGACACACCTCCAAAAACTTGGATGACGGCACTATGTTTCTTGCACATGTGTGCAAGCAACATAAAAATGACCCAAGTTACAAATATATGTTGAACATGTTCAATGTACATTCATATCTTTTTTGTTTTCGAATATTTTTACCCCATATTTACAACATAGCCTTCTTAGAATCCTACATACCATTCTTATGATGCCCCCTCATGAACAAGGGTGGGGAAAATTTTCAAATCTTGCCTGAAAGGTGATTTTGCATCACAAGTGTGAAAACATGTTTTGACCAGGATTTGAAAAAGGACAGCTCTCATATTCATGAGGTGGTGTGAAAAAATGGCTTTGATGAAACTTTGGAGCCAAAATATTAAAAATTACCAAAGTTACAAGTGTGCATTGAAAAATTTACATGCGTGCTTAGAACTGTTGATTTTTAATCATTTTACCCTAAATTTTCAACATAGACTTCTTATGATCCCACCTCATGAACAAGAGCAGTGTAAATTTTCAAATCCTGCCCAAAAGGTGATTTCAGACAGTGATTGCAAAATCACCTTTTGGAATGGGTTTGCATAATTTCACTGCCATTGTTCATGAGGTGGGATCCCAAAAAGGTGATGCTGAAAATGTGGGGGAAAATATTCAAAAATGACCAAGTTATGAGGATAAGTTCAAAACCCATTGAAATACACTGAACTGCAGACCTGATCTCCTCAGTTCTCAGTCCAACATTAAAAAGTGAAGACGTGTCCCTGGCTCAGAGAGGATTATGGAATTGGACCCCTGGTAGGTAAGTTAGGGGAGGGTGTGTGGGGTGTTGGGCACTGAGTAGTAGGGTCAGGTGGAGGAGGGTAAAGGTGGCAGTGGCACAACAGTGGCAACAGACATCGATAGATGTTTTTCCCTTTGTAAGGATGTATAAAAAAAAAAAAGAGTATGGGGCAGTTTCCTTTATTTCTTGTACAGACACTGGGGATTGGGCACCCAATGTCAATGTTATGTTTGGCAGTACCAGGGTTGATGGGCTCCCTGATGTTGCACAGTGAAAACTATCAGTGTGAGGGGTAGTTGCCAGCACCGAGGGTCAGGCACTCTGATGCTGGAAAATTAGCAATTAAGGGGTGGGAAGGAGTGAGGGATAATTTTCTTGTGTTTGGCAGCAGTGGTGGTGGGCTTCCTAGTGTCACACAATGAAAATAGCTGGGGGGGTAGTAGCCATCACTGGGGAGTGGGCACCCCAGTGTTAGAAAATTAAGAAGGAAGGGGTGTGAGGGATTAAGGGGTGGTTTTCTTTATTTCAGGCATTGGCACTGGAGATTGGACACCTCACTGTCAGTGTTATGTTTTGCAGCACCGGGGGAGGGCTCCCCAATGTCACACAGTGAAAACACAGTGAAACCGGGAAGATGGGGGTACTAGCCGGCCTCGGGGATTGGGCATCCCAGTATTGGAAATGATTGTTTTTAGGTTGGGGGGAGGACCATAGCAGGCTGATTATGATGCTGATCAGCTCTGCTGGTTGGGTGATGTTATGCAGATCAAAGGAAAGGCCAGCCCCATCATTCGAGTGGCTCTTTTCTTTGAACTTCATGAAGTTTCTACCCAGCAAGACCAGAAAAATATCATGTTCAACCTGCCTGATTGGTCTGATACCTTGCACACTGCCCTGCATTGGACCAACAGTGTCACACCTCTCAGAATCCACTGTCATATCAACATGTTCACCCTTGAGTAAGCACAAGGGCAAGCATAAAAATCAGCAACTTCTGGCTTGAGTTGGTCTCATGAAGCCTAGGTAAATTTGATTTTACAGTCCATTAAATGCTAAATTATTTTACTGGTAAGCAACTTCAAGAATTAACCTCTTGTCTATATCAAACTTGAAATGTACAAGGCCGGCCCAGTGGCACTGAGGATTGAGGCACTAGATGCCACACTTCGTGCTATGCCAGTGACCCTAATTCATTCGGGAGTGAGCTCAGGCACTGGGGGTTGGCAGGGAAGGGAGAAGACTGAGTGTCAGATTGACTGCTCTCCTCTCTCAGGGGGAGGGTTACAGAATTGTCAGCATCCCAGCGACCCCTGGTGGAGATCGGGGATGCTGCAGGAAGTGACAGCAGGGTTGCCATGAACCATGGCATCATTGCATGCCACGCTCAGGAGGGAGGAGGAGTGCAACAGAACAAGGAAACAAACAGCTCTGCAGGGTAGGCAATGGCACCTGGCCTCCATGCCCACCAACGGATCTCACTCACCCGGCTTTCCAGTTCCTCCACCCGAGCGCTCAACTGCAGCTTGGCCAGTCTATAAGAGAGCATCCAAGAGGAGGGGCGGACCCACCCCAGAGGGGCCAAGCCAGGGGTACTGGCTGCAGGGAGGGGGGAGAGGAGGGTCAGGATGGGGAGATCTCAGGCCAGCAGGATCAGGCCAGGATGCCTGAGAGAGGCTCTGCAGGCTGCGACTGGAGGGAAAAAGACATTAAAAAGAAAAAAATCTTGAAATGTACTATCAACGCATCCTTTATTCTGATACCTGGGCTTATGCTATGGCCTTTATTGTTCCATTTTAGCTACAGTATGCAGGTTAGACAGGGAACATGCCTATGCGATCACTGACATGTTTTTTTGGTAGTCTTAAGACCCCATCATAAATTTCTGGAGTTCTCCAAGGTCAGCATTCAGTAGATGCAGAAGATCAATAAGCCACACATTTCAAAATGTTATAGAATTCTCCATAATTTCTACTTTTCGGAATTGAGACACTAAATGCATAACACATGTCTAGGATTCAGCTATACAGTAAGAGTACTAAATGTTTCTGGCATTCAGACCCTAGTCTCCAGAACTTTAAAATGTGATTGAATTTCTCAAATTTACAATACAGACAGGGTGGAGCACAGACAGCTGTGTGAGATAATGTGTGCAAGGAGTACTAGAGACTGAACACTCGAACTGTGGGTGGGGCAGAATAAGGGGAAATATCAGAAAGCATTATTTCACATAAAGGGTGTTTAAGATGTGGATTAGCTTACCTGGTAAGGTGGTGAATACTAGTACTATTCAGACTTTCAGTGCAGGCCTACTGTAGACATATTTCTGAAAGAGACTAAGAAAAACACATAGGTAATATTAAATGCACACTGAAAATAGAAAATGGTTAGATTAAAAGTTTTGATCATAGTTCTACTTCAGAAATTATCTGTAAAGAGAAAAAAAGCAAAGTTAGTGGAAATGTAAGGGAAAATGAGGAATTATATAACCAGGCATGGGCCACTAGATAAAAGTTTCTAATTTCAGGGACAACCCAGGAGCACTGGGGAGGTTGTGACTTGTTCAGTCACACAGTATGCAAGTGAAAGTTGTGGAAATCATACCCAAGTATGCTGGATGTACCAGCTCATTTGCAACTCATTATTCTAACCTCTAGGCCAGGGGTGTCCAACCTTTTCTTGGACACAAGCCACATTTAAATTTCTGACTAAGACATGAGCCACAACAATGCACATCCCATACTATACCAATATTTTGCAGTATTTAGGAAATAAAATAACACTCATGGCCAATTGTCAATAGTCAATAATAGTATTTATTAATTTTATTGTATTTAAAAAAAATAAAGCAGCTTATTGACAGTAGTGGTTTGTTGCTTTAATTTACTGGATCGGGGGCTGTTTTGGGGGTGGGGTGATTTGATTCTGTGAGCTTGAGGGTATTGTTGGCAGAGCTTATTTACAATGGTGGTTTGCTGCTGTAATTTACTGGATCGCGGTGCCGTTGGGGGGGGTGGCATTTGACTCTTTGAGCCTGAGTGTCTTATTGGCAGAGGAGACCATCCAGTTATGTATATGCCCTAAATGTGTAGTCATGGCATTTCAAAGCAGCAATCAGTGAAGGTCTGAACAGAAGTTTGCAGCGAATGGAACAGGGGGAAGCAGAGCAGATTCTGTGAGCCTCAATGACTTGTTGGCAGAGGCAATGAAGGGGCTGTTTGGAGGGAGGGGGACTTGATTATGTGGCTTTGTTCAGCTCCACAGGACATCCACGTTGTGTCTGCAGGCATACTGTACCTGTTATGATTCTGAATCCATTTTTTGGTTCCCGCTTCAGTCCCACTTCAGCTGTGTTGCTTTTCAAAACTTGGGCATAGGACAAAAATCAAAGATGCCGCTGGAGACGATGATGTGTAATTGACAAATTACCCTACTTCTGACTGTGTCTTCAGTGGGCTCACGCAAGCCACATCAAACTGCTTCATGAGCAACATGTGGCTTGGGAGCTACAGGTTGGACACCCCTGCTCTAGGCTAAACAACCAGCCACAGTATATACAGTATGTGAGCCCAGTATACATGTGAGGAAAGAAAATAGGGGGTGGATCTAGGAGAAAAAGTGATAATACAGTAGGCAAAGTAAGAATAGAAGCAGAAAAACAAAAAGACGATGATGGAGATGGTGAGGCATAGAAGGCGTGAATGAACTGAGGAGTCCTCAAATAGCATCTAATTAACATAGCAAAGTAACAAGGCTGAAAGGAAACAATGGTGGGGGAAGGAGACAAGGATGTCTGGAGAAAATGAAAATGGATATGCACACATAGCTGGAATGCCCATATGGGTATGCCCACACACCCTGAATGGAAGTATGTACTGTATACCCAGACAAGCAGACGTACAGTACAGTATCATGCATCCATAAAAGCAAAGATATGAAGAAAGGACAGCCTTCAGTGGTAAACAATAAGGTGGCTGAAAGGTGTTAGCATAAAGTAGTGGCGATGTCTATTCAACTGGCAGGAAAAGGAAGCACAGTCATTTTGCAGAGCTGGGGCTAAGAAGACCACATGATCAGCGGCCCACCAATCAGAGCAGACAAGGAACTGCTCAAGGGCTATAAATAATCACTCTTACTTTCACTCAGCGAGCATTTGGATCAGGGTGAGAGTCCTAAAGCAGCTGAAGCAGTGTAAGTGAAAAATGTTGCTGCACTAACCTGCCTTGTTGTTTTTGTCTCACTCCAGAGCTGTGAATTCACATTTTTTTGTAAGTGACCTCCACTCGGTCTGCAGAGAAAGGAAGCACAGCCATATTGTGGAGGGACCCAGGGCAAAGAAGACCATGTGACTGGCAGCCTACTAATCAGAGCAGACCTAGAACTGCCCTGCGGCTATAAATAATCACTATTACTTTCACTTGGTGGGCATTGGGGTTAGGGTAACTGCACCAAAGCAACTGAACATTATAAGTGAAAAATGCTGTTGCACTAACCTGCCTTGTTTTTTTTTTATCCCTCCAGAGCTGTGAATTCACTTTTTTTGCAGGGGAACTCCACTCAATTGGCAGGAAATGGAACCACTGCTATTTTGCAGAGCCAGGGATAAGAAAACCATGTGATCAGGGGCCTACCAATCGGAGCAGACCAGGAACTGATTGGGGACAATAAAAGTATATGCTCCCAGCATGTCATAATACTTGAGTCCCAGAGCATGAGTACATCAGAGCAGGAGTGCAACAGGTGAAGAAATTGGCATATTAGGTGTTGGTGACAGCAGGCACATGAACTCTGCTGGTCCAATAAGATAAGATCCAGTACCTGTTTACTTGCTGCGGTCTGTGTAGAAAGTATTGGAGAAGGGTTAAGGGGGTAACATAGACACATAGACTTTGAAGGCAGATAAAGACCACTTGGCCCTCCAGGTCTGCCATTTCCCTACCGATTGGATAAGCAGCATAAAGGTGATGGCAGGAAGTAGCAGTCCTTACAAACAGTAAGCACCTGTAGTGTGGGAAAAGAAGAAACACCCTCTCTAGTGTGGGGGCGTACATAATTCTTAAGGGAAGGAAAAGACAGGGGTGGGTTTAAGTAGAAGGAAGGCAGAGGGGTACAATGGGTAAAATATATAAACAAGAAAAGGATAAAACAGGGGAAACCAAGAAACACCCTATCGAGGGTACGGTGAGAAATTAATTGGCAGTAAAAGGTGTAGGCAGGAAAGGTCTAAAGCAACAGGAATGGTTAAACAGGGATAGGTACAGTATAACAATACAGAGTGAAATATAAAGGCAATTATTGGAGGGGTACAGTGTAATAAGTGCAGAGCTGCAGTTTTTCTGGGAGACTTTCTGGGGACTGAGGTGCTACCCAATCTGCACACACCTCTCTATGCTGAGGGAGGAGGTCGCTGGTCTCCAGGCTGAGTTGGCTAGGATCTAGAGGACCTCTTCCCCCACCCAGTGGGGCCACCAAGTCTACCACCATTGCCCTGGAGGATGCCTAGGAGATGGACAGCCAGAAGGGGAGGGCCAAGAAACCAGGCTAGTTGAATCGGGAGGTCTTGGAAGGGGTGAGGCCAAAAAAAGCAGCATTTAGGAGGTTCAGGAAATCTGAGATGGGGAGGACAGGGAAGTGTATGTGAAGAAGTTCAAAGAGGTAACCAGACTAGTCAGGGCAGCCAAGGCTTCCAGAGAGCTGAGGCTGACAAAGGGCATCAGGGACAGGGAAAATGATTTCTCCAGGTACATAAGGGAGAGAAAAAGCTGCAAGGACCAGAAAGTGAGGATTAGGAAGGATGGGGAGGGGGTGGAGAAAGGGTGGAGCAGGCAGAAGCACTAAATGAGTACTTCTGTTCTGTATTCATGAAAGAGAAGGGGGGGCAGCTATCTCAGGTGATGGGGAAGGTGGGCAAGGGGGAGATGGGTGACAGATGAGGTAATTACAAAGAGCAGCATGCTAGAGGGTCTGAAGGCTCTGAGGGTGGATAAGGCACCAGGACTGGATGGCATTCACCCTAGGGTGCTGAAAGAACTGGTGGAGGTCCTGGTGGGGCCACTGGCAGACCTGTTTAATACCTCCCTGGACACAGGATGCATACCACATGACTGGAGGATGGCTCACATGGTAACCCTCCATGGAAGTGGCCCAAAGGATGAACCAGGCAATTACAGACCAGTAAGCCTCACATTCATTGTAGGGAAACTAATGGAGACAATACTGAAAGAGATGCTGGTGACCTTTTTGGAAGACAATGGACTCCAGGACAGCCAACAACATGGGTTCATCTCAGGGAGATCTGCCAGACTAACCTATTGAGTATCAGTACTGGGTGATGAGGAAACTGGACAAGGGCCATGTAGTGGATGTCCTGTAGTTTTACTTCAGCAAGGCCTTTGCTTCTGTGCTTCTTGGGCAGCTGAGGGGAAAATTGGAGTACGTGGGGGTGGAGACAAAAATGGCGAACTGGATTGTGAACTGGCTGAAGGGGAGGCAGCAAAGGGTGGTGGTGGTGCGGGAACTCTCATCCTCAAGGGCTGTGACCAGCAGGGTTCCACAGGGCTCAGTACTGGGCTTGGTGTTGTTTGGGATTTTCACATCGGATATCTCACATGGCATCAGGAGTAAAATCAGTCTGTTTGCTGATGATACCAAGATGGGAGCGATGGTGTATGACATAGTAGGGTGGCAAGAGCTACGGGATGACCTAACTAAACTGAAGGAGTGGTCAAAAACCTGGCAGTTGGGGGTTCAATGCTAAGAAATGCAAGGTACTGCACTTTGAAGCAAGGAACCCTGGAAGGAGCTACCAGTTGGGAGGGGTTCAATTAAGTGCCACCATGAAAGAAAATGATCTGGGGTGGCTATAATGGGGAATATGAATAATTCAGCTCAGTGCAAGAAGGCAACAACTAAAGCCAACAGGATGTTGGGATGTATTGCAAGAGGAATGTCTGCCAGAAGGAAGGAGGTGATCCTGCCTCTGTGCAGGTCACCGGTCAAACCACACCTGGAGCACTGCATGCAGTTCTGGCACCCATTTCCAAAGAAAGATGTCAGATTACTGGAGGGGTACAGCGCAGGGCAACAAAGATGATCCAGGGTTTGGAGGAAAGACCATCTGAGGACAGGCTGAGGGAGCTGAATATGTACTCACTGGAGGAGAGAAGGGATCGGGGGGATATGATTGAGACCTTTAAATACATGATGGGTATAAACAAGACTGGCAAAGAAGGGGTATTTAAGTTGAGGAGGGGGAGGGATCCAAGAGGGCATGGTCTCAGATTGGAGGGGGAAGATATAGGAGACATTTTTTCACAGAGAGGGTGGTGGCTAAGTGGAATGCTCTGCCCTAGGAGGTGGTATCCTGTAGGATGGTGTGCAATTTTTAAAAAGGGGATGGGACAGGGTCGGGGGGTAAATGCGAGGAGGAGCAGGGAAGGGGACCATTGCAATGTAGAGGGCTAGCTGCACATTCAAGCAGACTTGATAGACCATGAGGCCTGTTTCTGCTGGCAGATTCATATGTTCGTATGTTTCACCAAAAACACATGACAGGGTGTGTAGTTCTAAGGGAACAATGCATGTCTCAGGTGGTTGTTAGGCATGATATGTAGCCAAGTACTGAAACCACCCAAGAATTGCATTATTTCACTTATGACTGAACAACCTGGAGTGTGTTATCCCACTCATAAAATGGACTTTCATGTGTTACAAAAATATGTAGTCCAGGAGAAGAGTGTGCTTGTCAGAAAATGATTAATGGTTACGTGATGTGTTTTGATCAATGAGGTGACGGGATTTTCATGGCTCATTTTATAAATTCAGTTTCTGCCCACCATAAGTAGGAGTACCACTCTGGCTGATGAGCTTAGATGTGTGTTATACAAAACTGATGTATAGTCACTGCTGTTTGGTAGGAGGAGCAGAAAAGATGTACCATAAGACTTTTCTGCCAACACAGTACTATACTATACACAGTTGTCATATTACATGATCTGCCATGCCTTTTGTAGCAACAAAGTGTAGCTAACACAACCAAAAGAACTATGAAAAACACAATAGTCTGACACAATTTAGCTTACACATTACCTTAGTTCTATTTTTCTTCCCTATTATTAATTACTGCAGTCATATGCATGAAAACAAGTTCCGTGTTCCTTGATAGTTAATCAGCTGTTATTGTTAATTCCTCACCTGATGTCATCATACTCTGCTTGTGACATCACATTTATTCCCATGGTAACTGACTGTGATGTCACAACAGACAATTATGACTTCAAGAGAGAACCTAGTGGACTACACAAAGAGAGAATTGGTCTCTAGGAGATTAAGCAATGTGAGTTTGCTGTAGGGAGGTCTTATCAGACCAACCTGATAATATCCTTTGACTGGGTAACACGGGCAGTGGATAAGAAACAATTGATAGATTTACTCTACTTCAGCTTTAGCAAGGCATTCAACTCAGTGCCACAGAGAAGACTTCTGAAAAAGTCAAAAGATCTGGGAGCAGCGAAGGACATACAGTAGTTAGATGAGTAGGAAGTTGACTAGGTGGAATCCAGCAGAGGGTGATGGTTAAATGGGTCGAATGGGGGGAGAGGGTGGTCACAAGTGGGGTGCTGCAGAGGTCAGTTCTGGGACCAGTCCTTTTCAATATGTTCATCAGCAACATAGAAGAAGGAATACAGCCTCCGGGCAATATGTGTCTCTTTGCAGATGACACAATGCTCTGTGACAAGGTTGACAGGGAAGAGTAGGTATGGGAGTTGCAGAGGCTTCTTCAAATGTTGGAGAGGTGGTCCAAGGTTTGACTGTTGGAATGCAATGCCAAAAGTGCAAAATGATGCCGATACGGAACAAGAACCCCAGGATGGAATACTGGATGAAAGAGGTTAAGCTGGACATCACTTCAGAGGAAAGGGACCAAGGGAATCATCCTAAATGATTCATTGAAACAAACTAGCCAATGCAACACAGCCTACATCAAAACAACAAGAATGTAAAGGTGTACTGGGAGGGGGTTCAGTAACAGGAGGAAGGGGAAATACTGTCTCTCTCTATAGATCACTGGAGAGACCCCATCTAGAATAGTGTGCTCAGTTCTGGAGTTCCCACTTAAGGAAAGACAGAGAAAGGCTGGAGACGCTGCAGTGCATGGTAACCAAAATTACTGAAGACCAGCAGGGCATACCTCAGAGCAGATCCTATGAGGATATATGTACTTGCTAGAGGTCAAAAGGGAGAAGGGCACCATGTGAGAGAGAGAGAGAGAGAGAGAGAGAGAGAGAGAGAGAGAGACCTTTCATTTCCTGAAAGAAATGAACAAGGTATACAGTAAGGAACTATTTAGCGGGAATGGTGGGTCAAAAACAAGAGGAGGCATGAGTTGAAGCTGGTGGGGGGAAGGATTCAGGAGGGATCTAAGAAAATGATACTTTAGGTAGAGTGTTTGAGCTGTGGAACAACCTTTTGGCTGTGATGATAGCTGCAAAACTATTAATGGGTTCATGCATGGCTGGGACAGAGTAAGGGGCTTAAAGGAGAACTGTGCAGAATCTTCAAGTAATTTTTCCCAAGTAGAAGCTATTTTTTAAACACTAGTTTGGATTATTTTATTGCTGTAGCTATCCAGGCTTTTCAGCTGTCCTAGTGGGTGTTTCTGATAGGCATGCTGCTGGCAAGAACCATTTTAGAACTGTGTGATGTAGTGTATGTCCCTGTTCTACTCTTCTATCGTTGGCAAAATGCATTCATGTTCTGTTACAGAACTCTGTGATTGAGAGGGACATAAACAACATACAGTTCTAAAATGGCATTAAACACCAGACTGTAAAGCAGAAATGCCCAATGAAGTTACTACAAGGCCTACATGGATGGAACAATAACAGAAATGTACCCTGTACTTAAAAATGGCTTCTACTGGGAAACTTATACATAGATACATAGAAAGTGTCGGCAGATAAGGGCCTATGGCCCACCCAGTCTGCCCATTTGAGCTTGTAAGTTCAGTTTGTTTTCCTAGAAGTCTGTTTCCCTTTACCCCTGACCTCTAGAATTCCTTTATGTCTATCCCATGCATTCTTAAATCCCGTGATTGTTTCAGCCCCCACCACTTCCTCTGGCAGGGTGTTCCACTTGTCCACCACCCGTTCTGTGAAGAAATTCTTTCTCATGTTTCCTCTGAATCGTCCTCCCTCCAACTTCATCCCATGCCCTCTAGTCCTGGAACATCTTTTTCGCTTAAAAATAGTGTTTTCCAGGGACCCTGGTTTTCCATTTTTACCGGTAACACCGGTAACAATCACGGAATCCTGCTTGGTTTGCGGATTTTGAATTCTTGTACCGGTGCCTCACGGAAATTGCATGTCACTGCACAGAATATCTAAGATTTCAGTATTTTTTTTATTTTCTCTTTCTTTGTCTCCTTCTTACAGCATCAGTCTCCACTTTTCAGGCTGAGTATTCCTTAGCTTCACCCCCAGATAATGCTCAGGAGCTCCTGTGGTCCTGCCCCTATCTGGCCTGGGTTGTACCCCTGCCAGATGGAAAGCGAGGGGAACCCAGGACCCTTTCATACTCTCTTAGTGTGTATCGGGCAGCTCAGTGGGTACCTCATGGAGCCTGGTTATGAAGTCTGAGGCACCTGGGTCCCTTCTGCCAGTGGCCAATGTGGGGGGTGATCGTTCCTGGTTTTCTGGTCTCTGTCCCTGAGGGCACTGCCACTAGAGGAGATCCAGGGAGGGAGGGTACATAGAGACATGCCACTGCTCCACATCCTGGCTAGGGTCCTCCCCTCCTGATCACTCTGCAGCACCATTGTACCACCACCCATGGTAAAGCAGCAGGACCTGCAGCCCAACCTCCCTGGAGGAGGAGGAGAGCAGTCCCCAGGTGCTCGATCCTACTCCCATGGCCAAACCTTCAGCAACTCAAGTTCACTTCTGACCATGGGTTGCTGGCATTGCAAGTAATAGAGCTACTGCACTGCCAGCAGGCCGACTCCAGATTTCAGTATCTTAAATGAATGCTGCTGTGCTTTGCATTCTTTCTGCTTTGCTGCATATAAAGTCAGTAAGGAAATCACCCACTCTGTTTTGTTGTAATCAGCCATTCAGTTTAACCACCCATGCCTAGTGGTTAGAGTAACAAGCAGTGAATGAACTGGTACATCCAGCAGACTTGGGTTTAATTCCCAAAACCTCCACTTGCATACTGTGTGACTCCAAGCAAGTCACTTAACCTCCCCAGTACTTCAAGGTCACTCCTGAAAACAGACAGTCCTGCCTAGTGGGCCTTACCTGCTTTCCAAAGAATATAAAAAATAAAATACCAATATATGTTTACTACATTATAGAATAGTAGTCAGGGTAGCTTTCCGAAAAATATAAAAAATAAAATACCAATATATGTTTACTACATTATAGAATAGTAGTCAGGGTACCATGTAATTTACCTGAGTTTTACTTGGGCAGAAATTATTTTGTATAGGTAAAGATAAATGTTCAGATACATTTTATGTATTTTATAAACTTGTTTTTGATTTTAGTCAGGTGTTGATTTTTAGGTGAAGACATTTTATTTCAAAGAGTAAATTCAAGTATTTTTTACCCCTGGCCATTCACTCCTTCAGGCCTGCCAAGGCCCCCTACCATCCCTGCTGAGTGCCAACCACCATCCACTGCCTCTTACTGCTGTGCTACCAGGTAACCCAAAGTAACCCTTCATTGAGTGAGCCCCTACCCCTGTGGGAGGCTACATGGGGAGGAGAATTGCCCTAAAGAGCTTCCAGTGTATCCTGGGCATGGCAGGGGTCAGAACGGACACATGTCTGGGGATTCTGGCTTATGGAGGGACCAACAGCTGCCCTTCAGTTGGTCAGCAGGTGTTTCCCCATTTTCTGGGAAGCATGACAGGCCACACAATGTCAAGGCACAAGCTGATGTCCGTCACGCTCCCTCCTGCAGTGAGGGCTGACATATTGTCATGCCTCTGGCCTCCACCACGGGCCAGCAAATGCTGAGCCATGAACCCACCCTCCCTCCCAGGAGAAGGTGAGTGGTCATTGGACACTCAAGCCTTCACCCACCAGCTGGCTCTCCAACACCCAAGTCTGCTTCCTAACCCTGGTCAGCAGTGTCACAGGCAAAAATCCAATTTAGGCAGGTAAATTATAGATAGGACAAAACAAAGGTAGTCCACCTTAGTGGTGATGGTTCAGATTAATTCACATCCGAGTTCTAACAAGCAAAGAGACCAAGTCATTTGTAACTTGTGCATGTGGAGTGTGGGTGCTGAAGAAAGGGGATCATAGTGCTGTCACTACTGCCATCATCCCAGAGGGATGTGGACTGCATTATTGCTACTGGCATCACACCAAAGGGGTGGGGACTGTAGTACTTCTGCCATCACCACTGGTGGATGGAGAATGTAGTACTGCTGCTGTCCCACTGGAAGAATGGGGGCCACATTGCTGATACTGCCATCACACCGGAGGAATGGTGAATGTAGTACTGCTGCCATCACACCTAAGGGATGGGGGCCACAGTGCTGCTGCTTCTGTCACACCTGAGAGAGGGAGGGAGGGAGGTTGTAGTGCTTTTGCTGCTGCCATCTCACCAGAGAGATGGGGGCCTGTAGTGCTGTTGGTGCTGCCATCATACCTGAAGGATGGGGCAGTAGTACTGCTTCATCACACCTTAGGGATGGGGCTGTAGTGTTGTTGCTGCCATCACATCTTGTACCTAAAATAACTTTAAATTGGTACAAGGATGGAAGGATGTGTAATAGTGGAAATCAAAATTGCTAAAATGCATGTTAGCAGAGTTAAAAATTGTTAAATAAAGTACACAAAACCAAACACCAGTAAAAGCGGATTTTGGCTTAGCAGACACCGGTGACAGTACCAGTTTTTACAATGTGCAAAATGGAATATGCCTTTTCTCAATCCCGGTAAACCAGTGTCCCTGGTGTTTTCCTGCACCCTGTTTCTCCCTGTAAGATACTTGTATGTCTCTATCATATCCCCTCTCTCCCTCCTCTCCTCCAGGGAGTACATGTTCAGTTCCTTCAACCTGTCTTCATAGGACTTGTGATACAATCCATGTACCATCTTTGTTGCCCTCCTCTGAACCTTCTCTACCCTGTCTATGTCCTTACGTAGGTATGGTCTCCAGAACTGTACACTGTACTCCAGGTGGGGCCTCACTAGTGTCTTGTATAGCGGAATTATGACCTCCCTTTTCCTGCTGGTGATGCCCCTGCCTATACATCCCAGCATCCTATTTGCTTTACCTGATGCCTTGTCACACTGTTTCCCTACCTTGAGGTCATCAGAGATGACAACCCCAAGATCCCTTTCCTGCTTGGTGCATGCTATATCCTCACTCCCCAACTGATATATTGTGCCAGGGTTTTTGTGCCCCATATGCATTATCTTGCACTTCTTTGCATTGAATTTCAACTGCCAACCCTTGACCATTCTTCAAGTTTCTGCAGGTCCCTTCTTATTCTGTCTACACCCTTTGGTGTGTCTACTCTGTTACAGAGCTTAGTGTCATCAGCGAACAGTGAAATTCTGCCTTCTAGATCCTGCGCAATGTCACTGATGAAGATGTTGAATAGGACCGGTCCCAGCACTGATCCCTGTGGTACCCCACTGGTCACTCTTCCCTCTGTGGAGTGACAGCCATTTACCACCACCCTCTGTGTCCTGCCACCCAGCCAGTTACCTACCCACCACACTACTGTCCTGCCCACACCCATATGACTTACAGGTTCAGTGCAGTTCTCCTTTAATAGATATTCAGGGGATAGCAGTAAGGCAGGGAGCAAGGGGAGGAGGAAAGGTCAAAAACCCTGTCTTACACAATAGGTCATCAGGTAGAAGAGGGCAAAACATTGCAAACTAGAGAGGTTGTCTTTTTCTGTTTACTTTGTTTATGTTTCAGCAGTACTAGCTGATAAAAATCTTTTTAACATTTATGTCAAACTCCACAACGAACACAACTTTTATCCTTTGCTTTAAATTTCTTTTGGTTTTTGTTATATTCTTCATTTTGTCTGAAAGTTTAGCACAGACTCTTGCCAGGCATGCCATACTTGGTTCTAAGGGAAAAGGGGCGGTGCCTACCAAAAACCTCTCATACCATCCAAGCAGAAAAACTGGATAAAAAGCAAAATCCTTTGATAATATTACACTGCACTGCAGTCAAGCTTCCTTGGGTTAATAAACTATAAAACCAATATAAATACCGATATTAAACTAGAATTATATTTAGTCAGAGGAAAATGTAATCCTGTCCTTTACTTTCACATTTTCATACCAGATAAGTGGATTTATGCAGAATATACATTTCTTGTACAATTCTAGTTGCAATGTCAGTGGTTCAGTACTGTAGGTAGCACACTCACCTCTGGGGTGCAAAGGATGGAAGGTTGTGGGTTCTAGCCCCACACTGGCTTCTTGGGGTAGTACCTATAACTGACAGTGCAGTATGAAGGGACACTGCACTGTTAAGGTACCATCCTTCAAACAAGGCATTAAACTGAGGTCCCTTCTGCCCATTTCTGGTCACTGTACAGATGAATCCCATGGTACTTATCGGAAAATAATACAGGAATTTCCCCAGTTTCACAGCCACATTCCAACTGTCAACAAACCAGTTCAATGTAACCCATGCTGAGACACAACGGGAAATAAGCTATCACACCTTAGTGTGCCTTTCCTGGTCAGAAATGGCAAATAATTAGATTGTACAGTCTATTTCACTAATTACTTGGCAAGTTTTATTTATTTCGTTTCAGCATGACTCATACCTGTTTGCATAGTCAGTTTATGTATCACCGTCAATGTAATCCTTGATTAGTAAATCTGGACTTTCATTTCTGCCTTAAGAGAAGTTTTGCAAAAGAATCACTTTCTAGTCTTAGCCATCCTCATTAGTCATTCCACTGTTGACACAAGAAGGCAAGAGTAAACAATGGAGATCTGTACAAAAGTCAATCTGCTGATGCATCCACCATCCAAGGCTCCAAACTGTTGTATTAAATATTGCCTTCAGTACATAATGCAGGCATACTGAATGGAATCTAAAGATGTGACCCTAGTGGCCCCGTGTTACTGACCCTGAGCGTTAGATTTTCAAAGACTGCTTTTGCTGCGAGCCCAGAGTGCATCACATATATGGCCCACTGGATTTGTGGTAAAACAAAAAGGGATTTTTCCATCCCATGCATCAAGCTGACACCCACTAGACCGATGTTTTTTAAAACATTATTTTTATAGAGTTTCCTTGTGTATAGAACACTGAAAAACAGTATTACATACAAGAACAGATCACAGATAAACTAGTACAGTATCATGTTAGCACCCAGATTTAGTGGTCTATTACATTAAGTACAGCATAGGGGGTAATCAGTATAAATGAATAAGTCCTCTCATCAAAATTACAGATATGCTCACCAAGCTATGACTAGTGGAACAGAACAACATTTAGGACCTTCATCAAACATCTAACATGACCATACCTAAGTCACTGGTTCCACATAATAATTCCATGATAAGGAAGAAATTATCTTGCTACCAAAACTCTCTGCAACAATATGCCTAATAAACTTAGTACAACTTGAACATTTTGTGATATTAATATATATCTCTAGCTGCTTAAGTCGCAAAATAAGACTATAAATGGTATCTCCTCTATTACCTCCTAAGAATAATAGTTCCCGCCGCTTTAAAACAGCGAGTCTGAGAAGTGCCGCGTCAGCTAAGAATAGTGATGCATGGTGATGACTTCTGTATGAATAGAGACATCAATAAGGTAGAAGCCACATTTTTGAAATAGTAGAACTCTATACAGTGTAAATGTTAACATCGTTACTAAAGGCACTATTAAACTTTACAAACTTCTTAACCATCTAATCCGTAGCAGACTACCAGTACTCTACCCCCAGACCCGATCACCAGGATAATACAGTCACAAGTTCAGTCTGTAGATAAAGCATGTTATAAGAGTCAGGGCCTTAGCTACAAGTACGGGAAGGTAAACTTCTGTGTGTGCTACTTCAGCTAAAGGATTCAATAAAAGACACCTTACGATTCAGTCTCTGAATTGATGTCCTCATCTCTGAAGTCTGGTGCTGCTGCTCGAAATTCATCAGCTATCTTTTCTATCTTTTTTAGCTTCTTTCAGATCTGTAAATTGGAAAGTTTTCCCACCAAAGTAATCCTGAGTGTCGCCAGTGCAAGAAGGTAGTGGACCACCCCCAAAGCCCTCAATTGCTGTCTTAGGGGATCGAATGATTTCCTGCAGTTCCTGGTCATAAAAAAACAATCTGGGAACAATCAGATGTCCACCCCTTCATATTGGAGTGGGTGATGAAGACTGACCCAATTCAGTAACTGATCCCTCACTTCCACACCAACTGTTACAATAAGGATAGCGCGTAGAGTTTCTGGCTTCAACTGGCGAGTTCGAAAATTCACACGGTAAGCTTTTTTAATGTCTGTGAAATACACTTCAACTTCTTCTGGAACAGTGTCCACTAACCAATGTCACAGAAAGGATAACAGATTCTCTCCGTCTGTGCCTTCTGGAAGGCCAACCAAATGGAGGTGCGTAGCCCTAGCTGAGTTCTCCAGCGTTTCCAGGTGGGTCTGAAGTTGGGAGTTTTTGGTCATTAGTTGGGCCACCACTGCCTGTGTTTTCATAGAATGATCATCAGCCTCCTTATCAGCAGTAACGGCAGTTTCTATTTTAGTATCTTTTAGTATATTTTAGATGTTCCAGGATGTTTTCTACTTTCTCATCAATGTCGCCCACCGCTTTTAATACCCTTTCCAAGGGTGGTGGCTCCATGGATATAGTACCCTGGCTTGGGCCTGGTTGTTGTGCATTGGTCAATGTTGACTTAGAAGACTGTCCTCCCACTGTTCCCTTCGGACGTACCATCTTCAAGTGTGGTAGCGATCGGTTCACCAGAATCTGCTGAGTTGTAATCTGCTGTAAGATCTAGGCTTATATTTCAAATTAATAAGCTTGTAATGTAAAATGTCGCAGTACTGCAGGAGCTAAAGCAAAATGCGACCTGTCCAATGCTTTGCTCTCTAGTGCCCCCCCACCAATTTTTTGTTTGATCTAGCATGCATCAGTGCTAAGGCCTTTGACATGCAGCCTGTGGCCGGACATAGGGCCAGCTGTGTCTGAAATTATAAAACTGGGTGCCATTGTGGCATTTGGCCTTGGTGCTGCTGTGGTATCACAAGGGTTTGAAGCAGGGCTGGATGCAGGCCTGGCATCAACTTCTACAAAAATATGTCCTTCTGTGTCATCCCACCCAACTCAACTTTTCTGGAGTGTTCAGCATTGTTATAGTACCCCTGGGTGAAAACTGGCTTAACTCACTTTACTACTACTGCCACTATCCTGTTGCAAATTTGTCACTGAGCTGTTACCTTCTTGTCCCCACCTTAGTCACTTGCTCACACAAAACTAGGCCTCTAGATATAGGAACCCTGTTCTCTTCAAACACTCCTTAAGATGTTCCTGTACTAGAAGCAGTATCACTTTATCTTAGTATGTACTCTTGGAGATGGAACATGGAGTTTGCCAGTAAATTAAAATTAACTGTACTGTTTAAAAATAGTGCACAATTGTAAGCCACCCCTTGTGGGGCTGGATTACTAGCCATTCTCTCCCTGTTTGGCTGGAGTCCTGGGTTTGAGCATTGTTGCCCCACCCCTTGGGGTTTTAGGGGGCATTGCCTTGCCCAGGTTTAAAAGGGAGGAGGTTCCCCAGGTTCAGGGAGTTGGTGAGCAATCTGTAGGGCAAGTAGAGTCAGGGCCTTGTGCCTCTGGCCCTTGAGGTGCTGGCAAATTTCTTCTAAGAGCATCCATGGCAGCGGTTCCAGTTTTGTTTCCGAGGGGGTCGGGTGCCAGGGGAGTGGTGACCGTGAGCTCTGAGAGTTCTTGGATACGGCCGGAGGGACAAGAGTGGAGGAGTGCTCGGCCTGGCTGGGTGCAGGAGGCCTAGATGTCTGAAGAGCAGGGTATAACAGTGGGGCTGCCATAGTTGTGACAGGGCCATGGCAGGGAATCTCAGAGGTGGCAGCTCTTGTGAGGTCTTCTCTTGGTGTGGCCCGCTGCTAGAGGACTGTAGGTGGGGCCATTTTCGGGATTCACTTTATTGGGCTTACAATGCCTGTGTCTGGGGCAGGACCCATGTTAGACCTGCTAATGGAGTGTATGGGTGGAAAAAGAAGTAACAAGGAAGGAGGGATCTGTTAGTTCTCTGCTAAATAAATATGGGCACCTGGTCCAATCAGATCAGATGGTAAAAAAAGGTTGATTTTGGAAAAGTTTCAGAGTGGCCATGGTAGTTTTAGGCTGCAGCCCCAGTGTTAGTTAATCCGGGGCAGGGGAGTAAGGTCCTCCTCCGGGGTTTCAAGGTTGGTTATCATTATACCCTCTTGTGACCTGAATGACTGTACTTGCTCAGGATGGTTGTGTGGAGTCTGCGCTTGGCCTATTTCAAACACTGTTGTAACCAGGCACTCACCCACCAACAGTAAAAATCACTGACGCTGCAGTAAAGTAAAAAAAACATTTATTTTAAAATAACAAAACTGTCTGACGCGTTTCTGGTCACCATGACCCTTTCTCAAAGACTTGGCCTATTTCCTAGGCCTGCTTTAAGAAGAATAACATTTTAGCTAATGTACTGTGTCCTATGGTTAACATTTAGGCATGGGTTTGTGCCTTAGTGTGATCAATGCCCTATGTTGTCCTGTCTCCCGATTCCATGGAGCTGAATAATTTATTTATTTTTTAAATAATCAAAATTAAAATGTCTTCTTGTTCTTAATTCTGGAGTTCTGAGATTATTGAATGAACTAACCACTCCTCCTTCTGACTAGATTTGGGTCTGCCCTCCCTGGTCCAGTTCTAAAGCTGCATGCGGTGGCAAGAGAGAAGGCTGCAGAAGTAAGTGAGACCTGTGCTGCAGTCCAATGAATCAGCTTGAGGTAAGGCCTAGTTTTCTCTTTTGGACCTTGCCTCGATGGAAGTTTCTCTGGTTTGTACCCCCCCCCTTGCATATTGCCAGGACCCCTATACATATATGGCGGGTTAAATGGGAGTTACAAATGTGGGGGCTTGTCCAGGATATAAAATTTGGAGGCTGGACTGAGTACTCTGGGAGGAGGACCCCCTCTTTTTTATTTTCCTAGATTTGGGGGTCTTTGCTTGTGGTAGATCTGTATTGGTGGTGTGTCACCTGGAGGCTGCCATCATGGGGTGTTTTTGGTGCTGTTTACTGTCTGCCAGCAAAGGGAAAGCTCCTGGTAGTTGGAGAAAGAGTTCAGCTGAGGAGAGCAAAAACATTGATTGTTTCAGGTATCTTTGGGAATGAGGGATGTGTAGGAAAGATGCCATTTTATGCTGAACTCATGGCAGCAACAAGTTCTCTCTGTGGAGGGAGAAATAACTATAGCAGAAAAGGTCCCTTCTGATGAGCCCCAAGCCATTGTCCTTGCTTCCTTTTTGGCCTGACTGTGGAAGTCAGCAGGGAGATGGCTAACGGAAGATAAATGTATGAGATGTGGACTCCGAGGAGATGAGGTAGTTTGTGTGTAGTTTTGTGTGCCGGCTCTGCAAAGGGGCCCTTTGCAGGACAACTTGCAGGTACACCATTTGTTTGTTTTTTGTCCTATCCTGTGTTGGCCTCAGTGGGGGGTGCCATCCTCCTCTGGGGTTTCAAGGTTGGTTATCATCGTGCCCTCCTAGTGACCTAAGCGGCTGTACTTCCTCAGAGTGATTGCGTGGAGGCTGTGCTTGGCCAATTTCCTAGGCCTGCTTTAAGAAGAATAACATTTTAGCTAATGTACTGTGTCCTATGGTTAACATTTAGGCATGGGTTTGTGCCTCAGTGTGATCAATGCCTTATGTTGTCCTGTCTCCTGGTTCCATGGAGCTGAATAATTTATTTATTTTTTTAAATAATCAAAATTAAATTGTCTTCTTGTTCTTAATTCTGGAGTTCTGAGATTATTGAATGAACTAACCACGCCTCCTTCTGATAAGATTCAGGTCTGCCCTCCCTGGTCTGGTTCCAAAGCTGCAGGGGGTGGCAAGAGAGAAGGTTGCAGAAGTAAGTGAGACCTGTGCTGCAGTCCAATGAATCAGCTTGAGGTAAGGTCTAGTTTACTCTTTTGGACTTTGTCTCAATGGAAGTTTCTCTGGTTTGTACTGCCCCCCCCCCCCAGCATACCACAGGGACCCCTAGACATATATGAGGGGTTAAAGGGGGATTACACAGTCACAGATAAATTAAATATAAACTGTTTAATACCTGTAGGAGTTTGAGTTGGAGTGAAGACACAGAACGAGAGGAAGGTTCTTTTAAAATGTCCCATCGGGCAGTGCACTTCATTACATAAGGACTTCAATACACTAGGCACTGAAATAATTTGCAGTCAGTAATAGTATGTTTCAATTCTGCAACCAGCATGTTTGTATGTATTTCTTCAAATGTCTGTGCAACTGTACCTAGGTTGTGGTTGAGTTGGGTGGGATGACACAGAGGAGCAGATTTTCAAAAGTTGATGCAAGGCCTGCATCCAGCCCTGCGTAAAAGCCTTGTGATATCACAGCAGCACCAAGCACAGAAAAAGGCACTTGCTGCCAGGAAACTTACCCAGTTACCAAAGTGAAAATGAATCAATAAATCAATAAATAAATAGCTGAAGCAGTGCAAATCAGGAACTTTTGTATTGCTCATACTGGTTAACTAGTCAGGAATCTTGGGCTACTATAAAAACTTTGCTTTAAGGGCTGTTGGTTTCTACTCAGCCAGGAGGTTCACAGGGACAAATCCAATACCTGAAGGTGGTCCTACCTGCACCTGCAGCTCTGTAGACCATACTTTAGGTAGACTAATCACCCCGCCAGCTGCTCAGCTCAGCTCCGTTTCAAAACATCCCAGCCATGGCTAGCACTGCCACTGGTCAGTCTTTCTGAGACTGCCCCCAGCACCAACTACTCTCTTACATCAGCCAGTTTTCACATCTGCAGAGGATAGCTTCCTCCACATTTCAGATCTCATCTTTCATCTCATCTCACAGACTGTGCTCAGCCAGCTCCTTTGTTTGCAACATTTGTAAATATAGCTGTTTGATACAGGAAAATAACCAAAACACGAAAAAACAACATTTTAATATAGATCTGCCTTTATACAACTGCAAAATACAGCAAATGGAAAAAGAAGGAGGCTGGGGGCTCTGGTTGTACTCTATATTTTTGCTACATGTTGTAGCATATGTAAGTGATTTTTGTATGTTTTTCATTAAAAGCAAAGCTAAGTTTTTATCTGTTACTCTGTGCCAGTTTTCATGTTTGGAATTTGAGTTTACTTGATCTTGGCATGAGTTCTTCAAAGGAAGCCACAATTTCTGTAAAGTGGGCAGGAAGTCATATCTAATTGGTGGCTGTTCATAAAGTTCTTATTCTCAGAAATTACATGCATTCCCCTAAGTACCCATGTTTAACTGTACCCTTTATGAAAAGTTATATGAAAAACTGTATTTTGCATGGTTTTATTTTGATGGGCAGAATTGCAGTTCTCTTTGTGGAACCGTAATTTGGAGTTTTAACTACAGTATGTTAGTTTGTGCACAGAACTCTAAGTGTAGTTCTGATAGGTCAGCAGCACATAATTAACATTCTGTACACAAACCGTGACATAGTAAAAACTTCAAATTAGTGGTTCCATAAAGAGAACTGTAGCAGAATGCTGTCCATAAAACAAAACAATGTAAAATACAGTTTTTATTTATTTTATTTATCTATTACAGTATCAGAATTACAACCCTTTTGGTCAGACATTCATTTACAAAGGCTCATCATCATACAAAGAATAGGAGCAGGGAGGCAAAACATATACAGTGCATGGGGAACAGACAGTGTAGAACAGTAGCATGGCAGAAGTATATACAATTACACTTTGTACAGTTAAGAACAGGTGGAAGGTCAATAACAGCTTGCAGGAGACAGGCCTATACATTATGGTAGCTAAGCAAGAGGGAGTGATCATTGGGCATACAGTATATACATTGAGGACAGTAGTGGTAGACAGTCAGAGCTTGGTGCTGAGATCAAGACTGCTGGTGAGGTTTATAAGTGATTGTAGTACAGCAATCGTGGAAATGTGCATTGGTATAAGAACAGGGTGAGTGGTGCAGGATTAGGTAGCCTGCTGAGGACCAGTAGTGGAGCAGTTATTTACAATTGCAATGACAGGAGCTTAGAAGGTGGCTACGTAAGGATGACTTGAAAGGTCCAATTCTGAGCCCCGATGAGGTATCAGAAGGGAGGGTGTTGAACCAGGAGGGTACTTTGTAGGGAAGGGATCTCTGAGCAAGGGTCATTCTAACCCTGGGGACTACTAGCAGGGTCTTAGTGGAGCTACGAGTGTGGACAGGAGGGTTGGCCGTGCTGATTAGTTAAGTCAGTCCGTCGGGGGTTAATCCAACACAGATTTTTTGAGTGAACAGGCAGGTCTGATAGAGTAGCTACTCATCAAGGGAGAGGATGTTAGACAAGGCTTAAAGTGTGTAGGTATGTGTTTTCCTGTCAGCCCCAGTGAGTAGCCGACAGGCCTTGTTGATTGAGAGCTTGATTTTGCCCAGGGCAGTGTTGTCCACTGCGCCATATATTAGGAGTCTTTAGTCCACTAGGGACAGGACAAATGAGTCAATGGAGACTCTTAGTGCTTCTGGGGGGAGACAGGCTCTATGCTGATAAAGCAAGCCTGTGTGAGAATTTATGGCAGAGCAGAGAGTGTGGATGTGTTCATGGAAGGTGAGGGAGGAATAGAGGATGATACCTAGGTATTTTATGAGGTAACTGTTCAATAGGTTGGTGGAAGAGGGATTAAATGGACAGTGTAGCATTCTTGAGTTTGTTCTGATTGTGGGTGAACAGCAGAGTTTTAGCTTTTTCAGATTGATCACAAGCCTGTGGTTGAGGAATCACTGCTCAGTCAGTGCAAAAGCAGATTGTAGCGCAAGCTGGAGTTTGACGTGGTCAGGGTGGGATGTGAAGAGGACTGCATCATCTGCATAGTGCAGAATGTTATCCGATGAGACCTTGGATAGCGTGTTTAGGTATAGGCTGAAAAGTAGTGGCCCCAAGATGGAGCATTGGGGAACCCCGGAGTGGACTTGACGAGGGCTAGAGAGAATATTATTTATTTTTATGCACTGTGTATGGGCAGCGAGGCAATTTGCAACCTAGTTACAGGGCCTGAGGTGAGGCTAAGCTGATTGAGGGTGTTTGTAAGAAGAGGGTAGCAGACCGTGTCAAAGGCCTTGGACAAGTCAATGAAGACTGCCCTGGCAGGATGCCCTTTGTCCAAGGCAAAGTGGATGAAAGTGGAGAACTCAATGAGGGCAGTTTTGGTGCTGAAGTCATGGAGAAAGCAGTGTTGCTCCCTGCAGAGGAGGTTATACTTAGTAAGGTAGTTCGTTATCTGGTCAGCCACAATCTTTTCTAGGGCTTTGGAAAGGGAAGGGGGAGGATGGAGATTGGTCAGTAGTTGCCTGGGGTCATTTTATCACCACACTTGTGTATGAGGGTGATGATAGCTCTTTTCCATGCTAAGAGGAATTGGCCAAGTCAGAGGGAGAGGTTGAGAAGGTCAGTGAGGGGATGAGAGCAACATCTAGAGTAAAGAAAACAGGGATCGAGTGAGTCACTACTGTGTCTGGAGCCCTTTAGGGCTTTGATCATATAGGGTTTGGCAGCAGTTGGGGAGAGGGCTCGAATATAGAAAGGTGGGTATTGTAGAGTGGTGGTAGGAGGATCAGGGACTGCATCAAAAAAGTTGCTAGGTAGGGTAGAGGAGAGATCCGAGAAGGCGTCATTCAGTCCATTAGCAATACTGTGTGTTTCAGTGGTGATGGCGCTATTGATATTGAGGTGGGAGGGTGGGGGGACTGGGTTTTGCCATTAAGTTCCTTTAGGTTGTCCCAGAATTTGTGTGAGGAGCCCCAGGTGGATGCAAGGGTATTTCTGTAGTATGCCGCCTTTGCACTACGGATAGCCCAGGTGCATTTGTTGTGCTCAGTTCTATAGGCATGCCTATCGGCAGGCTTCCTGGACTCCAGGGCTCTTCGCCAAAGATCATCCCTGAGATGCATTTGCTTTAGGAGAGCGGGGGTGATCCAGGGAGAGTTGTGTTTCCTTTGCATTGTTTTGGAGATGGGTGCATAAGCATCACAGGCCCTGTTAAAGTAGTATATAAAGTAGTTTAGGGCAGCATCAATATCAGAGGCCAGTTTTCCTGGGGACCAGTCACAGTTGGCAAGGTGCCGACGGAGTAAGGCAATGTTACCTGCGGACATGTGCCTCCTGGAGATGAGGACAAGCTTAGGCTTTTCTCAAGGTTACATGATCAGAAGAAGGCAACTGGGCAGTGGTCACTGAGGGCATTTGCTAATACTATCAGATCAGTGATCTTTTGAGGCCTATTTGAGAGTACCAGGTCCAGTATCATGGCACTAGCAGTAGTCGGGTAGGGGGCGGAGACAAGTTGGGTGAGATTGAGCGCAGCAAAGGCATCTTTGGCATTATTCCCAGTATTGGTGAGCCAGTTAATATTTAGGTCCCCCATGATAATTTGTTCCATCTTACTGTGTTGATGAGTGGTGTCCCTTTTTATTCAGGTACAGTTAAAGGGAACTGCATATAATTTCCGAGAATAAGAACTTTATAAACAGCTACCAATTAGCACAAATTTCTTGTCCCATCATGCCAGAGCTCTATGAAGCCCACAGATGTCAGCCGGCCTGAGCCCATAGTAGTCCACAGAATGGACGCCAGCAAACCAAAAGCACATGGAGTTAGGCATTTCCCCTATCAAGTAAATTTTCTCAACATATAGCAATGTGTGTAGTTTGAACTTAAAGAAACATTTCATTCAGTATCAGGAAAATACCAGCAATGTGAAACACAAGGCATTGCTAAAACATTATTGTTTGCAGCAGTGTGTAAAACATGTGCTTTATACATTTCATCCAGCAAGAAGAGCTTCATGCTTCCTGATCCCTTTATTACCCTCCATATAACGCTCAATCAATCAATCAATCAATCAAGTCTTTATCCAGGTGAACACCATTGAGCAGGCTCATTTACAAGGTGGACCTGTGTTACACAAGGTCAGGAATAATACTTTTATGAACAGATAATAAATAGACATAATTATACAGAAACAGAGAAAAAAATACACAGAACAGTAACAAGTATTTCAGGTATAGGGTTAACAAGGTTAGGGAGAATGGTGTGAGAAGGGGAATTAAAACATTCTGAAACAGCCAGCATATTAAAACATTTTCAAACAGCATGGCATATCATTTGTTAGGAAATATACAAACTTAAGGGGCAGATATGGAGGGGAGGGGTATAGGTCTACAGCTGTTCTATGAGGAGTGCTACAATAGATGGGCTGGGGACATATATGTAAGCAGTCTGAGGGTAAGAAAGGTAGTGGATTAGCAGAAAAAAGGGGGGTATAGATGGAGACAATCAAGGGGCCGGGTTAGGTGGAGATGCAGTGGGCAGGTAAGCAGTAGGCACTCTAGCACGCTAAGCATGCTGGAAACAGCTGCATAGCTCCTTAACAGCCTTGGCATACAAGGGTCTTGAAGGTGGTAAGACTGACAGGAGACTCAGTCTTATAGATTTCTGTAGTTTTTTCAGATGAGGGCAACACAAAGCCTATGGCTGCTCTCCCAAAGCATGTATTGGCCCTAGATACCTTCGGTAGAAGCAGAGAATAGCTTCTCAGTGCATAGTTTCCTACCATGTATAATGGCAAACAGTCGGAAATGTATTGGGGTAATTTGTTGGTAATAGCTCTGTAAGTCCAAAGAGACACATTTCTATTCCTTCTGTACTGGAGGGAGGTCCACCCCACAGCTGCATACAAGGAGCAATGGTGGGTGGTGATAGGTAGGCCAGTTATGAATCTCAAGGCTCTGTGATATAAGGTGTCCAGTTTAGTAAGACATGAGGCATTACATTGACTATAAATGAAATTGGCATAATCAATTAGGGATAGAAACATGGATTGAACTAACTGCATCTTGGCATCTTTGGTCAGGTGGCGGTTTATTCTAAAGAAGAGACCAAGCCTCTGCCTCAACTTTTTCAGCAGATCCTCGACATGATCCATGAAGGAGTCTGTGGTCAAGCCAGACCCCTAGGTACTTGAATTTCATAACAAATTCCAACCTCTCTCCTAGTAAAGTGTTTATGGGGGGTAAGGACCCAGAGATAGCAGGGTTCACTGAATGAGTAGCCGGAGAGAACAGCATAGCTTTTGTTTTTTTGGCATCGAGTAAGATTTTTTTATTCAGGAGCTGATTCTGCAACAAGTTGAATTCTGTTTGTAAACACTAAAGGTTTTATAGTAGCTATCCCTCAGTATTTTGTTTTATATTTTATTTAGGGCCCAAAACACAGACTCACAAGCCCAGATATTCAAACTGCGCTGGGCAGTGGCGCAAGCCTGGGTGCAGTGCAACTGGGCTGAGCCGGAGCCAGAACCAGGTGATATTCAACGATGATGCACCATGATGCAGTACCATTGAATATGGCAAGTTCGGCACACATACAGCACATGGCACAGTGGCATTGTGCCAGCACAAAGCCACAGATAGGGAGCATGGGGATGCACCAGAGCAAGTGCAGTTGCTCCCCTGCACTTGCTCTGGTGCATCCCCATGATATTCAGCTGGGGGCATGCAAATGAGGCCATAATATATGCAAGGTACATATGGCCCCATTTGCATGCCTTGTGCAGGGCATCCCAGCAACTTGTGCCTGGTGCCCTGCACGGCATGACATGTGCAGTGGGGATCCCGGGGCATCCTCCGTCCATAGTCGCAATTGGGTAAATGTAGGTACCAACAATTCCTGGCAGTCTAGTGGCCCCCCCAGTCCCCGAATCCCCAAGGAATGTGATAACAGACCATCCCTGGTAGTCTAATGGTCCCCCTCCCACCCAATGCCCCGAGATGTGTAATACCGACTGGCCCCGGTGGTCTAGCGGGGGGGCCACCGCCCGTCACCACGATCGCGATATATGTAGTACAGAATATTTCTGGTAGTCCAGTGGTCCCCCCTCCCTCCTGATTCCCTGATACCCCAATAAATGCAAATGACATCCGTCCCTGGTGGTCAAGTGGTTCCCCCCTCCCTCCTAACTCCCTGATTCCCCAAAATATGTATAAGAAGACCGTCCCTGGTGGTCTAGTGGTCTCCCCCTGCCCATCACTGTGATTGCAGTACATCGCTGTAAGGAATATCCCTGGTGAGCCAGTGGGACCTCCCACCCTCCCACCCACACAGAACCCTTGCCCACCCCTCCCTCCCTCCCCGCCGGCGGGCAGCAATCCACCTGCATACTGCCCAGCCACGTGCCGACTGGACAGGTACAGTATGAGCTGTAAGCCCATTGGTCCCCAGTGTGGACCAATGGGCTTGCAGGGCATACTGTGCTAGACAATCCCCAAATATGTGAATGACTCATTCACATATTTGGGACTGTTCAATACAGTATGATTATAAGAGGCATATGCGCCACACATCCCGGGCTGAATATTGGGATATGCCGCATATGCATAGGCATGCCCCCCCCCTGCTTCTGTGCCACATACTATTACATTGCACCCCAGCACATCATGATTTGTGCTGTGCCAGGTAGCCTTCTCAATATCCCTCTGGGGTGCAATGTGGGTTTGCACTGGCGCAACTCTGTTGTGCCAGGCACAACCCATTTGAATATGCCAGCCAGAGTGTTTATGTAATTTCTTCCACAGGTACAGCATTTTGCAAATAGGAACTTTTAATGGAACAAAGCACCAAAGTACACAAGCTATCCTTTCAACCTTGTATACTTAATGCTAGCTGGAGGGGGGAGGGGTCAGAAAGAGAATTAGGAAGAGTATTAACGTATCAATGCTAGGTGATCAATCCAGTGAAGACAAGGCACAGTATTAGAAAGGTTAGCATAGAAGAAAGTCTGCGACTAAAAAGGATAGAAATTAAATATTATAGTTACTCGAGCATGCTGTAAGCATATTTCTGCACAGAGTGTTTCGCGTCTCAGTATGCCTTTTTTTATCTGGTGCCTTAGGGCAGCCTTTTTGTGACTATATAACTTTCTAGCCCCCTGGGACCTCATTCTCTATTTTTATTAAACAAAACAACACAGTGGGAGGGTTTCACTCTGCCACAATACTTACAGAATGTACACAATATACAAACAGCAAATGGGAAAATACAGAACAGTCCAGGAAAATTGAAATAACCATGTTTTGTTAATTAAAGGAAATGTTACAAAAGAAAAAGTCTTGACTTAACCCAGTTCTAATTTTTTTTACCACTGAAGTCTTAGAGTAGTCTTTGCACAAAGCTTCTCCACACAGAAATTGAGACAGATCCCTCTTGACAGCAGGATCAAGCAGTGTCTACACAGCACTCTCTGGATTCTAGGCCTGCCTAAATATATACTGCACTCAAGGTAAAACATGCATTGATTTCATTAATCCCACAGGACTGGCACTTGACGTCACCATTTGCAACTAGCTTGATTTTCCAGTAATATCCAATCAGCTCTATTCAAACTCCAGACAATTTTGACCAGTTCTGGAGTTGGTCCTCTATGAAGTGTACAAGTTAGGTATGGAAGCCTGAGGTGCTAGGTTCCTTTCCTCCAGTCACACTGGAGAGCCGAGTTCTGGAACACACCAGGGTAGCTCAGGGGCTGACTGGGGGAAGGAGGACCAAGCATCCTTAGACTGTTTTTCTCCTTCAAGAGGGGGGACAGCATGTCCCACTGCTTGACTGCTACCCAGTGGAGGCTAGGTGGCACAGCATGTAGGCCGCGTCTCTGCAGGTCAGGTGCAGTTGTTCACATGCATGCAGAGTCTTCACTTCACATGCTCACACCGCTGCATGCATGTCGGCCTTGTGGCAGGGAAACCAGAAAAAAGGGAAAAGCAGGGGCAGTGCAGCAGGAAGCCCCACACGCCTGCCCCAACCCATGCCATAACCCTGGGATCCTGACAAGCAAGATCTGGACTCCAGGAGGAGAGAATAGCCCTTCTCTCCTGGCCCAACATAGGGGGCTAAAGCCATGGGAGAACATGGCAGGTGTCCTGAGGGGAGATACTAGCCAGTCATGGAGGCAGAGCAGTGACTGAGAGCCAAGTGAGAACCCAGAAGGCAGAAAAAGTTCTATAGAAAATAACATACAAGTTAAGCTGCTTATTGATATGCAAAATGGGGACTAGCATACCTGCATGGTCTTTTGTCTCAGTGGAGCAACTCAGCAGGCCCTAATAAAGATTTTATGTAGAATAAGTGAAATTATCTTTTTTTACCTGCAGTATGCAACCCCTTTTACAGTTTAATCCTTTGCAAGTAGCATGACACACAGAGGTAACTATTTAATGAATCCTGACAGAACAAGAACGTTGTGTACATTTAAATGTATGACATTGTCACAGCAGTGCTATGATATTGTTTGGTATGTTAAGCAGAAACAAACTTGAACAAATAATGCAGCATGGTTTTAAATAGGTATGATCTTGAAGACCCATCTATAGTGAAGATTCTTATCAAAGGGCTAGAGTAACTGAAAATAAATTACAAAATAAAATTGTAGTGCAAAATACAAAGATTATGGGCACCAATCAATCATTTCCCAAATCTTGTACTGTACAGTACAATAGCTCACATTTTTGGATCTTAAAATTCTGTTTGTAGCTTCAGATCACTATTAAACTACAAGAAACATTTGTGGAACCTGTAAACTATATCTGCTTATTTTGAAATACTGTATCAACAGCTCAGATATTGCTATGTGCTACAGAACTGAAAATAGATGTAACTCCCGCCCCCAATGTGTGAGGTTTACCTTTAGCTCACGGAGCTCAGCTAACCACTGTAATGTGTTCTTCTGCCCTCCAGACCACCAGAACTAGAACTGTGTAGATAGTGGGCCAAAGAAGCACTGTTGGCTGATGTGAGCCAGGAATATTTTGGGAGGCCTCCTGCACCATTATAAACTATGGTTCTTACCATGCACCAAAGCTGACCACCTACCACTGACAGAGTGAGCGAGCTGCTCTCACAACTGGGATTGGAATCCCGAGATGGAATCCAAATGACACTAGATCTAAGTGTGACCCATGCTGGACCAAGAGAGGGCTCACCAGATTGCCTGGAGAGCAGGAGCCCTGTGCAAATAAATCATGTGGGCCCAGTGCCACTGATCAGCATGGTCACCACTACATTGGTGTCCCTTGACCCCATCCTTGAAGTCAACCAGGGGGCAAGGTTGGAAATAAAGAGCCCAGAGGCTCACGTACTTCTGAGGGGCCTTATAAATTCAGACCCGTTTTCCACAGTCAATTGTACATCATAGATCAGACCTCCAGGACTGCCTTGTCGGATTGACAGCTCTCAGGACAAATGTAAGCTGGCCATTCTTGGAGAGAAGGTAGGGATGTGCTAACTTTTGGTCAGATCCGTGAAAGATCTCTGTGATGAAGGATTGCTATCCTGGAGAGCTGGAGCTGAACCGAGACAGACTGCATCTGTGTGTGATGAGCTGTGAGTAAAGCCAGATTCTAGGAAAGAGAGAGAAAAAGAGAGGCATTCATATACTAGCCAGCACATACAGTAGGTTGATTTTGTAAATGCTAGCATAGCAGAGAGGGAGAAGAAGTTGCAGCAAGGTTGCTATGGGGTAGATTAGTGGGCACCATAGCCAGGTGTCAGGCTGTGACTGCCCTGAAGGTTTGGAGGCCTTGATCTGTGAGTCAGTGCAGACACAGAGTGGAGTGAGGTAGGATCTACATGGTCAAAACCCTGAGTAATAGCACATACAGATATATCAAGTTCAATGTAAACTGTCCTTTTTGCAATTGCATGGCCTTTGGTTTAGGTTTTATCTGAGCAGTCGTTCACTGTTTAATTTAAAGTACACCACCGCAGGTCAACCCATAGCAACATCTACAGGCCTGTCCTGATTCAGGACTAGGTACCCAGAGACATTATAAGGCAGTTCCCAAAAGATTTAAAAGGCAAATACTGATACCAGGCAGGAGATAATAGTGGAATCCAGGACAGGAGGGTAACAACATTAAGATGTAGTGTGAATTGCTGTGTGGGGGCAGGCTGAATGTCTATTTATACATTGAAGGGCTTTTTAGTTGCAACCTGGGAAAACTCTCATTTGGACATGCTACGCAGGGCATGCAGTAATGGTTAACAGTTAATGAATTGTTTAGGCTGGGCCTACTCAGGGCACCAGAAGACCCACCAGACTACTTTTATCTACCTCATGTGCACTAACCTCCTTTTCTTCTTTTAAGATTGCATCCCTAAATACTGTAAAGCTGTGTTTTGTTTGGAAGCTATTTAACTTTATTGCCTACATGGTGTTACAGTGCATGGTAATTGGGGAAATCTTTGTTATTGCTTGGGTCTGTGGGAGGGATGATCACAGTGGGGAGGTAAGCAGGTACAGCATCCCAAAGGGTTGTACTGACCTGTCACCAGACCAACTTATATCTTTCTCTTTATGGTGGCACCAACGCTATTTCTATTATCTGGATATAAACCCACTCTCACTAATGAAAGAAAACAAAACCCAGAAGCCACAGAAACATCTACAGTGACTCAGTGGTTTTGTAAGGTAGTGGCATTCCCTACCTTTATGTCATTTGGGAGTTTTTCCCAGCCTGCAGGACATTACATAGACATGATCAATCTAGCACCTTTTAAAGCATAATTATTTTACTCAAGCAGTTTAAAATCATAACTTGACTGACAAAATACAGTTAATTGTGCTGTTGGACATCAGAGCTACCAGCCATTCAATTCAGTTATCTCCTCCTGCAGAGTTTACAGTTGCATTTTTCAGATCAGTCCAGTATATTACTTAGGCATAGCAACAACTCATTTGGACTATTAGACTAGACACTTTGGTTAGGATATCCGTAGGTCCAGGTTAGGGCCCAGTAATTGTTTGCTCAAAGTGCAAATTAGTGCCTGGCACAAACCAGAGGTACAGTACATTGAAACACACCTAGCACTTTGCAAGTACTGAAGATATGTTCCAGTGTACCAGTCAGACACAATCCAGACTGTAATCACAAACCCCAGCCCCCTACTAGTCACACAAGGTATGTGGTCAATAGGGTACTATTGGGACTGGAATTAAAATCAGTCTGTTTGGGTCCCACTAATGGTTCCTCTGGAACAATCTACCATAGTCATACAGTATCTTAAGATGCAAATGACCCCATAGCACTAGTATGGCACTATGAGGTAATTTGCATCTCATTAGGGCCTTATTGCAGACCAGGAACAAACAGAATTTGTGACCCCTCGTGCCTGTCAGGCCTGCCTGTGCTGGTGGTCCAGTGCCCCACACACATCCTCAAACACTCACTGCCTGGTGGCTAGTGGTATTTCTGTCCTCCCGAGCACTTCACTGCTAAGTGGTCAAACATTCCTGGTGCTAAGAGTACCCCCAGTTCAAATCCCCCCACCAATATGATTTCCATCATTCCCTGGTGTCCAGTGGTCCCCTTGCCCCCAAACCCCCAGCTGTACCTACAGTACAACTTCCCTGGTGTCCAGTGGTCCCTTCCACCTACAGAACACTCCTGACTATTAACTTAATTATTCCTGCCATCCATTGGTTCCTATTGCCCCCCCAGGTTTAATTACCCCACTTGCCCATGCCCCACATATGCCCCCAGCTCAGCCCACCCACTCAGCCCATTCTGCCCCAGTGCACACACCTCCCCCCCAACGACTGGCACCAACCCTCCACTCACCTCCCCAGCTAGCTGCTGACTGACATTTTGTTTTAAATTGAATGTTTATTTTCTTTATTAGAACATCAGTTTAACAACCTTTGAGCCAGAGGCTCATTTACAAAGGTACCTCATCACAGAGAGGACAAAAAAGTGCAAGCAACAAACATAGGGCAGACAAAAAAAAATCAAGGTACATTTAGGAATCAGGCAAAAATACAGGCATATGTCAAGCAGAGTATACAACAGGCTTATATTTGAGCTTTACAGAGTAGACAATATACAGTAGTTACATGGAGATTGATTCAGTAGACAGATAAAGGTAAGGCTGGGTGGAAGACATCAGAAGAGGAGCGTGGGGAGATAGTAGCAAGTGAGGGTAGAGCTGGACAGAAGGTCAGAGAGCAGCTCAGCGAGCTTTGTCTGGAAGGATAGGAGGAGGCTTAGGGGGCAGCTACAGCTGAATGTAATTTATTGACTTCCAGAAAAAAAAAAAAAGTAACCAACACAATAAACAACAATACAGACAGAACTACAGAAATTATAAAACAAACCCACCCATCCCTTCCCTCCCCCCCTTAACTCATCAATCAGATAAGTGGAACCTAGGATCAACAAATACAGAAAGCGTTGAGAAATTCAGCTATTTATTAAGGCCCCAATGAGATCAAACATAACAAAGCATAAAGTGATTCCCATCTGTTACGGAAGTGTGCAATATGGCTTCATAAAGAGGCAATTTTTTTTTCAACAACCAAAGCTTGCAGTACCTCTTGGTGCCATTCTCTATATGAGAAAATGGCTTTGTCCTTCCAGTGACATAAGATTATGAATTTAGCTGTAATCGATATCTAGGCCATATGGGCATTACGGGAACCTAAATGCCCAGAAGGGTAAAGACCTACAAGGCAAATATATGGAGCAAAAAAAAAAGTCGTCTAGGCCCACAAATGGATGTAGAGAACCATTATTAGCATTCCAGAAGGAAATCAATTTAACGCAACCTCACAATATGTGTTTAAGATGACCTTTGACTAGACCACACCTGCAACATACAGGAGAAGCTAATTCACCCATTTTATACAACCTTTGGGGGTGTAGTATAGATTATGAAGGACGTGATAATAAATCAAGTAATATCTATCTTGTTTGATATATTTGTAGAGGTTATGCCAAACTGACTGCCACATCTTGGGATCATCCTGACGACGTAAGGCCTGCTGCCAGTAATAGCAGGTTCCAGAAGGGCTTGCAGGGTCCAGGGATTGAAACAGACCATATAACTTAGACATTGGGTGGGGCTGCATCACTGTTGACAGAAACCCTCAAAGGGTGAGTTCCCTACTGATGTCCATGATCTGGGACCAAAATAAGATAACATGGCCAGGGTTACAGGAGAAATTTAAAGCTACAGTATATCATCAGGGTAACTGAAAGTGCTCCTGAAAGAATGTGAACATTATAAACTGATCCCCCTCCAAGAGGGAAGCAGTTGTGTTGTCGTGCAGCTGGGGGCAAAAGGTAATTGGAATTGAGTGAAAAGTATCCGAATATTGGGATTACCTAAAATAGGCTGAGTAAAAGCTTTGGTCCAAATCAGTCCAAGAGGGGAACTAAGCTGTGAATGAGCCTTTAGGGACCAAAAAATGGGCATTGATTTAAGCAAGGAGGGCAATTGGGATGGTTTAATATAGAGTAAACTGCTAAGCTGTATACCTGAATTTTTACAGAGAGATCATTCGATATCCAGCCGAATCGATATATAAGAAAAATCAGGTCTAGCGCCTTCACAGCACCATCATTGAAAAAATTTACTACCATGAAGAGCTCAATAGTAAAGAAAAAAGCTGTAAAGACGTAGGCTCCCCTGCTGCTTTAGAGCCAGCAGTTTGAAAAAGGATCAGCGTATATTCCTTCCTGGCCATAAAAAATTCATTGATTAAACATTGCAAGTGAATGAACCAGGATTTGGGTAGAAAAACATATAACATGCCCAATCTGTATTGAATATGTGGTAAAAGATTAATCTTTCTAACACTAACATGCCCCCAGAGAGAGAGAGAGGTAAGTCTGCCCACTGTTGTAGGTCCAATATAAGAGTGTGGACAAAGGAAAGGAGTTTATCTTTGATCAAATAGGTCAGAAACTGGGAAAGATGTACTTCCAAATAGGTGAGTGTCCTAGATTCCCACAATAGGCTTATTTAGGGGCAAAACCTTGGTTTTACTTAAATTAAGCTTATATGCAGATATTTCAGAAAATCATTGAATCTCTTCCAACATGGCCGGGACTGAGGTTAGGGGGTCCTCAATGTGCAACACAAATTGTCCACATAGGCAGATAGTACAATGCAGTACCTTTCTCCCCCAACCAAAATCCCTTTAACTTCTGAGTTGTTTTGAAGATTATATATTAAGGGCTCTAAATACAGATTAAAATGGAAAGAGGACATCCCTGTCTCATCCCCCACTGCAAGGGAAAGGAATTGGATGATATTCTGTTACACCAAATTCAGGCAGTGGGCTTGCTGTACAACAACCAGGCAAGAAATTCAAAAAGAAAAAAAAAATTCTGGAAAAATGCAAAATGATATGGCCATGAAACACGGTTAAATGCTTTTTCCACATCTCGGAAGACCAGGACTGAAGGTGTCCTGCCCTCCTGAGACATGAAAATAAGATAATGGAGGTTCCGAAGATGATCGAAGCCAGCCTGTGTTGGCCTAATCAAAGCATCAAAGCAGGCAGAAGGAACCTGCTCTACTCTCTAAAAGCCTGTGCTCCATGAGGAAGAAGCAGCAAATATAACACAAAACACACAGACACAAGGCTACAGCTAGGCAAAAGTTTACTTCAGTGCAAAAAGATGCTTAACAAAGCAGCATACATACATAGTAGCCATGCAAATAAGGGCAAGCAGAACTCCCAAAGGAAAATGTTTAAGAAAGTGAAAAGTGCCTTTTTGATGTAACTGAAAAATGAGAAATTTTGAAATACTTGTGAAGACGATTGTAGCATGAATACACTGTTATGAACAAAATTACAAAAAATATAGAAGAAAAACAAGTAAAAGAAGAAGTATTTTTGGACTTAACAAAAGGTTGAGAGTCTTTTCTTTTCTTTTCACTGATTACATACAAGCAGAACTCCTGACCAGGTTTCACCGTAGGGCTTTTTCAGGGGATGAAATCAAAGCATCCCAGACCAAGGCTAATCTATTAGCTAAGATCTTGGTCAAAATTTTTAAGTTGGGATTAAGTAAATAAACTGGATGACAACTACTTAGCAACAACTTGTCTCTGTCTGGCTTTCTCATCAAAGTTATCCAAGTTTCTGTTAAAGTAGTGTCTGAAAAAATGAATGAGAACAAGTAGTTGAACAAGTCAGAAAAGTGGCAAGTTCGACCAAGCATACCACATAAAAATTATTAGTGAAGCCATCCATTGGCTGACATTTCGCAATCACAGGCCTACCGTACTCACAGCTGATTACAGTCAGTGCATGACTGCAAAATGTAATTTGGCTGCCAGGCATGCAGCTGAGTAGAGGGTCTGTGTCAGTCATTGAGGGGGTGCACGCTGGAGACAGAGTGGGCGGATTGAGGGATCTGACATTGGAGGTCATGGGGACAAGGTGGGTGGGTAGATTCAAACCTATGGGGAGTGGGGGGTGGAACAGTAGACACCAGAGAATGACTGTGTTACTGTCAGTGAGGGGAGTCAATCCCAGGAGACTGAGAGAGACCACTGGAGACCAGGAATACATAAATACATACAATTTGGGTGTTTGGATGCAGAAGGGACCACTGGACATAAGGAATAATAAAATAAATACAGTTTGGGAGCAGGGATGACCATTGGACACCAGGACTTACCAGATAGATAAAGTCAGGGGGGTAGGGAGACCACTGGGACCACTGGACATCAGGTATACCAGATACAAACAGTCAGGGGTGTTCTGGAGATAGGGGTGATGCAGTTAGGGGAGAAGGTCATAAGACCTGGTTTGGGAAGGTGATTATTAGTGTGGAACTATTAGTGTGAAACTTAAAGCAGTTTACCGCCTCTCTGAACCTACCAATAAGCTGGTGTGCCTATAACCAAGGTAACCATTGCCTCAGTGCCTGTGCACTGAGGTTCTTTGTCTTTTAACGTGTTTTTTGGTTTTTACTGGGTTCACCTCAACATAACCCAGATAGACCATCTTAGGGTAGCTGGTTCATTTCACTGGGGTGTCATACAGACGAGGCACACTGATGAGTCCTGGTAGGAGGAAACACGTGTCTGTGTCTTTCTGTTGGCACCCTTTGCAAACTGTGTGAGAGGCCTTTTTGCACCATGCATTTTTGCTTAAAGTTGAACCAGCATAATATTCTGTGGTGATTTGCATATACCACTCATGATGCTTTGCATTATGGGAGTATGCGTGATTTTGTATTTCTTTGAAACTTGGCTTCCTGGCTAGTGCCCTTTGGTGTAATCATTGCCTCAGTGCCTGTGCACTGAGGTTCTTTGTCTTTTAACTTGTTTTTGGTTTTTATTGGGTTCACCACAACATAACCCAGATAAACCATCTTAGGGTAGCTGGTTCATTTCACTGGGGTGTCATACAGACAAGGCACACTGATGAGTCCTGGTAGGACAAAACTCGTGTCTGTGTCTTTCTGTTGGCACCCTTTGCAAACTGTGTGAGAGGCCTTTTGGCACCATGCATTTTTGCTTAAAGTTGAACCAACATAATCTGTGGTGATTTGCATTATGGGAATATGTGTGATTTTGTATTTGTTTGAAACTTGGCTTCTCAGCCAGTGCCCTTTAGGGTAACCATTGCCTCAGTGCCTGTGCACTAAGGTTCTTTGTCTTACAACCAAGGTTTTATTAGACGATTTGCATAGGCGCACTGACATATTTTAGGGCCAGTCACAAATGGGTTAGCCACTTGCAAACCATTCCAACCAATATGGCACTTTGCAGTCCTTCCATGCTTTGGGTCCACAAAATGGTGTTACCGACTTGCTAGCCCATTTTGTCATCACAAACGGTGTTTGATTATCCCGGCCTCCATATTTGGCCCAAATAAAAATCAAAAGATACAGCTAAACATAATTTTAAACCAGAAATATAGCAAAATTATGGAACATAACAAATTAGCAATGCCACATTCCAGTCTAACATAGAATATGGTCAAAATGAATTTCAGAATTTCAATTTCTCTTTGGTCACTTTTGCTGTTGTTTAAAACAATGGTTTGGCTACATGAGGAGCAAGTGCAGATATCCACTGAGAAACAGGTTCTGGCTTGATGGACATTCCACACCATTTCTACTACAGTTAAACAGCCATAAAGACCATGACGATTTTAAGATTTCAACTGTAAAACTAGAAAGAGGTTGTGGTTATCCTTCCCAGAATCACAGCAAGAAAGGATGATTCACAAACTTTCAGGAGTTATTTGCCAATAATTCACGTACACTCTGGGTCTGCACTAGGACAGTCCTAAATGAAAGAAACTTTCAAACACCAAAACAATTTAAATTAGTTTTAAATTCCAACCCAGTTATAATGGTTGACATGTCTGACAATAAGAATTTGAAGGCTGGGGTCAACTTGAGCATCCAAGAGCCCTGGATGCCTGGGGCTTTCTACTGAGAGCACTAGGTGCTACAGATCCTCGGGGTGATGATGCCACCATATAGTGTGTCATCACTCGCTGATTTAAGGAAGGAAGTTGCTTATAAGGAGTGGCTGGTCAGCATTGAGTCAGCATGCTTTTCTGGCACAGAGCTGGATTTCAGAGATTTGGAAGACCTCTGTGAGAAACTGAGCATGTTTTGGGAAATTCTTCCTTTTGAAACCTGTGAGTAAATCTTTTTTTAAATGGTGTGGGCATTTTGGGCTTTCTTAGTCAATTGTCACATAATGAATTGTTGTGATTCACAAGAGATTGTTAGAGTTATGTTTTAGGAGTAATATATGGCTTGTTATGAAATCATATGTATACTACTCTGATATTTATCATATACTGTATGTCCACTCTCCTTGAAAAAGCATAATTGATGTGTGAAATTTTGGAGTTTTAAGGTGGCTAGTTTGCCTGAATTAAATGGAAATAAACTGAAGGAAGTTACTAGCAAATGTGCATTTTTTGGTGTTTGAAAGTTTCTTTTGTTTTATCTTTAAAGGGAAACACCTATAGAGTCCCTAAGTGCAGCAGCGGCTGCAGAAATGCCAGATTAGGGCTCTTAACATAAAAGTAATTTTTTTATTTACCTGCTGCCTCAGAATTTTAATTAAAAAGATCCGCTCCATGCATAATGGCTGTAGAGTGCCTGCAGACATCTCATGACTCGTTGCTTGCCATGAAGGTTATGCTGCTGAGAGAGATCAACAAATGGCAGATGTTAGTAGCTCTCATTAGCATAACCTTCATGATGGAAGCCACCCGGGGTGTGCGAGATGTCCGCCTGGGGGTCTGTGGCCATTATGGATGAAAAGGATCATTTTAATTAAAATTACAAGGCAGCAGGTAAATAAAAAAATGTAGTATCATGTTAAAAGCCCTAACTAGGTGTTTCTGCAGCCACTGCTGCACTTAGGAACTCTGTAGGAGTTTCCCTTTAACAGAATACCATAGCTTTCCTTGCCTCACTGTTCTTCTCTCACCCTAAATTGCCTCCTTCTTACCACTCTACTCCTTGGACCTTCATGCTTTTGAAATTCTTCACTGTAATATCTCTGTTGGCCAAACTGCCTTTTCAGTACCTCTCACCTTCCTCTTGAACTCCCTTCCCCATGTCATCCACCACTCCCACTCCTACCCCTCTTTTAAACAGCACCAGCTCCGAGCTCACTACTCCCCAGTCTGCTCCTGCCCCTAATTCCTACTTGAGTCTACCTCTTGCCTTGAGAACACTTGCACGGATGTCACAAACCTGGTTTCACACATATTGGTTATTATGTATTTCTGCTGGTTATTTGATGGGTCTTCTGGTTACTGGCACTCAGTCATTGCAACCAAATAACACTCATTTATCACTGGGAATGCTGTTGGTTGATTTAAAGGTGTTGCTATTGCACTTCCACTCCCACTGTGTACCTGCCTCCTCATGATATAAGCTTTGGCTCAGCCTGCCTCCCCTGATTACCAAGTTCTAAATAAATAAATGAATATTCTAGTATCTTCTGATGGGTTATACATAATTATAAGCCTAATTAATTATTCATGAGGCCAACATGTTTTTCTGACTGGCTACTGCACAAGGCATTATTCCCCTAGAAATGCCCAGGACAGCTCAGAACAGTGCAGCATGCGCATGTGTAAACATTCTTTTTTTTTTTTTTAACACTAGCTTCTGAAGAAGGGACTCGCCTCTATTTTGCCATCAAGGCCTGGCCATCTATATGTTCCCATGATGTAAATCCAGAAATGTTCTCTTCAGAAAGTCAGACACAGAGGCCAAGGCCTTAATGGCAAACTAGAGGCTGAATGCCTAGGGTTCACTGGAGCAAGTTGAAATGAGGAACAGTATATTAAAACAAATGCTGCTAGTATTGTTATTTTTATGACTTTGTGATATAGTGACTGGTATTTATGCTTCTATGGTAATTCTGACTTTTCTTTTTTCTTCTAAATACACATGTGGAGTCTCCAACTAGAGTGCGGTATGATGCCAAGCCTTCTGCACTTGGAGGGGCTATACTAATCCTTAACTGACAGGAGTCAGAGTAGGATACAATACTTGTCCATTACATTCTTTGCTGTAATTTTAATATTGTACCTGAACAAGTGTGGCACCTTAGTTGTTATTATAACATATCAGAAATAACGGAGGCAGTGTAGCTCAGTGGTTTAAAGCTCTGAGCTGCAAATCTGGTGACGTCCAGCAGACCAGACCAGACCTGGGTTTGAATCCCACAGCTTCCACTTGCATACTGAGTGACCCTAAGCAAGTCACTTAACTTCCATGTGCTCCCAGGTTGCACCTGTAAAAAAGCTTTCAGCTTAGTGTGCTAGCCCTGGTTAAACAACTAATAATGAATATTACCCAGAAACTGTTGAAGAAAGGAACTGCAGAACAAATATACCATTGAGTTCCAGATTAGACTGGCTGTAGACAGTTAACAGTTTTTGTTTTTAACCCCTTTTATCTTCTTTCACAATTCCGCACATAGCATACTTAGTATTAATGTGTGTCTGCTTTTAACAGAACAGTATTTAAGTTGGGACAAGGATTCATCCTGCATCCCATGATTATGACTAAGCACCTTGTACGAAATGTGTTGGGAGCCAGTCCTGCTGTTCAAATGCTGCTATGAAATATATTTTTTGTCTCTCTGCTTGAGCACTTGATCAGTTTTTGTACCAACAAAATAAGCACCTTTTGAAGAATTCCTTGGATTAGTACTTGAAGATCCCTTATAAGTGATGAGTGCTGGTATTTCTACTCCAATATTTTGAATTTGAAGAATGTTTCAAAATAATTGTGCATACGGACAATTACTATAATACTGTACATATTCACTTAAATTCAGTTTTGGGTCATTGTACTATTTCAACATATATTTCTTTTCTTGGGGCTTGAACAATCATGTAACACAGTTTTGACATTATCCTAATATTGGCACCCTCTGTGCAAGCATTGCTGTGTCATTATTTTACCTAACCTGAAAATACATTCAGTGTTGATTTTAGGGTAATGCTGACAATACATTTCATGACTGTCCAAACACTAAGGAATACCACATCACTAATTTGACATGTTCTGGGGCTTGTTTACTCTAACTTTTCATTCCTCAATTTTGCACGCTTTGTACTTCAACCCTAATTAACATAGTTTTTTTCCTATAGTTTATTTCCTTACCTTTTGAAAACCATATATAACAACTTTCAACTTTAGCATTGCCTTTCTTTCACCTAATGTTGAACCCTGCATAGTGATACTTATTGTGTCAGGCCTATAACTTGCTTCATAAATGTCCCTGCATTGAAGCAGCAGCTTAGTGGTATGCACTGTACCAGACTTGCAGCTTGCTTCATAGGTGGTCTGCACCTGCATATGTAGTGGACTTCGGCTGCATGTTCAAAGACATGACCCTACAAAGTCATCTAGATTTGTCTAATTTTGAGACTAAGAATCAAAAAAGTGAGGTTATGGCTGGTCCAGTGGCAGTGAGGGCTGAGGCGCTGGATGTCTTACTCACGCTACGCTGCAACCCGGTTCTGGAATGACCTCAGGTCACCAGGGTGCCGGCATGGGGGGAGGGTGGGCCAGGATTCAGCAAAGGCTCTCCCCTCCTGGGAGGGGGGGGTCACCCACCCGTAGTCCCGCCATCACCGGATGGAGGTCCGGTGATAGGCACAGGTGGCAATGGTGTGACCGGTAGGGTGGGGGCTTCCAGCAAGGTGTACATACGCATGCCTCCACATGTATGTGTCACATGGGGGATGCATGGGAGTGGGACTAAAAGGGGAAAAAAGCCAAAAGTACATATGGTGAAAAAAAAAGTGAGGTTATATCTCATGAAAGGGTTTTGTGAATCATGAAAACAGGCTAACATATGATGAAAGCTAGGCCTGCTTTTGTGACACACCTTCTACACCATTTAAATTCATTAATATTTTAAAACTCTATTACCGTTTTTACAAACAACAAAAAAACAAAACTTAAGAACCCTCTCACCCTACACTGTCAACTACACAAGTTTCAGACTTACCTTAAAACATATTTTCTTGTTTTTGATTATCAACGTTTACTGTTTTTTCCCCCAGTTTCAAAACTGGTACGTTTCAGAAAGGTGGGTTTGCAAGTCACAGAATCAGCTTTATAAGTCACAAAAACAGAATGTGCTTTCATGACACACAATAACTCAAGACTCGGGTTGCTGGGGTTGGCTAGGTAAGGAGAGGTTTGAGCATCAGACTGACAGCTCTCGTCTCCCAAAGAAGAGGGACTAGCCATGCTGCTCCTACACTGCCACTATGTTGGGGTGTGGTGACTCATGAGGGGACAGACAGCATGACTCATGAAGGGACAGCCAGCAGCAGACACTGTAATACATTTGTGCCTCCATGTGCAAGCATGCTGAGTTTCATGGCTCACTGCTGGTTGGAGAAAGGACCAGAAAAGAGGAAACTGGAAGTAGAAATATAAAGCTTTGCTCACTCACTTTTGCCTCCTCTGCTGCTCGAGACCCCTCCAACTTCTGGTTGTGTGTTTCAGGGTGGGGATGATGACCCTTCTTCCCTGACCCTGCCATGGGAGTCAAACTGTGGGGAAACCCAGGCAGGTAAATTTCGAGGTAGGGAGGGAGGGTGTGGCAGTAGGAGTAAGTGGAGTGTGAATAGCCCCCCACACACACACACACACACAATCATCAGGGAAAAAAGCTTTATAAAAAATTAAAAAAATGATTGATTTTATTTTTTAAAAATCATGTGGAGAATCAACATTACACTCTACACTATTATGCATAACTTTCAGACTTAACTTCCACTCATGTTCTAGTTTTTCATGCAGTTTCTCTTCTTTCCCCACTTTCTTGACTGCGAAGGTTCATGAAATCAGGGGTATTACCTCATAAAAGTAGGTTCCTAGTCTTAAAAGTAAGGTGTGTCAGTTTTCATAAAAATCCAGTTATGAAAAATTCATGAAAATAATAACTTGTGTGCAAAAAATGGCATTTTGTAAATAATTTTAAAAGCTACAAGTTGCTTAGTGAAGTCATCCATCCGTGAACCATCCTTTGACCTAACTCTAACAAACCTAAAAGTTTCAGTTTTCAATATGCAGACATTTTTGCACTATCGGTGATTTAAAAAAAAGCATTAAAAACATATTTACATGTAGTTTTAACCTTCTAGAAGTTTTGAATCGCTGACCAGTTATTACCAAGTATACCAGATCCAAAGATAGTGGCACTAAATACTTGTTTGCTGTATTTCTGGTTGTTCAATCCAGGAACAGCCATGCTATTAAAGTACAAAATCACAATGTGACCATCATGGTGGGGGAAGGGACTAACTGGCCTAAAGTTTGCTGATTTTCTCATCTTATTCTTATACTCCCTTGGTTGCCACTAGCCTCTTTTGAACCCCAGCCTACCCAGACCACCCATCCCTGTGACCCAAAATCTCCTGGATTTCCGGGTTGATACCAGTACATGGCAGGTGGCACAGAGCTTGAGGCAGGCTAGCAGGCTGGTAGGCACCATCTTGGCCAGTGGAAGGGTTTCCACCGTTGCTTTTCATCCCACTCCCCGAGGTCATCACATGTGACATGGTGCGGATTTGTGGTGTGAAGATGCTGCATGAAATCAGCTCCTACACCTGGCCCTCTGAGAGGTGGCCACAGCTGTACTACCTAGCCTCCATTTAGTGGCAGCCAAGCAGCAGCATGCATTGTCCCCCTCCCCAAAGAAGGAGAACTGTCTGTGGGCACTTAATTCTCCTCCCTCAGGTTGGAACCTGAGTGACCCGTGTCCATTGCTGAACCCAGATCACATATGTGGCAGGTGGTGTGGCAACCAGTGCCCCGGTCCAGCATGCCACTGGGCTGATCAACTAAAGTTTACTTCTTAAGTACAGTAACATTCTGTTAATTTGGCCTTAGAGCTGGATTTACATTAAAGAATTATACTCCTTCTAGTAGCAGCTAACATTCAGGGATTTTATCTGTGGCAGGGTAGGCAAGAGGAAGTGCCCTGGCAAGCTGGTAACAAGGGGAGGATGATTTTTCATGGTCACCAAAGGAACACCTGGAACTCTAACTGTGGCTAGTTAGTACTTCATTTTTTAGCTTATTTAAGTGTGTAAGGAAGGTTCATGAGAGATAGGATGATTATTTATTTATACATAATCTGCAGAAAAGTATGAGCACTAGGACTATGGGCCACAATATAAAGCTTGAAGGGGAGAGACTCAGAGGCAATGTGAGGAAGTACTTCTTCACAGAGAGGACAGAGGAATACTAGAACAAGCTACCAGAGGAAGTGGTGGGTGCAGAAAAAGTGGAGGCACTCAAGCATGCATGGAATAGACACAGGGTACTACTGAGACTAGGACAGAGGGGAAGTATGGAAACAGGTCCAACAGGTTCTGATGTAAGGAAGTAAGAAATTTCATAAAAGTAAACCAGGGCAGATAGAATGGACCTAGAGATCTTTTCAGCTGACAACTACTATGTCACTGTAACACTGATTTATTTTTGGAAGGCTATGCGTGTAGTTCAATGTGGTGAGCAACCAGCCACGCCTCCTTCCTGAGCTATATAAGCAGTACCTCCCAGCCTCCTTCTGATGCACTTTGTCTTTGCATCTGGAGGCTCTGTCCATCTCTACCTTCTCCCCTGGGGCCTGCTAGAGCTTTATCCCACCCTCCAGCGTTTGTCTCCATTCTTCCCTTGTGCTTTGGGCTCTGCTGGTTTGTGTTGGACTTCTGTTCATTGTGTTTCTCCCACTTCTGGTTAGTATTTGCTTCGCCTCCAGCTGCAGTGTTCTTTTTTGTGTTGCTTGTTTCCTGACCTCCTGTGTTTGTATTTTTTTTGTTTTGCATTTTCTTTCTTTTGGGAGCTTTCTAGTTTCTCTAGCATCCTGTTGCCTTTGCTTATGTTGTGATATTCCTGCACTTTCACTATTCAGGCACCAGATTTTAGCAAACCCTCAGTTCAATTGCAATTGTTATCTATATGTTTCAGATCAAGTTGCAGCTTCCCTGCCTGCTGTCTCCTGTGCTTATCCGCCTTATTTGTTTGCACCTGGTCCAAGCTTCGACCTGCTCCAGCTAGCTGCCACTCCCTGCTGTGCTATGTTTGTTTCTCAGCAGCTCTGCTCAGTTCATTCAGTGTGCTCTGCTCAATTCATTTAGTGTTAGCTCAGTCAGGCAGCTGCTACTCCCAACTTTCAGTTACTTTCAGTTTTTGCTCTGCTTTTGTATATTCATGTTGCTGTCTTACCATACTGGCCCGGCTTATAGCTGTAGGCATTTTAACTGTCAGTACATTTCTAATTCTAACTGTTTTGAACCTTTCAGTCATTATTTTGCTTCAACTTGTTCACATTTTTCTGGCAGCTTGCTATTATATGGCTGTGTCTTTAACTAGGACCTTACCTGTAAAAGTGCAACTATTTTTGGGGGTTCCTACCCTCCAACATTACAATTGCTGTTTAGTTTCATAGTGCTCAGCTTGTGGCTTCCCTGTTTTTCCCATGGCAGGGGACTGTGATGTCACAGTGGGGCAGCGTGGCTCCAAGTAGCAGGAGCATGATTTTACGTAATCTATATGATTTTGCCCTGCTCCTTTGCCTACATGGCTTTTCAGTTATCCATGCATAAATACATTCACCTTGCAGCCTACATGGCTTTCAAGATATTCATTACATTTCATTACTGCATTGCAAATCTTACTGCCTTGCAAATGCTTCTTACTGGAATAACCTAACTCTATCTTAATGGCATTTAAAGTGCTCATTTATTTATATATTTAAAGTTGTTAACCAGGAAAGACACACTGAGCCTAGGCTCATTCCCAGGTGTGACCTGGGAAGAGGGTACAAGGAATACAAGATCGCAATTTCAGAGTATATAAACAGAATGGAATAGTTAGAGAAATACAGATTATTTCAATACATACAGATTAACATACAGAAAGAAAGAAATAACAGTGGATTATACATGAAGAGTTTAGATTTTTATATTACATACCAATATATTTACAAAATATACAGGAAAAAATAACAGGGGACTGTACCTGATCAACTTAGAGGAATTACATTGTATGAAGGTTGAAAAACTGCAGGAGTGATGAAGAGCTTCACCCAGGGGTCCTGAGATGCATCACTGGATTAGTGCGAATGAGAAGGGGCTGAGGGCAGGAAGGGGAGTGGAGGCATATGCAAGGAGGGGGGGGGATGAGCTTTTATTATCTTAAGGGTATGGTGGGAAGCAGAGTCATGAAGGGTAGGGGGCAGCTGGTTCCAGAGGTGGGGGAGATGGAATGAGAAAGCAGTGAAGCCTGAGGATGACTGGCTGTATGGGATGGAGAAGGTATAGGGGTGATAATAGTGCAGGGAATTGGAGGGGTCGGGGACAGGGGAAAGGGTGGAGGATAAGGGGGAAGAGGTTGAATCAGTACTTGGTGATGAAGGTTAGGGAATGGGGTACCTTCTGTGTGGGGGGACAGGTTTAAGTAGGAGAGAAGGGAGCAGTGGTAAGTCGTAAGAGGGGAGTTTGTTGCAAAACAGCAGAAGTAGTAGAGGGGATATTTAGATGGGATAATGTGGTAGTGGATTCTAATGTATAGATAATAACACCATATTTGAACATGGGGAGAATGGTCTTGGATAGCAGGATGTGATGAAGTGGAAGGGGGATGGACTCTTTCTTTTCAAAGAGCACTCTGAGCTTGAGGTGAAGTTTTATGCACATAGAGTCAATGAGAATGGAGTAGTCGAGTTGCTGATCAAGCCAAATGCCCAGGTATTTATACAAGGATATAGAATCGAGGGGGATCCATTCAAGGTGGAGAGGTAGAAGTAGAGGGGCAGCTTTGCCAGATTTTGGGGAGTCCCAAAAACCATGAAGACTGTTTTCTCTGTATTGTCTTTTAAGCTGTTGTCCTAGAATTAATGCAGGACCCTGGTGAAGTCAGATTACACTGTAGGGTAGACAGAGTTGGGGGTAGGTCCCGAGGTATAGAGGATGGTGTCATCTGTGTAGAGGTGGGTGTTAGTGTGTAGGCAGACATTTGGAAGGTCATTTATAAATATTGAAAAAAGAAGTGGGCTGAGAATAGATCCTTGAGTCAACTCCAGATAGGATAGGGAGGGGGGGAGAGACCGAGTTTCCTTTTTTTCAATTAAATATGCTTGATTTGAGCTTCAAACAGGTGACATAACATACAATCAAATTAACAGAAACAAATACTGTTACAATTGCATCCTGTTCAAGCATTTTACCATTTTTAAATAATACAAAAGAAACAAAAAAGAAATATGAACAGCGACTAAGTGCCCTATCTTTGCCCCCCACTCCCCCTTCCCCCGCCAAGTGTTTAATGGCAAGGTGTGTTGATAGGTTTTTGTACCATGACAAGCAGTTGTAAGATAGATGTTAAGGTTTCCATGACATCAATACTTCATCCAATGGGCCCCATAGACTTAGGTACAGTAAGTTTGATTACTGTCGCATGGAGGCAATATGCCTTTCTAACGGTAGCGCCAAGAGCATCTCTCTGTACCATTCCATGACCGAGGGTAATTGGTCATCTTTCCAATGTCACATAATAACTAACTTAACATTTGCTGCCACTAGGGTGAGGTGAGCCTTTCTAATTTTGGCAGTCCCTTTGGGAAACAAATGCACCAAACAAGTTTCTGGAGTAAACAACGAATCCAACCCCAGAAGGGGGTCCATTATTCCTTTGACAGCCTGCCAGAAAGCTCGAACCTTTGAGCAGGTCCATAACATATGAAACAGCGCACCCTCTGCCTCCTGGCATTTTATACAAATGGGAGAAGGTATAAGACCACATTTAAAGAGTTTCACTGGTGTATAATGCAGATTATGCATTATATTAAACTGAATTAACCGAAGTCTGTCCTGTTTTATAAATCTATAACAATTTTGCCATATTTTCTTCCAGGTGTCCACCTCTCCTGCGAGATGGAGTTCTTGTGTCCAGTAATAACAAATACAAGTGGGCAAATATGGATCTAATGCTTGTAATTTTTTGTAAACCGCTGAGACAGGGTGAGGTTGACTTGCTGCCTGCATTAATGTCTGCACATCTGATTCCATTGAAATCTGGCGAGATGCATCTCCTATAAAGGAGGAGATTGCCTGGCTAGTCTGGATAAACTTAAATTTGTGCCAAACTGGCACTTTGTAAAGAGATTGAAAATGAGAAAAAGAGACCAATTCCCCTTGCCAGAAAAAGTCTGCTAACTTACAGGTTTTGAGAGGGGCCCAAAAGGAAGGCAATATGGGTTTATTATCAATTTTAAAATGGGGGTTACATAGAAACATAGAAACATAGAAGTTGACGGCAGATAAGGACCGCAAGGCCCATCCAGTCTGCCCATTTCTTTTTCTACCTTATAAATGTGCCATCGGCCTTTGCTCTGTCAGTGACCTATCTTTTCATAGTCATTTGTATTGCTCCCTTATGCCTATCCCATGCCTGTTTGAAGCCCTGCACTGTATTCATAGCCAGCACTTCTTGTGGTAAGCCATTCCATGCATCTACCACCCTTTCTGTGAAAAAGAATTTCCTCACATTCCCCTTAATCGGCCTCCTCTAATCTCATGCTGTGTCCTCTTGTCCTGCTATTTTCTTATATTTAAACATGTTAGACTCTTTCACCTTGTTTATGCCCTTAAGGTGTTTAAATGTCTCGATCATATCACCTCTCTCCCTCCTTTGCTCAAGGGTATACATATTGAGCTCGTTAATCTGTCCTCATATGTCTTCTGATGCAGTCCCTGCATCATTTTGTTGCCCTTCTCTGGACTGCCTCAATTTGGTTAATGTCCTTGTGAAGGTGTGGCCTCCAATACTGCACGCAGTACTCCAGATGGGGCCTAACCAATGTCTTGTACAGAGGGATTATTACCTCCCTCTTACGACTTGTGATACCCCTACTAATACACCCTAACACCCCCCTAGCCTTACCTACTGCTTTAGAGGTCTGCTTGGATAATTTTAGGTCATCAGTGATGATGATGCCCAAGTCTCTTTCTTCCTTTGTGACTGCTAGCAACTCCCCTCCCAGCCTATAAGTGGCTTCAGGGTTTCTCTTCCCTATGTGCATGATTTTGCACTTCTTTGCATTAAATCCCAGTTGCCACTCTTCTGACCATTCTGCTAGTTTATCCAGATCTCTTCTCATTCTGCCCACCCCATCTGGATCATCTACTCTGTTGCAGATCTTGGTGTCATCTGCAAACAGACAAGACTTACCCTCTAGTCCATCTGAGGTCACTAATGAAGATGTTGAATAGGACTGGCCCCAGGACTGATCCCTGAGGTACCCACTTGTGACTTGCATCTCTTCTGACTGTATACCATTTACCACCACTCTCTGTTTTCTGCCAGTCAACCAGTTTGCCACCCAGTTGACCAACTTCTGACCCACCCGAGCCTACCTAGCTTATTTATCAATCTTCTATGTGGAACAGTGTCAAAAGCTTTGCTGAAGTCAAGGTAGGCGACATCAACTGCTCCCTTGGTCCACCACTCTGGTTACCCAGTCAAAGAAATCTATGAGATTAGTTTGACAGGACCTTCCTTTGTAAATCCATGCTGTCTTGGATCCTGTGCCCCTATGGATTCCAGGTGTTGCACTATCCTTTCCTTAAGGAGTGCCTCATAATCTTGCCCACTACTGAGGTAAGACTGACGGTCTGTAGTTCCTCGCCTCCTCCCTGCTACCACTCTTGTGGAGTGGGATCACATGAGCCCTTCTCCAGTCTTCTGGGACCTCTCCTGTGCTCAGAGATTCACTAAACAATTCTGCTAATGGCTCTGCTAGTTCCTCCTTTAGCTCCTTAAGTACCCTGGATGCATGCCACATCAGGTCCCATTGCCTTATCCACCTGAGCCTTAGCTCTTGTGGGACCCTTTTCTTTGTGAAGGAGTAGTGCTCACCTCCTCCCCTGTGTCCATGATGCTGAGCTGTGGGCCCTGCCCTACCTTCTCTTCAGTAAATACTGAGCAAAAGTATCTATTTAGGATAGATGCCTTTACAGGGTCCTCCTCCTCACATGCTCCCTTTTCTCCATTAAGCTTAGCAATACCCCTCTGGACTTTCTCCTTTCACTAATGTATCTATAGAAAGTCTTGTCACCTTCTTTACTGTTCGTGCTAGTGTTTCCTCAGTTTGGGACTTTGCCTGCCTTACTGCCTTACCTGCTTCCCTTAGGGCAGTTTGGTATGCCTCCCTATCTTCATCCCGCTGTGTTCCTTATATTTTCTGAAGGCCAGCCTTTTGGCTCTGACCTTTCTGCTACTGTATTTGAGAACCAAAGTGGTTTTCTTCTTCTTTGCACTTCCTTTTCTGTCTAACACAATGGGATGTTGCTTCAAGTATTGTATCCTTAATGCTTGCCCACTTTGCCTGTACCTCCTCACCTGTGTTTCTTTTTGCCAGGGCTAGCTTAACTCTGTTGGCCATCTTATCAAAGTCAGCTCCTCTGAAGTCCCATATTTTGCCTTGGAATGGGATGATTTAGATGTAGTAGCCAAATTGAACCATACCATGTGATGGTCACTGGCCCCTAGGTGACCTTCTACCTGGAGATCTGTGATCCCTTCTTTGTTAGTCAGTACTAGATCTAGGATAGCCCTGTCTCTTGTGGGTTGCTGTACCAGTTGTTTGAGGCCCTCCCCCTGCAGGGAATCCACTATGAGTCTAGTTCTGGCAGATGTTCCTGCTGGTATTGACCAATCTGTATCTGGCATGTTGAAGTCTCCCATTATCAGAACCTCCCCTTTAGCTGTCATGTTTTGTATATCTTCTAACAGTAATGTGTCTATGTCCTCCCTCTGGTCTGGGGGCCTGTAGACAACCCCAGTTCTTATGGCATAATTCAGATAGAGTACAAAGATTATTTGGAGAATACAGGTATCGATCCTGTTACCTCTTGCATGCTAAGCGAGCGCTCTACCATTTGAGCTAATTCCCCCCGATTCCCCCCGGGTTGCCTATAATAGGCTGCGTGAGTGCCTTATGCCAGTTCAAAGAAAAGTGTTTTTGCATCTGATGAATTGCTTTGAGCGACCATCCTATCGGTGTATTTCGAAGTGGCTTTGGAATATAAGAGGGAGTAACATATAAAAGGGTAGGTAATGAGTAGTAATATTTAGATATTAAATATTTCTCTGTTTCCACCCAGAGAGGGACATATCCATTTGATCCCAAGGGGAGCGTACTTTGTGTCCAAAAAGCAAGTTTGCTAATATGCTGGGCACAATAATAAGCGAAAAGGGAAGGGGTTGCCAATCCACCCTGTGTTTTAGGAGCCATGAGTTTAAAATATGCTCTCCGAACCTTTTTCCCTTTCCATATGAAAGCATTAAGCATTTTCTGCAATTTACTAAACCAAGCCTTAGGAAGAAAAAATCCTATCATTCCCAAAGGATATAGAAGATGGGGAAGCACATTCATCTTTAGTATGTTGATTCTTCCCCAAGGGGAAAGGAGTAACATTCCCCATCTACCCATATCTGCCTTCAATGTTTGCAGCAAAGTGCTTACATTTCCTGTCACAAGTGAATTTATATCCCTTGTTAGCTTAATACCTAAATATACAAGTGATTTTGACTCCCAAGACAAATTACAGGGTGCTATTTGGGACTGCGTAAACCAGCTATTCAATGGAAAAATTTTAGTTTTTGAGTAATTCAACTTGTAATACAACACTTTTGAGAAAGCATCTATTTCTTTTAACACACTGGGGATAGTTTGTTGTGGTTCCTCAATATGCAGGAGTATGTCATCCGTGTAAGCGGAAAGTGTGAATCTCTGTTCACCAGCTTTGATTCCTATAATATCTTGTGAGAGTGAGAGCCACCAAATTAAAGGTTCTAAATAGAAATTGAATAAAAGGGGGGAAGTGGACATCCCTGTCTTGTGCCACGTCTAAGAGGGAATGGATTGGAGAGGATGCCGTTGCACCAGACCCTGGCTGTTGGAGAGGTATACAATAGACGGATCCACTTAAGGTATCCATCTGGGAGACCAAAGCAGGTTAAGGTTTCAAAAAGAAAGTCCCAGGAAACCCGATCAAGGCCTTCTCAGCATCTAAGGAAATTAAGGCAGCGGGTATATCTGAGTTCCTTGCAATCGAGATGAGATGCAATAACTTATGCAAATGATCTCCTGAGGACCTCCCAGTCATTAACCCAACCTGCTCGGTACTGATGACCTCTCCCATTGTGGGGGATAGCCTGTTGGCTAATATCTTTGCCAGGATCTTGAGGTCCAAATTTAGCAAAGAGATAGTACAATAATTCTCGGGGTACAGGGGGTCTTTTCCTGGTTTTGGAATAAGGGTAATCAGTGCTTCTGAGAAGCTCCATTCAGAGAAACTGTTATCATACCAATAATTATAAACCTCCTGCAATAACACTTTTTGACAGGATTTATGTAAATTGTTCGGTAGTCCATCTGGACCAGGTGATTTGTCTGTGGGCAACTGACTGATAGCCTGTTGTATTTTCACTTGGGTGATGTAACCCCCAAATGAGGTCTCCTGTACCAGTGATATTTTGTGAAGATTAACTTCATCCAAATATTGATTTATTGCAGCCCAGGGAGGAGATGTGTTGGGATCTTCTGAAGAAAGAGCTTGATAATAAAGCCTCAAGCCATTGGCTGTCTCTTTAGGGTCTGTACAAATCTGGTTGTTGTTGGAGAAACAGAGACCTGGAACATGCTGGGAAGCTTCAGCTTGTCTTGTTCTAAGTGCTAACAATTTGCCTGCTCTCTCACCAGACTCAAGATATTTAATTTTAGCATGACGCAGCGATAATTCAGCTCTCTCCGCCAGTAAATCCACATATTGGGTTTGTAACCTATATAATTTAGTTATTTTTTCTTCACCCAATTGTGTGTCTGGAATCTTCTCTAATTCACAGATGGAACTTAATAACGCGGATATTTGAGTTGTATATTGGGATGTTTTAATAGTGGCTAGCCTAATACATTCCCCTCGGAGAGCGCATTTGAGAGCGGCCCATATCATGTCTGTTTTAGTAATCATTCCCTTATTAGCCTCCTGGAAAGAGATAATAAAATCAGTTATATGATTAAGGGAAGTCGGCCTCTGTAATAGTTGGGTATTCAGATGCCATAGGGAGTCCTTTTTAATCCCTGGCCCCAATAGATAGGTAACCACCACTGGATAGTGATCCGAGATCACCCTAACATGAATATCTACATTTAAGACACCTGGTAGGGCAAAATAAAATCACTAATTAAAAAATAATCTATATGGGAGTAAGTACGATGGGGGGAGAAAAAAAAGTATATTGCTGTTCAGCGGGGTTTAATATTCTCCATACATCAAGTAATCCTGTTGAATCCATGAGATCTTTTATGGCCCTTTGGGTTGGAGTTAGGCCACCCAGTTTACAATCCAATCTATCTATACTTGGCTGTAGGGTGATATTCCAGTCTCCCCAATAAGGTAAATTTTGTAGGCTCCTTAATTATCAGGTTCAGAAGGTGTGTGAAAAAAAGAGGAGATTCCTTATTAGGACCATAGATAGCTCCAATAAGGACTGGGTATGTGGCAAGAGTACCGTGGACTAAGATGTAGCTCCCTTCCTGGTCCCAAATTTTTTCCACCGATCTAAATGGTACAGTCTTTGCTACCAGGATAACTACCCCCCCCTTTAGACGTAGAGACCCCAGCTCCAAAAACCTGCCCTACTCATGTTCTTCTCCATAAATGGACATCCTCCCTTTTTACGTGTGTCTCCTGCAGACAAGCAATGTCAATCTTTAAATGGTGTAAATGCATACTGTAAGAATAACCTGCCTCTTACACCTGTCCTAGGCCCCCCTTAACATTCCAGGTTACACAGGTATATGGGCCCCCCATATTTTGTCTTGTATATGGGTTTTAATTTACCAGCATAAAACAAACATGCTTACCTTGCCATTTACATGTACATTCTTGTGCATATTTATTATTATAACACTTGGCGACCCCACCCCACAATTCCTAACGAATAATATCAGATGATACCTATAACCCCAAACTATTATCAAAAAAGTCAAAAACACCCCAGTTCTAAGCAACTGTACTCCCATACGCACACTGTCAGGTGATGTTGCGCAAATCTGAGTAAGTCCACTACTCTTTTGCAACCCCCCCTCCCTCCCATCATAAACAGTACTTACCAACTACCAAGAAGCATCTAAAGCTAACTATTGAACACATATTCAATATAACAGTTTATACTGACCCTGGATAGAAATATACACATCAAAATACTCTTACAATGTTGCTCTAACATTTCTATAATTCCATAACATCGGATTTTAGGTATGAGTGCTCGTCTAACAAACCATATAATGCTATAGACTGAAAAACCAATGAGAGCTTAGCCAGTTGAAGGATACATCGCCCCTCGGATGGAGTAGTAAAGTCATAAGTTGAAGTTCAGCCATCATGCGAGACACTTCCAGGAAGAGTCCTACAACCCCACAAGGCACGGTTCAGTTCTATGCATTTGACACCCCATTCATCCAGAGACTAAACTTGGTCTGTTAATCACCTTCTGTACGCTTTGCTATGCGAATATAATACCTACAATAAAAAAAAATACGACCAGAAACCGAGAAAACATGGAAACCAGTCTACCGATTCAATGGACTCTCTAAAGCCATCATGCGATTCTTGAGCCTGTGACTTGCATGTATCTATGGATTTAGGAGTGCTCTCCAATCATGTTAGACCGAGGAGACGTATACGCTTTCCCTTTTTCAATTAGAAACAAAGGAGGCACTCCGCATGCTTCTACTAGGAAAATCTAGTCCGCCCATATCATCTTCTATAGTGGGCTTTCCTCTACATTTGTTGACCAGCTAGGAATACAGGGTCATGGCTAAAAGACCGGTATCACAAGTAGGAGCGAGCGCTTGATAGTCTTGGGACCTCCTCGTAGGTGAAACCATGCCGTCTCTTAAGACAGATCTTGCAAGTATGATTCTACTATCCAGGGTCTAGGAAAAACGTAAACTCAACTCCGATTGTCTGACCAAGCGAACCAATTAATTTCTGACTAATCAGGCATAACAATGACAGATGGGTTGCAGTTCTTAAACCTCTTCATGTGCAAGTCTGCCCAGCTTCATTTAAACAAGTCTGGAATTAACGTTTTGAGCTCTGATTTGGCTTGATCGGGGGTTTCGAATGACATCAGCTGCTCTTTATGCTTGACCAGTAGGGTAGCAGGGTATTTTACTCGGAAAGGCTTTCCCACAGCAATTAATTTAGTTACAATCAGATGTAACTCCTGCCGTTTGACTCTCACTGAGTGCAGGAGATCCTGTGTAATTCTGACTGGCCTGCCATTCCATTGAATTTCTTTGAGCTCCTTTACTTTTGCTAGGATGTATTGTTTATCCAGAAAGTTGAGTACCTTAAATATTAGAGGTCTGTGTGGGGAGCTAGCTGCTGATGGGGGGCGTAAGGCATGGTGCACCCACTCAGCTATATAAGTAGGGCCATTCTGAGGGGGACCTACTATCTTTTCACAAAAGTTTTGAACAAACTGTGTGGGTGCACTGCCTTCCTCAGGTTCCGGAATACCAACGATTAATAAATTGTTTCGTCAGCTGCATCCTTCTAAGTCCTCTAACTTGTCCTTCAACTTTTTCATCCTCCTGTTATTGCCACTATATCCTGTTCTGTTTTCCCTTGTTTGTTTTCTAGGGAGGTAACTCTGACTTCGGAGTCCCAGACTCGTGTAGTTAAAGCTGCAACCGAGGATTTAATCTGTTGCAGATCTGCCGACATTGCTACTATTACTTCTTGGATCAGCTGCATAATTTCTAAAAATTTATCCTCGGATAGTGCTGGTTGTGCCGTGGGGGATTTAGGCAAGCTCGTGTCCTACTGCTTCGAGCGTTTAGCGGCCTTGTCTTTTTCGGGACTTGGAGGTGGGGAGTGCCGCTACGGTGCCTTTCTCATGTAAACATCCATTTTATCCCACTCTGTTCCTCTCACAGAGTTGAGGAGTAGATGCTCCATCTTTCCTGGAGGTAGTTAGAAAGTATAAGCAGTTTAATTGTGGATTACAGATGGTGAGGGAGTGGAGCTGCTTTGGAGTGCTGCCGACTTTCAGATCGCCATCACGTGACCTCCGAGACCGAGTTTCCTATTGGGAAAGACTGTGTCCTGCCACAGAGGAATGAGCTAAACCACTTTACAATGGAAGAGGATAAACCAGCTTTGTGGGGTTTTTGAAAGAAGAGTTGGTGGGAGATGGAGTCGAAGGCCTTAGCAAAGTCTATAAAAATCACATTAGTAATATGCCCATTGTCCATGGTGGCAAGGACTGAGCTGGAGACGAGGAGGACAGAGGAAGTAGTAGAGTGGATCCTGCAGAAACCAGATTGGTGGGCAGAGAGGAAGTTTGAGGAGGATAGGAAGTTTGACAGCCTTGAAAGGATCAGGGATTCCTGGAGTTCAGTGGGGGAAGGAAGAAGGAGGATAGGATGGTAGCTGTTTGGCAGGGTAAGATCACCACCCTTGTAGAGGAGGATAACTCTTGCACGTTTCCACAAGGAGGGGACAGTGTTTGTGGTTAAGGACAGGTTGAGCATATGGGTAAGGGGATTGGTGTAGCCAGGGCAGAGAGGAGCAGTAGCAGTGGGTGGAGACCATCAGGGCTCAATTTGTTTGAGTTTAAGAAAATTAGAGCATTATAGACCTCCGAGGTGGAGATAGGAAGGAAGTTGAAGCCTGCGGAGTGGGAAGGAGAGTAGTGTGGGGAAGGCGAATTGGGGAGCACACAAGATGTGAAGTAATTGTTGAAAATGGATGCCACTTTAGTAGGGTCAGAGATTAGTGTCTCATTTTCTTTGAAACAGGAGACGCAGCATGAGTGGGAGGGTTGAGGAGGGACTTGATGGTTGACCTGAAGGAGGACAGATCGGGGTTAAGGAAGAGGTGCACCTTGAACTAGTTGGATTTGGCAAGGTGAATTGCCTTGATAAACTTGTTCCTAATAGAGTGATAGTTCTGGAGGCTAGAGGCTGAGCTAGAAGCTTTTAATAGGGACCAGGCATGGACTCAAGCCTTGCAGAGGGAGAGGACTTCAGGTGTAATCCAGGTGTGATGGTGGCACCTTACCCAAGAAGTGCATAGGGGAGCATAATGGTCCCAAGTCTGGGTCAGGATGGCATGGAAGTGTGAGAGAGCAGTGTTGGCATTGGTTGCTGATAGGACAGGGGACCAGTTATCAGAGTGGAGGTCAGAAATGAGGATGAAGGGGGATATGTGTTTGAGTGACTGATAGGTGATATATTTGTGGGGGGGAGAGTGGGGGAGGTGAGTCCTCCTGACACAGCAAGTAAAGCAGTGATCACTTATTGCATCAGATAGGACTCTGGCTGCTGAGATGCAATGGGGGTGGGAAGAGAGGATCCAGTCAAGAAAGCAGTGGTTGGAGGAGTGGGGGTTGAGACAGATGTGATCAGATATTTTCTGGGTATGGTTGAGGTCTTCAATGGAGTGTCTTATGGAGCAGGAGGAAGTGGGGAGAGACAATTAATGCTGCAATCTCTCAACATTAGTGGTTCATCTGGGGAGGAGAGGGAGGGAGGTGATGATGGTGATGCAGGAGGTAAGGGACTCAGGAGCAAGTTTGGAGGAGGCACATAGAACAGCAATAAAGATGAGGCAAGTAGATGTGAAGGCTAGGCAGGTGAGGAGAACCTCATAGGGTTTTAGAGCGGCTTCAAGATGGATGATGGAGCAGGGGATATAATTCCGGATATATACATGGCAGTGTCTCCATCTCTCTTGCCACGATCTTGACGGTAGAGGTCAAAACCAGGTAAGGCAAGGCTAGAGTCAGTGACATGGGAGGAGAACAATGATTTGGATATGCAGAGTACATCCAGGGGATGTTGAGATACCCAGACTTTTAGCAAGTTGAGCTTTGGGAACAGACTACAGGCATTTACATGGAAAACACAGAGGCCTTTGTGGGGGATGGAGTAGTCCGTGTGGGTGGGCGGACTGGGGTTGAGTTCTATGTCACCTGAGAGAAGAAGTACAAGGAGGAGGAGTGAAGGGAGGAGGTGTTTTTGATGGGGGAAGGGGAGGAAGAAGGGAAGAAGGGGTCTGGGGGAGTGAAGAAGTGACGTGAGATGGGAGAAATGTTTCAGTGGGGGCTGGGAGATGGCCAGGGTGAGGGGTCGAGGGTGGTTGGGTGGTTGAGGGGGGTGGAGAGGGAAGTAAGGAGCAGAAGAGAGGGTGACAACAGGGTAGACCAAGGAACAGAAGAGGTGAGGGGCAAGGGGAGGAGGGAGTGGTTGGCGGTATGGAGGTTGGAAGAGGGGGGACACGGGGCCTTGGGTGGAGTGGAAGATAGGTTTGGGGGCTGTCAGTTGAGGGAAGGAGGGGTCTGTCAAGTGAGGGAAGGAGGGTAAGGACTAGGAAACTTAGAGCTAGAGGTAGCATGTTGACAGGGTGTGACCAGGAGGACAGAGACTGAGGGTGGGAGTAGTGAGGTACTGGGGAATGTAACTTAGGCAAGCAGGTGTGAGGAAAAAGAGGAGGTTTAGTGGCCTCTAGTGGCTGTTTGAAGTAGGATGTAAATGGAAAAGTGGGAGATAGAATTAAAAGCACACAGGTCATATGACCTCAGGGGCCTATAAAGGAGTGACCACCCAGGGTGGGCGGGACACCCTCTTGCACCAGTTGTGCTGTACCTTTACTTTTCAGCTTCTATCCTAGAGCCCGGGGATCACAGTCGGGGAGTAAAGGGCTGAAAGGTAAGAAGCACAGTTTAAAAAGTGCTCAGGGGCAGGGGGATAAAGAAACGAAGGGCAGAAAGTGTAACAGAAAGGGCAGAAAATGTTAAAGTATGCTGGGAGAACCCCACTAAAAGAAGGTGTTTCCATGATAGAACTGTGCTCCTAAAGTACTATACAGCCCCACTAAATTAACAAGCTACATATCAGGAATTACATGAAACTCATAAATTACATGAAAATAAGTCTAGCACTTTAGCACTTTATACATTAAATAATTCTGAGGTTCAGGCAAAAATACAATGACCGACTGGTAGAGTGGTAAAGTCCCTAGGATGTTTCAGGGCAGTGGAGAGAAAAGGTGCCAAAATTTAAAACTGCTCCAAGTTCAAACTGCTCCCTCTTGCACCTGCTGTGCTGTAATGCCGTACCTTTACATCTCAGCTGCTAGACTGGAGCCCTGGGATCGTGGTTGGGGAGTGAAGGGCTTTACTTTTCAGCTGCTAGGCTGGAGTCCAGGGATCACGGCCAGGGAGTGAAGGGCTTTACTTTTCATCTGCTAGCCTGAAGCCCAGGGGAGGCCTCTGAGGCACTCATACTGAAATCATACTAATCATCTGCTAAACCTCATTGATTCAGTCATGCTAAATCTCATTGATTCAATCACTGGCATCACAGCCTCTCACTACCTAAACACCTACCTCCTATGTCACTATTAATTTGACTTCCTTAATGGAATTGGTTGGCTTGCTTTCTGCAGGCTGCCTCTACTATCAAATCTCCAATTGCTGGCTCACATTGCAGACTCCTACCTCACCCAGGCCGCTGGCTTTGCCCGGTCTTCTCATCACAAACCTGCTACCTAATCTACAGCCTCCGGCTTCACCCAGCCTCCTCCTGTCTAGCACATCGGAGTTGATTCATGCTGTCACTCATAAATCGGAGGCATGCCAACCATTACCATTACCTTTTCTGGCTCAGAACTTGCCCTGCAGCCAAAGGTCTTGGTCTGCACCCATGAAGTTAACTTCTTGAACATGTGAGATGCGGGGTGGGGTCCTTCCTATCTGACCCATAGTGAGATTGTCCTCGCTCCTGGCAGAGCTTCAGACATCTAACTCTCTAGCGGCACCTCTTGATGTAGAATTTAAGACTTCAGCTGCGAGGGGTGGGGCCTCATCAGTCTGGGCCCCTTTAGCTTGCTGAGCAGGTTTGGAGGCACCTTCTAAGCTATTCTGCCTATGACCAACTCTGGTTCACCCAGTTTGTTCTTAGATCAGTTGGCCGGTTGAGTGCCTCAGCGGTCGTCTCTGTCCTTCTCCCGCCTTAAAGGTGGTACTGTATCAGTGTATCCCATGTTGCAGAGTTGGCTCACAACCCTTTAAGGTGTTCCTATTAGAGGGATAGAGTGAGAGTTGTCCCCCAAACTGGAATATTTTTCATCCCCTGGATTGGCTTTCTAAATTGCAGCTACAGAGCCATCACTAACTAAAATACCATAAAGCCTAGAGGAAAGGCAACTTAGGCCTTGGCTCCCCACAGGTTTTCACCTTTAAAAGGTTTTTTTTTCTCTCTTCTGTGCCAAAGGCCATAATATGTAGTTAGTTGTTAATAGTGTATTCCCTAATTTCCTTAGGTAGGTTTACACTGTTGGATGGAGATAGATGGTGGTCCTACTCACCATTCCCTATTTCCTTAGGAAGCTCTTATGTCATCAGTATAAAACATTAGTGCAATCCTGACAACTTGTGTATCTTTTTTGTGTTTTTTCAAGCTGTCTTGTTGCTGCCAATCTACTTGTCAACCTCATAGTCAACATTTACCGCTCAGTACTCTTTTTGAGGCTCCTTCCTAAAGTACCTTTAGCCATGGGAATCTTTCCTGCAGCACCTCTAGGGATGGAACCAAATCTGAGGGTTTCTTGCCTTCGATACCCTTACAGGATAGTAATTCTCTGTGGAATGGAGAGTGGGACTGGCCAAGTAGTCATCACGGTTACACAGCATAACACTACTTTGGTGACGTGGTCCAATTGAATACAATTTAAGGGAATTTTATTTTTTAGGGCCTTGTTGGAGAGCTTCAGTAAGTAAAGGTGGCACCCATGTTTTGATGGCAGTCAAGGATGAGAGAAGTGGGTCATGAATTCTGTATGTGATTTACTCAAATTCTAAATCCTACTGCCAGAGCTTGTTCCAACCTGTGCATTTCCTGGAGATTAACATGAGGGTCTCAACTTATTTAGTCAGCTAGAAAGTATGACATTTCCAACCAATTTTATAAAAATAAATAGATTTCACAAGCATTTAGTCAAGTGATTGCTATGTACTTCTATTAAGGGATAATCACTGACAGCAACAGAATGTTGGACTACAGTAGGTACCCTCACTTTTTCAATGATCTTTATAAAAGAGTGCATGAAATGGATCAATCTGCTGACATCATTCTAAGAGGGTTATGTAAATGCGTGGAAACCCTCATGTACAATAAAAAATGGAATTTTACCTATTAAGCCATTCCCACAACCTCCACTTGCGTATACTGTGTAACTCTGAGCAAGTCACTTAATCTCCCTAGTGCTCCCGCGGTGCTTCTGAAAACAGGCACTTGGGCCTAATGGGCCTTACCCGGTTACCAAAGAATGAAAAAAAAAATCACAGGGATTACAACTGCTTAGCCTGAACTATGATCTGCTACCCTTTTATAATACTTCTAAAAACAACCTTGCCAAGCAGGATGTCACCTACAACATTTATTGCTTTGCCTTTGCTTCTAGTCATCTCACTCATTCTCTGGTATGGGCTGGTTGTCCTTGCCTTTCACCCATGACTGCTTCATTGACAAACTAGTATGATCACGAGTGCCTGAATCACTGTCTGATCTGCTTCAACTCCCCCGTGTATATGTACATAATTTCTCAGATCCAGTAGAAAGCCACAGTTACTGTTGTTTGTTCCATAGTGTTCTACTAATATTGGGTTACAGACCTTTTCTTCCTTTGCTCCCATTTATTGGAACGCTCTTTCTCTGGGATTGGGTAGTGTCATCTCTTCGTTGTTATTCATAAATGAGCTAAGAAAATATCTTCACACATTAAATGGTTAGGTTTGTATTTAATGTTTACAATTCATGCTTTTTATAAGGATTATACATTACTATGATCTGTAGCTGCTGTATCTTTGATGCATTTTCTGTAACTCTGTAATTCTCTTTATTGTGCATTTGTGCTCTACTTGCTGCATTTTTACAGTTCTGAATTTGTTATGTAGTCTGGGACACTTCAACCTAATCTCGGTAACAAAGCACTTTTGTTCCAGCACCTCATTAACACCGCATTAACAAATCAGCACCTCTGAGTTTCATATCTAAGCATCTGCCTCACCCGGAAAGGAAATATGATTTGCCTTGTTGCTGCCGTGCCAGGGTCAATGCAATAAACTTTTGGACACTTTTGGATGGGGATGATCCCCGTTTCCTAGCTACAATAGCCAGACTGAGGGAGACATCAGCACTGCTGACTTGGCTTTATTAATTGCGTCCTGTTTTCTGTTTCCTGCCCAGAGCTGGCATTAGGCATCCTCAGTCCCAGCAGCTGCTGAGGCCCCCAATTTAGAGGGTCCTCAGTCTGACCCAGTGCACGGTATTCATTTTAAAAATGTATTTATTGTAATAATTTACATGTCTTACTGTGCATATTGAACTTGAAACAACCTAAAAGGGTGTCAGTGAGCTGGGCAGAAGCTTTCACAGTGGTATCACAATGACATGAAGATGCCTACCACAGTAGTAGTAGGGGCCCCCATGACTAACCTTGCAGGGGTCGCAAAAACATAAGGCAACCTTTATGCCAGCATTCTTGAATTTAATCTCCACTGTGCCTTTGGTTATCTTCTTGTTCCAACTTTCTTTAAATATCCTTTACTAGGCTGTAAAATGTTATTTACTATTAACGTTTTAGGGTTATGGGGCGAGTATACATGGCTGTCACTCACCTATGGAAGAAAATAGTAGTATAAGCCTGATATGTATCAGATCTTGGATTTAAGACTGAAAAATCAGTTGAATAAGCAGATACCTGCTGTTAATGCTTTTGTAGTAGTGTAAGAGAAGCGCGTACCATTATATTTCTATATGTTTATTTTACTAACCTGTATGGCTTTTTACTTAAGTTGTTTAGGGACTACTATCCCCTGTTGCTTAAAAAAAACACAGTTGGACTATTAATAAAATGCAGGCAACCCAAGGGCTGCCTGAATGTGAAAGCGCCCAAAGACTCTTGTCCTGTGATAGAAACAATAAACGATGCTTTAGAAGGAACGAGTCAGGGCTGGAATAGACTGGCTGACTGGGATAAAGGATGGTTGGGTAGCCACCACAAGGTGAGTTGGATTTGGACGGAAAGACTTGGGAAATTGCTTAGCTCATTGCCATGATTTTGTTGAAGAAATAATGTTGGTTCATTGTTTGCTCTAGACCCTTACACCAGGATCTGCGCAGGACTGTGGGGAATGGTGGTAAGAATTAGGTCATGAGATTAGAGGTGCAGACTGGATTGGACAGGAGTTGAAAGGGGAAAGGTCAGAAACTCAGAGTGACAGGGCTGGCCTGTTGGTGCAGTGGCAGAGAAGCAGTCCATGATACTGGTGACCCGTATTTGGCTACTGAGGCCATCCTTGTCTCTTACCTAGCATACTATCCATTAGAAATGATACAATAAACTCAGTAGAGTTTGACTCCTACAGCAAAGATCACAGACCAGAGACTGTGCAGTTTTAAGAGGTGTATTTGTAACCAGCGTGACACTGGTTATACTAAAAGAATCCACATTTGACTACCGAACTGCTTCATTTCATTCTATTTTTATTTTTTATACTGGACAGTAGGATGAGCTACATAGCCCTTTTTCATAAGACACCAATTATACATAGAGGTACAGGGCACAGAGCAGATACTGCCGATAAATACAGAGTACAGAAAATAAACAAAGATGCAATGTGAAAGGCAAGGTCATGATGATTAGAAACAATTGCAATATGAGCTGTCTCTCACATGTTGGCAGAGCCTGGAGTGGAAGAAAGGAAAGTAACCAACATCTTTGAGTTGGTGGGTAAAAGTTTGTACTGGCCAGTGTCCCTGTAGGCCAAAGCCCTCTGACTGGCAGTAGTTTTCCTCAAGGGAAGCCTGAAAGTAAATCTGGACTGGGAACGTGTCCCCAGTGAGTTGGATGAGTGTTGGAAGAGCTCAGAAATGCAGAATGGGGCTTCCCCACACCTTGTGGAGAAACACCATCAACCCATGGGCCGTACAGTCCTCCAGGGATGGGCAGGAGGCTGTAGAATACAGCCTTACTAGTGCTATTGGGTCTATTACATCTTAAGGTATGAATACGGCTGTGGGCTCCAGAGCATAAATCACCATTATGAGGCCCTAAAAGGCCAATTGTAATCATAATCCCTATAGTATCTTATTAGTACATACCTCCTGTGGCCACTAGGGTGCTGGGGTTTGTGATCGCATGGGAATGGCTTGGGCTGGTTTTCAGGAAACAGAAGAACTGCACAAGTGCCCACCCATTACAGCTAGCAAAAGAAATGTACCACACTAACAAAAGGAAATACTGGTTCAGTTTAAGAGTGGTGAAGGTGTGGAACAAACTCCCAGTGGAGGTAGTGGCCAGTAACAAAATGACTGATTTTAAAAATAGACTAGATGAGCATTTGATTAGTAATAGAATCCTGGGGTATGGTTAGATCTGCTGGCGAGCTAAAATTAACTTTAGTCTTTAAAAGCTCTGTATAGACCTATGAGACCAATCTGTGTAGTGTCTGACTGGTATATTGGATCAGGCCTTTAGTGCTTGCAAAGTACCCAAGCATGTTCCAGTATACCACTCATTTGCTCCAGGCACTAATTTGCTCCTGGAGCAAACATTTAGTGAGCCCTAACCTGGACCTACAAATATCCTGGCAAGTGCGGGTATAATCATTAAAAAAATGTCAGTTCACTGGTGATGCGGAAAGAAAATAACAGATAGCTCTAGACTAATGGGCATGGCCGTGTGTGTGTGTGTGTAGCAACATTTGTCTTGGGCCTGGGGGCACCTGTTAACCTTAATGTGGCCCTGAGTAACTGTTCTCCCAGGTCATGGCTGAAAATAGACATTGTGGTCAGGATATTTGTAGGTCCAGATTAGGGCCCACTGAATTTGTATTCCAGGAGCACATTAGTGCCTGGAGCAAATCAGTAATATATTGGAACATGCTATGGCACTTTGCAAGCAGTAAATGCATGTTCCAGTATATCAGCCAGGCACTAACCAGATTGCGATCACAAACCCCAGGCCCCTGCTGGCCATAGGAGGTATGCATCCAGTAGGGTGCTACAGGGATTGAGATCAAAATCATGCTGTTATGGCCCTCTTACAGCAGTTGCTCCTCTGGAGAAAACAGCTATATTCATACCTTAAGATGGAAAAAATACAAATGACCTCATAGCACTAGCAAGGCACTAATGGGGTCATCTGCATCTCATTAGGGCCTCATTACAGGCCAGGAGCAAACAAAGTTTGTGATGCCCCAACACCTGGCAGGGCTACCTGTACCAGTGGTTCAGTGCCCTCCCCTGCCTCTGAACATTCCTGTCAGTAGGTAAATATTATTCCCTGGTGTCTAGTGGTCCCTCTGCCAGCTGAACACCCCCGTAGAGTATGTATTTAATTATCCTAGGTGTCCAGTGGTCCCTCCGGCCCCCAACACCCCCTATGGTATTTATTTAACCAACCCTGGTGCCCAGTGGTCCCCTTCCCCCTCCAAACTCCCCTAACGGTATTTATTGAATTACCCCTGGTATCCAGGGGTCCCTTCCATACCCCCTCAACACACCCGGCATCGTTTACTGAATTATCTCTGTTGTCCAGTGGTCCCTCCCACCACTCAGGTTTGAATTCCCCAACCTGATCCTGGCATCCCCCAGGTCCAACTCCTCTCTCAGTGACCAGCACAGACACTCTGCTTACCTCCACAGCTGGACCCTGACTGACAGTTCCTGATTGTGTGCCTACTGTAATCAATGGCTGAGTAAGGTAGAGGTATATATCTGAACTGCCAGTCAAAGCAGCTGGCCATGGTGGTGAAATAAGGAGCAAATGTGTTGGTTGGTGAGGGGCAGTCACACTGGAGAGAGGGGTGCTGGGATTGGGTGGGGGATTCAAACCTGAGTGGTGGGAGGGATCACTGGACAATAGGAATAATTCAGCAAATACCATTAGGGGTGTCTGGAGGAGGTGGGATTGACCACTGTACACCAGGAACTAACTACAGACACTTGGGAATTTTTGGCAGATGGGGGGTGGGGGCAGAGGCATTGTTAGGGGCACAGGTTGTAAGAGCTGGTTTGTGGAGCCAGTTATTAACACAACACTGATGGCTATTTACTGCCCTTCCAAACCTATCAATATGCTGATGCACCTATACGCAGGGTGCTATCAGCTGCTTGCACTGGCATATCGGCATATTTTAGGGGTAGTCACAAATGGGTTAGTGACTTGCTAACCATACAATCCAATATGGCATTTTGCAGTTCCTCCCATATCTGGGCCCGCAAAGTGGTGTTAGCGAGTCACTAACCTAGACTGCAGTCACTAAACACATTTGAATATCCCATCTTGTATGTCTAGTGAATTTACCTGGTTATCAAAAAGTAACAACTAACTAAATAATTAACTAACTAAAACAAAACAAACTTTCACAATGTGTCATAGTTGTCCTCAACCCCTGTACTGCTGTTCTGATTAGTACTTTTACAATGATATTTGCTTTTGTTTGGTTTGATTCAATAACAGGTACAGCAGTCAGATTCCCCACCAACCTAAGATGTGTTCTGTTTATTCAGCTGAAAGAACAGCACCAGATCCAAAGCCACTACTCTCCTCGTAACCTTTTTGAAAGCTGCAGCAGCCAGTTTCAAAGTTCAAAACAGTGGACTCAGCATATCAATTGTTCTCTGAGCAGTGTGAGCACATACTGCAGAGTTCAGAACTGCAAGTGCTAGCATTCTTTCAGAGATAAGACATACATTTTACACTGCACTTTTCTTCAAGTTGTTTTCAAGTATTCATGTAAGATTACCAGCAATAAAGCCTCTTTTGAGCACAGCAGCTTTTTAAGATTTGCACCAACTTTGGAATATTAATTTTCATTCCAAGTTTCTCAGTAGAAAGTCCAAGATATTCAAACCCCTTTTTCATTCACAAAATGGGCTTGTTAGTCAGTAACACTACATTGCAGTCCCACAGCGGTGAAAGACTGCAAAATGCTGTATTGCATGGCATGGTTAGCGAGTTACTAACCCATTTGTGACCAGCCCTAAAATATGCCTGTGCACCTAAACAAAACAACTGAAAGTTCCTTGCATATAGGTGCACCAGCATATTGGTTGGTTTAAACAGGCATTAAGAAGCTGTCAGTGCTGTGCTAATAACTGCATCTCCAAACCAGGCCTTATGACCTGTGTGCCCTAACCACAGTCCTCCACCACCACCGAACACCCCAACAGTCTTTAGTTATTAATCCCTGATGTCAGGTGGTTCCTCCTGCTCTTGAATACCCCCAACAGTATCTGTTTAACTATCCCTGGTGTCCAGTGGTCCCCACCATCCCAAGGTTTGAATCCCCCAACAGACCCCAGCATGCCACCCCAGGTTCTCCCCCACCTGATCACCCTTTCCTCAGTGGCCCTCTCCTCCTGGCAACTGGCACAGACCCCATGGCTGGCAGATGACTAACTATTCCTAATTATATGTCTACCAGCTGAGTACAGTAGGCACATAACTGGGAACTCTCAGTCGGCAGCCAGCTGTGGAGGTGAGCAGAGGGTCTGTGCTGTTTGTCACAACCCCACTCAGAAGGTCAGGCCCTCTGCTCCCATAGTGCCAACCTCCGAGCGCAGTATTGTGAACAGGATAACAGAACAGGGTAACCCTCCTGTCTGTTCTGTGGGTCTGAATCAGCTTTGGTCTCAAGTTCTGGAGGGGTTCAAACTGTGAACCTTATGATAGCATACCCCAAATGTACAGGCTCAGATAATTCTGCTCTTCGAGGAATGCCAGATGTCTTTTGCCTAAGGGCACCTAACCAGGTATCCAAAATAAACCCTTAAAAAGTCTATGAAAGACATTAGATATATTCTTACCTTTTCCCAGTTGGTATACCATTAAGCTTATGAACAGTGCCAGCTTTAACCATCTGTACCCCACAGGCAAAATAATTTTGAAGGCACACCAGGCAGTCTCTTTAAATATAGATTTACTAACAAAATGGACACAAATATGTAAAATGTACACACAGAACAATATATCACATACAATCATTTAAAAGAACAAGGTCAAAATACAAACATAAACTCCTACCACAATAAACTTAGACTTGTCTATCTAATGTATACCTTCTTACAGTGCTTCCATTAGCTGTTGCTTCAAAACAGCCCAAACAGGAAATGTCTCTAAGTGGAAATACAGAATATAGTTTAACTGCCTCTAAACCTTCCCCTTCCATGATGTCACCTAGCTCCTCCCTGTTAAATATAAAAATTAATACACACAGGATGTCCCATCACTCAGGAGGGTATATTAAATAAGGTGATATCAGCAAAAACCTGTTTCCCCCATGACCCTTTGATCTTGAGTCTTCCCTTAGATCTAGTGTGTTTTCCTGTTTTTTCAAAGACATCACAGAACTTTTACAACTCTGCAGTTTTCTCACCTAGCTGCAACATAGTTTTTCAGCACCAGTTGAAATTAACTGCCCTTCCTGAGGACGTCATAAACTGAATATTTTAGTTCCTGGCTTCAAGTAACACAGATCCTAAACAAGGCTATAAAATGTGAGTTATTGGAAGTTAATTACATCACAGAGATCTGCTGTTTAACATATCCTATCCTTTGAACTGAAATCTGGGGGGTCATCCCAGGAGCACAGAATGTCTCATGAGATACACTCAATAACACATTTCTATATTACAAAAATCATAGAGCAATCAGAACCAGCTGGCCAAGCTTCACACTGGTCACTGAAGAGTGGGGGAGTCAGACTTGGGAGGAACATGCCATCAGGTCCTGGGGCCTTGTCCACCAGCAGTGCCCTCAGTACTTCCAGTACCCTGTCCTTGGTAATTTCTCCTTCTGTCATTCCTTCCCCCCCCCGTGCACCCCACCACTCCCATGAGGTATCTGTCCCTCCTCTTCTGTAGAATACAGAGCAGACGTACTCATTGAGTGCCTCTGCCTGCTCCTCCCCCTTCTCTACCCAGCCCCGTCCTTCTTAATTCTCACTATCTGGTCCCTATTCTTCCTTCTCTCACTAATGTATCTGAAGAAGTCCTTCTGTCCACCCTTAATGCCCTGTGACAGCCTTAGCTCTCTGGATGCCTTGGCAACTGAACTCTGTCTAGTCTGGTAACCTCCCTGGACTTCTTTGTTTACTCCTCCCTGTTGTCCCCCCTCTCTGATCTCTTGAATCTCTGAAAAGCTTTCCTCTTGGCCCTCACCCCCTCCATTACCTCTTGGATCAGCCAACTGGGCTTCTTTGCCCTTCCCTTCTTACTTTGTGCCCTAGTACATGCCCCAGTAGCCTCTGCCAGCCCTGCTTTAATAATATCCCACTTTTGATTGGCATCCATGGTTGGTTGGATTCCTTCTAGATGATTTATCAGAATTTCTTCCATCATGCTAAGGTCTGCCCCCCTAAAATCAATCACCCTGGTACCCGAACCTCCAGTTTGCTGTCTCATTCTGAGCATGAACCACACTGAGTGGTGATCACTCCCAGCCAGAGGGTCCTCCACCTCCAGGTCTCTTACAGCCTCTCTGTTTGATAGTACAAGGTCCAGAGTTCTTCCCAACCTAGTTAGCCTGTGTACCAACTGCACCAGGAAGCTATCCTGAAATGCCCCCAATATGACCTGCTCCCTTGCACTTGTAGTGGTTGGTGTGCTCCAGTCTACCCCAGGTAGGTAGAAGTCCCCCACCACCACCATATTCCCCTTCCTGCAAACCCTCCTAATTTGTTCTGCCAACTCCCTGTCCAGCTCCTGCCCTTGAGTTGTGCCCTATACACTACCCCATCCTCAGTACCCTGCTCTTTGAGTCCTGAAACTGCATCCATAGGCCCTCTGTTCCGCCTTCCTCCTCCTCTTTCCTTATGCATCTTATTCCCTCCCATACATAGATTGCCACCCCCTCCACCTTACCTGTTTGCCTTGTCCTTTCTGAAAATCCTATACCCTGGGATCATATCCCAGTCCTGTTCCGGGGTGGCCCAAGTTTCTGTTATGGACGCAACGTTCACCTGCCCCACTGCCAAGAGAGCCCGTAACTCGGCTGATTTATTTCCTAGGCTCCTCGTGTTCAGTGACACCACCCTCCAACCTGTTCCTTTCCCTTTCCCTCCCCGATTACCCCCCTTTTGTTCCTACCCTGATGCTCTCCCTATAGCTTGGGGGGGTAAGCTCGTCTGGCTCCCCTCTCTGGAAACCCTGCCTACCAGCTGTCCACTTGCCACCCCCCTTCCTATTTTAAATCTACCCTTGTTGCTATGTACCCCTCTATCCCCTACTTTAATACTCCTTCCCTTCCCTGATCAAATGGAGCCTGTCCCTTGCATACAGGTCGTTATTGTCTCAGGTTCTGCCACAGCCACCTACTAACCCATACCCCTTGGTATGACACCATTCCGTCAGCCAGGTGTTGAACTCCACTATCCTTCCCTCATTGATTTCCCCACCTGCTCACACAACCTTCCCAATTCCTCAAACCTCTCCCTTATTACATCCACCGTCTCCCTCGACAGGTCATTCATACCCATGTGCACCACAACAAGTGGTTTCTTCTGTCTCCTCCCTGTGCACTTGAGAATGGATTGTCCCACCCTGCCTGCTGTCAACCCAGGAATAGACTCAACCCATATGAGAGTACATCTTTCCCCTTTACTGCCCCATCTGATCCCTTTCAGTATGGAGTCTCCCTACACTAGTACACCTCCCACTTCATGCTCTGTTCCTCCTCTCTTCCATTTACCTCTTTGTCTATTACTAGAGTCTGCTTTTCCTTGCCCATTTATGTCTCTATGCTTCTCCCCTATGACTCCCCCACCTTCCCCTCGACCTTTCTTCCCCCATCCCCCACGGTCCCACACTATCATCCACCTCCCCCCTTCCTCCATCAGCCTTGCCAATCTTTTGCTATGCTCCCCTTGTCTGATCTATCAGCACTGCTCCCTTCCCTTCACCCCTACCTTAGCGTGGTCCTTTCAACTATGCCTCTCTCCCTCTGCTACCCTCCTTCAAATAGCTGACCCCTGCGCACTCCTTTCCCTTTCCCCTTGCGTCCCCCTCCTGGAGCTCCTTTACCTCCCCCCCATCATTGTTGCCAGCACCACAAACCTGCCACCCTTGTATTGCCGTGCGTTGGCTCCTTTCCCTGTCCCATGACCTGCTTCTAATGCTTGACCCCTTGTCTGATGTGATCATGCACCCCATCCCTGTCCCTTCCCCCAACCTGACGTTCTTCCCCTGATGTGCCCTCCTGTTACTCCTTGGGAGAGGCCCTCCTGCCTCCGTTCCTAACCCCCCTGCCTACACCGTCTCCAACTCTCCACCAAGCCACTGCACTCTTTCCTCCAGACTCCTTAGCCTGTGGCAGATTGGACATCCTCCTAGTCTCCATAATATGTTCATCCACACAGCTACCCCACACCCATTGCAGCCCACTGTTCTACCCATGGTGCCCCTCTTATTTCCTGCTGCCCCCTACACCTCCCACTGCCTCCATTATAGCTGTTCCACCCCCTAGTGTGTCCCTCCCTGGACTGCTCCATTTCCTACTTCTATGTTGCTATAGCCCTTATATACCAATGATGGTTAATGTTGTCCCTAAAGCATCCTTTATTATTTAGACCTACAAGTGTACCTCTCCCAAATCTACAGTGCACCCCTCTTCTGACTAACAGGTTCCCCCTGCCTGGATACACTCCCAGGCACTCGCCGTCTTGTCTGATGAGCTGGAAACCTTAGTGATTGCAACTGGTTATGCTATTCACTAACAGTAAACTATGAGTAATGTAGCATCCACCAATGGCCAAGCAGCAACGCTCTGGAGTATCTGGGGGAGGGTGGGTTTAGGGCCTTCCCCGATTCTCGCAAGAGTCTATCAGAGGGCACTAGACCACCAGTAGAGGCAGTCCTACCAGGTGCTGGGGGGTCACAAACTCTGTTTGCTCTTGGCCTGTAATGAGGCCCTAATGAGATGCAAATGTCCCCACAGTGCCTTGCTAGTGTTATGGGGTCATTTGCACTTTAAGGTATGAATATGGCAGATTTCTCCAGAGGAGCAATTGCCCTTAGCAGGTCCTAACAGCACGATTGTGATTGCAGTCCCAATAGCATACTATTGGCCACATGTCTCTTGTGACCAATAGAGGGTATGGGTTTGCGATTCCAGTCTTGTTAGTACCTGGTTTGTATATTGGAACATGTCTTTAGTGCCTGCAAAGTATCCTAGCATGTTCCAATATACCTCTGGTTTACTCCAGGCACCGATTAGCTCCTGAAGCAAACATTCCGTGGGCCTTACCAGGACCTTTGAATATTCTGGCCAAGAAGTTTAACAGCACATAATGTTTCTTGTACAGTTACAATCAGCCATGTTCTATCACAATCCGGGTATTCTGGGGTATCCCTCCGACCACCTATTACGGGGTCACACCCTCTCTAGAGACACCCCTTCCTCTCCTGCTCGGTACCCTCCCCCTACCTGCCTCCATTCTCACTTCCCTCCTATCTACACCAATGCACTTATCTAATGTGTATTATTGCACTGAAACTGAGTATCTACCTGATTACTCACCTGTTTACTAACAGTGTACCTTAATGCAATTTAACTTTATCTGTCGTATCTGGTATTTTGTCACCTTATGTATTTGTTCTATGTGTTTTTGAGACTATACATTGGACCTATTTACTGGCCTGTTACTGCACCTTGTACCTTTTGTAATTTCAGTTTATGTGAAGACCTTTTGTAGTGTAATTCCTGCACCTCATTGTTGAGGCCTGTATTACCGTCATGTTCTCCTGTATCTGTATTGCTCAATGTGCAATGTTTATGGCCTGGGTTGTGCCTGAAAATGGTCCTTTGGATCAGCGCACCTACCATCAAAGACATAAATAAATAAATAAAATAAAAATAAATCTACATTTATAATATCCTTCATTATAAAAGATATGGGCCTGGAATTTCAAAGTGATTACATAGGTGTAGTTACCAATTTTGGACTGTGCCTGTATCCTCATCCAAAATGCACCAAACTGTTTGAAGGCTATCTTAAAACATTTTGACACATTTGTGAGTTTCCCTGCTTAAAACTGCTTGTGTCAAAAAAAGTGTCACATACAACACTCTTTTGATGCTAGTGGCCCCCAAAAGGTTTTAACTTGTGCAACTTGCATCAATAAGTGAGACCACGTTTTAGTGGGCAGTGTGATTCATGAAATTTAAACTTCTGCCAATGGAATTCAGATTAAATTATTCCACTTCCATGAAATCCTAAGGAATACCCCCCCCCCCCCAAATTAAGCAAATGCTGGCCATAATTTAAGTTTTGGTTATTTCCATCTGATTTAAAACCAGTTCATTAAAATTTCACTACATTTGCACTTTTGCAGTACCATGCCACATATATGTTTGCCAAGTTTCAAATTTCTAGTTTTAAAGGAGGCTGCTTTATAAGCAACCAAAAATGGTTTCTGTGAATGAGTCCGCTAGGACTATGCTAGGACTGTATATGCCTGCCAAGAAGGGGGTTCCCTTATGTGTCTATTCCCCTTTGTTTGTATGTTATTCTTGTATGTGCACTGTTGTTTGTCCAACATGGATTGGCCACCCATGTATTGTTTTTTGTTGATGCTGTGTTCTTGCCCCCTTCCCCCCAACTTGGTTCACCTGACAGGTTAGAAGGTATTAGGAAAATCCCTTTATAAAACCGGGGTTTAAGAGCTGCAAATAAAGTATGTGGTAGTTAAAACACCCTCAGTATCTGTGAAGAACAAATTGCTGTGCTTCTGGTTGAAAACTAGCTGTTTTAATACGCTCCCATTTAACTGTGGCATTTTCTTCATGAATATGCGCAATAGCTCAATAATACAACAATGCAATTGCACGGTAGTGCAATAGCGCACTAATGCAATTGTGCAATAGCAGGAGTCACTATGTACACTGTTAGAGTAAGTACATTGAAGGATTTCTTTGTGCAGAAAAGAATTAAGCTCACCTTAAACAGGCTACAGGTGCCTTTGTGTGGTACCCTCTGCACCTAGAGCTCTTATAGAGCTGGCCGGCCATAGAAGAGCCATATTTATGCTCAGCCTGTTGGTGGGAGGGACAATTAGAGTGTTTACCCCTGACGTTATCTACAATAATGACATAAAATGAGATTTGCTGCACTCTAAAGCAGAATTTGAATGTGATTGAACTAATAAAATGAAGTTAAACAAATGATAAAGTTGTTAAACAAAGTTTTAATCATATTATCTAACCTCAGTTGATTGACAGCTGATTTGAACCAATCCAGAACATTTCTCAAGGTATATCTGTGGATGTTTAACTCTGTGTAGTCAGATGCAGTTGGACTGCTGAAGCAGCAGCACCCAGAGGAACTAGCGCTTACTAGTTGTTTTCTTTTCCTGGAGTGTGTTACTCTGAAATTAAGTTATTTAAGTTCTTACTTGTTTATTTTATTTTATTATTTTGTCGAAACAAGTCCGCTTATTTTTGTTCCTGTGTAATAAAAGAAGTTATTTTTGCAAGACTACAACTTGGCTTATGTGTCCATCTGTACCCACTTGGAGACTTTGACAGTTTCCTTGCCTTCTGAATTTACTTTTTCTTGAGAGTGAATTCTATATACTCACCACTCTTTGTAAGATGCAATATTTTCTCCTAGCACCCATGAAAATTCCCCTTGCAGCTGCTTATTATCACCCTTAATGGTACTTCCATTTTGTGTACTGTTTACCGTAGCCTCAGTTCTTCACATAGCTCCAGAACCCATACAACATAATTAAGTCTACCCTTACCTTCCTTTGCTCCAAGCTCAACATGTTAACTGTATTAAGTCTCTCCCTTTAGTCAGTTCTATCTCCAGCTATCTTTATTCTGGTTATTCTTTCAATCTTTGTAGTCAATCTACAGAATAACCTTTATGTAATATGAATTCTAAAACTGGATATATATGTAATGGCAGATTAACTTAGATTGATCTGCTTATTAAGTTTCTCTTAATGTAATCTAATATTTGTGCAACCTTTTTAGAAACTATTTTGCACTGATGCACTTGTTTGAAGTCTGCTGTTAATATAATACCAAAGACCATCTCTTCGTTAGCCTGTCTTAGTTCAACATCATTGAAATTGTAACTTACCTGGACGTTCCACCAGTTGTTGAACTACCGTGCAAGATCCTGCTGGGATCAAAAGGGCCAGGCCTTGCCTAGAAGCACCTGCTCCTCTCTCCATGCTTCTGACCTCCCTCAGGAACCAAGAGCAAAGCTGCCCAGCAAGCCACAGATTTCCTTTATGAGTTTCTATGAATATCCATCTGGCAGCCATGTCTCCAGCATCCTACAGTCACCAGTCCCTGAAGCTACTGCCTCGAAGCCATGCCTCTTCTAAGTTCTCCCACAATGTGCCAATGAGGAGCCACCTTCAGGATTTTACCTGAAGCCTGGATGTTCTCCCTGGTTTTAAAAGACAGGCAGCTGTAGCTCACTTTGCAGCCTGTCTTCAACTGCTGAACTACTTCTGAAGATCCTGCTGGGGTCAAAATGACCAGTTTTTTCCCAGAAAAACCCCCTCCTCACTCCACACTGCTGACCTACCTTGAGAACCAAGAGTGAAGCCATGAAGCAAGTCACAGATTTCCTGTGGGACTTTCTTTGAAAAGTCTTCCAGCAAGTTGCACCTCCAGAATTCTGCGGCTACCAATCCCTGAAACTGCTGCCTCGAAGCCACACCTCTTCTTACGCAACCCACCATTCAGGAACTGCCTCCACAATTTGACTTGAAGCAGGTACAGTCTCCCTGGCTTACAGAGAAACATGAAATTGTCGGCATATAAGGACTGCCAGGCCCATCCAGTTTGCCCATAAACCCTATACTTATTTGTAGCCTCTGATTCTATCTGGTCAGTGGCTTTTCATCACTCCTTCCCACCTCAAGGTACCCATGTACCTGTCTCAGGTGTGTTTAAAACCCCCCACTGTGCTCTTTTAGCAGACTATTCCATGTGTCCACCACCCTCTCTGTGAAGAAAAACTTCCTCACATTTTCTCTTAACCTGACCCCCTCCAATTTCATATCATGCCCCCTTGTTTTTGTATTCCTTCTACTTTGGAAGATGTCTCCCCTGTGCACCTTGTTAATACCCTTGAGGTACATAAATGTTTCTATCATGTCCTCCCACTCCCTTCTTTCCTCCAGTGAGTGCATATTGAGGTTTTTTAATCTCTTCTCATGTTTTGTGATGCAAGCCCTGTACCATCTTGGTTGTCCTTCTCTGGGCTGCCTCTGCCCTGTTGATATCCTTGCAAAGGTGTGGCTTCCAGAATTGCACACAGTACTTTAGGTGAGGCCTCACTAGTGTTTTATACATTTGCATCACCACCTCCTGCCTTCTGCTAGTGATACCTCTACCTGTGCATTCCAGCATACCACTGGCCTTCCCTGCAACTTTTGTGCTCTGCTTTGACACCATTAGGTCATCTGAAATGATAACCCCCAGGTCCATTTCTTCCTTGGTGATCGTCAGCAACCCCCCCCCCATCCTATACCTTTCTCCAGGGTTTCCTCTTCCCAGATGCATTATTTTGCACTTCTTTGCATTGAACCTCTGTTACCACACCTCAGACCATTTTTCAGGCTTCCCCAGGTCCCTCCTCATTTTCTCCACCCTTTCTGGAGTATCCACCCTGTTGCAGATCTTGGTGTTATTTGCAAACAGGCAGACCTTTCCCTCCAGTCCTTCTTCAATGTCACTAATGAAGACATTGAACAGGACTGGCGCAAGGATTGATCCCTGAGGTACCCTGCTGGTCACCCCTCTCCCCCTGGAATGGATCCCATTTACCACCATCCTCTGCCTCCTGTCTGTTAGCCAGTTTTTAACCCCATCTACCACCTTGTGCCCCATGCCCAGACTTCCCATCTTGTTAAGCAGCCTTTTTTATGGGACAGTGTCAAAGGTTTTGCTGAATTTGAGGTAGGCGATGTCCACCGCCCCCTCCCCCAAATTAACTTCCTTCGTCACCCAATCAAAAAAATCTATAAGATTTGTTTGTCATGACCTTCCTGCTGTGAATCCATGTTGCCTTGGATCCTGAGCACTGTCTGCTTCTAGGTGTGTCACTATTCTTTCTTTCTTTCTTTCTTTCTTTCTTTCTTTCTTTCTTTCTTTCTTTCTTTCTTTCTTTCTTCAGTGTCTCCATGATTTTTCCCCACCACTGAGGTGAGGCTGACTGGCCTGTAGTTCTCCGCCTCCTCCCTGTCACAAATGCACTCCGCAGGTCAGACCCTCCGCTCCCACAGTGCCAACCTCAGAACCGCAATAGTGTGAACAGGTAACAGACAGGGTAACCCTCCTGTCTGCTTTTGGGTCTGAATCACTTTTAGTCTCAAGTTCTGGGGGGATTCAAATTATGAACCTTATGCTACCATACTCAAATGTACAGGCTCAGATAAGTACCCTCTTCGGGGATTGTGGTGCAATCTTTCACCAGGGGCACCAAGCCAGGCTTCCAAAATGAACCCTTAAAACTCTATAAGACACTTTAAGTATATTCTTACCTTATTACTCAAGCTCAGTAACACCATCAAGCTGTTGAACAATTGCCAGACTTAACCATCTATACGTCACATGCAAAAAAAGAACTGGCAGACACCAAGGCAGTCTTTCAAAGAAAAGGTACTTTACTAAAAGATGATAAAAATATGAAAAATGTAAACACAGAATAATATATCAAATAGCTCACAATCACATAAAAGAACAAGGGAAAATTACAAAATAAAACTCCTACCACAATACATTTAGACCTTTGCTGTCCAAGGTATTACCTCTGGAAGTGCTCAAGTTAGATCAAAGAACTTGGAGTCCCAAAATAATATGACATATTCCCCAGTTACAAGGATACATTTCAACCCTATCTCCCAACCCCCTTGGTGAGTCATCTAGCTCCTCCTTTTTAGAATTAAAAATTCCAAACATGATTTTCTAGCAAGAAGGTATGTTAAATAATGTCACATCAGAATGAAAAGCAGTTCCTAAATATGACTCCTTAATTAAACATTTTCTCTTTGATCATGTGTGGTTCCTGTTCCCAAGGCAGATCAAAGTGTTTTACAACTTTTAACACCATGTTGGTATCAATGGCCTGTTCCTCTTAAAACATCATAAAAGTTTATTAGGCTCATCCTCTGGCAGACTCATAAAGTTACATTTGGTTTTCAACTTCAAAGTAGCAACAGGCCGTAAAAGATAATAAAATGCCCTCTGGAAGGAAGGTAATTAGTTAACTGGTTCCTGGTCAGTTTACATATCCTGTAGCTTCACTGAAACTTGGGGGGGGGGCACCCATGGAAGCACAGGCTGTCTTATGTAAGACAATCACATACTATATTTTTATTTTACAAATATCATACAATGATCATAACTAGTTGGCCAAGCGTCACACTCCCTACTACTGCTTTTATGTAAAGGGACAACATGTGCCCTCTTCCAGTCCTCTGGAACCACTGCTGTGTTGAAGGACTCCTTGAACATGGCTGCCAGAGGTGCTGCTAGTTCCCTTTGCAGCTCCCTTAATATCCTCAGGTATATGCCATCTGGCCCCATAGCTTTGTCTACCTTTAGTTTTGTGAGCTCTTTAAAGACTCTCTGCACTGTGAATGTACTGGTGTCCCCCTCTCCCCACCTTTGCATCTGTTGCCCAGCTGTGGTCCCTGACCCTGCCCTTCTTCAGTGAATATGGAACAGAAGTATTTATTCAGTATTTCCGTCTTCTCTAGGTCTTCCTCCTTACACTCTCCTTCATGCCCTTTGAGCCTTACTGTCCCTTCCCTGGTTTTTCTTCTTTCACTGATGTATCTATAGAATGTCTAGTCTCCTTTCTTCACTGTCTGCGCTAATCCATCCTCTGTCCATTCCTTTGCACTCCTAACAGCCTTCTCTGCTTCCCTTAGAAACTCAAGGTACACTTCCCTGTCTTCATCCCTTTGGGTCCCCTTATACTTCATGAAACTAACCCTTTTAGCCCTTACTTTGTTGGCTACCTCTTTTGAGAACCATAGTGGCTTCCTCCTTCTCTACCTTCTCTTCCTTTTGGACATCAACCCGACACATTGGCTTTAAATGATGGGCAGCTGCAGTTTACTTTGCAGCATGTCTCCAGACACTAAATTGCTGCAGAAGATCCTGCTGGGGTCAAAGGGCCAGTCCTTGTCCAGAAGCACTCTCCTCTCACTCCATACCACTGACCTCCCTAAGGAACCAATAACAAAGCTGCCCAGCAAGTCACAGATTTCCCATGGGAGTGTCTGTGAAAAGTGGCCAGCAAGCCACACATCTAGAATCCTGTGACCACCAGCCCCTGAAGCTGCTGCCTTGAAGCCACCCCTGTTCTCCCACAACCTACAAATGAGGAGCCATCTCCATGATTCTACCTGAAGCCAGGATAGTCTTTCTGGCTTTAAAAGATGGGCAGCTGTAACTCACTTTATAGTCTGTCTCCAGCCTCAGAACTGCTGCCAAAGTTCCTGTGGGGGTCAAAAGGTCAGTGCTTGCCCAGAAGCACCCTCCCCTCACTCCACACCACTGGACCTCCCTTGGGAAGAGTGAAGCCACCCAGCAAGACACATATTTCCCTCGAGAACTTCTGTGAAAAGCTGTTCAGCATGTCACACCTCCAGCATACTGTGGCCACCAATCCTTGAAGCTTCTGCCTTGAAGCCCTGTCTCTTCTCCTACAATCCCCTAATGAGGAGCCACTTCCATGATTCTGCCTTAAGCCATTCTTCCTCTCAAAGAGAAGTTGACTACTAGTTGCCCTCTATGCGGCAGTCCAGAGTGCTAAAGATCATAGCGCAAAGGACATCTACCTGAAGTAGTCTGCCTGGGGACAGCTGAGAGTCAGCCATCAGCTGGCCATGCTGCCTCCCTGGACTGACATCCACAAGCCTGCCTCCAGAGTACTCCTGAACTGTAAATGTTGTTGTTTCACTGCATCTTAGCTGCTTTTATCAGTGTTGTTTTTTCCTTTGTTAGCATTCCAGCTCACATTATTCCACTTTTTTATTTAAATTCTCAGGTTTGTCTGTTACCGTAGCTCTGGTTTACTCTGTTACAGTGCTTTGGTTGTATACTGCTCTAGGCTTGTTGTGCAGAAGTCCCATAGCCATGTTAGTCTGCTTCATCTCTAGCTAGTCACTAGCACTGCTCCTGTGCTAATTAGTTCAATGTTTGGGTGAATAAAGTAGTGCTTATGTATACATATAATGTTTGAACTTTGGCCTTTCTCTGTTCCCACCCTTGGTAGGTAAGCTGGGTAGTGAGTAGGGAATAGAAGGTCCAGCAAAAAGGGTGAGTAGAGTGCCAGAGGAAGAGGAGGTCGGGGAGGAAGGTGGGTTCTCTCACAATGTGCTAAGTGGGGAACTGCTGAGGGAGACTGGCCTTTATTGGGGATGTGGGAGGAGCTATTCCCCCACATTGAACCTCAGGCTTTAGCATTCCCATTCAATGTTTTGGTGAATAGAGTAGTGCTTGTGTATACATATAAAGTCTGAACTTTGGCCTTTCTCTATTCCCACCCTTAGTAGGTAAGCTAGGTAGGGAGTATGGAACAGAAGGCCCAAAAAGATTACCTCCTTCAACTCATGGAGAGTATGACCAGTAGCACACAGGAGAGGGAAAAAAAACCAGGTGGAGGAAACCTCTGAGAACCCATGGCCACTGACCTGCACATCCTCAGGGCAAACTAAGGGGAGACGACCCTAGATGCTTAAAATTAGTTTTTTTCTTGTTTTTTTTTTGTTTTAGAGTAGGATGTAATGTTCATAGTGAGGAAGTTCTGTCTTCAGAGTCTGTTAAATGGCAAGTTCAGGAGAGTTGATTCTTGAGGCTTGAAAAGACAGATCCAGGCCAAAGGAATGTCCAGATCCTAAATATGTAGTCCATCCAGCTGATGAAAAAGGACTGTACAAGGTCCAGGATTTACTTGTGATAGTAGTTGGTATTTGGTGAAGGTACTGACTCAATGTGAGCATGGGGAGAACAAATTTGTTTAGATGGGCTGCCAGACTCCAAACTACTGGATATACAATTGTATATTAAATCCTTGAGATACTGTAATCTGTCAAACTTTGAGAAGGTGAAAGCAGTATATGATGCTTAGATTCTTTTTAGATTGGCAAATGATTTGGATGATTTCAAGGTTCTCAGCAGTGCATGTCCTCAGTACTTGTTTGGAAGAAATGTAGGAATTGAATGAAAGCTGGACAATGAGACAGTCTCATGTTCGAGCAGAGTCTAATGGCTTTGAGTTCAATTAATCCACAATGTTTCACTATGTAGGTATCTATATGGATACAATCAAGGATTCAGGGAGAGTGAGGCTTTGGGTGTCTGGTAGGAGATGGTAACTGAATTATTTTCAACCAAGGAAGGCAAGGATGAAGCATGCTGTAAAGACAGTGACTGGATACCAATAGGTATAACTGAAATGTTCAGTACAATGGATTAGAGGTGTGAAAGTGAGTTAAAGTTGCAAATGTGGGATCTTGGATGGGCAGCTATTAGGAAGGACTGCTAATGCAGGATGATGGCTACAATTGTTGCTGTAGTATAGTAGCTCAATGGCAGGAGCTTGAGTGGCCCCTGTGGTGTTGGCTTGCTGGTAGATCCAATACAAATATGTTGAGGGAGTGCCTGAAAAAAGGGGTCTTCGACTGAGTCTAGTGACTGATGAGACCATAAGGAGTTGATGACGAAAATAGAATAGAATGGGTACATTGACTGCGTAGTTCAATGGAGACTGTTGTGCAGTGTAATTGTAACAGGAAAATAGCCTGATTAGTTGGGCACATGCAAGATAATGACTTGAATGAAGACCCGCTCTTGGTAATGGTGTTCACTGGAAGGAGTATGAAGGGGATATACCCTGTCAGGTGAGTCAGAAAGACCATTAGATAGGTGGCTGTCAAAGAGTATTGTAATGAAGAGGTGTAGATAACTTCTTGAAGTGTGGTGCTATCTAGATGCCAAGGAACAGTGACTTGGTAAATCCCAGGAGGGAAAAGTTTACGAGTCCAGTGAGTGATAATAGGCATGAAAAGACTCCACTAGAGCTTGGATTCTGTGGAATACATTAGTAGGTAGGGACATCCGTACTGTTTGAATTAAATGGAATATGTAAGGAATAATCCTGCAGAGCTGGTAGGAATAGGAGGTAAATGAACCAGTAGAAGTAACTGAACGAGCAAGTGGATGCTGAACATCGGCAGCCATGAGAAATGCCCCCAAAATGTACAGAGCAGCAAACATGGAGGAGCCCTGAGCTGCCAGGGTGGGGAGAAGGCAGTAGTATGACATGACAGCAGGCAAGCCAACATCGACTACCTCCGGAGAGGAGATAAGGAGGGAAACCAGGCTACGGTCAGCCCAGCAAAGATGATCTTAAAGGCTGGAGAGGTGAAGGTTCACTGGAGGATGGAGGAGAATGTCCAGAAGAATCAGAGATGGAATGCTGGGAGTACAACTGGTGGATGGGATGGCACCTAAATAAGACTGGGTAGAAGCAGGAGCAGCAGCAAAGGGGAGGTGTAAGACTCGGGTTCCCAGATCAGCAATGTAGTGAGGAATAGTTCAGTCTTCGATGGAAAAGTACAATGTGGAAGTCCATTTACTGGAGGATGGATCTCAATTTGAAATCCACTGAGGTTGAGCAGCAGCATCTTTGGAAGGTGCTGGTAAGGTATAGGATGGAAGGTAATGCCATGGTATGGTGAAACAGAAGGATGGAAAACTGAAATGGGCCCCAGGCAGTAGATCCAGGTAAAAGCAAGGGGAGAATCCAGGTACAAGGTGCTGCAGAGTTGGAGTAGGAGGTTTCCACCACCAAAGGAGATGGTGAGCTTGAATTGCTGATAGTAGTGGGTGCAGCTGTAACAGGGAATGATGTTCCCACACCCAAAGGAGATAGTGAACTTGAATCACTGATAGTAGATCAATGGTGCGAGGTAAGGGTAGCTGTAGGGGAAAAACTGTAGAAAGGCTTGGGCTCCCATCCCCAAAGATGTACAAACCATCATATAGCCAGCAGGAAGTGAGGGAGAATGCGGGCAGAAACAAGTCCAGGATGAAGACTTCAGGGGCACAGGAACATCCTGTGGAACAATGACGGAGGAGTTGGCTGGATGGAGCTAAAGGGCCAGGAGACTGGAGGAGGCAGAGTCGGAAGGCAAGCCACAAGTGACTATGTATAGGAGCACCAGATGACCATTGGTAGACAAGCAGCAAGGAAGTCTAGAGTTCGAAGGACAGGGTGGAATTTGAGATGGAACAAGCTGGTGAGGTCCAATCCAGAATGTGAGGAGGCCAAAGGCGAGGACAAGAACAGAAATCCCAGGTGTGAAGAGAACCAACAAAGGAGGCAGGAGGGGAAGGGCCACCACGAGGCCAAGGCAGTCCATACTTCCACAAGGCAACCAGAGGCTGAAGCCCTGGGACAGGCTGGAGGAGCAAAAAAATGAAGGCTCGAGTGACTGAGAAGGATGCAGAGCAGAGGCTGGAGGCAAGGCTCAGGAACAGGTGCTCGAAGGCTGACAGGTACAAGGTTCCATTCCCAAAGGAAAGAGGTGAGCTCATATGGCTGGCAGAGAATTTGTGTGGATGAGGCAGGAGATGGGAGACTGAAGAAACATAGAAACATAGAATTTGACGGCAGAAAAGGACCACTTGGCCCACCCAGTCTGCCCATTTCCCTACCTACTGGATAAGCTGCAGATCCTAGTTAACCAGCAGCCTACTTCTTCCTACCCCCACCCCCTAGAATTGCCTTATGACTGTCCCATGCATGCTTGAATTCCACCACTGATTTTGACTCCACAACCTCCTCCAGAAGGCCGTTCCATGCATCCACAACCCTCTCTGTGAAAAAATACTTCCTTAACTTACCTCTGAGCTGCCCCCTCTATCTTCAAATTGTGCCCTCTTGTTCTTGCACACCTCTTTTTTTGAAAGATGCTACCCTCTTGGACTTTGTTGATTCCCTTGAGGTACTTGAACATTTCTATCATGTCCCCCCTCTCCCTCCTTTCCTCGAGGCTATACATATTAAGCTCCTTTCGTCTCTCTTCATATGTCTTCCGGTGCAGACCCTGCACCATTTTAGTTGCCCTCCTCTGGACAGCTTCCATCCTGTCTATGTCTTTGCGGAGATTGGGTCTCCAGAACTGCACACAGTACTCCAGATGGGGTCTCACCAGCTGTCTGTACAGAGGGATAATAACTTCCTGTTTTCTACTGGTGATGCCTCTCCCTATGCATCCCAGTATCCCCAACCCTCCTTGCTGCCCTCTCACATTGCTTTCCCACCTTTAGGTCATCTGATATGACTACCCCAGGTCCCTTTCCGTTTTGTTGTTAGTATCTCACCCCCATTGTGTACTCTTCCCTGGGTTTTGTTTCCCAGGTGCATTACCTTGCACTTCTTAGCATTGAATCTAAGCTGCCAAACATTTGACCATTCCTCTAACCTTGTCAAGTCCTTCTCATCATTTCCACCCCACCCTGTGCATCAACTCTGTTGCAGATCTTTGTGTCATCTGCAAAGAGACATACTTTCCTTCCAGTCCTTCTGCAATGTAAACATAAAGAGACATTGAAGGGACCAGTACTAATACTGAACCTACGGTACCCCACTAGTAACCCTCCTTTCTTCTGAGTGGACTCCATTTACTATTACCTCTGTCCTATTCTCCAGCCAATTCTTTACCCAGGCTGTCATCTTGGGACCACTCCCAGGCTGGCTAACTTGTATATTAATCTTTGTGTGGGACTGTGTCAAATGCCTTGCTAAAGTCTAGGTAGGCCATGTCCACAGCCCTCCCTGATCTACTACTTTGGTCACCCAGTCAAAGAAATCTATCAGATTCATCTGGCATGACCTTCCGCTGTGAATCCATGCTGCCTAGGGTCCTGTGCCCTCTGGCCTCTAGATACTCGACAATTCTTTCCTTCAGAAGTGATTCCATCATTTCCTATCACTGAGGTTAAACTAACAGGTCTGTAGTTTCCTGCTTCTGCCTTCTCCCACTTTTGTGAAGAGATCACATCTGCCCTCCTCCAGTCCTCGGGTACCACCCATCCTCCCATGATTTGTTAAAAGGGTAGTCAGTGGTGTCACTAGTTCTACCCTTAGTTCTTTTAAATTCTGGGATGAATCCCATCAGGCTCCATTGCTTTGTCCACCTTCAGTTTTAAGAGTTCTTTCAGAACCCTTTCTTCTGTAAATGGGCTGGTATCAACTTCTGTATCCAGAGTGTTTCTACTGTTTGTTTTATGTACCTCCCTCTTCATTTGTAAATACTGAGCAAAATATTTGTTTAGTATCTCTGCCTTTCCACAGTCTCCCTCTGCCCACCCTCCTCCCTTTATTAAGCCTCACTATCCCTCCCTTGGTCTTCCTTCGGCTCCCTGATGTACCTATAAAGGTTTTATCCCCTTCTTAACTGAGTTGGCTATCTTTCCTCGGTTGGGCCTTTGCTGTTCTGACTGCCTTCCCAGCCTCCTTTGCTTTAACTGATACAGTTCCTGTCCTGCTCCTTCTCGATTCCTTGTACTTCCTAAATGCTTTCTTTTCTCTTGAACCTTCACTGCCACTTCCTTTGAGAACCAAAGTGGTTTCTTACATCGTTTTGTTTTGTTTATTTGCTTCACACAAAGGCTCGTTACCTCTGTGATGGCAGTTTTTATTATTCTCCACTGTTCTTCCACCCCTCCTTCCTGCCCATTTGCTAGTGCATTCCTTAGGCGCTCACCCATTTTGGCAAAGTCAGCCCTCCTAAAGTCCAGTACTTTTGTCTTTGTATGGCTTGACTCTATTGCTGTGTTTATTGTGAACCATACTGTTCGATGGTCACTAGTTCCCAGATGGCTACCCACTTCTACATCTGTGATCCTCTCTCCATCTCCATTTGAGAAGAACCAAGTCTAATATTGCTCCCTCTCGAGTGGGCTCCAGTACTAGTTGTCTAAGGCATGCCCCTGTAGGGCATCTAGAATAACTCCACTCTTCAAAGTGGCAGCTGCACTGCACTCCAGTTAACATCTAGCATATTCAGATCACCCATCAGCAATATCTCCCCTTTTTCTGCCATTCTAAGTATACTTTCTATCATTTCCTTGTCCATTTCCTCCCCCTGAGAAGGGGGTCTGTATTCAACCCCTGTGCAGATTGTGGTGCCATTGCCTGTCTCCAAATTTACCCACAGTGCTTCTTCTCCTCCCTGTTTACCCTTTTGTTCTATTGCTTTTATTCCGTCCCTTATGTAAAGAGCTACTTCTCCTCCTCTTTTACCCTCCCTGACCCTCCTGTAGATAGTGTATCCTGGTATGTTTACGTCCCAGTCATGGTTTTGTGTGTACCATGTTTCTGTGACTGCCATGATATCCAGATGTTCCTCCTCCATCAAGGCCACTAATTCAGGAAGCTTGTTACACAGACTATGGGCATTGGTACTCATTGCTCTCCATTTTTGATGGCTTTACCTTCTGTTGCAGCATCCCCACTGACCGTTCTACCTCGGTCTTTTTCTCATTAGTACCCTGTTTTGTAGGGAGAGACTGGGATTTTCCTGCTGTTTGTCAGTGCCTCCCTTTGACTAGTTTAAAAGCTCTTGCCAATGAAGCATTTAAACTGATTGCTCAAAGACTTGTTCCTTCCTGGACAGATGCAGACCATCCTGCCAGTATAGGCTGGTGTCCCTCAGGTGGAACCCAGTCCCAATGAAGCCAAACCCTGTGCTCCACACCATTTTTTCAACCATTCATTAAACTACACGGTGCTAATTACCCTCACCTCCCCCATGCCTTTGACAGGCAGCACCTCTGAGAAGGATACTGTGTGTGCTACTTGTCTTAGGCCCCTCCCCAACTCTGCAATGTCCTCCTGCACTGCTCTAATCTCATGATGAGCCAAGTCATTTGTCCCTAGGTGGACAATTACATCCAACTCAGACTCCCTTGCAGCTGTTCTCGTCATCCTGAGGATGCGCTTCCTGTCCCTCCAAGCCATGGCACCAGGCAGGCACCTTACTTCAGTTTTCCCAGCTCCCCCCAGTTCTATACCCCTAATAATTGAGTACCCCACCAGGAGCTGCTTCCTTTCCCTGTGGTGTCCTCTGCCTCCTTCCTGTGGGCCTCCCTTGTGACAGTTGTCATCAGTCTTCTCTGCGGGTGCATCCATAGGAGAGCTATGCTGCCCCACAATGGTGTATGTATTGTGGAGTGGAACAATTGACTGGGTGTGCCTCTGTTCCACCATCTTCACCCTCCCTGAGCCCACTGTGGTCCAACTGCTGTGCTTTCTTCACAACCTCTGAGGTAGTGGTGGTGGTGCTAGTGCTCCCTGGATGGGGGAGGTTCCCTTCCTACTGTCCAGTGTGGCCTGGGGGAAGGTTTCCTTACTACTGTCCAGTGCGGCCTGAAGACGGGCAACTTCCTCCCTCAGGGCAGAGAGTTGTCTGCAAATAGGACAGCATCTCAGCCTCAGAAAGACTCCTGGAAGACTGCTGCCCCACAGCCATTACATTGCACTACTCCCCACATGTTTATCTACTTTTTGTTTGTTTTTGTGTGTGTGTGTGTGTGTGTGCATGCGCATGTGTGATTGGTTATATAGAAATATATATATTATACAATGTGTATGCTTATATTGTCAGTGCAGTGTGCTAGAGAGGATATGACAGTGATATGCACCTTGCACTCTTGAGGAAATGATGTCAGAACCTCAGGTATAAAGGAACTATTTCCAGGGGTGGGTGGGGTGAGGGGTGGGAAGGGGTTGGGCCTAAACTGTGCCCTCACAAAACAATCAGCTAAAAGCTCTCACCCACTGCTGTGATGAGTGCCTTCCTGTCAGCAAGATACCCTACATAACAATTTGACAGAGAAAATATCCTGCTAATCAAACAGAGAAAAATCCAGACATCCAAGTCAGACACAGGTAAACCTCTCCAGCCCCAAAACAGCCTGGTGGTTTGTTAGCCACAAAGGAAAATCAAATATGCAGTTATTTCAGCCCTTCTGAAGATGCTGACAAGATAAGCAGTTTTGAAAACCCCCTTCCTGAATTAAAAACTAAAATAATTAAACACAAAGCAATACCACTGTAAAAGTAAGGAAAACTTCTCTCAGATGTAAGCAAGAGAGAGAGAGAGATTAGTTACAGATATCTAGTCCAATATAGTATATCCCACGCAGCTTCTCAGTTGTTTCAAAGCACACCCAGTACACAACTTGGAAGAAGATGGACTTCTCTGGAAGAAGATGGACAGTAGTTCCATTCCAGAAGGAAAGTGGTGAACCCAGATTGCTGGTTTAGGCTGCAGGCAGTCAGTATGTTGGAGTACAGCAGTCCCATTCCCAAAGGGAGGTGGCAAACTCAAAATGCTGGTATAGAATGCAGTTGGATGAGTCAGGAGATTGGAGGTTGATGGGGTACAGGGGTCCCATTCCGGAAGGGAAGTGGTAACCAGATAGTAGGCAGAAGATGCAGTAGTATGAGACAGAAGATGGAGGACACAGGCTCCCTTCCCTGGCCTTCGGGGCGAGAGCTAACCTTCACTCGATGTCGCATTGAGCAGAGTTAGGGATGGAGACTGTGAGCAGGTGTCATGGTATAGAATCAGTTGAAATTGAAGTTGAAGAAATATGCTCCCATCCCTGGTAGACCAGGCACGCCCAATTTCACTCGATACTGCAGAAGGCAGAGTTAGGGACAGAGGATTTCAGGGTGCTGGTAAGACTGGTAGTTAATGGAAAAGAATCCAGTGGGGTAAGATGGAAGATAGATTCAAAAAGAGTCCTGTCCCCAGCAGACAGGGCAAGCCTACCTATGCTCGATGCCTCAGAAGGCAGAGCTAGGGATAGAGGCCAGAAAACTGCTGGTATGGGCTGAGCAAGGAAAGGGAAGCCAACTGCTGTGAGGTAAAAGGAGGATAAACAAAAGGGAGTGGGACAAAGGGAATGTAGGTAGGGAACAGGAGGAAGATGAGCATAAGGGGAACATGAAATGGACAAAACAATTGATGGATAAATAACAGGCAACATCACATATTACAGGAAGATACGGGAAGGAGCACAACATTAAAGAAAGACAGGTGAAACACTATGTTGGATCTGGAGGGGAGGTATGAGTGTGCAGGATCCCAATCAGCAAAGGTGGAGGAGGCAGGTGATTATGAGAGCTGGAAGGGTACAAAGTACTAGGGGTACAATTGGGTAAAGTTAGATACTATAGGCTGAGCAGGGTATATGGAAGCTGAGACCAGGAAATGGTATGAACGGGGTAAAGGCATAAGTAGCATCGGTGGCAGACAAAACTGCTTGGGAAGGTCTTGTGGGATAGATGACTGAGCACTATAGTTGCTAAGGAAGTTCAGGCACAAGACCAGGGGAAATGTGGCGCAGGGCTGTTGGAAAAGGAAGGAACACCGAGGGAGATAGAATGCTGATGAAAGGGGTGAGAAAGCCCAAAAGAAATAACGGGGAGCAACGGACAAGGGGCAAGAATGAGGGATGGAGAGGGATTGGGAGGGGAGGGCAGGATGGGGTCAGCACCAGCAGACCAGGAGAACTCTGGAGGGCCACATCAGAAAAGACACAAGCAGCTTGTTGGGCTAATTGGCATGCCGCAGGCCAGGGACTGAGGTTAAGTGCAAATGGTTACACAGTGGAAAGCTCCCAAAACAAAGAGGGTGGAACCAGCTGGCAGTGGATGTGGGGGGACTGGAGAAAGGGGAGGCAGAGGCCAAAAGGCCTATTAGAATAGCAGCATGCTAACTGCAGATGGTTATAGTGGAATTTTTGGTTTTTGTATCGATCGTTTGTGTTTGTTCACTGAGTTGATTTACAGATGGATCCACTAAAAGAATTCACATACTGGGCCATTTCGGTTCATTAAGACAACAGGAAGTATACAGGGAATTAAATTTCAGTATTGAAATGTAGGAATTTCCAATAGTACTGGAAAGAGAAACAACCCTCAGGAAGAGGTATGCCATTTAGTTCTCAGTGTGGTACAGGTAGGCAGGCGTGAATGACAAAGGTAGCACTGAAATTATGCCATATGAAATAGATTGTGGGAAAAATCCCCGGCAAAGTGTAGAGTCACTTCTAAGGTGTCCAGCTCAGAAAGTCCCAAACAGCAGCCAGGTGACGCCGTTAGATCAGCAGTGCTAGGAGTCATTCCATCCTCAGGTAGTCTCAAAATGTGAGGGTGAAGGATCAAACTGCTGAAAAATGAGGTAGTTAAACACTGAGCACACGTGCAACAAAACCATGGAAAGCCAGGGGTAGAGGATGATTGAACTCCCAGAAGCATAATCATGAGGTTGCCAGGGGGCAGGCATAGCAAGGGTGAGGGAGAATCGGCAGGGGAAGAGGCATGCGGAGGCTGAGGGAGTAGGAAGCCAAGCGCTGGGGATGACGCCAAACCCTGGAAGTGCTGGCACAGGGCTGGAGCATTGGAGGCAAATCCAGAGAGGGGACACCAAAACAGGGCCAAAAAAAAACAAGAGATGAAGAAGAAACATGACAACGAGGTAAGGAAGGAGAGCCGGGGTCAATGAGGAGCGGGAAGGGAAACAGTGCAGGAGGGCAAAGGAAGCACACCATCACTAAGAATCGGAATGGGGGGTCTAGGAAAAGAAACAAACGGCAGCTGTGAGGAGCATGGGGGGGACAGCAAAACACACAAAGGAGAGGGAGGGAGGAAGGGAGAACAAAATGAATGGTCACAGGAGGTGAAGAGGGAGAGAGAGGCAGAGAACAGAGGAGGCAGACAGAGAGAGAAGGAGGCACAGCCCACAAGCCACGCAGAAGCCCAGAGCACTATGAAACAGCGAGTGATTCACAACGCGCTAAGCAGGAAAATGCTGAGGGAGGCTGGCCTTTATTGGGGATGTGGGAGGAGCTATTCCCCCCAACTTGAACCTCAGGCTTTAGCCTTCCCATTGCTGGTTATTGCATCTCACCTGCCAGTCTGCATGCATCTTGCCCTCTTCTACCTTCCCCTTCACCCTCTCCTACTCCTTCCCCCACTCTCTCTCTTCCCCCTCCTCCTTTCCTATTTACCCTGGTATCCTCTTCTCTCCCTTCCTAAACCTGGAGTTTCTCCACCATGCCCTTCTGTCCATTCCTCACCCCACCCTTCTCCTCTCCCCATTCAAAGGGAGGTAAGTCCCACTCCATATTTTTGCTTCTTAGCCTACTCCTCCTGTCTGATGAGGTGGAAGCTAATGTTGGTCTATCCCCTCGTCCTCCCTCCACCTCCGCAACTCCCAAAGGCCCTAATATCTTTCATCTGAATGTTAGGACCCTTTTCCCTAAAACTTGGCCTCCTTAAAGTTTGGCTATCACAACACTGTCCTGACATCCTCTGCATCTCTGAATCTTGGCTCTCATCAAAGACTTCTGATTCTAGCCTGTGCCTTCCTGATTTCCACCTCTTTAGGCAAGACTGAGGCAAAGATGGTGGTGGTGTTGTCCTCCATGTCTGCCAGAGCATCACCTGCAACATTGCTCTCCAAGTATTTGTACTCTCATCTCATGAGTTTCCCCTTGCCAGGCTTTCTTTCCCCTCCACTGTACCAAGCTTTATTATGTTTTTTTTATGCTTCACCTAAGCGCTCACCCTCCTCTTAGGTTGACTGTCTTCTGCCATCACTTCACACTCCTCCTTAGATAAACTCGTCCTTCTTGGAGACTTCAATTTCAATTAACTCTCCATAGCCTCCAGGCTGACCTTTCTTAGTACTGAGTCCCCTAGTCTCTTGTAGCTCATTACCAACCCCCTCTGTTAATACTCAGAAGACCATGCTTGCCATTTCTTCCCTCAACCTGTCTAAATCAAGCCCTGATGTGCTGGATCCTTAGCTCCTTCACCTTTCAGCTCCTGCCATCACCTCCCCCGTTACTCACTTCCTCAACATCTCCTTCTCCCTCTGCGCTGTTCTCCTGTCTTGGAAGATTGTCAAAGTTCTCCCCCTTAATAAAGGGGAGACTCTCCTCCTTTGGTAACTTCATCCTGTCTCCCTCCTCCCTTCTCTTGCAAAGCTCCATGACAGACTTGTGTACTCTAGGCTTGCTGACTTCCTGTATTCATCCAGCTTCCTCTCCCCTTTCTAGTCTGGTTTCCAGTAGCACCCCTACACTGTCTCCTTCCTACTGCGTATTCCTGACTCCATCCTCACTGGGATGGATCAGAGGCATAGCATGGCAGTCATTTTCATAGATCTGGCTAAAGCCTTTGATTCGATTGCCTTCCCACTTCTCCTGGAGAAGCTGAACTCTCCCAGCTGCTCAGCTCCTGTTGTTAAACAGATCCTTTCCTACTTCACGGGTTATCAACAGTCGATATAGGTAGGCGGCATCTTACCACCTTCACTACCCATCTAGGCTGGGGTCCCACAGGGCTTCATTCTTGGTCCCATCTTCTTCTCCATTTTCCTGAATGATCTCTCCTGTGCCTGTGCCAACTCATTTATTCACATGTATGCAGACGACAGAGTTATCTTCAACTTTGGCCTTTTGACTTCAGCAGTGGAAGACTTGCTCCAGCAAGACTTCCACAACATCCTGTGTTGGTTCCATTCACACCAACTCCAGGTCAACACTAGAAAAACAGTGTCCATCACCTTTGACTCCAGCCACTAATTGATTAGGCTCTCCCCCCTCCTTGTCTTCTCCATGCCAATTGCAAAGTGATTCCATCCTTCAAACCATTCTCAAACTCACCACTGCTCCCTTTACTCCTCCCTATCAATCCTCCCCCTACCTTCATGTCATTAGTCCCACTCTTCCTCCTTGATCTCAAAATACTGGTTTGGGTCCCTGTCCTCTTACCTATCCTCACTCCTGTCCTATTCCCTCTACGTCATACTGCCTCCCCTCAAGTGATACTCACATCTTCTCCCTTCCCCACCCTCACTTCTCTTCTGGGCAGTCAACCTTCTCCTATCATCTTTCCTCCCTCTGGAACCTACTCCCTCCCCGCGTCTCTCCCACTACCCCAGCTCCCTCGATCACTACCTAAAACTCCTTCCTGCCCCCATGTGCTTCTGTCTGCCCTCTTCCTGACACTCCCCTGTTGGAACCCCTACTATCCCTCTTGTTAGGCCTCTTCCTGGGTTCTACCTCAGCCTTTATCAGGCTGCATCCTAATCTACTCTTTGCACTGCTGTCCTTCCTTCTGCTCCTGTATTACTTTTTGCACATTGAATCTGCTGACTGTACCTTCCTAGCTACGTTCACTTTTTATTTTATTTGCACGTGTTCCAAGTTAAATTGCACTCTTATTGCACTTTACTTTGTACTGATCATTGATACTGTGTATGTTTTATTGAATTTCCCATTCCCTTCCCTGGGTCACACCTGGAAACAAGTCTTGACTCAGTGTGTCTGCAGTTACCAATTTTCAAATAAGTAAATAAATGAATGTTGCTCTTTCCCAGATGCAACACTGCATTTATCTTCATTAAACTTCATGTCCCACAGTTTCACTCACTAGGATATTTTATTCAAGTCCCACTGGATACTTCTAGTACCTTCTTCCCTGCCTGCTACTCATTCAATTTTGATGTGATCTGCTAACTTCCTAATCCAATTTTCTATTCCCTCATTCAGCTGCCTGATGTAAACTGAACAACAGTGGACTCAGCACAGATCCCTGTGGCACGCCACTCACCATCACATTTTCCTCTTGTGCTTTCTTCCTGATATCCAGCTGCCAATCCAGTTTATTACTGTCTTACTAGTCCCTGTGTCATTGAGCTTATTAAGCAATTTTCCATGTGATACATTATCAAACACTTTGCTGAAATCCAAAAAATAACATCTACAGTACTGGCATTCTCCCAACCAAGGACCAGATTCTCAAAACTTGGCCCTGGCTCAAACCCAGTTTGTGTGGTGCAAACCTAGTTTTGCTCTGAGGTGGTACTCACAAAAGCCCAGTTTACACACAGAAGCCATGTTTGCACCAGGGCAAAGTGTGGAGGGGGCCACAATGCAAATGAGTGGGAGGGGTCCTGCATATCAGCACTGTCCCATCCACAAAGCATTTGCTCCATGCAAGGGCCTTTTGCGGGTCCCCTTGTGCAGAACACATATCATCAACCAAGACTTTGCATCAGTACTGTGCAACCCTAGTGGCTGGCAGAGGTACTGCGGCATCCCCCCATCACTGATCACCAGCCCGTTGTTAAAAAAGAAACAGTTCCCTGGTGGTCTAGTGGTCCCTCCCTTCCCCGATCATCGATTGTAGTCCCACTGATAATAAAAAATATGTCCCTGGTGGTCTAGTGGTCCTTCCCCTTCACTGATCACCGATCGCCATACTGTTGATAATAAAAAACAGCTCCCTGGTGGTCTAGTGGTCCTTACCCTTCCCTGATCGCTGTCCCCATTATAAAACTAAAAACATCTCCCTGGTGGCAAGTGGTTCACCCTATCCCCGATCCACCAGTTATATGAGAATTAACTGTCTCTGGTGGTCTAGTAGACCACAACCCCACTCCCCTCATTCCAAAACCGAGTCGGTGACAGGCACAGCCCTTATCTCTCCACCATGGCCAGCCACCAACTGAGCTGTCTTGGAGCATGTACTGTATAGAGTACACATCCATTGATTTTCAGCTCAGTGAGTGAGCTTTGTTAGCTTATTTCTGACCTCTTCCTGGACAGTGGTATCATACTTGTCTCCTTTTAGTCTCCTGGTACTTCCATGGTTTCTATTAAAGCCAGACATAAGTTGATTAATTCATTGGCCAGTTCCTTTAGGTCCATCGGGTAAATGTTGTCAGGCTCAGCTCATTTATCTACCTTTATACACAACAGGTAATTGAGCATCTTCTTGCAGGTGAACATCTCTCTGATTTCATCTAACCCCTCACCCCCCCCTCCCCACACACACACATATACACAGTTCTTGGCTCTTTCACAATGGCACGTATTATGTCTTTTGCTCCCTATACTGAACAGAAGTACAGCAGAGCCACCCATGGTACAACACTATAACTTGCAGTAAGTGACATGTCACAAAATACTGCACGGCAAAACAACTTAATTGCCACTGAATTACGCTGTTCCCTGTAGTATACTGCAGCATTTTAGAATGTAATACAGCGTTATTGTGTTGCATCCTGGATGACTCTGCTGTATCTGGTAAACTCTTCTGCTTCCCTTTTCTGATCTTTAATTATTCCCCCTTTCCACATTTAGTGGACACAGTCTATTTTTGGTTTTTCATTTGCCATTTACATACCTAAAGAACTCTTTTAAATTCCTATTAAGTTTTGTTTAGGGCTAGGCAAAATCAGCAAATTCTGATTTTTCAAAATTTCTGTGAAATTCTGTAAAATTCCATGAAATGTAGTGAAATTTCATGATTTTTATTTTGATATTTCTGAAATTCTTTAATTGATCATACCTTGGTCAGTGTTATAGCTAGAGACATGATATCTGGTATGCATGTTGATTAGAAGCGGACCTAAATATGTGTCAAGCTTTATGACATTTGGATGAGAAGTGGGGAAGTTATAGCAGTTTAAAGTTGGGCAATTTATCATTCATGTGAACATTTCTGAAAATATTTCTATACTTTGGAGCTAGATAATTGTAAAATTTGCTCAGAAATCATGGACGCACAATAGGTAATGCTACTAGAATTTCAGATTGTGGAATTAACTTTTACAAAGTGCTTGTCACCACTGAATCACCTTACCTGCACACCCATGCAATACCCCTCCAACACCCCTGCAACAGTGATGCCCAGCATCATTCTCCATCATGACTAAAGATATCCAGACACTTTTGCCACAGTTACCTAAGTTGCAACTAGTTGCAAGGCTTGGCATCAACTCGGTGCCACTGTCTTCAAATAGAAAAAGTATATATTGTTATCTAAAGGGTTGTTAAAGAGTCAGAGGGGGATATTGTACAGAAACAAAAATGCTGCATGTGCATGTGCTTCGATCAGTCATTAAGTCAGTGAGCTCTAGTGGTTATCTGACATATTGCAAGAATTCAGGCTAGTGCACAGTAATGTCCCTGACTATTTGTCATGGTTTGTTACTCAAGATAGTGACCTGACACTTGGCACCACTATACTTTTTTTTTTTAAACTTTATTTCCCTCCGGTCGTGGCCCCCATGGAACTCTCTCGGGCATCTAAATCCTTGTCCTGCCCGCCAGAGGCCCTTCCCCCCCAAACTGAGCCTTCTCTTTTCCTCACCTCCCTGCAGCCAGCACCCGTGGTCTAACCCTCCCAGGGTGGGTCGCCCTCCACCCCTTGGGTGCTCTTAGATTCAGACTCTGGCTGCAGGACAGGGCTGAGGTGAAGGACCTGGAAGGACAGATGGGTATGGCCCAGTGAAGGGCATGGGGGACTTGGTGTCATCGCCTATCCATGGTGCCATTGTTTTCCACTTTTTCTTGAACTCCTCGAGAGCTCGGATGTGCAATGACTTCCAACTCGATGGATGCACGCTCCCGCGCACCCCTGAAAGATGTCTGCTGAAAGCTCCGATCCCCAGCGTCTCATGGCCAAGTACTGTAGTGTCTCCAGCCTCTGCCAGAGGTCACCAGTACATCAGCTGGTGGAATCCCCCCTCCCTGGGGAAGGAGAGCAGTCCAAGGGATGCTCAATCCTTCACCCTCCCTGCCAACCCCCAACAACCCAGGCTCATTCCCAAACCTGGGTCGCCAGCGTGGTGTGAGGTGTGGCATCCAGCGCCTCAACCCTCAGTGCCACCGGGCCGAGCACCACTATACTTTTACTATGGAGCCTCCCATGAATGCTGCCTTGCAGTGTCAGTGGCTCAGCAGATGCAGTGTCAGTGGCTCAGTAGGTAGCACACTCGCCTCTGAGGCTGGGAGATCAGAGGCCTGTGGGTTCAGTTCCCACATCTGACACTTGGGTTAATATCCCAGTACTGACACTGTAGTACAGCATGAGAGGGGTGCTGCACTTCTGAGGTGCTGTCTTTCAGATGAGACGTTAAACTGAGGTCCCATCTGCCTGGATTGGTGGTAGTTCAGGTGGAGGTTAAAGATCCCATGTCACTTCTCGAAAAGAGTAGGGGAATTTCCCCGGTGTCCTGACCAAATTTCCTTCATTTACTAAAAATACCACCAACAGCTTAATCTGGTTCAAGGTCAGTTGGCATTCATCTGTATCCCCCTCTCCAGGGTTGTGCCTGAAAATAGGCAGGATTTGTCTAGTGCACTTACCCAGTCAACAAAAACGAAATAAATAAATAAATTACTGCCACTTTACCCAGTCTTTACCTTTTCTACAATCACAAATCAAGTGTATATCTGGGCATAATGTATGGACATGTCTTCGATAAAAGTATTACAGTATTTCACAATTTCAAAAAAGCTCATGACATTCAACTTTAATTACTGATGTTATTTTGGAATCTTTGGTTGCTTATTACTTGGCCAGTCTCTGAGCAAGAGATTAGACAGCTAACACACATAGCCTTTTTCTTTTCCATATTGGTTTTTCTCCCAGCCAGCAGCTCTTCTCTCAGGGATATATCCTGTTCACAAGGATATACCCAGATCAAGCTGAACCCTGCCATCATTCAGTTGGCTACCGAGTTTTTCTCCAACATTATTTTCCCTTCCTTCTCCTGCCTCTGTCAGTCTCATACAGCCACAGCTTTCCCTGCAGCAGAAGCAAGTTCCCTGACCCAGCCACAGGGATTGTTGTGTTGGTGGAACCCACTGCCAATCCTCTCAGACCAAGATGCACTATTGAATGTCAGCTGTCTCAGCCATGACCTGCCTACCGATCTGACTTTATGGGCTTTCTTCCAAACCTGGGCCATCAGCATGGCAGCACAAGGCTCTGCAGCTGGACGATGGGAGTGGCCTCAGAGCCCACTATTTAGGGTCAATAAACCTAATAACCTTGGTGATATTCCATTTTCTAATTTTAATGTTAAAAGGGCTTAAAAATCTTATGTTTGCACAGTTACAAAATGTAATTTTTAAATTGTGAAATGTTTTAAGGCTTATACCTCAGTAAGCTTTAATGTTAGAGACCTGAAACATGATACACTTCTGTATGATTCTTTGTAAAGTAAGCATTCCATGTTGGGTGCAGTTTGGGCAAATACCTTTTAAATTAGATGGAAATAACTGAAATTACAATTTTGGTGAAATTTTGCAATTGTTTTGTGGAAATTTCATGAAATTTCATGGAAGTAAAACTGTAATTTCACTAGAATTTTGCTGGCAGAAGATAAATTATGCCTTGCCCGATTCCTATTGTGATGTATTGCTCTAATCTTTTTTTTGTTATTTAAAGGAGAGCTTCTGAGAAGAGTGCTTGAGCGACTGGTGCATAGATTGTGGCTCAAGCACCCCAATCCCTCCCTGGAGTCCCAATATTTATTTAGTGAATAAAGTACCTCATCACTCATAAAATTTCTTCTTCTTTGGGGTGGGTGCAGTCGACATATTAATAACCGGAGCACAGCCCCCTGGGAGATCGCACTGGAAAAACCCTTGAGATGATGATGATGCAGTCTGGCCTCTTCCTCTCTATTGTTCACATAGTTGCAGATATTAAAATCTCCATATTTGGTATACCCGGTGCTATTTTTACAAAAGATGCATATATGCCATTTGGGGGCCAGCACCCACATGGCATATATGCACGTTTTGTAAAAATAGCACCAGGTATAAACCTCTCAACCTGCTAGGACCAAAATCAGGGACACTCCCCACAAAAATCAGGGACAAATTACTAAAATCAGGGACACCATATTTTATTCAGTGTGGCTTTGCGCCATCACATGACATGTACAATACTTCACATGATGTAGTACACTACAATATATGTAAAGTCCCTTTAGTTTAAGCTTTTTTAAATGTCAGATTCAGTTGCATACTACCAGATGGCACAATGTTTTGCATTTTCTTTCTGTTAATTTACCTACTTGAAACTAAAGTATAACATGGGCATTGCTAGAGAAATCATTTTCTTTAGGATCCAGTGTTAAGTTAGTTTCCAGGCTTTTAAGGATCCAGTATTATTTAATTTCCAGACATGACTGAACAGAAATATACAGTATTAGAATGCAGTGTGTATGTGTGTGTGTGTGTGTGTGTGTGTGTGTGTGTGTGCATATCTCTCTGTCTCTATCTCTCTCAGTCTCATTAGAGAAATAGTTTAGCCTAGAATGTGGGGGTGGGTGGGCTTTCTCCTCCAGACTGCTTTTATTTATTTATTTATTTAGTTTTTGTTGACCAGGTAAGTGCACTAGACAAATCCTGCCTATTTTCAGGCCACGACCGGGGAGGATACAGATGAATGCCAACTGACCTTGAAACAGATTAAGCTGTTGATTGTATTTTAGTGAATGAGGGAAATTTGGCCAGGACACCAGGAATTTTCTACTCTTTTTGATAAGTGCCATGGGATTTTTAACATCCACCTGAACTACCACCAATCCAGGCAGATGGGACCTCAGTTTAACATCTCATCTGAAAGACAGCACCTCAGAAGTGCAGCACCCCTCTCATGCTGCACTACAGTGTCAGTACTGGGATATTAACCCAAGTGCCAGATGTGGGAACTGAAACCACAGCCCTCTGATCTCCTGACCTCAGAGGCGAGTGTGCTACCTACTGAGCCACTGACACTACCATCTGCTTAGTTTAACCCTTGCTGTGTTGCTAGCTGATATATCAGTCCAGAATTCCTATACTTGCTATTTCTGTTGGTAGCTTAATGGTTAAACAGGTCTGCTAGGCTTACACACTGGCATTCTAAAAAATCCGTAATAGAAGCAATTAATTCAGGACTGCGGTACAAGGAGTCTAAATTCATAAAGTCTTGGAAAATCAGGGATAGTTGAGAGATATGATCGGGTATACAAAATACAGAGATTTTAATATCTCCAACCAAGTGGGCAATAGAAAGGAAGAGGCAACACCGCATCATTATCTTGCGGGTTTTACCAGTGTGATCTCCCAGGGGGCTGCACTCCCGTTATAAATATGCTGGCTGCAACCCCCGGGAGATGAAATTTTATGAGCGATGAGATATTTTATTCACTACATAAATATTGGGACTCTGGGGGGGGGGGAATCTGGGTGCTCGAGCCACAATCTATGTACCAGTGGCTCGAGTACGCTTCCCAGTAGCTCTTCTTTAATGATTAGTTTCTTACACTTTCTGACTTTCTCCCTGTATTTGTCTCATGCTGCTCATGATTTTTATGTTTGCTTGCACACGTATGTGCAAGAAACATAGTGCCATCATCCGAGTTTTCCAGAGGTGTGTCAACCTCTTCCAATGCAGTCAGTGTGTTTGCAGGCTCGGTCGCAGTGCACCAATCACTGCTCCAGCTGTCTATGACAGCTGAAAATGCAGTGGCATACAGTTGAAAGGGACAGCTCTGCTTCAGTGAACAGAGCTCCCCCCTCAACACGCATGCACGCATATTGCGTGCTGACTCCATCCCCCGCACATAATGTACACCGATGGGGATGCCCAATGCCCGTTGGTTAACCCCCAAACAGCCTTACAGCTGCCATGCTGGAGCCCACTCCAGCGTGGCACAAGCCCGGTATGGCTGGCGGGTGCCCAATCCCGTTGGCACTCCAACCCCCCAGCAAGCCACACAGCTGCCACACTGGGAGCCCACCACGAGCGTGGCACAAGCCCGTAAGGCCAATGGGTGCCCACTCCCTGTCGGCTGCAGACCCCCAAACAGCCTTTCCAGCTGCCATGCTGGAGCCCACCCCAGTGTGGCAAGCGTTCTCGTCGTCTTAGTAATAAAAAATTGTAAATTAAAAGCGGTCCCTCGTGAGTCTCCCTCCCCCACTCACGCCCACCCACTGTGCACCCTGCCTCCCCACACCCCCCTCACCCCATACTTACCTCCGGAGTCTGGCGCGCCGATCTTCGGTGGACCGGGAACATGTCTGCACTCTTCAAAGCCGACCGCGAACTGAGGAAATGCTGGTAAGCTGTATAACGTAATAGATAGGGTTTTTTCAACTTTGCTGCATATCTTGGGCATTTTTTGGAATTTTTGCACCAAATTTTCAACATGGGGTTTTTGGGACCCCTTCTCATGAATGCTGTCACTGTCATGGTGTTACTCAGGCCCGAAGGGTGATTTCACAGCCACTGCGTGAAATCACATTTCTGGAATGATTAACAAAATGACACTGCCAGTGTTCATAAGGTGGGCTCTCAAAAAGCCTATTTTGAAAATTTGGTGGAAAAATTCCTAAAAATGACTGTTTTACGAGCGTGCATTGTGCAGTTCCTACGCACGCTCATAAGTTCACGAATTTTCAATATTTTCACTCCAGATTTTCAACATTGCCATTTTACGACACCTTCTTATGAGCAGTACAGCTGTCATTTTTCACATCTCACCCAAAATGTGTTTCCACGCATGTAGCACAGACGGCACAGTTGGTGTCTTGAGAAATCAATATCCGGGACACAGTAAGAAAATCACAGTGACACTGTTCATGAGCAGAGGTCTTAAAATGGCTATGTTGAAAATTTGGTTAAAAAATTCCTAAAAATGACTGTTTTTCGAGCATGCATTACGCAGTTCCTACTTACGCTCGTAAGTTTGCTAAATTTTAATATTTTCACTCCAGATTTTTAACATTGCCATTTTACCACACCTCCTTATGAGCAGTACAGCTGTCATTTTTCACATGTCACCCAAAACGTGTTTCCGCCCATGTAGCGCACAATGGCACAGTTGGTGTGCGAAATCAATGTATGGGACACGTTAAGAAAATCACAGTGACACTGGTCATGAGCAGAGGTGTTATAATGGCTATGTTGAAAATTTGGTAAAAATTCCCAAAAATGACTGTTTTAGGAGCGCACATTGCGCAGTTCCTACTCACGCTGGCGAGTTTGCGAACTTGTAATATTTGCACACCAGATTTTCAACAGTGCCATTTTACACGACTCCTTATAGAGCAGTACAGCTACCATTTTCACATCTTGCCCAAAATGTCTTTCCAGCACATGTAGCACACAATGGTACAGTCGATGTTGCGAAAACAATGTTTAGGACAGATTAAGAAAATCACAGTGACACTGGTCATGAGCAGAGGTCTTAAAATGGCTATGTTGAAAATTTGGTGACAAAACTCCATAAAATGACTGTGTTACGAGTGAGCATTGCGCAGTTTCCACGCACCCTCATAAGTTCATGAATTTGTAATATTTTCAGTCCAGATTTTCACCAGTGGCATTTTTCCACACCTCCTTATGAACATTACAGCTGTCATTTTCCACAACATGGACAAAATGCATTTCACACTTTCAGCACAGAAATGCGTGTTCGCTGTGGGAAATCATTGGGGACAAGATAAAGAAAATCACACTGACACTGTTCATGATCGGAGGTCCCAAAATGCCTGTGTTAACAATCTGCTGTAAAAAATCCCCAAACTAGTTACATTACGAGTGTCGTTGCACAGTTTCTCACTGCCTTCGTGACTTCACCAGATTTTTAAGATTTTCACAGCAGATTTTCAACATTGCCATTTTACACCTCCCCATGAACAGTACCGCTGTCATTTTTCACATCCTGTTCGGAATGTGTTTTTTCACCTGTGGTGCCAAATGTCATAGTCGCTGTGCAAAAGCAGTTTTCGGCTAACAAACTGATATTGTCACTGTTCATGAGGTGGGGGTCACAAAAAAAACATGTTGAAAATTTGGAGTGAAAATACCAACAAATGCCTGAGGCATTCGGGTTTCTGACCATAACGCCCCACCCTGTAGAGAATGACAGGCATCAGGGGTGTGACTTGGGATTCTTGCCTGTCATGCTCATACCATTCCACCCCCACCCACACCCTGCAGCCAGTGAGAGGCATCAAGGTGTGCCTCGGACTCTTCGGACCCCAAACGTCACCCCATTCTCCTATACACCCATCTCACCGTATTTCCTGATGGAATGGGGTGCATGAAAACCAAAGACCCCAAGGCACACCGTGATACTTGTCAGTGTCTGCAGGGTAGGGTGTGGTGAAATGGTGTGGTCGTTATACCTGACGACCCAAAGGCAGACCCCAATGCCTGTCACTCTCTGCAGGGTGGTGGTGGTGGGGTTAGCTTCAGTTCAATACTTCGCTGCCATTCCTATTATGCAGCTCTGTAACTTCTACACTACCAATGCCAATGCCAGCAAGCAAACATTCGGCATTGACATATGCTTGTTTGTCTTATTTCTTGCAGCAATTATTAGCCACACAAGTTTCATACCCTTTTTGTTGTACGTTGATCTATTTTTTGTATATTTGTATCTTTCAATTACAATATAGTTTGACTTTCAACAGACTTCATGCCAAGGTTAATTTACATTTGTACCTGACATGCCCCTTCACCAGCCCCATTCTTTAAAAATCACTCCTCATGTTACTATATCTTCCTGTTCTGTAGTTATAGTATATTGTCTGCCCTTGTTCCACCAGCAATTTCTCTAAGATTTTAAATGTCCCAATTTTATGGACACTTCCTGCAGGTAGCTCTCTGATTCCACATTCTGTTAAATCACCCCAGCATTGTTTAATACCAAATCCAAGATTGCTCCATTTCTGGTGATTTCAGAAACATACTGGCCCAGATATTCAAAAGGGTTGCACCATACGCAACAGGGATGTGCCAGCACAAGTCCGAAAATGCGCCATTGTGTGATATTCAGTGGGAGGCAGATGCGCCCCCCAAATCTCAATGCACAAGAGTGCAATGGTAATGAATGCATGCGCAACTGAAGGGGGAGGAACCATGAATAAATGGCGCAGTGCAATATTCTACAACATGCGCAATAGAGCAGCAAGCGGAAGTTGCTCGATAGAGGAAATGATCCAAAATAAAAAGGAACAAGAGAGAGGCGCAAGAATGCTACAGGGAAGCCACATGTTGGTGAACTGCAGGCAGGCACACAGGCACACAGAAACTGTGAGCAGGACAGGGCAGGAGCAGGACAGAGCACCTGGAACCACCAGGAACAGGGAAGGTGTGGGCAGCCTGTGCCAGAGCGCAGGAAAAAATTGTGAAGTGCCACACAGCACTGAGGGGCACAGACAGCGGGTAATCACGGACACTACAGGGAGGTGTTCCTGGTGCAGGGAGTAGCAGTAAGGACAGTGGGGGAACAGTAAAACAGTTGCCAGGGGGGGTAACACAAGCCAGGGACATGGCCAGTGCCACCGTCCATATAGAGGCAGTAATGAGGGGGGTGAGAAGGCAAGCAGCAGGGGGGCATGGCAGTGGAAGGGCCCATTGGTGGTATGTCCCCAACAGGCAGTACCGAGCCCACACCAGTTTCGAGCTGTACACTGATACTGAGATTGTGGGCCGGTACCGCCTGAACTGGGCAATCCTGAGGCGGCTCTGTGAGCTGTGCAGTGATGTGATGCAGGCACCCACACGACGGAGCCATGCTCTGTCAGTGGAGACCAAAGTGACAGCTGTCATGTGCCTGCTCACCACGGGTACCTTCCAGAGACCAACAGGGGACATGACAGGCATAACCCAGTTGGCCGCGTCACGCCTTCTCACCCAATTCCTCAGCACACTGCTGCCACATAATGCGGCGTATATCCATTTCCCCAGCACACTGGTGGAGCACACAGCAAACATACAGGAGTTCCACAGGGTAGCACATATACCTGGCATGCTCGGGGCAATAGACTGCACCCATGTGGCCATCCGCACGCCACCTGACCCCAAAGGGGCCGCATACATAAATCGGAAGGGGTATGCAAGCATCAACTGCCAGGTGGTGTGCGATGCCTGGGGGCGCATAATCCATGCCTGTGCCACACACCCTGGGGGAGCACATGATGCCTTCATCTGGCACCAGTCTGCAGTGTGCCACAGGTTCGAGAGTGGGGACATCACCACTGGCCACCTAGTGGGTGAATATGCAAATCATGCAGAAAGACATGGAGCTTGGGAGGGGCATAGTCAGAGGTGACATGGTTACTGGCCTAGATGGCCCATGGCAGGGCGATGCTGATCATCAAACTAATGTCCACCCTCTACACACAGGTGACAGTGGACACCCACTCCGTCCCTGGCTGCTCACACCATACCAGTGGCCTGCGACCCCATCACAGCAATGCTACAGTGAGGCATATGCCACCACACGCAATGTCATTGAGTGGGTGTTCGGGATGCTGAAGGCACGTTTCTGTTGCCTGGACATGTCTGGTGGTGCCCTACAGTACAGCCCCTCAAAGGCCTGTGGGCTATTCCTGGTCTGTTGCATCCTGCACAACATGGCCAACGACTGTGGGATAGCCGTACAGGTCGAAGAGGGTGACAGCGATGGGGACGATGAGGACGCTGGTGAAGATGGTGATGGGCAGCCCCCCCTTGGTCGAAGGGACCCCCGACTGATCCGGATGGCACAGCTACACCGGGACACCATCACAGAGGAGCACTTCAACCAACCCAGGTAAGTCGTGGGGCCATGTGCAACCACCAGTGGCAAGGGCACAACCCACAAACATGCATGGACAAACCCCAGGGGTGCATGTCGTTAAGGGAATTGGCCAAGCATGGAACCACACATGCCATCAGGGATGGGCAAGGTCTAACACTGCACGCGGTCACACACACACACACACACACACACCACACACACACACACACCCCCACAAGACATGCAGAAAGGGTAGGAGGCACGCCGACCCCAACCGCCACCCCTAGCCACACACACGTTCACAGACCACCACGCTCAGTGCCTGTCATTGTGCATGTGTCAGATGCTGGGCACCATTGCACAGTGGTGGACAGTGCAACGCAGGCATCATCATGCACACACCACAGCAGAAAGCAGCCAGGAGAGTGTGCAGATGGAACGTGTGTGTGTGTGTGTGTGCAGGGCTGGGTACCCCACCCGTGCATTGCACGTTGAACAACACACTGCACACAGGGCAGCATCAGACAGTGGCCTTGGTGGGAGACAGGTCAGTCACACGCCACAGTGCCACGGCCACCATGGATGTGTGGGCAGCCCCACTGAGACCCGCCAGCAGTGACAGGCTGACCAGTGGCCTCATGGGGTGGCACCAACGGTCCTCCAGGAGTTCCGCTGAGTGAATGCGACCGTGATCCCGCAGGGGTCTGCAGCACACCGAACTTGCCTGCACCAGGCGTGCTCGGGATGCCCACAGCTGAACCCAGTGTTGACAAGGAGGGTGTCACACAACGCCGGGAATGGGGGGTGGACATTGCATTGTGCGATGTCTGCGATGCATGGGCAAATAACTGTGTGCCCACTGTGGCCATGGCAGCTGTGATTGTCTGTGTCAGCCTGCCAATGGCAGCAGTCACATCCTCCTGCATCCGGTCCATCCCTGCCAGGAGCAGACCGGTGTCCCTGCTGCACCACTCCTCTGCCTGGCACAGGGCTGCACTGAGTGCATCCACTGCCGTCACAAGCCGCAACTGCTGATCGACTGAATCTTGGAGTATGCAGGTGTGCTCTTCTAAGAGGTCATCTGCCTGATTGGCATGCTGTCCCTCATGGTGTTCGTGGCCCTGATGGGCAGCACCCCTTGACGGTGGGCACTGCACACGAGGGCCATGCCTGGGCATGTCCACAGGCAGTGCACTGACACCGCCCCTGACACTGTACCCCCATGGCCATTGGCCGACTGCTGACACTGCCCCTCTGGCTGCCACTCTCCAGGGCTCAACGGTGCCGCCGCAGTGGCTGCAACAGCCCCACTGTCCTGGACACACACCAGTGCTTCCCCACTGGTGCAGACAGGCACAGGCTAGGACTGTGATGTCACGCAGGCCTCCACGGCAGCACCACCCACGGCCATGCCCATGCTGTTACCTGCTGTGTGGCCACCCTGTGGCCCACACGTATCACTGTCCATGAAGTGAGCTACATCATCATCAGTGACAGATCCGGCACCCGTCCGAGTCTCAGCATGATGGCATCCATGGATGCTGGCACGCTGGGACACGGGCAGGGCCTCCTCCACACCTGCTCCACCAACATCAGTCCGGACAGCCAGGCGGACCCACTGTCGCCCTGACCCTTGGACACCTGTGGAGGTGGACGGGCCCTCCTCTATGTCCATGGTATTGCCCTCAGTGGACAAGCCCACCATCACTGACACACCAGACCAGATGCTATGCATGCTACCCCAACTCAACCCTTCCAGTTGTGTCAGACTAGCTATAAAGAAGTCGAAGACTTAATCCTTAACCTAGACACCAAGAAAAGTGCAGAGGCCGATGGCCTGGAGTCATTCTTCATACAGCTAGGCTATGCCCAGCTCTCAGCTCCAATCCTTCACATATTCAACCTCTCTATTACCACAGCCACTGTTCCATTATGCTGGAAATCTGCCCATGTTCTCCCACTCTTTAAATCAGGAGACCCCTGTGACCTGAACAATTTCTGACCTATCTCCATCTTGCCTGTACTATCCAAAGTGTTGGAAAAACTCATATATAACCAACTAAATAAACACCTTGAAACACACTCTCTACTAAACCCGGCACAATCTGGTTTCAGGTCGAAGCATAGTACAATCACAGCCTTGGCTAAGGTCTCTAACGACTGGATCCGTGCAATGGACTCCAAGAAAGTCACGGGTGTGGTCTTTCTAGATCTTAGCAAGGCCTTCGACACTGTAGACCATCACCTTCTAATCGATTGTCTTGCACACATAGGTGCCACCCCAACCACCTTACAGTGGTTTACCAGTTACCTTACGGAAAGGATTCAAAAAGTCAAAGCCGACGGCCTACTTTCTGCCCCACTTTCAATCACCAGAGGAGTCCCTCAAGGCTCCATACTGGGACCAATCCTTTTCTCCCTCTACATTAACAACCTTGACTCCCACATAAAGACATCCAGCATACACTTCTTTGCTGATGATATGGTACTATACACATCAGACTCGTCCCTATCTAAAGTCAGGGAAACGCTTCAAGCTGACTTCTGTCAGCTAGAAAGCAACCTCATCAATGCTAAGTTGCTCCTAAATGCCCAAAAAACTAAAACTATGATTTTCTCGAGACTTGCGTAGGCTGACCCATTACCGTTCTCAACTAAAAACTTTGTGGAAACCTTGCTAGGTGAACCCCTGGAAGTCGTAGATAAATTCAAATACCTAGGTATGTGGATAGACAATAAGCTGTCCTTCCAGGACCACATCGAGGATCTTTTAAGGAGACTTAAAACACGTCTGGGTTTCTTCTACAGAAATAGGGCCCTCTTTTCTCTAGCAATCCGTAAAAGACTGGTCCAAGCAACTTTCCTTCCCCTGCTTGATTATGGAGACATTATCTATATATCCTCCCCTACCCTGAACCCAGCAAAACTAGACATACTATACCACCCGTGCTATCCGCTTTATTACCAACTCGATATAGGACCCACCACTGTGATCTTTATACAGCAGTTGGTTGGTCATCCCTGACCACCAGACGTCTCCTCCATGCTGGCATGTGGACCCTCAAACTGCTACTTCACAAACTGCCAGCATATTTGACGTCACTTATAAATATCTCACACAGCACCTACTCCTTAAGGAAATCCAACCTTGTCTTACTAGATGTGCCCATGACACGAACTGTAGCCGGACAAAGGGCTGTCTCATACTCTCTACCAAAGATTTGGAATCAACTACAACCCGTGTTGAAGCTAACCAGTATTATATCAACTAACTCCTTCAAAACATTTGCATTCTCCAAAATAAAAGACATATGTAGATGCAACTAGACCTCAATGCCTAATCAGCTCCACAATTATTCACTGGCCCTCCATGGTATAAATCAAAAGTGCTACATAACATAAGACTAGGCCAACTCTGAATTGTACAGCTTTGTAGTACAAAAATGCCCATTGTATATACCTCCTAAATGTATATAATTCTCCACCTTTTGTCCTTCACCGTATATCTCCTAACAATGTATTTATGTATCGTATATGCTTAAAACTCAGGACCTCCTTGTGAATGAGCTTGCTCAATGGAGTCTTTCCTGCAATAAACTTGAACTAAACTTGATGTAGACACTCAGGAGCTGTAAGGGAACACAGTAGCATTAATGTATCTGCCTACCCTGTCCCCCCCCCCCATTGACAGATCAGGACCTACCATGCAGTGATGGGCTACCACCCATCTGGAATCCACCACCTGGAACACCCTCGATGGCACAACACCGCATGCTGCCAGCAACCCACTGTTCTTGTGGGGTCAGGCGTTGCATGGCCGGCTGTCCCCCACTGGTCACAGCCCGTGCTGCCCTGATGGCATCCACCTTGTCCTTAATCCTCAGTCTGTCTGTGCCCATCTTTATTTTGCACTCCTGCACGGGCCGCTGGTGGCTGTCATCCAGGTTGACGGCATGCGCCACCTCTTCCCATGCAGCAGCACGGGCCTGTGGTGTTCCCCGCTGTCCGCTGAGCAGCGGCTCCTGGTCTAGGTAGGCCTCAAACAAGGCATCTGTTTCTGCCTTGGTGAAGTTAGGCCTCCTCTTCCTCCCACATCTCTGTTCCTCTTCCTCCACCTCACGATCGCTCATTCTTGATCCTGTGGGAATGACAGGTGTTACCTGTGACTGTGCGGTCCCATGCATGTCCCACACACCACAGTCCACACTCCCAAACAGCATGCAACTCACTACAATAGACTGCAATAACAGACTATGGCCACTGCAGCCCAATGTCGCATTTATATAGCGCAACGCATGCAAATGAGGTGAGGTGCAATTTTAAGTGGATGCTAATGCGGTATCTGCACCATTGAATAGCTGATTAGTTGATTTGCATATGCCGGCTGAATATCGCGCTGTTGCGCTTTGCGCAATTGTGTTGAACGTGCTCAGGCAAGGGCGCATTTCTGTGGCATTCACAGTGGACACTGAACGGCGCATGCCCGGGGTGCTGACACCGACGCCTGCCGCGCTGCTGACATGCTGTGCGTGGGAGACAATGCAGGGCACGGCCACCATTGTGCCAGTGGCACTACTGCGCTGTTCACATGTATGGCACTCTGGCACTGGGGCGCTGTAGGCGCACTGGGGCCACAGCGCGGTAGGCCGCTATAGGAAGTGCACACAGGCACCCTACCGTGCTACACGCGGTGAGTACCAATCGTGCTGTGGCGGTCCGTGCGCGAGAGACCCCTGACCCTGTGCCGACCTTTGCCCCTAGGTGCCATGCGTCCACATGGGTGCACCTCTATCGTGCTGTTCGGTGACAGCACGATGGGGAATGACAGCGCAGTACCGTGCAGCATCCGCACGTGGTGAACGTGCGCTACAGAGTGCCATTTTGACACTGAAACAGTACAGGATGGCACAGAGACGGGCACCCATCTGGAGCCAAATGGAACTGGCCAATCTGGTTCAGTTAGTGGAGCCCCATGCTGCTGCCCTATTTGGGGAGGCACCTCTGGACAGGGCCAGGAGTGTGGTGTGGGAGGAGGTGGCGGTGGCCCTGGAGGAGGCCACTGGCATGGAGAGGACAGCGGAGCAGTGCAGGCACTGCTATGGTGACCTGCAGCGCCGGGACCCGGAAAGGCTTGCCCGCCTGCCGGCATGTGCCAGGAGGGGCATGGTGCCACGGCCAGGTAGGTGCCCCATCCATACACTGATAACGTCCATACGGGTATCACGGTGGCATGTGTCCAGCACATGGGGGGGGTCACCCAGTGTGGGCCATGGTGGTGGTATCGGGGTGGAGGGAGGATGGGTATGGCTGTGTGGGACTGCACACACACAGGGTGGGGGGACTTTGCTATCAGATTGTACTGATGTTTGCACTCTAGGCCCAGAGGAGCGCCGGCGTGTGAGGGAGGGGAGGCTGCGCCATGAGCAACAGCATGCTGAGAGGGTGGCCGGACCAGACAGGCGCAGGGACCAGCCTGATGATGGTGAGTGCCTTACATCCATGATTACTTTTGCATGCTGTGTAACAGGGCGGGCAGTGGGGCATGGTCACCATCCATTGACACCACTGCCATGCACACAACTTGGTACAGTCAGCACTGTCCAGTGGCACTGCATGTCTGGGAGTGCGTCAATGGTGGTCCATGTGTGCACCGGGTACATGGCTGTGCCACTGCCTTCGCACCGCATAACCATGTCACTGAACAGCCACGGTGGTGCTGTGCAGGACTTGGTCGGTGGGTGTGTGCAGTGGCCCGCATGGCTGTGTGCACCTGGGTGGGCAGGTCTTGTGGACATGATCACTGTGGGTGGTCACACACCATCACAGAAGCATGTCCCACAGCCGTATGCCATGCACAGTGGGTGGGCTGCATGGGGCTGTGCATTCACACCTATTGACTCTGCTCCCTTGTCCTAGGTGGACGGCAGCTGCAGGCTATCAGAGAGGCACTGCGGGAGATCCTTCAAGTTGCCAGGGCCTCACTGGAGATCCTTGAAAGGATAGACAGGCTGGGAGTAAGATGGCGGCATGGCAGGAGGAACAGCCAGAGTGGGGAGCAGGGCTCCCGCTGAGCTTATTACTGACCCTGATTTCCCATACCCCCCTGGACCCACCCTCACACCCCTCCTTCCCTCTACCATTTGTTCACCCTTGCCCCTTACCCACCCCCACCTTGTTTATGTCCCTCCCCCCAACCTTTTGTAAATATGTATATAGTTTTGTTTGCTTTTGTACAATACATTTGCTTTGATATGCCTACTGTGGTGGTCTCTGATTTGCAGCGGGCTATAGGTGCTCAGCTGCAGTGGTGTGCATGGCATCAGGGTGGTCAGTCATGTGCGTGTGTGTGTGTCCATGGGGAAGTGACTATGGTGTGGCAGTAGCTATCAGTCACTGTCTGTGGTGTGTGTGTGTGTGTGTGTGTGTGTGTGTGTGTGTTGTTCCCTGTGCACTGGATGACTGTGTGCAGTGGTCCACAGTGCATGCTCTGTGTCCATGGTGCACCTGTCAGACCGTCCATGGCCTGTGCAGCTGACACCCTTGCATGTCTGTACCTGGCACAGTGCCGGGTTGCCTCCTGTCACTGGTGTGGTGCATATCTGCCTTGGGTGTCTCTGTGGCCTCCGCTGTTGTTGTCCTACCTCCATGCTGTCACTTGTGTGTGTCACAGGGGATGTGCACCACTGTCTGTCACTTGTGCTCCGGGTGCATGCTGGTGGCATACAGCTCTATGGTGCCTGCGCAGGGTGGCTGGCACTCCTGTGCCATGGAGGGGTGCTGGCCGTGTGTACACGGTTTCCGTGGCCACACGCTGGGGGCTTGGTTGCCCCGCTACTGTGTCCCTGTGTTGGTGTGCCGTTGGGTATGGGTGGGTGTTTGTCTATGCACTGTGTTGCATCCTGTGCAGCGCATGCTTCCATGCACCACTGTGGGTGTCTGCGCTGGCTGTTGTGGCCAGTGCTGGGTTGGAGTGTGTCCTTGGGAGGGTGTGTAGGGTGATGTACCACTGGTGGTGTGGTCCGGGGCATGCCCTGTCACATGTGGGGTACCTTGTGTGCCGATGCATGGTCGGTCTCTCAGCTGTACCTCTGGGGGGACGTGCATGGTGGCACTGTGTATGTAGTCATTGCATCGCTGTGTGCTGCCATCCGCTGATGGGTGCTCATGGTGGGGCTGCCTTGCATGGTTCTGTGGTGCACAGGGTTGCATTGTCACAGTGGGGGTGGTGGCATGCATGGGGTGTCCTGCACTGGTGGACACTGCTCCTAGGCAGGGTTTCTGGGGATCACAGTGCAGGGTGTGCCCTGCATTGGTGGGATGGTGTGGCATGGGGTGGTCAGCCCTCCTTGTGCGCCAGTCACAGCTTGCCAGGGGGTGTGCTGGGGCACCATGCCCCGGCTGTGGGTTTCTTGCTGGTATCCATGGGCTGGTAGTTATTCCAGCTCTCCACCAGTTGTGCAGTGCATGGGGTGTGGGGGGCAATGTCTGTTCTGCTGTGTGCTCCTCTGCCCATCTGTGGCATGGGTAGTGGGCCCCTGCATCCTGTCCCTGCGCATCCCTGGTTGTACTGTTGCACTGCTGCCCTGCTCCACTGAGCATCCCTAGTTGCGCTATGGTGTATCTGAACTGCTCCACTGAGCATCCCTGGTTGCGCTATGGTGCATCTGGACTGCGCAACTGCACATCCCTGGTTACGCTATGGTGCAGGTGGCATGATATTCAGTCATGTGCCACAGGCGCATCTTGACCTGCTCAGTTTTTGAATATCGCACTTCTTGCACATGGGCGCAGTGGACTTGCGCTTGCTCCTGCTGTTGCGCACTTTTTGGGTGCAGTTTGAATATCTGGGCCACTGATCCAAAAGGGCAATTGTTTTGCCCTCTGTATTGGTGACTTCCCTGCTTTACTGACTATAGTACCATTTTGCCAGTTTATATCTCCAAGGTGAAAGGCTTTTATCAGAAGAACATCCTCTTCGAAGGTTACCTTTCCAAACTGGTGGGCTTCACTCCCCCACACCCCCCATGCAAGGGGCTCTGCCCTCCCGTACTAAGGATTACTAACTACAGTCGGAGTTAGTTCAGGGAGGGGGCCAAACACCCGGCGGCAACAGTGTTGGAATACATGGAAACCATCACAGCAAACTGCCGAAAATGTCACTATGATGGTCTTCATGGTATTCCCGTTGCAGTGCCATTGGTATACCCTCCACCACTTTGTTTGTACCTCCTATCTTTATGTTAAAGCTTGTATCCCTCCATGTTTTTTCCTCAGTTGTCTTCCTCTGCCACCATGTTTCTAACTGCTAAGATATTTGGTTGCTTTCTAAATGATAATTTCTCAAAATGACCAGTTTCATTATTTAGACATCTAGCATTCAGCAATACACATTTCTGATTATTGGGTTCCTTTTCTTCATTTTATGTTTGCTTGCATACATGCACAAAGTGAACATATTATACAGCAGTATAGCAGGCTATGGCGGTGTGTGCTTTACAGGCCAAAGGATACAGAAATGCAGGAGGCTTGCTACTTAAAAGCCAATGCTAAGAAGGCGATGATGATGACAGTGTGCATGGGCATAACTTTAGTTTAAAGGATGCAGCCCCTCTAATGACATTACTTTCCAGTCCATTAGGCAGCTAACTGATACCATCATAAGGCTCTGAAGAAAAACATCAAGCCTCACAGTGTGTGTGTGTGTGTGTGTGTGTGTGTGTGTGTGTGCCCACCTAATAGATATCATCATAAGGCTCTGTAGATAAAATCAAGCCTTACACTGTGTGTGTGTGTGCATTTCCTTACTTTTAGTTTTTCCCCTAGTTATAGACAGGAGTCTGGAAATAATCTTTTTGAAAGCACTAAACATAGTCCGGGGAAATAGCACGAACAATGCAACTATATCGTTATCAGATATGTTAACAGTTTATTAATAATGAGCAATAAACACCAGAAATAGTTGATTTAAATTACACATTGTTTATGTTCCATTTTATGAGCCCCTGATACCGGATAACTTAGAAAAATGTGATATGTAGACACAATTCCGTTTATGCGTCATATATTTCTGCAATTCTTTCTTTTATATATGTGCTCTACCTTCATGTCCCTTCCTGTTGGCCCCCCTCTGCTGTTGATCCCTTCCCCATCACTCCACCAGTACAGACCCCATGTACTTCTTACCTCATTATGTCAATGGTGCCATGGATGGTGATGGTGCGATGCCTACAAGGTTGCAGTATCATCCTGCTGATGGGGGTTCTTTTCCACCCATTACTTCCCTTGAGTCAGAGCTGACAGCATGTAATAGTGCACATGAAGACTACGGAGATGGTACACACTCTCAACATCTGCCTCCAGCTTTTAATTTTGGTGAAAGCTACTGCACCACCTAGCCTCTGCTAAGTGGCAGCCAAGAAATGGTACACACTGCCCCCCCTCCACCATGAGGGAGGAGAACCATCAATGAATGCTCAAGCCTCCTTCCCAGAGCCAGCTCCGAAGTGGCCATGGTCCATTCCTGAAGCCAGGCCACTGGTGTAGCAGAAGGTCAGGCTGTCAGCACCTCAGTCAGCCATGCCAATGGGCTGGCTACACACATACTGTACTATAACTCAGATTTCCTTAGACAATGTTGTGTGTGGCCCTGAGGAGGAATGAACCTGCAACCCACTGTGTTGCAGTTATGTGCTTTTACCCTCTGTACCATTCAGCCAGAATTGTATTTCTGCAATGCTTTCGCATTTTTCTTTATTACTGAAGGATGTGACATAAAAACAAGATTACTGTCCCTAGGACTTTATTTGCTTTGGCTGTTTGTCTACACATGACATCATAATGCCTTGTTTATGACATCATAATTATCTCTACAGCAACAGATTGGGGTGTCAAACAGAATTGTGACTGCAGAAGTAGACCGGCTGAAAGATCAAATAAGGAAGAGATCCTGTTTCCATGCACATTTCTTAGTAATAAACAAGTGTGGTTGACAATTATATGAAAAGTGTGAAATATAAGCTGAATTTTGTCTAAATATTATAGTTTTCAAAGTTGTCCTAACAGCATGAGGGGCTCTTCAAAGTTCTATTACACTGCTAGCCAACAGTCAGCATTAATAGACACTTGTTATCTTCTTGTTCTTACTGATCATTTCTATGTTATCCTTTTTCTTTAGGTTTCTGATAATTGTTTCAGTGGTTGCTGATGTGCACCCTTGACCCTTCTGCTAAGAGAAGGGGGAGGATTATTCACCTAGGAAAGAACTGCAGGACTGTAAACAGCTCAGCTCAGCTTATCAGAGACATAATGTTGATAAGTGCTTTGTGAAAGTCAAATTCCACAAGTGGATTTCTGGTGGCATTACCTATTACACCAACACTTTTTTTTTTTCTAAGAGTTTGCCAGTTAATAATTTATGGTATTGTATTTTACACTGTACATTTAAAACTACTTAACCATTTTTGTCCAGTTATGTTAGATTCCCAGATCCATTGGCATTGAGCATGCATGCCAAATTTCAATAGTAAGGAAGTTATAAACATCTACATGTTAAAACATTTTTAGAAATGTTCACAATTAAGTAAAGGCTGAAATTATAAACCCATGTCGCAAAACAAAATATTACTAAATCACTCCATACATAGCTATTTCTATGACCATCCAAAAAAGTTATGCATGCTATTTTGTAGGCATCTAGCCACAGAGGGCAAAGTTTTAAGCAGGGAAATATTTTTATAAAATTTCACAATAAATAAATAAAATAAAATGTCAGATTTGTAGCCCTATAAGTTAAAAATACTCATCTAACTCCCATGATATTTAGTATGCCCTTAGAACACCTAGCATCACCTCAGCACACCCTTTAATATGCCTCTAGCCCAACAGATGGCTGTGTTATGGTAAAAAAACACACTTGTGAAATTCCATGACGAATTGTAGAATATCATGAAATTTCACCAAAATTCCACAAAAATCAGAATTTGTCAGTTGTATACAGCCCTACCTCTTACAGGGTCTAATTTATTGTCACAAGCTTCAGGGATGTTGCAACATGGTGCTACCAATCCCTGACATGCATTTGAAAATCATGGCCACTGTTTCAGTCACTGGGGACTTCAAAATCTTTCTCTGACTCTAGTAACTGAAAATCATGGATGCTATACAGTATCTTTTTACTTTACATTCATCTCTGTGTGCATAGTCTATAACATACACTACTGACTTTTATTTTTCTCTGATCCTCTGCTTTCTGCCTTGCAACAAAGAAAACAGTGACTAGAATGTCTTATGTATTCTGAGTCTAAAACAAAGGACACCATCAATCCAACTTGTTTAACTTTAAAACTTGACCCCGATTAAAGGGACACTGTCAGCCTTAGTACGCGTTGATTTCATTCTTGCTCAAAATGCTAACTTCTGTAAGGACTAGCATTCATAATGTGCATACAATTTGTTTACCTTTCCGGTGGTCATCAAAAGCATTTATTTATTTAATTTCAGCATATGCGACATTCCCTCGGCTCCGATTTAATGGCCGGCTTTGGGGCGGACCTCCCACGACGCACAGCACATTCATGGCCACCCAGGTCACATGCACCCGTGCGATCAGTGTGCTTGTGATTGCACATTCCATTCATTCTTTCCTGCCAGCTTGGAAACAGGTGCTCTGTGCTACAAGTTCCCACTGCTCCTATCCTATTGCTGCCTGTGCTTGGTAAGTTCGTATAGTAGGTGCTGCATCAAGGTTATTTTTTGCTGTTTGTCTGACATCCACACTCATTTTTCTGTCTTATTGAGCACCTTGTGCACTGCTATCATATTATTTAAAATGTTCTACCATAGCAGCAAGCCTACTTGTACAAAGGCAGGAGCAGCGTGCGATAGGTCTGCTTAGAGACAGCGAGAGAGACAGACATACACTACGTGTAGCCATACCCTCCAACTGTACCATTCTGGCCGGTACAGTACCAGATTTCTGGCAGTGGTACTGGATCCAGGCAATTTCTCTCTGTGTACTGAATTTCGGCTGCCTGAGAAATAATTTTCTTATTATTCAGTTCCCTGGTAAGGTCTGTTGCAGTGTGTGAGTGCAACTTACTTCAAGCATGGTGGTCCGAGAGGGAAACTGCTTAATTTTTGTAGTTCCCCTGCCCAATCTTGTCTGCTGCACAGTGAGCAACTGAGCACAAACATGGTGGTCCGAGAGGAGAAAACAAAGTGTGCATCCTGGCCCCATGGTAACCAACCACACTAACGGGCACCATGCCTGTGACCCCCCACCAGATGTAGCTGAGCTGCTGCAGCCTTCCCTAACAGATTTGGCGTTAGTGTCCATCAGTGATAGAGGAGATGTCACTGAGCCAAGAAGCAAAAATAGAATTTAGTGATGTGGGGCAGGTGGTGACTGCTCGAATTTATCATTTTTCATTTTCCTGGAATGAAACTCAATGAAAACATGTTATCACTGTTGTTTTTTTGTTTATCTATAGGACAGTTGTGGGTAGTGTATGCTGGACGATAGTTCCCCTATGTTGTTCTGTGAGCTGTCACTGCGATGCGGGTGTTACTGCACGGACAAACTCATGTGCGTTGCATTTTTTCCTTGTGCACCCACCTCTGCTAATCTTACATGATTTGTGTCCCCCAGAGCAGTTATTGATGACCTAGACATAGATCAGTGTTTTATTTATTTTTTTTTTTTTGGGGGGGTGCTGGCTATAGTTTGCCTATGCTGTCAATGCCATGAAGGTTTCCAATCAAATCAATCTGTAACTCTACATAAGGTGTTTCAGTGTCCCCTCGTATTTGTGTGCGACCTTGAAGTTTGCTGCACCTTTCACTGTCCAATCGTGAGCTGTCCCCAGGTGGTCTGCAAATAACACCCAGTCCTATATGGCAGGCTCCTAGCTCAGCCTTGCATTCCTCGGATGGATAACTGACTCTTCCTTTTAAAAAATCATGTTGTTCATTGTTTTCCCTTATCTGCCCTAATTTAGCATTTTTTTTGTTTGCCAGAACAAAACGAAACAAAAATATATTTTTGTTGACCTAGACCTAGCGCTATGTGGTGGTGGGGGCTAGTATAGACCCATTCCATGTGTTTCATTGTTTTCCTTCTCTGCCCAAATTTAGCATTTTTTTCATTTGCCAGGAACAAAACGAAATGAAAAAAATATTTTTTTGTTGACCTAGACATAGAGCGCTATGTGGGGGGGGCTAGTATAGAGACCCAGTCTATGTGTTTCAGTGTCCCCTCGTATTTGTATGCGACCCTGAAGTTTGTTGCACCTTTCACTGCCTAACCATGCACTTGTCCGTACAAAGCCTTCAGTCTCTGACATTCGTGATATTCAAATCTGTTCTTCATGAATATGTCTCTTCTTCTGGGGTCATCAGCATCAAACCTGTGTTTGAAAAACAGTGAGTTAGAGACAGATGGAAACACAGATCAGTCTGACAAATGCTCTACAGTGACATGATGACACAGTCGATGAAGCTTACATGTTGTTGGAAGCAATATGACTAAGGTCACAGGAAAGGAACGATCCATTGTGGTGCCTTTGATGGTATGTGCTGGAGAGTAGCCCCTCACCGTTGTTACTCTTTGTTGTGGGGTCGAATGGAACATGGGTTCATTGGCCATGACTGGTGTCTTTTCATTGTTGATTTGATGATACCTGATTTGAAAGATACATAGTGAATATAGTAATAACCGTGGGTGATGGAGGACAAAAAAAAGTATACTGTTTTCATGAAGTGACATATACTCACATGTCAAGCAAAAAGCATGCAACCTGGGCATGTGTACTGAGTTTTAGTTCATTCTTTAGCAGTACCCAACGCACTATTTCGGCACCAATTGCACTACGTGTCTTTGATTGTTTTAAATCAAATTCTTTTTTCTGCCTTTTTTGGGCTGAATCTGTTAACTTCACTGGATGACCCATCTTGGAGCATTTAGGGGTATTCATAATTTGGGTGCTTGTTGCTGCCATGTGTGCACAAACTGTGTTCCTGCAATGGATATAGGTCAAAATAAGTGTGTCAGTTTCAATCCTGCCTTAATCACAGTACCGGCGCACTAGATGAGGACAACAAAGAACTATTTAGTTTCCTGCTTCATAAGACAAACTACAGAAAATGAATGCAAAATGACCATCTGTAAGATAAGAAAGTATTAAAAAATTTGTGTTACATAAACAAAATGACATTTTCCAGTACTGGAAAATAATGTGGTACCCTGCTGTACTCATGTGATGTGGTTATTAGAAATGCTTCTGGACTGATACATCACCACTGCACAAGTATTTTGACACCGTATGTTCACCAAGGGGGAAATGTTCTAATTATGCATCAATGGCACGTGCAGCTTGCTCTCCATTAATGAGCACTACAAATGACACAACTGCAATTCATGGAAATAGCCACTACATACAGTTGTGGCAAATGCAGCAGTATCATAGATGGTTGAGGATCACACCTTAAGGATGGATACATGGTTAGCAGAGAGAATAGAGGAAGTAAGACTGTACCAGAACGTTTGTGTGGTGGTTAAGTTTGTTCACAGGATGGATGCAAAGTAGTTGGACTGTGCATTCAAAGTGAATATTTATCAAGGTCAGAGGAGAAGCATGCATGTTCAGCTCTATTCTGTCTTGCAAGATAACCACGTAGCTGACAAGTAAGGTCGCCATACCAATGCCATGGAACCATCAGCAGAGACTTCATGGGATGTGATGTCCACCAACACTGGAGTAGCACCAGCAAAGACACAATCCATGAGCCAGCATTCATGCAGGTCATCAGTCGGTGTTCATCACATACCAGCGAACATGCTTGGTGACAGTGCAACAGCACTTGTTCCTTGGGACTTCTTCCAGCGAGTGACTTTGCTGGTCTTCACACAGGTTATTTCCTCCCCGACACATATTGGTGGTCATTCATTGGACTTGGTGTTTCCTTGGGGGGATGGAGATATTCAATTAGGCCGTGTAACAAGTCGAGTGGTCTGACCATCAGACTGTTGGGTTCATTTACATAGAAACATAGACTTTGACGGCAGATAAGGACCACTTGGCCCACCCAGGCTGCCCATTTCCCTACCTACTAGATAAGCTGCAGATTCTAGTTAACCAACCGCCTACTTCCTTCCACCACCCCACTACAATTGCCTTATGTCTGTCCCATGCATGTTTGAATTCCCCCACTGTTTTAGACCCAACAACCTCCCCAGGAAGGCAGTTCCATGCATCCACCACTCTCTCCATGAAAAAAAATTTCCTCTCATTACCCCTGAGCCATCCCCCTCTGTCTTTAAATTGTGCCACCTTGTTCTTACACATCTCTTTTTCTGAAAGATGCTACCCTCCTGGATTTGTTGATTCCCTTCAGGTACTTGAACATTTCTATCATGTCCCCCCGTCCTTCCTTTCACCAAGGGTATACATATTAAGCTCTCTCAGTCTCTCTTCATATGGTTTCTGATGCAGACCCTGCACCATTTTAGTTGCCTTCCTCTGGACTGCTTCCATCCTGTCTATGTCCTTGTGTAGATGAGGTCTCCAAAACTGCACACAGTACTCCAGATGGGGTCTCACCAACTGTCTGTACAGAGGGATAACCACTTCCATTTCTACTTGTGATGCCCCTTCCTATGCATCCCAGTATCCCCCGGCTCTCCTTACTGACTTCTCACATTGCTTACCAACCTTTAGATCACCTGATATGACTACCCCCCAGGTCCCTTTCCATTTTTGTTGTTGTTAGTACCTCTCCTGCTATTGTGTACTCTTCTTCTGGGTTTTTGTTTCCCAGGTGCATTACTTTGCACTTCTTTGCATTGAATCTAAGTTGCCATATGTCTGACCATTCCTCCAACCTTGCCAAGTCTGAGGCTACCCCTAGTAGGCCAGCACTGATGGCAAAGGTTCCGGCGCCACCCTTTGAGGGGTGTTTCCCCAGATGGCTTGATGGCAGCACTGGACCGATTGCACTTACCAAGTGAATGGATGGATCCAGGGGGACCAGTTACTTGCCTATAATACGGAAGTGGTAGTGGCCCTGGATTCCATTGATCCTGTTTGTGTTTGTCCCTTCACTATTTTCCCAGGTCTCCTTGGTTTGAAGAGACTCTGAGGGAGTTGAGGAGAGCAGGATGAAGTCTAGAGAGGTGCTGATGGAGGTTGGGCAAGGAATTTGACAGACTTAGTTTGATGGACCATTGTGTGGTCTATAAATCAGCAATTAACGGCAAGAAGACAGTATTCATGTCCAGGGAGATTGATGCAGCACAGAATCGACAACCTTGTCTGTTCCGCAATGTGAACCGATTGTACAGTCCGATCTGTCTACAGCCTTGAAGTGCTTTCTTTCAATAACTGTGTGATGAGTTTGCTCGATTCTCTTCAGATAATGTTGCCACAATCAGGTCCGGTATCAGCTTGACCCTCTTTAATGGGAGCTGTGATGGTCGGCATGAGATGTCGGACACCCAGTTTGTTTGGGGTGACTTTAGCCTCCCCACAATCAGTGACATTGTGATGATCATCCAGTCACTGCGTCCGACCAACTGTAGTTTGGACCCGGCCTCACACCTCTCCTGGTGGGCTGTGTGGATAGAATCAGTCCGGTGCTTGCTGAGAGAGTATGGATTTCTTGGAGAGGGTGATCTTTTCTGATCCTCTGAAGGAGGTCTTGGTTCTGCCACTTCTTAATCACTCATCCTCAGACTTGGACTGTCTGGCAAAGTAAAGGCCTGTCTCTAACCTTCCCTGTGTGGGTAAGGTTATTGAGAAGGGGGTTGCGTCACAGCTGGATGATCATTTGTCCTGTCACAATGTCTATGATTCTATCCAGTCCTGATTTAGGAAGAGACATAGTAATGAGATAGCAGTGGTACGTGTACTTAATGACCTGGTAATAGCGAGAGATCGAAGAACCCGTTCCATCTTGGTCCTTCTTGATCTCTATGAGGCATTTGACACCATAGACAAAGGTGTGCTATTGGAGCACTGGCTGTTCATGGATGGACTGTCTGGTATGGTCCTCCGATGGTGGTCAAGGGAGCTGGCTGATAATCTGCCTGCACCTGTGTCAGTCCTCTTGCACTCTTCCCTTTAGACAGGGAGGGTGCTGCAAAGGGGAGGGTGATGCAAGACTGGAGGATGGCCCATAAGATGCCAGTCCACAAGTGAGGCTTGAGAGAGAAGCCTAGTAATTACAGGCCACTGAGCCTGACATCGGTAGTGGGCAAAGGGGTGGAGGTCAGCTTGAAAGAGAGTCAGGAAGGGTTTCAGAGGGCACAGGAACACTGAGATGATCACCAACATCTTTTTGTTTTGGGAAGCACGTGTAACACAGGCCTGGTAGAGTTGTATGTGGGGTGTTGCGAGAGCTGGATTGGGGCAGATCAGTGAATGTACTCTTCCTAGACTTCAGCAAGGCATTTGACTCAGGGACTCATCACAGGTTGCTAGTGAAGATGGGGGATATTGGGTTGGGGGCAGTTGGTAAGGCAGATAGGGAACTTGATAGTGGGGTGGGAACAAAAGGTGATGGTGGGGGGGCTCATCTCTCAGGAGAGTCATTAGCTGGGTAGCAAAGGGCGTGGGATGACACTATTCAGGGCTGTAGCTAAGAATTTTGGAGCAAAGGACAAGTCAGTTGAAATGGGCCACTGTCTCATGAAACAGCTAATACTGGGGGTAATGCAAACATCACAGATGGGCACACCTTGAGCTCTGGGCACAGGACAACATCCATACTTGTCACCCCATTACTACAGCCCTGACCCTATTTGCCAACAACTCAAAACTGTGGCAGGTGGTGGTCCATGATGAGATTCGATAGACCACTGTGAATAATAGGCTGCCTTTTTATGATGTTAGTCATGTTGGGGGAAGCCAAGAGGCTGGGCGCAGCTGCTGTTATTTTCATATGTCCACATGTTCCTATCAAAACAACATTAAAATACCACCATATCACTGTAGCATGCAGATTTGAGACAATAGAGATACTGCAGAATGTGTGAGGTGTGCAGGTCACAGTGCAATCAGCTTATTCTGCCCATACAACACTGTACAGCATTGCACATAGGATCAAAATGTACTGAGAAAAGGGATCTAACTCCCTGGTATGATTCTTCTGCCATAAGCAGACACAGCAAAACAGAGCACCACCCAATTCTGGCAGGTGTCTTTTAGAGGCAGAATAAGAATCCAGTAATCGAGAGGATTATAAATAATTGAGTGCTTGAAAGAACACCCGGAGCAGCAGGGTTAGGGAGTTCATTGTTCCTGAAAAAACTTCTGCAGTCAGTTATCATCAAATGCCATTTATAACCTCATCCTGTATGCACATCAGAAGGCATGGACAAAAGAACAGCATGACAAATAGCAGATCAAGCGCTAAGCACTTCAACAGTAGGCAATTAAATGCTGTAGCCAGAATAGGATCAAACCAGCCTGACAATGGCGTTTGCCAGCCAAATGATTCCCCACCCCACAGCCCTCCAAAGCACAGGTGAGGAACAAAGGCAGATGACAAGTGGGCTTTTGTTACATGTCATGAAACCTAGAACATGGTGGATATATTGAAATAGCCTACATGGCCACCATGGAAATTACAATTCCTAAATAGGGTATAACTGTTAGTTTAGTAGTAGGCAAAAGGGCACATGGTGAAAAATGGGTGAGGAAAAAATTACTAGGAAAAAAAAGAATATGCAAAAAAGACCAGTAAAAAACAGTGTTTGTTTTTCACACAGATAATGAGCCAGATTGCTGTGTGTATGGTGGTGGGGGAACGTCACATCAGACAGTACAAATACATCACTGTGGGGTCAGTAATATAAAATACTTAGAAACAAAAGAACAAACAGATAATTACAAGAACACCCCGAAAAGCTGAAAATCACAAGATAAAAGTGTCAGCTGCCATTCTGACAGAGGTGTAGCGCCCGATTGGTATTTCTTGACTGGCAGTACAGTGGATGAACAAAGTGCTCACAAAGAAGTGATGCACTGCAGTCTGGAAAAACACAGATAGAAAATGTGCCAAGTGAAAAATCGTAAATCACAGTAATTAATATGAAAAATGATTGCCAAAAAAGAAATGCACAGCTAACAAATCTGGTTGCATCACCAATAATTATGCAAACAGAATGTGATAATCGACATTTTTGTGTACTTCAAGGGGATGAAAACGGGGTCACATAACTTGCACTACAAGTAAGCAGACATGTTCCCCTGACCGTAGGTGAAACAAAGATGATAGCAGTAGTACGGCAGACTGTTGACTTTGCCTCTCACCTGGTCACCAATGACAGAACCCCCCCCCCAACAAGAACCGAAAGCCACTTCATCTGGCACAGTCATAGGGATGATCGAAGTCCATACAATATGCTTTGTACCATGCACCTCAGGAGGGTCAAGGATAACAAGGAGAGACTGGGACATACTGAGACATGTGAAAGGTCTGTCAGTCTCCAGCAGGAGATCGAGATCAATGATGAAGACACACAGCAGTATAGCCATCCTAAGGTGCCAATGCCCGAAGATATGCTATTACACTGTCTCTATGTAGTACACCCTAAAATACCCCGTGCACATGAGCGAAAATGCAACTGTCAGGGGGAGAATGAAATCGGCAGTTACTTGATGCTGTCAGTTTCTGTAATAGCCTGCAGTCCATAACGAACAGAGAAGCTGAGAAAGGAACTCAGGCCAGGACACAGTGGAATGCTGAACTGAGAAGGCTGATGACTCTCAATTAAAAAAGAATTCTCAATTCAGCAGAGCGAGGCTGTGACAGTACGCCATAATGATTTTTTGTCTTCCGATTGAAAGAATGTGTATGATAAGAGTGTGAGCACACACTGACAAATACTGATGGGCACAGACACACACACTCGCCAAAAAAAAGGCAGATGACAAGCTCCATCGGGTGCTCTATCTTTGCAGTGTTGGGGGGTCGTGGGGCATCATGAAGCTGCACCTGAGGACAACAGGCACCCATCGCTTGTAATCCATATATTCGATTGCAGTGTACCATATCTCCGATTATGTTGGGTCCACGATCTGTTCCAGTGCTACAGAGGTAGGCACCAACCTACACTTAGAGATTTTTGAACAGGTGCATGTACCGATTCCCAGATAGCCGGGCAATAACTGTGATAGTCAGTAGATAGGGGAAGACAGACATCTACAACTCCCAAGAGGAGTGCCTACAGGTGTAGCAGAGGAAACGATCGTGGACACAAAGGTGTCGGGGGGGGGGAGAACATATAGCACAGCCGACAAGGGTGTGAAGTGATCATTTGGAAAATAACAGGGTCCCCACAAAAACAGTCACAATGGGCCTAGATGGAGCAGTATCTAGAGATACACAAAGAAAATTTTGCAACACCATAGTGGGAGCTGCAGATAGGGTCTGCAAAAGGAGCTTTGAACAACAGGGAAACTTAACATGGTAAGTAGCAAGCAATTAAGAATAGCGCCATGGGGTGGGGGCAAATACAATGAACCCTCCACACAATGAATACTGAAGCCGATGCCACTAATGACAATTCTCAACCAGGACTTTAGAGCTGTGTTGCTTTCACTGCACACCCATGGAAATCACAACACTTGCTTCCCCCTTCTGTGTGGGACTATGACTGGGGTTTCTCCGGTATTCTCCTGAGATAAGTCCCATGGATTTGAGAAGGACTTTGATTTTTTGGGATGCAGAATAATGATCATTTGAGTACCACCATAGCACACACCGCACTTGCAGACAATAATTTCAGATGACACTTTTCATGAACAGGCTGTAGGTGTGTTGTCCTTTAAAGCTAAACAGCTGCCAGATGAGAAAGACAGAGAGAGAGAGAGAGAGATTGCAGCTGTCTGAATACGGTGGCAATTGTAGGCACAATGGTCATGTCAGCTGTGTGTGTGTGTCTCTCTCTCTCTGTCTCTATCTACAGACCTATTAACAGTGAGATAATCACCTTGAAGCATTGACTTGCTCAATGTTTTTGGGGTCATAGGTAATATAATGGTGCACCACTAATACAGTTGATCTTACAAACAACGTAAACAACCAGAAATCACTGCTATGTAGCAGTGTAGAATAAGAAGCAACCTACCAAAATCAACAAGAAATCAGACAGCAGGAGCGGGAACTAGCAGCGCAAAGCACCAGTTTCAAAGACGGCAGAAAATAATGAATGGAATGCCCCATCAAAGGCACTGTGAGTGCGTGGTGCATGCGGCATGAATTAAAACGTGAGCAAAGGCCATGGGCAGCCAGCCCCAAACCACGGACATTCTAAGGACCCAAGTAAATGTAGGATTTAACAAAATTATTTAGTTTAACGTGAACAATGACGAAGAGCAACATACATATGTATTCAATGCATAGAACATGAAGCACATATGTCGAAGAGATTGCAATTAGGAAACAGTACAATCGAGCTGTATGATCTCGGTGCATGATGACCTGATACAGCTCTCAAGCTTCACTCACTAGGTTTATGGGTCATCACACAACTTAGTGTACAAAAAAATTTGCCTAACACACACTTGTAAATGCCATTATGCTACGAAGGTCACAAGTAGGAATGAACACCCTAGCAGTGCTCTGTTTGACCACCTGGTAAAATATATATGTACTGTAATGTTCTAATACATTTAGTACAAGGTGCACAGTTGTATGAAAAAGTGTTAACATTGTAGGGATCATCCAGTGTTGTGGCACAAATTCTTTGGTCAACATTTACATTAGATGTAAAAAAATTTACATCATGTATTGATAAGAAGTTTTGTATGGAGACAAAAAAAGTCTTTGTCACCCAGATTTCATCATCTGCTCCTCCACATTTTCCATTGTTTGCGACGTCACCCTCTGTTGCTCTGGAAATGTTTATGATGTCACAAAAGAAGGAGCAGCTAAAATCCTGAGGTTGAGAGATGTAGTTTTGACTCAAATGTCAGCAGCAATTTAGAATGAGAGGAGATGGAGGATATATTGCAAATAGGTTATGTATTGGACTTACTGTGCTGGTAGCAGATGATTGCAAGAAGCATGGGGGGGGGATATGAAGAATCTGAGTAGAAACAATGGTGTAAACCAGTGCAAATAATATACAAACAGGTAAAAAAATGCATAAACAAATTAACAACTGGGCAAAGGCACTGTGCTGGGATGGCATTATAGCCTAGAGGTTAGAGTAACGAGCTGTGAATGAGCTTGGTATAGCCAGCCGACCAGAGTTTGATTCACTTTGCTCACTTTGCTCTGTGGACACTTTATAGAGCCAGAGGCTGGATATGAAGTTGCGATGTGATGCAATGTCTACACTGTCAGTTCATTTACTGAAGGCACACAAATGCAGCAAATGACTTCCATACTGTAGTGTAGTGATTTCTGACAGACTCTGATCTACAGAGAGCCGCAACAGCCAGCCCGACATTCCCCCAAGCAAGTAGAACTGCAGGCTCTATTTCAGTAAACTATCCCCGATGAGTAAGTACTCTAGCAAAATAATTAGAAAAACACCTGCTTAACCTCGCTGGAATGTACACATTTGACTCCCTGTACTCTGTAGTACTGGTTTCCTAATCAGACAATAAAGAACAGTAGCACAGTGCTATGTAGAAAATATCTTACCGCTATGATCAAAGCGACAGCAGGAGGAACTTGTACTGCAGGGCAAATGTTGACCAGCCTGCAGCGAAATAATGAATGGAAAGCACGCTCCCTCACACTACAAAGGTGCTGCAGTCTTCAGTTAGAGATGAATGGTGAAAGAAGCTTCTAGCTGGATGCTGTGAGGAAGTAGACTTAAAAGATTTTCTTAGCTGCTAGTGCTTGGAGGAGCAGTGAGGGGCAGTCACAGGGCTGATACACTCACATGAGAGTTGGGTGTAGACCCTAGTCCCAACTTTCCCCTCTCCTCCCCTCCCTCCCCAAAGCCAGGCTGATTTATAGGAAACACATGCTCTGCAACTGGACGAAAAGGCTTCAGTTGCAGCTCATTTAGTTCTAGCCACTGGGGGTTGGGTTTAAGGGTTGAGAGAGAGGAGCTTAGGGAGTTGTACACTTCCCCTATAAGTTTACTGTGATGTACTGTGCCTAGTAACGGGGGTACCTGTTTACTGTGGGACTGTATCTAGGATTAGTGGGTGACCTGATTAATGGGTAGGGTTGTATCTTGGACTAGTGGGGAACCTGGTAGTTCACCCAAGGAAACCTACTGAGAGGGGGATGGGACCAGAAGTCATTAGGGCTGGCATCTTTGGGAGGGTGGTGGGGTGCAATGGGTGTGGCGTGGCCATGATACTGGACTGGGTTTGGAAGTTCGGTGGTTGCCCAGTGTGCCACCAGCTGGCACAGCTTAGGGAGGAGGTTGAGGGGATTAGGAGACAGCTGGAGGGAGGGGAGATGTATGGTTGGGGAAATAGGGCAGGGGCTCTTCCACAGGGTTGCACCAAGCATTAGAGGTGGGGGCATAGGGAAATGAGTGCCAGAGGGCACTCTGGGGTCACATAGGGACCCTGACAGAGGGGGCCCTAAAGGATGATACTACCAAGGAAGCATGCAGGTATCTGGGGACCCTCACAGAGGCAGGGGCCAAAGGGAGGACATTCTCAGGGAAGTAGGCAGATGGCTGGGGCAGGACAGAAGGAAGCAAGGGGGGGAGGTGGATCAGACCTTAAGCTCAGTAACCGCTTCAATGCTCTTCTTCTGCTTGAGGATAAGGTGGGTGATGTAGCCATAACAGGGGTGGTTGGAGATGGAAAGGGAGTGGAGGGCAGGAGGCAGGGGCTGGCTAGCAGGAAGAACAGGGGGGAACTTGGAACATTGGAAAATGGGGGGAGTGGTGGATCAGAGCAGGAGGAGGAGGGGGTAGAGAGAGATGAAAGTGCAAGGAGAAGGACCAGTTGGGAGGAAAGGGCAAGAAGAGGGACCAGAAGTACAAGGAAGATACAGTAAAGGCAGCTGAGGGTTTATGCCAGGGGAGCATGACATGCAAGGAGGGGCTGAAAGGAGATGGGAAGGAAGGGAGGACGAGCCAGGCAAGTTTAGCAGATGGGGCGGAAGGACCAGTCAAGAGCAGCGACGGTGGGGGATAGCAGGGTACAAAAGGATACTCAGGAGGAGGAGGAGAAGCATAGGATCAGAGAGGAGGGGGTGGCCAGGGTAAATAAGGAGGGGGCTGCAAGGGGCACCCAGATAGGGGGAGGAGCAAGGAACCTGCTTGGGGTAGGGGCCAGTAGAAAGGATGAGGGACATGGAAGGGGAGGAATGGAGGAAAAGGGGTGGTCAGAGTGATCCTGTTGGGTGATTCCATGATCAGGTGTATCAAATGGGATAGGCAGGGGGAAGCCTGTCCAGTTATAACAAAATGCTTCCATGGACTAATGGTGCACAGGGCCAAGCATGAGGTATATCAGCTGGCAAAGGATTGTGGAGGTTCCTCGGATGTACTGGTCCACCTGGGTATCAATGACATTGAGGGAAAATAGTGAGCTAGAGATACAGGTAAGGTTCAGGGAGCTTGCCAGGGTCTGTCATGACATAGGATGTGCGATTTCCTTCTCGGAAATCCTGCCAGTGCCAAGGGCTAGTAGGGAAGACAAGAGGAAGATTAGGGAGATAAACCAGTGGCAGAGGGAGTGGTGTGGAGCCAGAGGGTATGGGTTGATGGGGGATTGGGTGGGAGACCTGGGAAGATAAGGGGCTATATGCTAGAGATAGGGTCCATCTCAATTCAGTGGAGGATGCCATGTGGCCCAGGAGTTGGAGGAACTGTCTTGCTGGAAGAGAAACCTGAGGCCGAAAGGAGGAAGCAAGGTATACTAAGGCCTTCACCCTTGCCAGAGGAAGGAAAGCTTTTGCTTGGATAGTATCCAATTCCACCCTTATGAAGATGAGAAGCTGTACTGGTTCGAGGACAGGTTTTGGCAGATTGAGAAGAAACCCCAGAGAACTGAGCAAGTCCTGAGTGGTTTGCAGAGCTGACCTGACCTGGTCTGATGACTGCCCTACTAGAAGCCAGTCATCCAGATATAGAAAAATGGTGATACCCTGTCTTCTGAGGTAAGCCACCACTACTGCAAGGCACTTTGTGAACACCCTTGGAGCTGATGTCAGGCCAAAAGGCATGGCCTTGAACTGATAATGGCCTGAAGGCAACTCGAACCTGAGGTATTTTCTGTGGGAGCTCCTGATAAGGATATGGAAGTAGGCATCCTTGAGGTCCAGTGATGCTAGCCAATCTCCTGGCCTTAAAGAGGGAAGGATTATTCCCAGAGTTACCATTTTGAATTTGAGTTTTGAAATGTGCTTGTTCAGATACTTTAGATCCAGGATAGGTCACCACTCCCCTGTTTTGTTTGGGGTAAGAAGTACCTGGAGTACAGGCATTTCCCCCTGTGTTTAGTAGGATCCTTCTATATGGATCTGAGAGCAAGGAGAGAGGAAACCTCTGCCTCTAGGGCAAGGGTTTCTGAAATTGATGCAGGTGGAAAAGACGTGGCCCTCCTTTTTGGGTACCTTTTGAAGCTGAGGGCCAGTACCTGGCTTACTACTTCCAGGACCCACTTGTCTGAAGTAACAGACTTCCAGGCCTGAAAGTAGTAAGCCAGCCTGCCTCCTACTGGGATCGGAGAGTCGACCCAGGCAGACACCTCAAGGTGTCTGCTTGTCAGGAGCGTTAGACTGGGAGGAGAAAGCAGCCCTGCTCAGCCCCCTTCTACCCTTCCCTTGGAAAACCCCACTGTGTGGGTAAGAAGAGGAGGCCTGGGCTTGGTAAAAAGGCCTGTGAAAAGGCCTGCCACTGCCCCTGAACTGCTGCTTCTGAGGAGTGGCTTGCCTTCCCTTGGCTTGTGCACTCCTGTAAGTGGTTCTATATTTGTCCATTTTCTTCATGTAAGCCTCTGTCTGCTCCCCAAACAGAGAGTTACCAACTACAGGAAAATCCATAGCGTTAGACTTAGGCTAGTACAACTGAGCCAAGAATGCCTTCTAAGAGACACAGATGTAGCCATGACTCTGGATGCCACATCGTTGGAGTCGACAGCAGCGTGAAATTGTACTTTGGATGCCTCAATTCCATCTGCAGCCACCTCCTCCAGCTCTTTGGCTAGCTGGGGGGAGGCCTTTTTAGCCAGTTCCAGAACCATATCCCACCTGGACTTCTGGTACCAGGCTGTGTAGGCCATATAATTTACCTGCCTGAGTCACAAAAAGGATGCCAAGTATAGTTTCTTGGCCATGGCATCGACTTTCCTAGAGTCCTTGTCTGGGGGGTGTGAAGCCAAAGGAATATTTGTCCTGTCACAGGCTACAGCCTGCACTATCCCAACATTTATTTATTTTATTTATTGAAAATGTTTCCCCAGGAAAGGCACACTGAGCAAAAAGATGCTCGTCTCACGGTGCGACCTGGGGGGAGGGGTTACAGTGGAGGCAGGTATACATACAAAAGTTGAATTTAGAAATAGAGCAATGCAGATAATGTACATAGTTGGGTGGGATTATATTTGAACTTTTTACAATAGGAGAACAGTACAGAACATGAACATCAAGGACAGGGTATACATATCACGGCTACATATCGAGGGCAATACATGATTACTTAAGTGCCAGTAACAGAACTTGAGTGCCAGTAACAGAACTTGAGCTGAAGCGAGATGCACCAAGTTGACAGTAGGAGCCGGAGAGCGAAGATAGGGGTAGTGGAGGAGTGGACTAGTAATCACAGGGTGTGTACGGGGGTGGTTTAGGTGGAGTGGGGGGAAGGAGAGGGGAGCAGTAGCAGTGCATAAGGCTGAAGAGCGTAGGTTATTTAGGAATGAGGGGAAAGGGAAAGGAGATATTAGGAGGGAATATGAGTGAGTGAGAGTGAGAGTGTAAGTGTGTAGGGCAGTGTATAAGCCAGACAATTAGGCGAAGGCCGAGCCACTGGTCAGGCGCTAAGGGGGGGATGATGGAAGAGAAGCTATCAGGGGGGGGAGGTCAGGGGCAGTTGCAATTTGGTGCAAGGAAGTTAGTGAGGGCAGAGGGCAGAGGGCAGGGAGTGTTTGGATGAAGAATAGCAGATCTGGGCTGGCAGGCCATTCCAGAGTTTAGGGAATAGGTAAGAGAAGGCTGATTGGCCAACGGTGGCCCTTCGGTGAGGGATGACTAATAGCCTAGCGTCAGTAGATCTGAGGACGTGGGTGGGGGTAGGTGGGGAAGATAGGGAGGATACGAGGTAGGTAGGGAGGGAGGGAGCCGAGCCAGAAATTGGAAGTGAATTTAGCACTATGAATTAGGCGCCAGTTGCTCAGGGATGGCAGGGCCAGTGAACAGTAGAGCGTGCAGTGATGTGAGCGGGGGGGGGGCATCAAGGGCAAAGCGGCAGAAAGCATTAAAGGAGGGGGTCAAGTCTGGCTAAGGTGGTCTTAGAGGTGGAGCTGTAAATGACATCACAGTAGCCGAAGGAGGGTAGAATCATTTTCTGGACTAATTCACGTCTGACAGGTAGCAGGATACTAGTGCAGTTTCTATAGAGGGCACCAAGTTTTGGGCACAGTTTTGAAATGATGGCATCTACGTGTGTGGAAAAGGACAGATGGCAATCAAGCCAAACCCCTAGATAACTGAAGGAGGGCACTTCATCAAGGATGGCGTTATTTAGGGTATGGAAGATGAGTGGGGAGGTGAGTTTGGATAGACACTGCCTAGTGCCGAAAGACATAGAGACAGTTTTCTTGGCATTTAGGGAGAATTGGTTGGTATTGAACCAGTGTTGGATTTTGTTGAAATTGGTTTGAAGTTTGGAGGACACTTCTTCGTGAGTCCAGCCGGAGGTAAAGAGGACCGTGTCATCTGCATTCATGTGGATTGCTGTAGTGGAGCAAGAGTTATGCAGATCATTTAGAAGGATGGAGAAGAGGATGTGGCCAAGAACTGAGCCTTGGGGAACGCCGGTGGTGATAGGGAGAGGGGAAGGAGGTGCGGTCAGCTATTTTAGTGGATTGGGTTCTATTTAGTAGGTAGGCACTGAACCAGTTTGTGGCGGACGCTGCTAACCCAGCCCCTGATAGGCAGGATAGTAGGAGAGAATGGGATACCGTGTCGAAGGCTTTTGCTAGGTCAATGAAAATAGTGGCAGTGATTAGTCCTTTATCCATCCCAGTGAGGATGGAGTCCATGAGTCTTAGTAGGGAGGAGGTGGCAAAGTGGTGTTTTCTGAAACTGGACTGAAATGGGGTGAAGAAGTTAGTTTCTGAGAGAAAGTGGGAGAGTTGGGATAGCACTAGGTGTTCCTGGAGTTTGGTGAGGGTGGGGAGGAGGGAGATGGAACAGTAGTTAGTTGTGGAGGTAGGATCACCACCTTTTGGAAGGGGTATGACAGCGGCATGCTTCCATTCGGAGGGGAGTGACTTGGTGGTGCAAGAAAGATTTAGTAGGGCCTCGAGGGGAGTAGCAATGATGGGGGCAGATAGGAAGAGGAGTTTGTTATCAAGACCATCAGGGGATTTGCCTTTGGAGGGGTTCAGGGAGTGAAGGGCATCTAGAGTTTCGGTGGGGGAGATGTGTCTGAAGGAAAAGGGGTTCCTACCACACAGTAGGGGGATAGATGTCTGGGGAGCAGGTGTGGTTGCAGGAGGTAGGGAATCTAGGAGGGCCAGGGCGCAAGTAGTAAAATAGGAAATACTACTTACGCATGGCTGCTATGTGAATAAAGGAACTCTGCAACTGAGCCTGTTAACATGTACAGTATCTCCTGTCCATTCTTTCATCTACAGGAGGTAAAGAGTTAGGAGTCTGTAGAATATTTTGTGTCTGTTTCTCCAAGGACTTTTGAAGGGGGATAGACAACCATTTGGACACTGGGATGTCCATCATCTCCACAAAATCAAGCTTTTCTTCCTCCTCAGCAGCTTCAACCATAGGGAGCTGGAGGGCTTCAGCCACCTTCTTGTAAAATAAGAAGTATGAAGGGGACTCAGAAAGCCTGGGAGGGGAGACATCAGAGGGCCTGTCTGGGGTGATGTCTGGTTAAGTGGGCACATCCAGACCCCCCTGGTCGTAGTCATCGTCGGGATAATCTTCATCTCCTTCTCACTCCTCATAGAAAGCATCTGAATGGTAATCCTAAGGAGCCAGTTCCGACCGAAACGACCACCTAACCGGTGCCGCCACTTCTGACGGAACCAGGCGAAGCGATTGGACAATACTAATCTCTTTGGCTATCTCGTCCACGGTTGGAGTATGCAGTACTGGATATGTACCGGCGGACTTTTATTTCTTTTTTGATGGAACCAACCACTCAGAGTTGGCTCTCCTTTTGCCCAAGGAGGTATCACATAGGTCAGTAGGCACCTCCTTAGGTTCGACTGTAAACAAACCGGGCTGGCCATCCAGATGTACGGACCTCTCAGCCTCCCTTTCCTTCAACCTATTCAATTTTTTTTCTAGAGTGGTTTTGGGAAAGTTTTTGCAAATTAGGCAGTCTGTCTGGAGGTGGTCAAACTCCAGACAATAAACACAGATGAGGTGGGGGTCAACCTTGGCAAAGGCCTCCCCACACTCAGTACAGTGCTGAAATCCAGTGGGACCGGTTTCCTTTTTGGGTTTCTCAGACATGGCCAACCTACTAAAATTACCCTATAGAAGCATTCAAGCCAGGTAATACCAACCGATCGGTAACAACCATGTCACGGGTTTGGAAAAGAACCAAGAAAAGGCCCAGTTCTTCTGAAATTGATCGGTACAGGAACACCACTCTAATACCAGAAATAATAAATTTAAAATTAGAAGGAAACACAAGGTCGGTTCCTAACTGGGCTGACCAAGAAGAAACCGAAGAAACAAACAATTTCCACAAGTTGTTTAAAATACAATACAGCCACTACCTATCTACCACAATACCTGTACCATAGACAGAGGCTGAAAATCTGAAAAAACAATAAAGAAGAAGTTTTAAACCGAATGGGTTACTTTTACCAAACCGAGCAGAGGAAATCTCCGGAGCAGCTTCACTGTTAGGCGGAGTAAAGAATCTGATGGTTACACTGGGAAGTACCACAGACAGAGGTTTGAAAACCGAGCTTGAGCTTGAGTTAACTCTTTCCTCTCCGGGGCAGTTCAAGTGCTGGGGCTAACTGCATTATGTCTGAATACAGAAAGACTTCATGTTGGGTGGGTAGTGGGTTGGGCGGACAGGAGGGTGGGGGAGACCGAATCATTTTGTATTTTGTGTCTGCCATTTGGGGTATACGATGTACTCCACCATGATTTGTTCTCTGTAATGGAAACTTTAATAAAATCTGAATTTAAAAAAAAAAAAAAGAAAGACTTCATGTTGTTTGAAAGGCACAACATCCGGGGGAGCAGGCTGAGGTACTAATGAGTACTTCGCCTCAGTTTTCACCAAGGAAAATGGGGGAGTGCCTGCATCATTCATAGGAGGAAATGATGAAACTGAGCGGGGGGGGGACCCATGCCGATCTTTGGGTCTGGGGAGAGGATGGGCCATCACTGGCAGGAGGGAGGAAGGAAAGGAAAGGGGATGAGGTAGCAGAGGTGGAATTCATGGCAGAGAGAGTGAAGGAAGCTCTCAGGTACATTAAGACGGAGAAAGCACCGGGGCCAGATAAATTACATCCCAGAGTGCTGAAGGAACTGGCGGATGTCCTGGCAAAACCACTGGCAGAGCTTTTCAGCATCTGTCTGAGGACAGGGTGAGTGCCCCAGTACTGGAAGGTGGTGCATATAGTGCCTATCAACAAGAGGGGAGCAAAGGAGGTGGTAGGGAACTACAGGCCCATCAGTCTGACATTGGAGGTCAGCAACGTGATGGAGAGCATTGTCAAGGAGAGGCTGGGGGGGACCTGGCAAAGTCAGGGTGCCTGGATGATAGACAGCATGGATTCAGCATGGATTCATCCCAGGGAAATCGTGTCAGACAAACCTTGTGGAGTTCTATGACTGGGTGTCGAGAGCCTTGGACATGGGTAGACAAGTGGATGTATTCTGTTTTGACTTCAGCAAAGCATTTGGCTCTGTTCCTCATGGGGGCCTGTTGGATAAGCTGGGAGAAATGGGGGTGGGGAACCAGATGGTCAGATGGATAGGCAATTGGATCCAGGACAGGACACAGAGGGTCGTGGTTGGAGGGATCGTCTCATCCCCAAGGAGGGTCATTAGTGGGGTCCCTCAGGGATCAGTCCTTGGGCCCCTCCTGTTCAATGCCTATGTCTCTGATATAAGAAAGGGTATCAGGAGTGAGATGAGACTCTTTGCGGATGACTCAAAATTGGGGATGGTGGTGGATGGGGAGGAGGGGAGGGTGGCCATACAGGGGGAACTAGAGGATCTGGAAAGGTGGTCTAGAAAGTGGAAGCTGAGGTTTAATGCAGGGAAATGAAAGGTACTGAATCTGGGAGCCAGAAACCAGGGCCAAGAGTACACCTTGGGGGTGGAAATGCTACAAGTCTCATTGGCTGAGAGGGACCTGGGAATGGTGGTGGATGTCAATATGAACAACTCAGAGAATTGTAGGAGGGCAGTGGCCAAGGCCAACAGGATGCTGGATGCATTGCTAGGGGGATCACCTCCGGAAGGAGAGAAGTGATACTCCCCCTGTACAACTGATTGGTGAGGCCGCACGTTGAGTACTGTGTGCAGTTCTGGAGGCCACACTTAAAGAGGGACATTGAACTCCTGGAGAGGGTCCAGAGGAGGGCAACCAAAATGGTCTGGGGCTTGGGGGGGCAGGACCTATGCGGAGAGGCTCGAAGAGCTTAATATGTACACATTGGAAGGGAGAAGGGACCAGAGGGACATGATAGAGGTCTTCAAGTACATGAAGGGGTTAAATCAGGGAGAAGCAGTCAAGGTGCTCCAAAGAAAGGAGGGGCAGACAACTAGAGGGCATGGGTGGAAGCAGGAGGGGAGGGGAGATTCAGGAGAGAAGGCAAGAGGTGCTACTTCACTGAGCGGGTGGTGGAGCCATGGAATGCGTTGCCCAGGGGGCTGGTGGAGGCAGAGATGGTGGAGGGGTTCAAGACGGGGTGGAACAGGTACAGGGGAAGGGTTCTGGATGCAAAGTCCTGTGCAGTGGGAATATCTGGGACTGGTAAGGGAGAAGACAGAGGGGACGAGGTGGGCAGCAAGGTCAGCTCCCAGGGTGGAGCTGACCAAACGAACAGACATGAAAGACCGTTAGGCCTATTCAGCTGGCATTTTAGTATGTTAGTATGTGTGGGGCATGGGGGGGTTCTGAAGTGTGCTGTGCATCGTGGGTGGTCTGACTGCAAGTGCAGATATTGATCCGACCTGAGTAAATGTTTATTTCACACAAAATAACATGGTTACAATGGGAACTGAAAAACACACCCATTTAAAATTAATTTTAGGTACATTAACTGGGGCAATAAACAAAAACAATATGAAATTGGGAATCATTTAAATCCAGCAGTACTACAGCTGACAGTGTCCCTTTTTATCCAGCTGTGTTTTGGGGTCGATGTATTTAAACTGCTCTCGATACAGGCCACCGTGGCTTTAGTAAGTGACAGATTGAAGAGTGACCATTTCTGGTCTGTATCCATGTATGGGTGGATGCAGGCTGTGTGTTTACCCAGTATGCATCCCATCCAGCAACAGTATGACCTTCTGAAATCCAAAACATAAGGTTTTGTATGGGATGTTTGACTCACTAAGAGGACTGAGAACTAGACTGTGTGGTGATCACTACCCACAGGGTGTCTTGCACTAGTACATTCCTGATAAGTCCACCATTACCCAACAATAGGTCAAGAATGTTCTCATCTCTTTTTTGCCCTCTAACCCTTTGGGTCTGAAAGTTGCACTGTAATAATTACTAGAGGCTCAGATACCAGAAATATGTACCAGCTGGGTGGATGAAATAGCACCCCACCCTGATAAAAGTGAAGCACCACCACAGAGCGCTCTTTGTCACTGACTCGCTTTCAAACTCATGGCTGGGCTATAAACGGAAAGCACAGCCACCTTTAACTGAGCGAGGAGGAGGTATGATTGTGTCCCATGGCCACAGAGATGGTGGAAGAGGAGGCGGGATTGATGGACGAACTGGTGGTGAAAGCAGCAGAGGAGCGGGGGGAGGCACATTGGGATTTGGGCAACAGGCTGTATCACCAGAGGGCAAACAGAGCATCCCTACAGCCAGTGTCTGCAATGGCAGGGGGACAGGGTAGGAGTGGCAGGGCTGCTGGGTGGAAAAAGCTCCCACAGGAAGGTGGTACAATCCAGAGGAAGAGCGCATATTTCAAACGCAGGGCAGAGATATAGAGGGAAAGCCCAGACACCTGTAACTGAGTACAGATGAGCTGTGATTGTGCCCATCCACCCACCCCCACATCATCCCAGGCCCAGACCTGTATTAAATAGTAAGAGGTGGAAGAGGATGAGCTGGGAGGATAGGCATGGCTGTGCTGGGCAACTAAAATGAGGAACTGAATCTGGTGGAGAACATTCAGTTGGGGACAGACTCTCTTGCACGTTGGTTGAGGGTTTGCTCAGTGTTGAATCTACATAGCCACTGGTGGCTCTGATCAGTACGGGTATTAGTGGGATTGTTTTTGTGTTTACTGGTGGTGGGTGAGGCTTTTGCTTACCTTACATCCTATTAGGGTGACGCATGGGTAGTGCGGGATACCTCAACTTGGGTACTGTCTGTCTTGATTGCATGGGAAGGCTGGCTACTGTTGGGGAGAGGGTAGATTGATGGTATATTGAGTGGCGGAGACTTTTATTGTTAAGGGGGGGCACATATTGCTCACACCAAACAGGAAGGATGGGATCAAATGATGAAAGAGCTGGTCTCTTTTGAAGGATTATTTGGTGTACAGGGAGTGGGGAGTCCATAATATTGAATTGCTAATGGAGGTTTTGGGAGACGCACAGTGTGTTACCAGTTGGCAGTTCTCAGGCCGGAGGTCGAGGGGATCACGAGGCAGCTGGATGGAGGAAGGGGGGTGGTTCAGATGGGAAAGAGGGGGAGGAACCATATGAAGATTGTTGAGAAAAAAATGGCATACTCCAGGGCATGGGGTTTTGAGAGAACTATGATGACGTGGTCACTCTGGGGTGGGAGAGACATGAAAATACCAGAGTACAGAATTGACTCAGAAATGAGGGGGTTGGTCAGAGAGGGAGAAGGGAGGGTAGGGAGACAGGAGTGGGAGAACCTGGGGCTGCCTTGGGAGAGCCAAGGAAGGGAAGGGAGACAGGAGTGGGAGAACGTGCTCAAGGCAGCACACTTACTAATCACTTCACCATGCTATATCCGGATGATGAGGTAGAAGAGGTTGACAGGCAGGGGGTATAGGCTGATGGGGGGGTTGGTCAGGTCTCATAGTGGGACAGGGGATACGAGTGGTGGGCCGAGCCAAATGAGAGGAGGGCACTGGTAACGTGAGAACAGGGCACCAGATGGTTGGTGATGGGGGAAGGAGCCCGTGTCTGAGAAAAGTAAGGCAAGGACCCAAGATAGGGCAGTGTGGAGTAAGGGAAAAATCAGACAGTGAGGGGGGAGGGAGTAGTCTGGAAAAGCCAGCTGCAAGACTAGAAATACAAGAAGAGGAGGATGTGGGGAGCAGTAGATCACAAGGACTCATTACTACAGAACCTGAGTGGGGGAGGGAGGTGAAAAGGGAAGCAGAAATAGGAGGCTTTGATGGGGGAGCCAATGGCAACAGTAGAACCGAGGTAGACTTGAGGTGGGCAACTAGTGATTCAGGCTGTAAGCAGTGCGGGGAGCAAGCTGGGAGAGGGAGACAGAAGAGGGAGCCTGTAAGGACACAATAACACTAGTGATGCCCAGGCTATGGTAGGGGGAAGAAGCAAGCAGGGGGTCATATTTAGGAGAAGGAGAGTGGAACAGGGACATACAGACTTGTGACACCCAAGTTGCAGGGGGTGAGAGGAGCAAGTGGAGGGATATAAACAGAAGAGGGAGCCTGGAAGGGAACATGCAAAATAGAGACCCCCAGGCTGTGGGTGGTGTGAGGAGCAAGCTGTGGGATGTAGACAGAAGAAGGAGTATGGAAGGGCACAAAAGGGCTAGTAACTAGTGGGGAGAGGCAAAGGAGCTTCTGATGGGTGATTCCATGATTAAGTGTATCCAGTGGGATAGGGTTGGGGATGGCATAAGCAGGCAGGACAAGGTTAAATTTCTGCAAGGCCTATCAGTATACAAGGCCTAATTCCAGCAATATACCCAATGGCAAGGGAATGCAGGGGATCCCAAAACTTTCTAGTTCACCTGGGAACAAACAATTTAGAAGGGAACAGTGAACTGTAGGTACAGGCAAGATTCAGGAAATTGGCCATGCTTTGCTACACCTTAGGATGCTCAATCTCCTTCTCTGAGATACTGCCAGCACCAAGGGCGAGCATGGAAAATAAGAAAAAACTTGCAGGGGTAAACAAGTGACTCAGGTAGCAGTGTAAGTCAGAAGGGTAGGGGTTTATGGGGGAATGTGGTGATACATAGCAAGACAAGGGGCTATATGCCAGGGACAGGCTGCACCGCAACCGGGAGGGGATGGAGATCCTTAAACTGAAACTTTTTGGATTAATTGGTGATAGGTGGGGTTGTAACTGATAAAGGGTGGAGTGATAGAAAGTCTGAAAGCAACAGCAAAGAAGCTCGATGGTTCAGGACTAGATCATGCAAAACGAATGGTGGGCAGCATTAAAAGACGAGGGGGAACTAATTGTTGGAGAGAGACAGGGAGTCGTGCTGGGAGGAGAAGACTGGAGTGTGGTGTCAGGGGTCTGGTGGAGGACAGTCCTGCTTAATGCTCGGAGCGTGGGAAATAAAATGCCAGAGCACCAGGTAATGCTAGTATAGAGTATAGAATGAATGAGACATGGGCCTCCCAGAAACATGATTGGGAGCTAAATTTAGAAGCCTACACAATGTATTGGATGGAAAGGGGATTGGGTAGAAGGTGGTTGGGTGGCATTGATTGTCAAAAATGACATCAAAGTTGGTGGAATCAAGGAGGCAGAGGGAGATGTGGAAGCAATATGGGTAACCCTACTAATGAGGGGGTAGTAAAGTTTAAAAACAGGTGTGGAGTACAGACCATCCACTATGAAGGAAGAACTGGAGGATGAGATGGGCGAGAACATCAGGGTTCACTGTGGACTCAGAAAGGCAGGATGGTGATCATGGGCAACCTGAACATGCCTGGGCAGACTAGGAACAGCCCTTTGGCAGGCAGTGACCATGCCATGGTCTGATTTCTTATGTAGTTAGGGAGATGAAAGTAGCACTGACACAGTAGTAATAGATTTCCGGGTAGCCAGTGATGTGGGTGCATGCTTAAGGGCATAGTCCGAAATGGCAACACTTGATGGACAAAAGACAGAATGGCGATGGGGATAGTAGGAAAACCGGATGTGGAGGTGGGCAAATTCGGTGACAAGATGTCGATATACGTACACACGCCCGTGTGGGTGGGGAGATCATGGGCTGGGAGTGGGCAGAGGAGCTGTAGTAGGTGACGCTGTGGTGGTTTGCTGAGATGCACCCTGGTGTAGGGGGTTGAACTGCCTTTGGGGTGGCTGAGGTATCATGTTCAGGTCTGGGCACTGGTGCAAATTTATTGTGCCAGACACAACACTTTGTTTTTTAGGCTCTCACCACAACCACACCCACAACATGCACCACCCTCATGGAGTTGAGAATACTTTTGGGTGGAAGTAACACACATGGGGGGTGAAGGGGCACAACCAACATACAGAAAGCATGTAGTGTATGTACCTGGCACATAGTGGTTACATCTGCCAAGGATGTCAGAGTGCCAAAAATGTTTTCTCAGCTCTGTTGTCACGATAATGGGGCTAGCATTGAGGAAATCACCATTATGAAATACTTTCAGGGCATGGGAAGGATTGTTAGGGGATGCTTTGATGAGATAACACCAGACATGGAGGCTGGTAGTTTGTGGAAGACCATTAAGAAGTTGGTCCAGGAGGCTATGAGAGACTGCACAAAGGTAAGATGCAAGCAATGTAAGGCCACTAAGCCATGTTGGTGGACCAGGGATGTGAAGGAGGGTGAGAGGGTTAAAAAGGATGCCTACACTTGCTTCAAGGGGTTAAGGAGAGGAGAGAGTATGAGTCCCTGGCTAGGAGAGTCACCAGGATGCTAAGGGAGGCAAAGGTGAAGAATGAGCTTAATATGGCCAGGGATATCATCGGGGTGGAAAGGAGTTCATTAGATACATAGGGGGAGAAAAGAAAAGTGAAGGCACAGATGGGCAGGATTTAGACCTAGGTAGGGACGGATGCAGGAAGCTGGGGAATAAGCAGAGGTGATAAATGAATACTTTGTCTCTGTCATCACCAGGAGAGGTGAGGGAATCCTTCCAAATCGAGGGGAAGGAAGGTGAGCACAGTGAATCAGGAGATAAGTTGGAGAGTGAAGATCTGGGTAAGGCTAGGGCAAGGGATGGGTAGTATGTAGAAGGGGAGGATGGGAGGCAGATGCACAGTGGATAGGTGGAGTGAGGCACTCCAGTGACCAAAGACTGAGAAGGCGCTGGGGACAGACAGGCTTCATCCAAGGATACTGAAGGAACTGGCAGATGTGCTGGCAGATCCAGTGGCCTCACTCTTCAACATATCTCTAACGAAAGGGTGGGTGCCTCAAGATTGGAAGGTGGCTACTGCAGTGCCGATACACAAGGGCGGGGCCAGAGAGGAAATGGTAAATTAGAGAACTGTTAGTATAACATCAGTGGTAGGCAAGGTTATGGAGGTCATTATCAATGAGAGGCTGGGGGGCGGGCACCTGGATAACAGGCAATATGGTTTTGTTACGTGGAGGTCATGCAAAACAAACCAGGTGGAGTTTTATAATGGGTGCCCTGGACTGACAAAGGCTGGTGGACATCATCTATCTGGATTTTAGTAAGGGTTCTATTCAATACCCACAATGGCCTAATAGCAAAGCTGGGGAGGTGGTGGTGGTGGTGGGGCAGTTGCTCAGGTGGGTCTCAAATTTGTATGAAATACAGAGAGTCGGTTGTAGGGATAGTCTCATCGATTCAATGGTTGGGTCCTCCAGGGTTCCGTCTTGGGGCAACTCATGTTCAATTCCTATGTCACAGACAGAGGGAGTGGTGTTAGGTGTAGGCTGTCTCTCTTTGAGGATAACTCAAAACTGGGAGCACTGACGGATGGGCATGAGGAGAGAGAAGCAGTACTGGGGGATCTGGGTAGCCAGGAAGGGTGGACAAGGAAATGGGAATTGAAGTTCAATGCAGAGAAATGTTGGGTGCTGCATCTGGGGGTCAGGAAGCAGGCACCTGCACATACACCCTTGGGAGTGGGGCACACTGCGAGTCTCATCGGGAGAGAGAGAGAGAGAGACCTACGGGTACTGGTGGCTGGACAACATGAGGACCATGTGGAAAAGATGAACAGGAAAAAAAAAACTACAAGGTGATAAGCATCAAACTGACAAAACCGTTGAGACAACAAACTGAGTATGTCATAAAGGCTGACAACACACAGCATTTGAAAATATAGATACAGAGGTAATCAGCGAGAAGGTTATGATTACTATGGCACTAGCACACACAGTGAAAGAAAGCACCACACAATGTGCCACAAGTTACAAAAGTTACAAAAATTAAATAAAACTATAAATCTTATGACAGTGAAAAATAAAGATACCACACACACAAAAACAAATGTGGTCTGCCTAGCTACATGACAGCATTAGAGTGGAAGAGTCAAATGCTACTGCTAAATTGTGCAGTGAGTAAAAACATGGCATTTGCCATGGCAGATAAAAACAGAATGAGGTGCCTCCAACCCCTGTGACTGTTGTGGCTAAACATGTCTTTTGGTTCCATAGCTGAAGATGCCCTTTTGGATCCACATCTACTTCTGCACTTTGCCAGCACCTCCCACCCCCCACCCCATCTTCACCTCCCTGCTGGTCCATGACAAATGCCACCTGGCTGCACTACCTCTATTCTTACCTGCCTTCCACCTCTCCTCTCTCTGTTCCCCACCCACCTACCTCCCCTTTTCTCCCATCCACTTAGTCTCCCTGATTTCATCATCCTCCTTTCCCTTTCCCCTCCCCAAAGTTTCACCTTATTGTTCTTTTTTCCTCTACAAGACTATGTGTTTTTTTTAATTATATAAACTGTTATCTTTGCTTATGTTTGTCTTAATTGTACCAATGACGTGGAACCTTTGTAAAAGAGCCTCGGCTCAAGGGTATTTGTAATCCTAGAACAAATAAATAAAATCAAAATAAATAAACATAAGAACGGCAGGAGCAATTGCTGCCTGACACTTAGATAAATAACAAAGCAAAGGATGTGCAAAGAACAGAAGTTGTAGTCAAATGACTACTGTTGACAGAAAGGAGGTGGATTGACAAAGGAAGTCTGGAACTGCAGCTTGAGATAATTGCTTACCACCCCCCACAACCCTGCAGAGACAGCTTGAGAGAAGTTAGATGAAAGCCACAGCAGCAACACATAGGCGGAGCAATGGGAAGTGCTTGGAAACTACCGTTAGTCCCCATGACCTCCACTATAATATGTTTGCAGAAACATGGTATTCTGGAAAATTTTGCAGTACAACAAAATGAACAATGAACTATAAATGTGTTGGGAAAACAACACTGTGCACTAGAGCGAGAAATGAGTTAGGAAACATAATTTTGTAAAGAAAGAGTGATACGTGTGTGTGTGGGGGGGGCAGAAGAAGAAAAACATATCTATTTACTCAACAGACATAGTGACATAACAAGTTGTAGTTGCAATTCACTATTGGCCTCACTGACGTCCACACAAGCATCACAACAAAGTCAGTGCAAAGCTTGAAGTATAGTGTGCAGGACAAGAAAACAAAACAATCTTGGCACACCAAAAACTAATATAGTGCACTATAAACAAATTAGAAAATGGCTGGACAGGCGCACACTACTGGACAAATACCAGAGTGACGAGCAGCATTTGTAGATGGGGTGAACACCCACAAACATTGAACATGGCATGCGATCTAAATCAGGAGACAAGCACCAGCCAGAATGCTCGCTTTCTGTGTGTTTGGGGTGTTGGTGGAAGACACACACATTTGAGCAGACATCACTGCACCACCAACGACAAAACTTAGCCCTCATTGATATTTTTTGCCTTTTTTGGGGGGGGGGGTTAGAAGCCTGCCATATAGGACTGGGTGTACTTTGCAGACCACCAAAATGCAATGTGGAAGAAAGAATGGTAGCATACGGTTTGAAAGCTTATAAAATGGCAAAATCCAGACTACCCCATAAATGTATAGAGGAGGCTATTAAATATGCTGTCCAATACGAAATGTTCACAAGTATGCAGATAATGGAAAAATAATTAAACCTCATGGCTTGCTAAATTCCATCATAGAAATTCATACCAGACCATTAAAAGAAGTCCATATGAAAATAAAGAAAGATTAAGAGACACATAAATACAAAGGGATAAAGGGTTGAGTAAACAATATAAAATTAGTAAATTGCTGACAATTAACAAAAGAAGTTCTCGATTTGAAGACTATTTAAATATTTTAAAATACCCCAGAAGGAGAAACATATTCATGAAGAACAGATTTGAATATCATGAATGTCAGAGACTGAAGGCTTTGTACGGACAAGTGCACGGTTAGACAGTGAAAGGTGCAACAAACTTCAGGGTCGCCTACAAATACGAGGGGACACTGAAACACATGAACTGGGTCTCTATACTAGCCCCCCCCCCCACATAACGCTCTATGTCTAAGTCAACAAAAAACTAATTTTTTCGTTTCGTTTTGTTCCTGGCAAACAAAAAAAATGCTAAATTGGGGCAGATAAGGGAAAACAATGAATAACATGATTTTTAAAAAGACAAAACAAACAAAAAAAACGGTAGTGATAATCTGTTTTTGTTGAGTTTCATTCCAGGAAAATGAAAAATGATAAATTCGAGCAGTAAACACCCGACCCACATTACTAACATCTATTTTTTGCTTCTCGGCTCAGTGACATCTCCTCTATCACTGATAGACACTAACGCCAAATCTGTCAGGGAAGGCTGCAGCAGCTCAGCTACTTCTGGGGGATCACAGACATGGTGTGTGTTAGTGTGGTTGGTTTCCATGGGGCCAGGATGCACACTGTGTTTTCTCCTCTCGGACCACCATGTTTGTGCTCACTTGCTCACTGTGCAGCAGACAAGATTGGGCAGGGGAACTACAAAAATTAAGCAGTTTCCCTCTTGGACCACCATGCTTGAAGTAAGTTGCACTCACACACTGCAACAGACCATGCCGGGGAACTGAATAATAAAAAAAAAAGTATTTCTCAGGCAGCCGAAATTCAGTACACAGAGAGAAATTGCCTGGATCCAGTACCACTGTCAGAAATCCGGTACTGTACCAGCCAGAACGGTACAGTTGGAGAGTATGGCTACACGTAGTGTATGTCTGTCTCTCTCGCTCTCTCTAGGCAGACCTATCGCATGCCTGCTCCTGCCTTTGTATAAGTAGGCTTGCTGCTAGGGTAGAACATTTTAAATAATATGATAGCAATGCACAAGGTGCTCAATAAGACAGAAAAATGATTGTGGATGTCAGACAAACAGCAAAAAATAACCTTGATGTAGCACCTACTATACGAACTTACCAAGCACAAGCAGCAATAGGATAGGAGCAGTGGGAACTAGCTGCACAGAGCACCTGTTTCCAAGCCGGCAGGAAAGAATGAATGGAATGTGTGATCACAAGCACACTGATCGCACGGGTGCATGCGACCTGGGTGGCCAAGAACGTGCTGTGCATTGTGGGAGGTCTGCCCCAAAGCCGGACATTAACTTGGACCAGAAGGAACGTCGCATGTGCAGAAATTAAATAAATAAATGCTTTTGATGACCACCGGAAAGGTAAACAAATTGTTGTATGCACATTATGAATCCTAGTCCTTACAGAAGTTAGCGTTTTGAGCAAGAGTGGAATCAATGCGTACTAAGGCTGGCAGTGTCCCTTTAAATGCGTTTAACAAGGCCAAGCTATGTCTGCCTCATGTTGCTGTTTTTTTCAGCATGAGTGCTTGCAGCTGCATTCTTCAGATCAGTACTTCATGTTACCTTGGAAACCAAGCAATCAAAATACTAAGGGACAGTCATTAGGCACTTTGGATCCTTTTCAGTAAGTTACCCCTTGCTAGTTTTTTTTATAGCAACACACTATTGGTATGGCGAATACAACTAGAAAATACTGTAGAGCTGAATGCTAAACTTATTGTAGCCACTCTACAGTAGTTTATGACCAGTACTGCAAATCTTTTGTCACTGTACCATCATCATTGCCATTGTCTTGTATCTGCTTCTTTAAACACACTGTGTAAGATGCAGTTGGGTATCGCATTAAATATGTATGGAAACATGATGCAAACATGCCTTACTTCTGGCTTCTCCTTAAACCATTATAATGTCTCATCTCCAGTTCATGAACATAAAAATTAATAAAAATGTGATTTTTCAAAGAAAATCAAAAGACAGACTATTTAAATGGGAAATAGATCGGGATGCGAGGGGACTGGGCTTGTGTAGTAAAAAGCCAGTGTTTTCCAATAGTTGGCCAGCAGAGGCGTCAGGTACAAACACCACTTCCATCCTACTGTGCTACAATCTGCAGTCAATGTGCTGAGGGAACTTGTCATCCTTTCTTGTCTCCCCCAGCTAGTGCGCTACTGTAGGTTGTGAGTACTAGAACTGAAACTGCCCAAACCAGCTGATCAAAGGTGGTGGGGCCTCCGTCCTTCAAACACCCACAGACCACAAAAGAAAACCACTCTCAGTGGCCCAGACCAGAGTGGAGTTATCTGTGAACTTACAGAGAGTGCCATGAAACACTGCCTGTTTTGACATTGGTGTATACCTATCAGCTTAAGTCTGTTTATACTGTATGTAAGTGTGAAATTAATTGCTATCTTTCTGTTTACTAACTAAACTGTTTTTTTTTTTTATTAATTTGTCAAAGTCTGTACCTTGAAAACTGATGACCAAAGTACTGTCTTTAGGGGCGGGAAGCTTTTCTGGGGGCCATGAATTAGTTTAGTATTGGTTATGAGGCTGTTTTGTGTACGTTCTAATTACTTAAGATTTAGTCCCTGTATAGAATTAGTCTTACTATAGCTGTGATGATTCTTTACCCTATGTGGGCACCCAAAGTCACATCCTCTTGTATACCACAACAGGGTAATGTGGCATGATTATTGGTACGTTAGTAACCCTGGGAATGCTACTGTCCTTATTTAACCATGCATGCATTGTGCACTCATTTAAGTGCTCTTCCCCTTTAGTAAATTTGCATCATCCTTTACGCTGTTATTAACTATTTATAACAACTGGTCATCAATTTTTTCTTAAGGAATGGCCAGTTATTATGGCAGTTGTGCTGTAATAACCAGCAGAGCTCCTCAGGGCTCAGTACTGGAACCAGTCCTATTTAATGTCTTCATAAGTGACATTGCAGATGGTCTGGAAGGGAAAGTATGCTCATTTGCAGATGACACCAACATTTGAAATAATGTAGACACTCCAGAAGAGGTGGAGAGAATGTGTAGGGACTTGAGAAAACTTGAGGAGTGGTCAGAGGCATGACAGCTAGGTTTCAATGTGAAAAAATCTAAAACCATGCACCTAAGGCACAGAAAACCAGAGGTGGAGTACAAAAGGGGAGAAGAGGTATTGATGGTCAGCACACAGGAATGGGATCTTTGAGTAATCATATCTGATGACTCAAGAGGTGAGACAGTGCAACAAGGCAGTAAGTAGGACCAGTGGGATGCTAGGGTGCATGGGGAGGGGTATTGCCAGCAGAAGGAGTAAGATGGTGTTGCCACTGTATAGATTGCTGGTGAGACCTCACCTAGAGTACTGCATCCAGTTCTGGAAACCACATCTCAGGAAGGACATAGACAGTGTGGAGGCTGTCCAAAGGAGAGAAACTAAAATGGTGCAGGCACTGCATCAGAAGCCTCCTGAGGAGACACTGAAGGATCTCAAAATGTGCACTCTGGAAAAGAGGAGGGAGGGAGAGAGAGAGAGAGAGACATGTCAGAGACCTATAAATACCTCACAGGGTTACATAAGATGCAGGATGGGAGTATTTTTCTGAGGAAAAGACGCACGAGAACAAGGGGACATAACAAGCTGCAAGAGGGAAAATTTAAAAGAAATGTGACAAAGTACATCTTCGCTGAAAGAGTGGTGGATGCCTGGAATAGTCTTTCAGCAAAGGTGGTGTGGGGTGAAAACATTGGTGGGCTTCAAGCATACATGGAATCGGCACAAGGGAATCTTAGTTGGGAAGCAAAGGAGGGGAGATGGAGATCAGGTAGGGTCTGTGGTTAAAGGATAGGCAAAGAAAAATGGGCAGACAGGGTAGGCCAAGCGATCCTTATGTGCTTTCAAATTCTATGTTTCTATGTTTCATGTGCTCATTGACCAGCAGTTGTCATAAGAACATCTTGAGTGCTACACTCAGTAGGTAAACATTTTGTGATAGAAAAAGCAATTGGTGAGAACTGATAAGTGTATTGAGCAGTGTTTACTGTCAGCTGTTAACTGCATGTCCTGAAACTACAGAAACTGCACTCAGTCTGCAATATTTTCACTCCTTCTTGAGCGCAGTTCACCACTCACTCTTTCTCTTCATTACCTGATCACTGACACACCAGCACTCCCCACACTGATGCTTAATTTTCTTGTATGCCACCGACTACCTTTTTGATTATTTGCTGACATGCCGAATCATATGTGAGCCTCCATTCACTGACTCTCGTTGAATGGTTAGGAAGGAGTTAGCAGGTGCACACACTGAAAAGATAATGTTTTGTTAGAAGGCACTTCTGGTAAATGCTACAGCATGGCATAGCACTAAAACACACTGCCTTTCAGATAATCAGTATTTGCAGCAGACAATCATTAATGTGCAATGCGCAGCACATGCTATGCTCTGCAAGCTTTCTGCTCTATGACTAATTTACTAAATGTATATGTTAACTACATTTTTCATGAAATGCCTATCATCTCCCTATGATTTGTGCCTTGCAAAAAGAAAGAGCATGACTAGCATTGCCCTTGAACGGGGCTGCTTCAGCTCCCCCACGGTCAGCCGGCACCCAGCCAGCCAATGACCGAGACCAGGACGCCCACCTGCAGTTCCTTGGAAGCTGCCTGCCCTTGAACAGGGCTGCTTCAGCTCCCCAATGGTCGGCCAGCACCCAGCCAGCCACCGACCGAGACCAGGACGCCCGCCTGCAGCTCCTTAGAAGCTGCCTGCCCTTGAATGGGGCTGCTTCAGCTCCCCCACAGTCGGCCTGCACCCAGCCAGCCACCGACCGAGACCAGGATGCCTGTCTGCAGCTCCTTGGAAGCTGCCTGCCCTTGAACGGGGCTGCTTCAGCTCCCCCACAGTTGGCCGGCACCCAGCCAGCCACTGACCGAGACCAGGACACCTGCCTGCAGCTCCTTGGAAGGTACAGGACAGCGCAGCCAATCAGAACACGGGTGCTTCCAGCAAACCCACTCTGATTGGCCAGGACTTTTCCCCTGCTTCTGCCACCTGGCACTTTTTACAAATAGATTTTAGATAGAACTAAGCACATTTCAAGTGTGTAATAGAAGTTTTTCAACTGTATTAGCTTGATTGTAATTTCTACTAGTGTTTTAAAGTGCTTACATCTCTTCTGTTTCAGTGCTGCTCCTGCACCCCACCCCCCCCGCATCCAAGCACTCTGCCTTGGCACCGAAAAGTCTAACTCTCCTTTGTCTTGTTAAACTGCTCAAATCTAAACCTATCCTACCTCGATGCTTTTTAAGACCTGCTCTTTTTTCTTCTCTCCAGCTGCCTGCCCTTGAACGGGGCTGCTTCAGCTCCCCCACAGTCGGACGGCACCCAGCCAACTACCGACCGAGACCAGGATGCCCACCTGCAGCTCCTTGGAAGGTACAGACAGCGCTGCCAATCGGAACATGGGCGCTTCCAGCAAACCCGCTCTGATTGGCCAGGACTTTTCCCCTGCTTCTGCCACCTGGCACTTTTTACAAATAGATTTTAGATAGAACTAAGCACATTTCAAGTGTGTAATAGAAGTTTTTCAACTGTATTAGCTGGATTGGAAAGTGGCTAGTTTTCCATTGGCAGGTTATACAGACCTGCCACTAGAGGGATTATTGGTCTTTCATTAGAAAAAAAAAGTATACCTTCTGAAAGACACAGTCCCTGGCTGCCTGGCCTTCCTGGCTGTATCCTCACTTCCCACTGATCCAGCTACTGCTCTTCCGCCCCCTTCTCCTAGCCCCACCAGCCTGTCTTAACCCCCTCCCTCCACCTACCCCGAATCGTACCTTAATCATGCGTCTCCAACGTTCTCTACCCCCTATTCTGTTTCTTCTTGCCTGTCTTCCTCCCCTACTGCACGCCCCAAAGCCTGCTTTCCTCCCTCCCTCCCTCCCCACAGCTTCTACATTCCTGCATCCTTCCTCCACTTAGCACGCTGCACACTGGTCACTTCCCTTTGCCCAGGGTCCATCCTACCGCCATGAAACTGTCCTACACCCACACTGGTCCTAGCCCTCCACTCTGGTCCCCTGTCACGCTTACCCTCACCCACTATTGTCGATGCTCGGCAATTTCCCAAGATGCTAGCAGGCGAAAGCATTCCCTTAAAGAAATATGCCGCAGCTCCTTGAGGCTAGTCCTCCTCCTCCTACTAATGCTGTCAGGCAATGTGCACCCAAACCCTGGCCCATTCTGCTCTAAAACCATTAATCTGTGCAAGCCTTTGGGTGCCCTGTCATTCATATCAATCAACATCTGCAGCCTCCTTCCTAAAATGGATGCCCTACAGGCCTTCACCTGCCAGCATAGCCATGACATCCTGGCGGTTTATTTATTTATTTATTTTATTTATTGTTGAGATCAGTTTTACAACCTTTGAGTCAAAGACTCGTTTACAAAGGTACCTCATCAAAAAAGGGGGGGGGAGACAACAGTAGAGTGAGGTTAGGACAGGGATGACGTACAGGTTAGATACATAAAATACACACTTGGAGAGAGCAGACAGCGAAGCTGTACTGGAACAAACTAGTGTAAGGTACTAACATTGGTAAACAGCAAGAGATACATTATTCAATTTAACAACATGTCACAAACTAATATGTAGAGTTAAAAGACCGGTAGGCGAGGGGCCTGAAAGGGTTAGGAGAGACCGGCACAGGGCAGCTACAAGCATTTACAACATCGGCTGTCAATAATATGTTGGCGGAGGGTGATTTTGAAGCGGCCAATACCTGGGATCTTGGAGATAGTTTCAGGAAGGGAGTTAAACCAGGACGGGGCTTGGTGATGGAAAGATCTTTGGCAACGAGAGGTCCTTGTTCTGGGAACGTCGAAGGTGGCTGCGGCGGCGTACCAGGTTGGCAGGGACCTGGCAGCCCACTGCAAAAGTCCAGAGACCCCAGGAGGGCAGAGACCTGACATGGATTTTTTGGCCAGTAGGCAGGTTTGATATTTCAGTCTTTCCTCAAGAGTGAGTATTTTTGTGGCGGAGTATAGCAGGTTGTCGAAACCTGGCTCATGCCATCAGTACCGGACCATGCAATCAGCCTTCCTGGCTACAACATCTTCAGGCTGGATCACCTCTCCAAAAGAGGTGGGGCCTTCGCTCTCTACCTAAAAGACTCCATACAGGGGCACCACATCATTACCTCACTCCAACCCACAACTGCTCAGATACTGCCAGTGAGAATCCTCCTCAGAGCCCAAAACAAAACCCTCACTGTTGCCACCATCTACATCCCTCCTAAAGAACAGGGAACTGGTATAACAGCTGTTCTTGACTGTAAAGTCACTCCCACCGGACACCGAATCCATCCTCCTAGGTGACTTCAACATCAACTGGCCTACGGCCGATGCTGGTGCACACAGGGATACCATTGCTGTGGCAAACCTCACACAAATGGTTGACTCACCAAACAGGAAAAATTACAGAACCGGCACCAGCACACTCTTGGACTGGATCCTTACCAGTCACCCATCGTGGATATCTAACACTAATGTCCTTCCTGACTCTCTCAGTGACCACTCCCCTGTTAGCTGCACCTGGTCAAATAAATTCATCAAACAACCACCAAAAACTATCACCAGCAGGGGTCTACCCAGTGGTCACCTTCTTCGACTCAAAGCCCACCTCCTCCTTCAAGACTGGTCCTCTATCTTCAATGCAACCAATGTAAACACTGCCCTTGACCACTTCATAAACATCTTCACTGTGGTCTGTGACACGTATGCTCCTATTAAGAAATGCAAAGTCAAATCACTCAGTAACCCTTGGCTCACAGGTGACCTCTTCAGGATGCTAAAAACAAGAGATCACCTATGGGAGCTAGCCAGAAACTCTGGAAGGCAAAACGACATCCAAAACTACAAACGTACCCGCAATGTCTGCACCAAAACCATCCGGCAAATGAAATTCGCCTACTATAAGCATGCCCTCACAAGCTCCTGGGACAATGGTTGAGAATTCTGGAAGAATATAAAGGAACTCACCAGGAATCCACCCAAAACCCCCCCATCAATATTCAACATCAACGAAGCCACAACCCTCAACCCAAAAACCATTTAACAAAGCCTTTACTGACCTCAGCACTGTCCTACCCCAGGACTACTTCAAAGATGGTGAAGCCCCTCTGTCCGCAATAAACTCTACTCCCACCAGCTCCTCCTACTTCTACTTCAAAGCAGTCAAGGCTCACCAAATATGCAACTATGTAACCAAAGCCCTTGGTAAATCAAGATTCAGTAATGACTCCCTCGATCTCAAAATCCTGTCTCTCACACTTGATGAAGTGGTTAGTCCTCTGACCAGAATTTTCAACCTCTCCCTCAGCCTTAGCCAGTTCCTGGACAGATGGAAATCTGCCACTGTCACCCCAATCCATAAAAGTGGTGACAAAACTGCCCACGATAACTACAGACCTATCTCCCTACTACCCCCACTCTCCAAGGCACTAGAACGCATCGTCTCGGACCAGCAAACAGAATACCTGGATATGTACAACATCCTGTGCAAGCAACAACATGGGTTCCACAAAGGTCACAGCACCTCCACAGCCCTACTTGAATTCACCAGCGCAATCCACAATGCACTTGACTCCGGTGAACCACTAGGCTCAATCTACACTGACTTAACTAAAACCTTCGACACCATCAATCACCACCTCCTGCTTGTCCAGCTTCAGAACACTGGGCTGTCAACTGACTCCATTGGCTGGTTTAAGAGCTACCTTGAAGAACAGTCCCAAACGGTAAGAATCGCTGATACACTCTCAGACCCTAGACCGGTCCACTCGGAGTCCCCCAGGGCTCCATTCTGGGACCCCTCCTCTTCAGCCTATTCTTAAAACTCACCAATGACAGTTGCCCAGAACAAACAATTTTCTACGCCGCGATGCTGTGATCCTCACCTCGACCCTGATCCAATCCAATTACAAAATAAACTTCAGCTGGCCTTCTCCATTGAATCCTGGTTTCTAAATCATAAACTGCTTCTCAATCAGAAAAAACAAGTCTATGGTCTTCTGCAGCCCCCACAACAAAAACAAACAACTCCACCTCTCCATTGCAACCAAACAAGGAGCCATCCTAGAGCAAACACAATCGTTCGAGTACCTCAGCATCACCCTTGATCCCCACCTCTCATACACTGTCCATATTAGCAATGTTGCAAAGTCTGCCAATGCGAGGTTAGGCATATTATTCTGGCACAGGAAACACCTAACCCCAGAAGCACTGGCAGTGGCTGTACAAAGCTCCATCATCAGCATCATAGACTACGGTCTTATCATATATGGGTCTGCAACTACCTCTGTTCTCAAACATATCACAACCTCCCTGAATAAGGCCTGTCTTCTCATCACTGGCTCACATCGCCGTACCCACACATGTGACCTTTATTCCCAATCTGGATGGCTTCAACTGGACAAACGCATAAAATACCAAACCTGCATCACGGCCAAGAAAATTACAATGGGTCTGGCCCCACCTGGTGTCTGTGCCCTCCTTAAGCCTAGACATAGGAACGTCACTACAAGGAGATCCAATTCCCATCTACTACATATCCCACGGTGTCGCACGACCCAAGGACAAAGATCATTCACCTATTGGGCATCCAACTGGCTCAACTCTCTTGGCAGCAACATAGCGACCGCTCCAACACTTGGCCTCTTCAAGTCCAAGCTGCGCCTCTCACTGCTTGTATCCTGCGATTGCTCATCTTAACATTTCCACCATTCCAGCTACAAATGCCCCAGCACCCAGCACTTACAATCAGTCTTTGCACCCCTAGCACCTTACCTGTCATATTCCCTCGACAAGGCCCCTTGACTACACTGTCTCCCACCCTCGCCCACTTCCCCCGGTATCTCCACTCCTGCCACCGCCACAACCACCTCTCATACTCCCTCTTACCCCTGCACCTCCTTCCCCCAATCTCACCCTCACTTCCCCACCACCCACCCCCTTCCCTTGTCTTGCTCATAGCTCAAGTCTTTGTACTGGTTATTACATGTCTGTAAGTCACTGACTATGTTTGTAACTAAAAATGATAACTGTTGCACATACTGACATTGAACCTTTGTAAATGAGCCTCGGCTGAAAGGTATTGTAATCCTAGATTGAAATAAATAAATAAAAATTAAGGGGGGGGGTGGTGAGGAAAAAAGTAATGGCCAGAAATTATGTAAATAAATCATGGAGTGGTGTGATTACTCAGATTTCATACACACTCTTAGTATCTGATGCTTGAATAAACACCTCGAGCTTCACTCATGGGGTTTATGCTACATCATAAACCATGGGTGTATTTTATAGAGAGAATAATGCCTGTGCAGGTGTGTGTTATGAAGATTTTTCACACTCCTAAGGTATGTGATAATCCATAAACCCAGAGAGAGAAGCAAAGTGGATGTCTGAAAAATTATCATAAAACAAACTATGCACAGGCATTTTTTTTTATAGTAACTGGTGCAAGGTTTCAACAGAGAGAAAAACTGTAAGCTGTATTTGAGCAAACAAACGTCCCTGAGCAGCTACCATACTCATACAAATACAGTGTACTTTTTCATGTTTCAGTGAGGAGAGAGCATGAGGAGGAAAATGCCATAGAAACCAGCTATCGAGTTATCACATAATTCTGCGGGTTATTATGGTATTTTATCAGGCATACATATCCAGTCATTATAGGGGTCATGAGATATTCTCATAATGCACACAACCCAATGCATTATTCTATATTTATTTATTTAAAAGTTGGTAACTGGGAAAGGCACACTGAGCCGAGGTTCATTTCCAGGTGCGACCCGGGGATAGAAACATACAGGGTAAAAAAGACAGTGGTACAGGACAGAGATCGATACAGGTTAGAAACAGGATATTGAACATGATATTTACAGAGGCATTGGAGTTATACAAAATACATGTTAATACAAAAGTGCATTAAATACAGAATCATACATGGGTAAGTGTGCATAATGAGAATGTTATACACATGCAAGGTGTGTGATACTTCATAAACTCCAAGAGTGAAGCTCAATGGGTTTATAACAGCATCACACACCAAGGGAGTGTATACAATTCGAGTTTTTTTCCACACCTACCCATGTGTTATTTTATATAATTGCTGGGGAATGTTTTCTAGCTTCTATGGTTCTACTAAAAAAAAAAAAGTAACAATCTGACCAGTAGATGGAACTGTCCTTTACAGTATGAAAGCAAAATTGGTGTTTAATGCCACCTCACCCCCAAGTCTGAGATGTTGCTGTTTGTGTCCAGTGCCTCCATTTGTCTGTCTCCCCCCACTATATTAGAATGAGAGGTACAGGTACTAGGAGTACTTCAGTATCGCCGGTAGCACTAGGTCAGATGCAGTTAGCTTTCAGGTAGTTTTTACTTTCACTTTGACACCCTCAGAGATCACACTCATAATGTTGATATTCATCTGTGGTGCTGGGAGGTAATCTGGCTCATAAATTGTTAAAGTGTTCAAGAATGTGTGGTGGAAATGCTGTACTGAAGTCAGGGATTAAAGTAGCGTGAGTGGATGAAAAGTGGTATGTGCAGACGAAAAGCAGTGTGTACGTGTGTGTATGAGAGCAACCTGGTGTGTGTTTGTGTTATAACCCGCACGTTAGAATGGTGAATTATAACCAGGCTTGTCTATGGAAGAAAACACTCACCAGTTTATTATGTACAAAATGATTGCAGGAATGAGTAAACAACACTTAATCCAGCAATTTAAGAATGCATGGGATAGACATAAAGGAATTCTGGAGGTCAGGGGAAAGGGGCAACAGACTTCTAGGAAAACATAAACTGAACTTACAAGCTCAAATGGGCAGACTGGGTGGGCCATAGGCCCTTGTCTGCCGACACTGTTTATGTATCTATGTATCAATGACAGTAGGGGAAGAGTACTAAGCATTTCCATGACAGTCAGACCAGGGAGAGATTAAACAAGTCAATGGGGTTGGACCAGAGAGACTGGGACACCATTCAGATGGCAGGGATGCAGTACCTGAAAAGTACAGAAGGCAGGAAAGGGGAAGGGGGAGAATGAGGATTGGCAAGAGCACATTTTGGCAGAAACAGCTGGAAGCAGTGATTTTAGAGCACAGCAAGTAGGAGAGTGGTGAGTGTCCCAAGGAAGTTGATTCCAAAGGTAATGGAGATGGTACGTAAATGTCACCTGGCCAGTGCAAGTGTGAGGGTGCAAAAGGGAGAACAGTTGGGCATCTCAAGAGTGAAGGGAGTACATGGAGGAGCTAGCTGGTGACAGGCAGGAGTGGAGGAAGGGGGGATTTTCCCAAACCAGAATTAGCCGATGAAGGTTAGGCTATGAGTCTGGTGCCAGTTGGGTAGAGGCATTAGGCAGAGGGAGGAGTAGAGGGTACAGTAGTGAGTGAGATGGGGCAGGAGGTGGCAAAGTGGCAGAATGAAATGAGTATGGTATCAAACCTTGCTAGGGAAGTAGCAGGAGCAGAGAAGCAGACTATGTCTGCATAGTCAATTACAGGGAGAATGATTTTGGTGACTAAGTCTCAGTGAGTGGACAAAGGGAGGAATTCTTTGTGTTCATACAGGGCACCAAGTTTAGGGTGAAGTTTGGTACAAATGGAATCTATGTAGACTGAAAAATCAAGGCTGCTATCCAACCAGACTCCTAGATATTTGAATGAGTTGATTGTCTCTAAGGGTAAGACATCCAAGTGGTGAAAGTTGGTGGGTTAAGGGACTTGGACAGTCTTTGTCTTGTTCCAAAGAACATGGCTACTGATTTCTTGGAGTTAAGTTTTACCTGGTTTTGATGGAACCATTGCTGTACTTTGTTAAAGTCGCACTGTAGGGAGGGAGCTACGTCGGTGGCAGAGGGACCGGAAAGGTATATAACAGTGTTGTCCATATACATATGGATATTTTATGGGGAGAAGATGGAGGGGAGGTCATTTATGAATATAGAGAATAGAATGGGGCCAAGAATGGAACCTTGTGGGAAGCCAGCTTGGATTGGGAGGCGGGAGAGGTTGTTTCCCACTAGTACAGATTGTTGTCTGTGTTGAAGGTATGACCAATCAGTAGCAGCTGGAGCCAGACCCCAGGAATGGAGTTTTTGGATTAGGAAGTGGTGAGAGACACAGTCAAAGGACTTTGCCAGGTCCACAAAGATGGCAGCAATGACAAGGCCTTTGTCAATAGCTGACTGGATCAAATCAGTGACACAAAGTAGGGAAGAGAGACGGTGGAGTGCTGCTTCCAGAAACCAAAGTGGAAGGAGAGACTGTCAGTTGCAGAGAAATGTTCCAGGAGATTCGAGTAGATAAGAAACTTCTGGAGTTTGGTGAGAGCAAGTAGGTATATATATATATATATATATATATATATATATATATATATGTAATATATATACCACTCTTGGGTGTGCTGTCATGCTCTGATATCTCATGCGCCTTGGTGTCGTTCAACCACAAGGCGTGCGTATATCAACGATGACCCTTTACCCAAGAGTGAATATCTATCTTATAAAATGGCCCCTGTTGTGAAAAAATAGTGCTATGTGGAGATGGTATAGGGTGAAAGAAATACAGAATAGGCTGTTTAATATGAATTATTTTTAATGAATAAACATTGAACTGGATAACAGTGTAAGTGAATACTGTTTCTTTGTTGAGAACTACTGTGGCTTTAACAGTTGAACATTAACTTTTAATGAGTACTGTCACTTTAAGAGTGGTTCATTTTGGAAAGACAACGTGTGCTGAACAGTGCATTGCAGTGGCAGGAAGTGCTGAATGCTTTAGAGTGCCAAGAACTGGTGAAGTTTAACGTGAAAGTTTAACAGTTTTAATTTGAACTGGTTGTTCGTTTTTTTTTTCATTTGTAGTAGATGTTGAATTGCAGGTTACCATGCACTGTGACGTTTTGCATATAAGGTGCAAGTGGATGCGGTCCTGCAGGTAAGTGGTGGGGGAGTGCTTGAGGCTGTTCATTCTTTGTTTCAGTGGTTTCTGTTTCTTTTGGTGATGTCTTCTGCAGCGCTTTTTTTTTTTTGAAATTTAAGTTTATTGATTTTAACATAGCAAATACAAACAGATCATTGTGTATAAATGTCAAATAGTCATACATGGTATAAATAAGGAGAAAAAAAAACACATCACAAACCCCATCCATCCCCTCCTTCCCCCCTTCCAAATCTACCCACCCACCACCCTGCTACCACCATAACATACCCACCCCACCCTACTAAAACCCTTCTATGCAGCACTTTTTGTGGGTCTGCGGGGGACCGTTGGAGGATGGCTGTGGTTTGGGGCTGCACTGTTATTTGTACAGAGCTTCCGGGTGAGTTTTGAACAGGGAAATCCGCTTCATAGTCTTCGGAGTCTGTGAGGAAATCTTCTTCTTCGTGGTCTGTTTTACTGTGGATGGGGTGAGCTTCTTTGTCCTCTGGTGCTCTGAGGGAGGTGGTTGGTGTGGTTGCTGGAGGCAGTGTTTTCGGTTGCAGTATCTCGGAGAAGGCAGGCTGCTGATGCCGCTGTTGCGCGGTAGTGTACACAGGGCTCTGCGGTGGTTCGGCTGCTGTTCCGCTGGGAATCTCGGCAGTTTGGGGCAAAGTTGTGTTTTTTGGTGCTGGTTGGCAGTCTGATGAGCTTGTGCCAGCCAGTATGTTTGACCAGTTTTTCTGATCATGTAGTATGGGTACCCAGTATGATTTTAGGCTAATTTCAGATTTGTGGCCTGTTACAGCCATGATCTGTCATGATTCAAGACCTGCTGAGGAGAGTAGCTGAACAACAGTTGATCTTAGGCAGTGATTTGTATATCTATGAGAGAGTCCTGCTTCCATAGACAGGGGAGGCATGAGGGAAGATAAGTAATTAATTCCCATAGGCTCTTTACTGTACCAGATTTTCTGCTTGTCTAATAAGTCCTGTGAGGCTCTTTTGGGGTGTAGGAAAAAAGCTGTGCTTTCAGGTGGGCATTTACTGAGGTACTTTTTGAAAGAAAGCACAGGGCAGAGAGGATCATTTGGCTGTGCAAAAACAAAGCCTCTTAAAGTGGTTTGGTTTAACTCTCTGGCGTCTTTATGATTTTTGCTGTCTGGGTTGTATTTTAGGGTTATGAACTGTAACCCATTTTCATTAGTTTTTATATGGAAAGAGTGTCTTTTTAGTTCTCTTTGCCCTTCCCTTCCCCTACGAGCCATGAATATTTGTAGGTCGAACCAGACCTTTCTGACTAGTCCTGTAGCTGTGTTTGGTGATAGTGCTGGAGAGTGCTTTAACTTTTTGAAGTCTAATTCTGTGAGGCATTCGTGGTGTTGAGTGCAGTCTCTGCCATCTTTTCTGTATTTTTTAATGATGGACACAAAAACAGTGTTTGCAGATTGAAAATCTGTGTCTGTGACAAGATTCATTTGTCGTGATAGAGGCAGTGAATTTAAATGCCTGTTGAGTCCTGCTCTTAAACCAATAAAATTTGACACGCCATACTGTTCGCCTGAGGAGTTTCTAACTGTGGCATAAAATTCTGTCAAGGTTGTGTTTAATTTATCTGGTGTTACTGTTTTTAAATCGAGGTCTATTTGCTTTACTGCTAGCCAGTCTGTAAATACTTTTGTTGCCCAGACAGTTTGCTTTTTTGTATTTTTTTCAGCTTTGTTTTCTTCTATGTTATCTATTTCTTCAGGGTCAAGGCTGGCATGTCTAATCACTGTTTGCTGTGCTGGATTCTGAAGTGGGTGCTCAGGTAAGTCCTGTTCAAGTTCTTTGAAGAGATCATCATTGTACCAGTCATCTTTGATGAGGATTGATGCCAGGTCCTTTGAGGTATGTGGTAATTCTGCCATTTTTTGAAAATTTTCTGTCAGATATTTGTATTTCTGTCAGAGTGAGGCAGTGGTGTGCTGCTTTTCTTTCAGTAGTCTCTCTGTGAGTGATGCTATTGTTTACACTTGTGGAGTGATACTGCTGTGACTTTGTGATGAGGTTTTGGTCAGAGTGGGAAGTAGTTCAGGCATGCGGTCGCGCTGGGAGGTGTGCGGTCATTGGGAAATAATGCATGGTCATGTGATTTCGTCTGTCGAATCATGTTAGTGGGATTTCTATCATTTTAACACACCATTTTATAAATAAATATATATATATATAGTTCCCAGTCTAAAAGGAGAGCAATTATGCTACCACATATTGATCAATTGTCTGTGACAATCTGGCTCATGGTCTGTGGAGCTATCCACCTAAACCCTGACTCTAAACAAATAATGTCTGCTGAGCTATGAGGCACAATGAATATGTCATGTGTGCATTTTAATGCTTACTGTTCACTTTCAAAAACAGATGGAGTTAGAGAATGGATCACAGATTAAAAAACAGACTTTATCATGGTAACAGAGACATTGTTATCAAGCAGGAATTCAGAGGCATTGATATTTGTTAATGGATACCAATGCTGGTGAGAAGATAATGAGAAGGGTAGAGGAGCTGCTATTTATGCATACTCAAATCTTAATGTGAAGCATTTAGAAATTGAATTACCAGCAAATACTGAAGTTCTGGCAATCAACATTTTTATAATGTTAGTTAAATCAATATGCCTATGTGGATGTTATTGTCATCCAAGAAATAACACAGAAACTGTACTGGACTAGGAACATGTCGTCTATGTTAAAAAACTCCATCAGTTGATTTTGCTAAATTTTAATTTAAACTGGAGATCTGAACAGTCAGCATCCCATCTAATGAACAAAAACTAAATAAATAAATTAAAAAATTTAGCTGATAATTTGGGTTACACGCCTCTCATTTATGAACCTACGAGAATAAATTTAAAAAACCCTGAAGCTTCTACTCTATTGGATTTCGTTTATGTAAAGATGCAAATCTTTTTTTCAGTATTAGGTGCTCTTCCTGGTGCCTTCTTAAATCATTAGATTGCTTTTTTTTTAATAAAAAGTCCAAAAATTAACTCTACCAAAAATGATAACATAAGGATCTTTCAATAGATTTTATATCTCATCCAAGCTTGAGTTAGAAAGTGCTGTTTGGGAAAGGATTTACCTAATTCCAACTGCTAAGAAGCCTGACCTGTTTGCAGTAAACATGCGCCACTATGCAGTAGGCAAGTCAGGCACGGCAATGCACAGCGGCATTCCTTAAAATTCTGTACATTTCAGAAGGAAAGTGATTTGGCCTGGAGAAATGCTAAAGTGTTCAGTACTGGGGAGGCATGGAATAAGAATATTGCAGAACATAATAATTGTCATAGAGAAATTAAAACTGCTAAGTCCTTCTTTAAACAGAAAGTGTCATCCACATTGATACAAAACTCCTCAGCCTTGTGGAAAACATTGAGTAAACTAGAAGGAGGATCTTATGCTGGGTTACCTGAATCATTCACGTTACAGTTGCAGTTGTAGACACTTTCAGATATTTCCAGATATTTTGCTATATATCTAAAGAGATTATCTCTGGTGGCCCACAGTGGAACTGCAGAGAGGCAGGCAGGGAATTTTTCTAGAGATATCACAGAAATTTCAAGAAATATATAGTCATGTCTTCATCTGCAACTGTAGGTGGTGATAGAACAAATTATCTAAAATGTTTGGCAAATGAATTTAATACATGTTTTTTACAGACGCAGGTAAAATTAGACATATTCTGGTTGTAGAGAATTTAGAAATCATTGTCAGCAATAAGACAGCCTACTACCTACTGTGACATGTTAAAATTGTATAAGGAGTTAAAAAAGGATATATTTTATGAATTGATGGCACTACGATGTGTATAACAATTGGGGCTTAGACAGACTTCATAAAAAAGTTTAAATAAATGTTGCCACAGTAATGTGCAGTCCACTCACTCATCTGGCTTTGGGTGTATTCCCATGCAGCTGATGACATCACTTCCTGCTGTTTGAAATACTAAGTCCCCATTTTCCCTTTTGCAGGTTATACCTGCCAGCCACTAGAGGGGCCCTTTGTTACTGCCTCTAGCTCTTCTATTTCCAGAAAGCCTCCCCCCCCATTATACTTGGACCCCTCTAACTACCTGTCCTCTTCCCTTTTCTCCCAGCCCTCTGCCCTCTCCACCTCCACACCTGATCCTAAACTAGCCTATTCTTAGACCCCCTCCCTTCCACCCCCAAGGCTATGCTGGTTGACCACCTATCTTGGATTCCTCCAACTACCTATCCCTTTTCCTGTCTTCCTTGACTACAGAGGCTCTGCCCGCTCCCCTTCCCACATCTGATGCTGTACTAAATCCTGCCTGGACCTCCTGCCACCATGGCTGAGCCTTCATCGAGCGGCCACTAGGAGTCACTATTATGCACCCCTTGTTTGGTCCCAAACATACCCTGTGTCCTGGCCCCAGAACGTGGAGCATGGCTCTCACCTAGGTCCTGTGACCAACTGCCCTGAGTTGGTCTTGAACCTGGTACCCTGGCCACCAGAGTCTGTGTCACTGCCACTATTCCAAGGTGGCATCCACACTTGCTGAATGACACAAACAACTTCCAACCTACCACCCAGCTGCAACCACAAGCAAATGTTAGCCCTCTTATTACAATGCCTCCCTATCATCCTCACCCTGGCACCATTGTCTCACCAACCTAATACCCGCCCAGGCACAATGGCACCTGATCCTGTTATTTTTCTGGAGCTAGCCCTGCCATACCCTACTCTCATCGTCTGCCCCAGTCATCAACACCCTCCCTCCAGTCCTCTCCCTACTACTACTTCCTCAGGCGCCCACTGGAGATTTATCCTCCTCACTTTCACAGCCTGGAAAACCCTGCCCACCCCTTGTGCCCAAAAGCAGCCCCCCCTCCCCATGGAATACTTATCGAAAGCTCACCCTCTACCATCCCCTGGCCAGGGCTGTGGTTATACTACTACTTCTGACAGGCAATATTCATCCGAACCCTGGCCCAGCTCCCTCAAACCCTCCTACAGGGTCACCTGGGCTCTGCATTGCATCTATGAATATATGCAGCCTGATGAAAAAACTAGATTCCCTCCAATGTTGGGTCACCTCGTATAGGCCAGATGTCATCACAGTGGTGGAAACCTGGTTATCAAAATCCACTCCAGACTCGTTTGTCACTATTCCAGGGTACTCCCTCTACCGAGAGGATCATGTAGGTAGAAGGGGGGGGTTGTGCTATATATACACCAGGGACTCTCTCACTGGACTGACACTCCCTGCCCCTGTTCTCGCCCATCGGGCGCAGGCCCTAACCCTCAAACTGACTCCCGACCCCTCCAGGGGTCCCCTCTATCTCACTGCTGCCTACATTCCCCTTAAAAACCAAACTTTGGCACTGGCTTTGCAACTGATTATCTTTCAACCCTACCTCACACAGCTGACCAAGTCCTTGTGGGTGGCCTGAATGTTAACTGGCTCAGCTCATCTGTCAATGCCACCCGTGACTCATTCGCAGCTATAGACATGTCCCAACTAGTCTCCCAACCCACCAGAATTAACACAAAGCAAGGTACCAGCACACTGCTAGATGTGGTCATCACCAACCGCCCTCTACAAATCCATGATACCCAGGTCCTTCCGGACTCTTTTAGTGACCACTCTCCTATCATTTTCCACTGGGCCACCCCCACTCCCAAACCCATGGCTCATCCCACTCTACGTCGGCGCCTCAGACCAGGCAGACTAAAAGGCCTTAAGCTACATCTTGCCCAGATTAACTGGTCTCCCATACACCATGCCCCTGATATTGACTCCGCCCTTACCTTCTTCACCCAACCTTCAATAATGCCTGCAACATTTTTGCTTCCATGACAGCAGTCCGCACCAAAGTTCATAATGCCCCCTGGTTTACCCCATCCCTGCTGCAACTACTCAAACAGAGGGATAACCTGTGGCACCTGGCCTCTGAAACAGGCCGTGCTGCGGACAGATAGGCATACAGTGCTGTTAGAAACAAATGCACATGGGCCATCAGGAAAGCAAAAGCTGATCACTATCAGGCTGCGCTTACCTCCTCCTGGGGGAGTGCCAGAACTTTTTGGGACAACATTAAAAAACTAAATGGAAGCATGCACTCTCCTCCCCCCCTCACAGATCACCATCAAAGGCTCTATCTCCACCGTCCCTGCCCACATAGCCAACTTCCTTAACACATCATTCACAGACCGTAGTTCGGTCCTCCCCAGAGACTTCTTTGACCCTCCTTCAACCCTACCCGCCCCTGACTTTCAATATCCTAGCTTCCACTTATGCAGGGTGACTCCCCAGGAGGCTAGGCCACACCTGCTTCAAGCTCTAAAGAGCAATAATATTGGCAGCGACTCCCTGGACCCCAGTATCCTCCGCTGGGTCCTGGATCAGGTCCTTGCCCCCCTAACTACCCTGCTCAACAAGTCCCTCTGCCTGGGGAAATTCCCTACAGCCTGGAAAACAGCAGCCACAGTCATGCCCATACACAAAGGAGGTGACAGGTCCTCAGCCGGGAACTACCGGTCTATCTCCATCCTTCCACACCTCTCCAAAGCCCTAGAAAAACTGGTGGCTACCCAAATCACAGATTACCTGTCCAAATACAACATCCTCTGCCATGAACAACACAGATTCCATGCAGGTCACAGTACCAGCACTGCCCTTATTGAGTTCTCAAATTTTCTTCATTCCTCCCTAGACTCAGGCTCACTAGCAGGGGCAGTGTTTATTGACCTCTCAAAGGCTTTCGACACTGTCTCCCACCCCCTTCTGCTGGATGCCCTCAACCACACTGGCTTTGCTGCCGGCCCGGTCTCCTGGTGCTCCAGCTACTTGTCTGACCACTCTCAGTGTGTTAAAATTAATGGGACCCTCTCCAATATATGTCCCATCTGATCCAGTGTCCCCCACGGTTCCATCCTAGGGCCACTTCTCTTCTCACTATACCTCAATACCATGCCCAGAGCTTGCACGGGTAAAATCCTGCTGTACACAGATGATGCCGTCATCTTTGCCACCCACTGAAACCCCATCTCCCTTCAAGACACCTTGCAACTAGCCTTCAATGATGCTGAAGCCTGGTTCAAAGAGCACAGACTTGTAGTCAATCTAAAAAAAAAACAAATCCATGCTCTTTGCCAATCCCCAAAACAAACTCAGTAATTTCCCACTCCGTATCCTCCCTAGCTCTAAGCATCCTCTCGAGCAAGTCTGCCTGTACAAGTACCTCAGAGTCTCCTTTGACTCTCTGCCCTCACTTTCCACAACCACATTGATACTCTAGCCTCAGCTACAAATACATGGCTAGGTAACCTTTATCGCTACAAGCACTGCCTCCCCCCGATGCCCTCCGACTAGCAGTCACCTCCTCAATCATGTCCCTTGTGGACTATGGCCTGCCTGTCTATGGTGCCACGGACACGACCGCCCTCAATAAAATCTGACTCACCTTGAATAAGGCCTGTAGATTAATTACGGGAGCCACCAGATTAACCCATACCTGCCAGCTATATGACTTGGCTAAACTGCTTAATCTGGATGAACGGCTCAGATATCAAACCTGCCTCATAACTAAAAAAACACTCCTTGGACTATCCCCTCCCGGCCTGACAGCTTCTATCCACCTAGCTCAACCCTTAGTCCAAACTCGTAGCTCCTCCAAGGCCACCCTGTCTGTCCCTAGAATCAGGACTACACATGGTCAATGGTCCTTCTGTTACAGAGCCCCCTCCTGGTACAATACTCTCCCCAGCTCCATCACCGATACCCGTACAATCTCCAGCTTCAAAACCACACTTTGAAGTCAGCTATTTAACATGCGTAGCTGTGCTTGTCCCCAGCCATAGGTGTTCCAGCTCATTGTACCTGACAAAACTCTCTGAGTAGCTTCACAACAACAACTGACAAAACTCCCAGAGTGGCTCACCTCCCTAACCTATCACCTACCCTGTCCCATAGCCACCTGTTTTTACTAACCTAGCAGTACCTGCTCAAGACTAATTGTCTGCTTAACCAATGTATGCTTACCTCTCAATTTTATCTGAATAACTGTAATAACCTGTCAATACCAAACCTGTAACACTGTTATTGTAAACAAAGTAATTACTGCATATATCTGCCTAAACTATTGACCGCTATGATGTAAAAAGCTGTTATCTACAATGATGTAACTAAATGTTGTACTGTGTTTTGTCCTCTTTGTGACAAGGTACCTTTGGAAACGAGCCTCTGGCTCAAAGGTTGTAAACTGCTGTATAAATAAATAAATAATAAATAAATAAATCATTAATAGTTCCAGTTTTTATGTCTGGCCAAAGTGAGCTTTTAGAGACTATCGACCAGTATTCCTGTTGCTGGTGGTGTGGAAGATCCCTGAGAGGTTGGTGGCACAGAAATTAAATACATATTTGCAGACAAATGAAATCCTTTCTACAGGTCAGTCAGGTTTTAATGCTAAATACAACACTTCAACTGTTGCCCAAAGTCATTATTGACGTACAATAGGATATGGAAAATACCTTATTATTGCATTACACGTTGACCTCTTCATGGTCTTTGACACCATTAATCACAGGGTTATGAAAAATCATCTGGCCTGTCTGGGACTGGAGATGGGAGTATTACATTGGCTAATTATTTACAAAATCATTAACACTTGGTTACTATTTGAGGGCAACATCATGTTCTTCCTTTTGCCTGTTATGAATGGGGTAATCAAGGGCTCTATTCTGTGTCACCTCCTGGTTTTGCTATATTTGAATGATCAGTTTCAGCATCTTGGTGGTTCTCAAAGTCATGTGTATGTAGATGACACAATTTTATATTGTTCTGGGGAAAATACTGAGAACGTTCAGTATATTTTACAGCAGAGCTTTAACCTTATAGTAAGACTTTTGTCTGAAAATCGCCTTGTTTAAAATGAAAAGAAAACTCATACTTTGAATATTTGGAAAATATTTTTAACATGCATTCCTGGGGTCACTCATTAGATGTCTACACCTCATGTACTGTCTTTCTGCATGAGGTACTGAGCTACAGTATAACTATGTGGGCTCTGGCTGGATGGTCAGCTAAAATGAGGAGATCATATTCAAGCAATTGTAAAAACAAAAACTGGGACTGTGATTAGGCTTCCTACAGTATATAGACACAAGGTTTCATTATCTAGAGAAACCCACTTAAAAATGTAGAAACATAGAATTTGACAGCAGATAAGGACTGCTTGGCCCATCCAGTCTACCCATTTCTCCCTACCTACACTATTACCACAGACCGTGCCTGATCTACAGCTTTTCCTCCTTCCCCCTTCCCTTTCCTTTCCACTATGATTCCCTGGAGCTTATCCCATGCATTCTTGAACCCCAACCCTATTTTCGTCCCCACCACCTCTGCTGTAAGACTATTCCAGGAATCCACCACTCTTTCTGTGAAGAAGTACTTCCTCACATCTCTCCTGAATCTACACTCCTCCAGCTTCATAGCATGTCCCCTTGTTCTTAAGCACATTTTCTTCTGAAAAATATTTCCCTCCTGTGCCTTATTTACCCCATGAGGTATTTAAAAGTATCTATCATATCCCCCCTCCCACTCCTCTGTTTCAGGGTGTACATATTGAGGTCCTTTAGTCTCGGTACCGGGCATATATATCGCAGACAAAATATCGCGGAACAGTACAAAGCAGGCTAATCATCACCGTCTACAATGTCAGCATGGAAAGATAGTGCTGGCCACCCATCCATTGTCGGGTTATGTTGGGAGGGGGTGTGGGGGTGGACATTTACCTGCTGGGGTGGTGTAGGGTTGGGGGATCCACTAGACACCAGGGATGTAGTCTACCACATCGCAGTGGGTTGGGGAAGGGGGGAACTGGCCATCACAGTGCAGTTGGCTGTAGTTACAGTGCTTGGGGCCATCATTCGGTGGGATGGGGTCTCAGTTGGCACCTTGCCTATTCATCCTGTGCACTACTCAAGGAGTTTGGGTCGGTGATATCTTTCCATGCCGACATTGTAGATGGCGATGATTCGCTTGCTTTGTACTGTTCCACGATATTTTGTCCGAGATGTATATGCCCAGTACCTTTAGTTTCTCCTCAAAGGGCTTTTGTTGCACACCCTACACCATTTTAGTTGCCCTCCCCTGGACTGCCTCCAGTATGTCTGTGTCCTTTTGGAGATGCCAGCTATGTATTCTGAAATGCTTTGCCCAATTTTTGATAAATAAATATCCTAGCTTTGAGTGCTATCATCTCTACATAGAGTTTCATTCTCCACACCAACTGCCGCTCCATCAGCCCACACCTCCAAGACATTCCACGACATACGCAACACCACTTCATGTTGTTCATCTCAACGGCCTGTGGTGTTACTCATGTCATAGAATGTCCAGGTAGCATAAAAAGAGAGAACAGCAACTGCTGAGGAAAAATGGAGTCAGAGTAGCTCAGGCAAAAATAAAATTATTTATATAACAAAAAAGGTAAAAACATATCAAAATATTGGATAGACACTAAAAGAAAATGAGGAGGACATCTGGAGGTGTAAAAAAATGGGGCCCGATTCCAGAAGCTATGTTGCAAGTCACCACCTAAGGTGACTTGTGACATATGCCGGTGTGACATGCACCCTGAGCCCAATTCCAGTACAAGCAGGGTTCCTGCCACTACGTCTTGCAAGTTGCGGCACCCCCAGTGGTGCGCCACAGGAAAGGCTCACTTGAACAAGGAGCCACAAGCCGCAGACTTGCCCACTGACAGGGCACAGCCATCACCACCACAGCTCCATGCCCAGAAACAAGACTGCAAGCCCTGGTGGGCCATATGATGGGGGGTTGTCAGCAATTTACTAGCCCAGGGAAGGGGGCGGCACCACACCACATTACCAGGAATTGGGCCAGGGTGACCCCAGTATTGCTGTGGATTGGGGTCAGGTGGGGGAGTCGAATTATACAGTTGGGGAGATCTGCAGCAGTGTGTGGGGATAGCACAGGGTTGGGGGGGCACCAGGTTCCTGAGCATGGCAACTGGCAGTGTCCATATGCCAGCACATTGCTGGTCAAACTGTACGTTGATGGAGGTCTTCCCCACGACCTTCTGGAATTGCAAATTTGGGTAACAGAAGCTGCGTGCTGCCATAACCCCCCTTCTGCTGTGCCACTGGGTTATTGGGTTGTGTAACTCCACCTGGGCACAGGCAGCCTGCGACTTGTCGCAGGCCACCTCTTGGAATTCCAAATGTTGGAATCCATGGTGCAAAGAGCTACTTGTGCCATTTGTTATGGTTTGGTGCAAGTCACTTTGCAACATGCGTATCCATTTTGGAATCAGGCCCATAGTTTCCTATCACGTTTAACAAAGAATGTTTTCTCCTGCCACTCCAGTAGTAACTCAGATTTAGCTGCTTACTGGCTCTGCCAGCTCTAAAAATGCAGTCCCCTTTCAATCATAGAAACATAGAAGATGTCAGCAGAACAGGAGACCTTTGTCCACCTCGTCTGCCATAACATTTCTTACCTACTGTATTACCACTGATCCTACTTGATCTCCAGCTTTACCTCTCCTAGCCCCATTATTAAATGTTCCCTTGTGTCTGTCCCATGCATGTTTGAATCCTGTTACCATTTTGGTATCCACCACCTCTGCTGGGGTTTGTTCCAGACATCCACCACTCTTTCCTTGAAGAAGTAATTCCTTACAGCCCCTCTGAACCCCCTTCCCCCCAAGCTTCAAATCAGGGCCCCTTGTCCTTGAGCATCTCTTTCTCTGAAAAATTATACCTTTCTGTACCTTATTAAACCCCTTGAGGTATGTGAATGTTTCTATCATGTTTCTCCTTTCCCTTCTATCCTCTAGAAAGTACATATTTAAATTATTTAGTTTTTCTTCTCAGGGCTTCTGATGCAGTCCCTGCACCATGTTGGTTGCCCTTCTCTGTACTGCCTGTACCCTATCTGTATATTTCCTGAGATGGGACCTCCAGAACTGGACACTGTACGCCAGGTGTGGCCTCACCATTGTTCTATACAGTAGTACCACCACTTCTCTCTTTCTACTGGTGATACCCTTCCCTATGCAGCCCAGCATTTTACTGGCCCTACCTACTGAACTGCCTTATCACACTGACTTGCTACCTTTAGGTTATCAGATATGATGACATCAGTATACTGTCAAATGGGCAACTGCAAATGAGTGACTCAAATGTGAGCAACTCTGTTTGCTTGCCCAACAGTAGAGCAACTGGGGGTATATGACGATGGTAGGGATAGCGAGTGTTAGAGGGATGTAATAATGACAGCAAATGCTAGGGGAGCTGTATTTTTGCTTGTGAAGTACAGCAATGAGGCTACAACCACCAAGCTGTCCATCTGGCATGGTGTGTAGGTCACAGACTGCTACAGCGATGGTCCTGGGTTCAGGACTGCCAGTAGGTAAGTTGTTATCCTCAACGGTGTTGGCTGGTAGGATTTTTTTGTTTTTCCTCACTGTGTTTCCCGGACCAATGATGCCCCAGCCATGGCACTCCCTCCCATGTATTCCCCCTTTCCCCAGTGTCCAATCAGTGTCACTGATTATACTTATTTTGGGGGTGCGGGGGGGGGCATTGCCCCCATATTCAAAAATAATATGAATGTCCATCTGGTCATCTTATTGTCATTCTATTATGTGGGTAAGAAGCCTATTTTTCTCTCTTTTTTTTTTGTTTGATTATTTAACCAGAAGTGACACTCTAAGCTGAAAGCTTGTTTACAGGTGCGACCCGGGAGCACAAGGAAGTTCAGCGACTTGCTTAGGATCACGCAGTATGCACCTACACTGCTGTGGGATTCAAACCCAGGTTTCCAGATCCGCAGCTCAGAGCCTTAATCCACTGCACTATACTGCTTCCTTTCAGTCACATGTACTCCTCACTATTGTGTGAGTCACCACAGAAAAATCACCCTTATGACATGGAACTCATGAAACCCAGGTTGCTCTCCTGTTTTGTTGTTGACACCTCCTCCCTTCCCCTCCCAATTGATACATTGCCACTGGGTTCCTATGCTCCATGTACATAATTTTACACTTTTATGGCATTGAACCCTTGTTGCCATACCCTTGACCATTCTTCCAGTCTTTTCAGGTCCTTCCTCATGTTTTCTACCCTTCCCCACCGTGTGTCCACTCTGTAGCAGATTTTTGTATCATCTGTTAACAGGCATTCTTTTCCGACCAGCCCTTCTGCGATGTCACTAATGAAGACACTGTGGCACCCTACTGGTTACCATTCCTTCTTCCGAGTGAACCCCATTTACCACCACCCTCTGGCTTCTGCTACTCAGCCAACTTTGTACCCATTCTACTACCTTTGAGCCCACTCCCAGGCTGCTCAGCTTGTTTACCAGACATCTCTGAGGGACAGTGCCAAAGGCCTTACTAAAATCTAAGTAGGCCACATCCACTGCTCTTCCCTGATCCACCTCTCTGGTCACCCAGTCAAAGAATTTAATCAGGTTTGTCTGGCAAGATCTTCTGATTGTGAGCTCATGCTGCCTTGGATCTTGCAATCCATTTGCCGCCAGGTAGTCCACAATCCTTTATTTTAGAAGTGCTTCCATAACTTTTTCCACCACTGAAGTCAAGCTTACTGGTCTATAGTTCCCTGCTTCCTCACTATTTCCACTTTTGTGAAGTGGGACCACATCTGCTTTTCTCCAGTCCCCTGGAACTACACCAGTATTTAATGATAAATTGATCAGAGTCGCCAGAGGTGCAGCAAGCTCATTACTTATTTCCTCAGAATTCTGGGATGAATTCTGTCTGGCCCCGTTGCCATATCTACCTTTAGTTATTTTAGTTCCTTGATGACTCTCTCTACTCCAAAAAAGGGCTAGTGTACATTACCCTGCCATTTATGCCCTTATCTCCTCTCTTAGGTCCGTCACCCACCACTTCCTTTGCAAATACTGAACAGATGCACTTGTTCAATATGTCTGCTTTCTTCTTGTTCTCTTCCACACACTCCCCTCCTTCCTCTTTTAGTCTTACTATCCCTACTTTGATCTTCCTCCTGTCGCTTATGTACCTAAAGAATGTTTTATCCCCCTTTTTCACTGACTTGGTAATTTTCTCTTCTGTATGTGCCTTAAAGCTCCTAATTTCTTTTGTTGCCTCTCTTTGTTTCTCTTGGTATCCCTCCCTGTCCTCATCTCACTGTGTTGCCACTTCCTTGGAGAACCAAAATGGCTTTTTTTTCCCTCTTGATCTTAGTAACCCGCCTGTCACAGTGTTCTATTGCCTTCTTGATGGCTCTCCTTAAATCTTCCCACTGCTCCCCTACCCACTCCTTTTTCTTTAAACCTGCTAGTTCTTCCCTTAGGCACTATCCCATCCTTTTGAAATCTGCCCTCTTGATGTCCAGGACCCTTGTATTAGTGCTGTTTGTTTCCAGGCCTGTTCTTACAGTATATCGAACCATAATGTATGATGATCGCTCGTCCCCAGGTGACTCTCCATTGTGGCTTCTGTGATACTGTTCCTGTCTGACAGTATCAAGTCTAGTATTGCCCCCCCCCCCGTGGGCTCACCAACTAATTGCCTAAGTAAAGAATCCTGCAGAGAGCCTTGCTGTTTCTGCTTTGGTCTGCTGTGCCAGCAAAACAATTAAGTCTATCCCCAGCTGCTTTTTATTGGTCCACATTCTCATCATAAATTACGATGCTGACCACTGGTCCCACATAAGGAGATATATATATATTATGTATATATATATATATATATATATATATATATATATATATATATATAAATATATATATATATATATGTGTGTGTGTGTGTATATATATATATATATATATATTGATATATATCTACAATGGGTGTGTGGTAAATGAGTGAGATAAAACAGTGTATCATCCACTGCAGTGAGATATTTTTACCCTCTGCTCTACTGTGATGATATCAACCATTTACACATACAGGTCACAAAAGGTCATCACTCTAGGTAGCTTTCCCCTCAGTATGCTAGAAACACCTGTGCTGTTACCATAGACACAAATGCAGAACTACTTCAGAGGTCTCACTGCTGCCCACAGCTAACTCAGTGAGCATTACAAAACACACCTACTTCCAGCTCATTACTGTGATACTGTCAGCTTGACTGCAGCCAGAATTCTAAACACAGCTTCACAGAACAGTCTAAACTACTGCGTGCTGCTAACTCAGCTACCACTGAAACATACTCTCACTTGTTCCTCAAACTCTGATTCTCACTCATAACAATTGCTGTTATGCTTTCAGCTTGACTGCAGCCAGAATCCTAAAGAGCACAATTTCACAGAACACTCTGCTCTCTGCCTGCAGCTAACTTAATTACCACTGAAAACAGTATCCGCTGTTCTGACACTGCCTCTCAGCTCATTACAATTACTGTGATACTTTCAGCTCCACTGCAGCCAGACTTCTAAACAATATACCCTCACAAAAGTATGTTTCTCACTCCTACCTAAAACTAACTCATTTAGCACTGCAAAACACACTCATGTGTCTCCCAGAGTTTATAACACTGCCAGCCCATTCTGAAAAGCTCACACACAGAATGAGCAAACACAAACAGGAACAGAACACAAGACAGCATAACAAAACTTCTAAAACTCTTGGCCCTATTGTATATATCGAATACATGATGGGCAGATCATGTGATATGGTAAATATAGTCACTCCTGCATCGTGAGCTTTGGATATCTCACTTGTGTTTTTGGCACTCGTGAGATATCCAGAGCTCACTCTGCAGGAGTGACAATATTTGTCATTTCACACTCATGCCCATCATGTATCCCCATTTATACAATGGGGTGAGCTGATAACCAGTGAGATATATAGAGAATAATGGATGGGGAAGGGTTTGATATGAGAATTTAATGCACACCAGAGTTGTGGGATGCTACATAAACCCCGAGGGCAAAGCCCGAGGAGTTTATCAAAGCATCCCATAATGAGGGTGTGGATTAAATTCTCATATGCACACCCTCCCCATCTTTTATTTTTTTTTAATAATGGGCCAGCAATTTTTCTCCTGCCCAGTTTCTGTAACCCTCAGTGTCAGTGCGCGCGCACGCACACACACACACACACACACACACACACACACACACTGTACCTCTCATTATTTATTTAAAACTTTTTGTCCTTTGTTTTGTTATTTTTTTCCACTTACATTTGATAAGAGCTGTCCTGATCAGGGCCGGGCTGGCGCTGTGTGTGACAGCACATTGTTGTTCTGAAGCGGACGAAGGGTGGCATCAGCCAGATAGAGTTTGAAATGGAAAAACAAATGGCAGGATCAACCAGGTAGTGTAAAATAAGAAAAAAAAAAATAATTAAACGTGAGTGTGAGGTCATCGTGGTGGCAGCTCCATAAGCGAGAGGTGCTACACAAAATGTTGTTCAAGAAGATGCCAACCAAACTCCTGCCCACTGCAGACAAAAAAAATCAAATTACAGAAACAAACAAATCCCAACCAATCATATCATACAACCCACAAAACCAACCAATTACAAAACAGACAAAGTTCCCATTCATGCTTCCAACCAATCAGATAACAACATTCACTGCCATTCACAAAATACACCAGAAATCAAAAAAGCAAGCATACATTCAGCAGATGAACACCTCAAATGAAAATAAAGCCACTAAGTGACACAAATAAAAACAACCATAACTCTATCCTCTATTGTGTAAATTGTACACTTGATGTGCAGATCATGTGATATGGCAAAATATTCTCACTCCTGCATAGTGGTGGGCAAAGTCTGCAAAATTCACTACACTGGGAATTTTTCACAAATTGTGCTCAATATGCGTAGCACAATTAGTGAAATTCACCATTTTGCGTAGCCTTGATCAAAGGTAAAGTGTGGAATTTTGCATGCAAGATTCCACACTTTGCACCTACCCACACCCCACCAACCCCTTCACAATAGTGCCCCCCAAGTCCCAGTGTAAAAAAATTATAAATATATATATATATATGTATATACATATATATATATATATATATATATATATATACAGTCTATTCTGCTTGTATGCCTCAGCTGTGGACCGCTGCAATTTGGGCATACAAGCGGAATGGCATACAACCAGTAACTGAGGTTTGTTCATTAAACAATTTCAGCCGTCACCGTGACTCCTCATACCTGTCTCACATCAGAGTGCATTCCAGCAAAGACTTTATTGCACCTTATTGCATGTTTTAAAAAAGTTTAATATGGAGTATAACTTTTATAAGTTTATTAAATACTGTATTGCTAAAGGCATAAAGCAACCTGTTGTTTCAGTCCGTTCCCTGCCAGTAACTCAACTTTATTTTTCAAATGAGTCTCTACTCTGCTACATACCCCTAATGTTGCAAATCATGACCCACATCTCAGCAGTGGAAGGAACACTTTCCCCTTCATTATCCTCATCGTCATCTTCTCTGCCTTGGTAACCTCACCGGCTGTGGGTTCTTCCTGATCGAGGTTGACGTAAGCCGAGAATTCAGTTTTCACCATGCCTATTGGTGGAGCAACAGTTTCCTCGGCAACCAGCTGATCACCACACAGTATGCCCACTTTAATGAAATAGTTTTTAATTCTTTCTGTTTTAACCTGATTCCACTCATAGTGCACAAGAATGTCCCATACAGCTGAATGAATGCAGATCTGCTGCTGCACTTTTCTAATGTCGTTACACGCTTAAGCGCTACAGGAGACTTCACACTTAATTAGCGGATTAGGTAACCACCTAGTCAGCACTAGACACACAGGATGACTCAAAAATATGGGCATACAAACAGAATTTCACAGGCATACAACCGAACAGTTTAACACTGACATAATAGCTAAAAAAAAAATGGGACCAGACTAAAAGTGGCATACATCCATGAAAGGCATACATCTGAAAGGCATACAAGTGGAACTAACTATATCTATAGATAGATAGATAGATAGATAGATAGATAGATAGATAGATAGATACTGTATATATATATATATATATATCTATATATCTATAGATATATAAAATACCTTGGTATCTAGTGGAACCCCACATCACGATCACTGGCCCCAAAAGTGTCCAGTGACCCCCACCCTGCTTGCTCCATCCAGTCCAGGACTTGAGTCCTACTCCTGACTTTGAATAAATGTCCCAAAATCATCCCTGCTGTCTAGTGGACCCCACCCCCAACCCTTCAGGTAGTGCCCTACCAAATAAACCAATCCACCACTTCCCCCCCAGCCTCGACTCTGTCCAGCCTGCTCTGACCCACAAGGAGCCACCGGCATAGCCCTCCACTCACCTCCATGACCAGCAGCCCCAGTGACTTGCAGAGCACTCTCTATTTGAATGAATGAGCGTGTGCTTGTGCAAGCATGCGCTCATTCATTCAGAATCAGTCAACTCTAGTGGAGCTGATTTTAGGGCACTGCAGAAGGGTCAGAGGCTGCTCTGGGCTTTCACAGGGGTGGCAGGATGGAGGGAACAGCATTATGACAACACCATTCCCCCATCCCATCACCCCCCCCAAAGCCCAGAGCAGCCCCTGTCCCTTCTGAAGTGCCCCTAAAATCAGCTCCACTGGAGCTGACTGATTCTGAATGAATGAGCACATGCTTGCACAAACATGTGCTCACTTATTCAGGCACAGAGCACTCTACAAGTCACTGGAGCTGCTGGCCATGGAGGTGAGTGTAGTGCTGTGCCGGTGGCCCTTTGGGAGTTGGGGTGAGCTGGACAGATTGGGGGCTGGGGGACGAGTGGTGGACTGGTTTATTGTGGTGGAGGGCTGCACTGGTGGCGCAGTCAATTTAGTAAGTTATCACCTAAGATTTTCAGGAGATTACTAATGAAAAAATCTCTGAGATTTTTTTCCCCTTTCTTATGTTGCAGCAAAAAGCAACAGTGTCATGAAAATCTCCTTGGAGATCTTCAAAGAATTCAGGAAATAACTTACCAGATCAACTGCTGCCACTGTGGACATGTCAGCCTCCATGCAGTGCAGCGTTCAACACATCACACCTAGTACATCAGGAAGAAGGTCTTCCAATTAGCAAATAGAAAAAGAAAATGTGACTCAAATATGAAAAAGTAACAGTTGGCTGCTTTTAACGGTAAACATTAATTTCGAGCAGTACACTAGGGCCTGGATATTCAAAGCAGTTACTCATGGTGCAACTGAGTTGCACTGGTGCAAGTACAGAAGTGCGCCACGGAGCGATATTCAGAGGGAGCCATTGCGCAGCGTAAGTCTGATTGCACCAATGCAAACCCTAATGAATGCATGCACAAGAGCAGGGGGCGTGCCCATGAATATCCGGTGCAGTGCGATATTCAACCACTGAACCATGGTGCAAGTCCGGAGCAAGTCCCAGATGTGCCAAGCAGACTTGAGCCTATAAATACAGGGTGCAAGCACACAGACAGCACTTGTGCCAGGGGTGAGGGGAGGAGAGAGAGAGAGAGAGAGAGAGAGAGAATGGGAAGGTGGAGGGTCAAAACTCATAAGAGCAAGGGAGACAGAACCTGTGAGGGACAGGGTGACCTGCACAGGCAGCCACAGGAGCGTGGGACAGAGGTGGCAGTGGAGAGTGAGCCAGGGCAGAGGGAGTGAGAAAGAGTCAAGATGCCACACACTGCCTGCACCAGGGTGGCATACAGCCCACAACAGCCAACTGCCCAGGGGAAGACAGGACAGCAGGAGCCATGGCCAGTGCACCCTTTCTAATGGAGGCGGTAATGAGGGGTGTGAGGAGGCAGGAGGAACAGCGATGTGGCTGTGGAAAGGCCCATCAGTGGTATACCCAGAATAGATGGTACTGTGCCTGCACCACCTTCAGGAATTACACTGATATGGAGATAGTGGGCTGATACCACCTGAACAGGGCCATTCTGAAGCAGCTCTGTGAGCTGTGCAGTGAGGAGATGCAGGCATCCACACGACGGAGCCATGCAATGTCTGTGGAGACAAAGGTGACAGCTGTCATGTGCCTGCTCGCCACAGGCACCTTCCAGAGACCAACAGAACACAACAGGCATAACCCAGGCAGTCACATCCCACCTTCTCACACAATTTCTCAATGTCCTGCTGCCACATGCTTCAGAATACATCCAATTCCCCAGGACACAGGCAGAGTGTACATCAACCATGCGGAACTTCCACAGGGTAGCACGCGTGCTTGGGGCCATTGACTGCACCCACGTGGGCATCCACTTGCCACCTGGACCTGAGGGTGTGGTGTACATTAACAGGAAGGGGTTCCCCAGTATCAACTGCCAGGTGGTGTGCGATGCCAAGGGACGCATTGCCAATGTCTGTGCACACACCCTGGGAGTGCAAACAATGCATTCATCTGGCACAGCACTGCACTGTGCCACAGGTTCGAGTGTGGGGATATCCCCATGGGCCACCTAGTGGGTGAGTATGGGATGGGCAAGGGGTGCCAGGCAGGGCAGGGCTTGGGAAGCGGGAGGGCAGGGTGGGTGCGCTGGCGAGGGCACCAGAGATGGGCAAGGGGCACAGCAACAGAGGACACAGGGCTAACAATGTCATTCTTCACACAGGTAACAGTGGCTATCCACTCCGGCCCTGGATGCTCACCCAATACCGGCGCCCGTCGTCCCCAGCAGATGAATGGTACAATGAGGCAAACGCCAGCATGCAGAACATCATCAAGCATGTATTTGGGATGCTGAAGGCATGTTTCCATTGCCTAGACAGATCTGGCGGTGCCCTACAATACAGCCCCTCAAAAGCCTGTGGCCTATTCCTGGCCTGTTGCATACTGCACAACATGGCCATTGACCGTGGGATAGCTGTCGAGGCTGATGAGGGGGACAGTTGTGGGGATGATGAGGACAATGGGCCAGAGGGTGGTGGACAGCCCACCTCTGGGTGGAGGGACCCCCGGCTGCAGCAGATGGCATACCAGCACAGGGACACCATCGCATGGGAGCACTATGATGCAGGCAGGTAGGTTGCATCACACCCATGCACGGGCCACACACACACAGTGACAGCACACAGGTAGGGGCTTGCACGGCAATGGGCATGCACACACAGTAGCATGGTGCAGGGTTGGGGGTTGCAGTGCCACACAGCCACACACATCAGCACACATCAGGGAACTGCAACACCCCCTTCTCCACACACACACACACACGTGCCCAGGCACTGGCATGTGGCAGGGATCAGATGCAGTGCTCTGGTGCACAGGCGCAACTGGCGCAGAACTGCGCTCATCACACCCACGCCACATGGGCCAGCAGCCAGGCAGGCACTGACACAGGTGGCATGTGGCATGACACACAGGTGCCACACCTGTGGTATGCACACACACACACACCACCCATGTGCACACAGGGCAGTGGCAGCAGACTGCAGCCAGGGCAGAAAGCACATCAGGTCCACCGTGTGGAACCATGGCCACCGCGGCCACAGGGGCAACCGTGCAGGGCCGATCAGCAACCACAGGCTGCACATCAACCACAAGGGGGTGTCTGAAACAGCCCCCAAGGGGTTGAACTGCAGGATTGCGACCGGGTCTGCACAGGGGTCTGTAGGCACCCAAACAGGCACCCCCCAGGTGTGCCCGGGATGCCAACAGCAGAGCCCGGTGTCAACAGGGAGGGTGTTGCTTGACACCAGGTTCGTGTGGTGGACGGTGCACTACGTGGTGTGTGAGGTGATCAGCCATGCCCTGTGGCAGCCAGTGGTGCAAGGCCATCCCTGAACGCATTGGCAATGCAATCTTGGGATGCGGTTGTGTCCTCCCGCAAGTGCTGAATAGCCTCCATGAGCTGTGCAGTGCCTCTCTCACACTGCTCAGCCACCTGGCACACCTCCGCACATAATGCATGCACCCCAGCTACCAACAGCACATTTTGCTCTGCGGAGGCCCGCAGGAATCGGGTGTACTCTGACAATGGGTCGGAGCCCAGGGGAACCTGGGCAGGGTGCCGTCCAACAGGTGGTGTATGACCGCACTGCGCAGCGCCCTGCACAGATAGATGCTGGACAGTGAGGTCCCCATGGGGTTGGTCCCTATCAGGCACCCTGGCGGTGGACACCACGTCTGGTTGCCCTCTGTCCCCTGCTGCCTGCCGCTGCTGCCCCTCCTGCCCCTGTATGCTGCCCAGTGCCTGTGCAGCCACACCCCCCCCACCACCACATGGCACTGCCATGGTGGTGCACCTGGCAACATGTGCAGTGGTGGCGGGCAGCTGTCCCACCACTGGCAGGCCACTGGGTGTGCTACCTGTGGTGGTACTTGGTATGGGCATTTCCCACACAACACCACCCATGCTGTCAGGGATCATGGTCATGACATCATCAGTGTTGGACCCCGTCCTGATCTGTGTCTCCACACAGAGGATGGTATGGCTGGCATCCTGCTGAAACACAGCCAGAGCCTCATCTGACACCATGCCCAGGACATCTGGCTGGACAGCAGTGGTGTGCTGCAGCCAAACAGACCCCAGATGTCCGTGGAGGTGGATAGCTGGTCCTCCGGAGCTGGGTCTGCCTCCATGGCTGCTGCTGGTGCCCCTTCCACTGCATGCAGATGTGCTGGTGCTGAAAGAGAAAACAGATGTGTCAGTGTGCATGTCCCCCTGCCCCCCCATTGCTTGCTGTGTGTGCCCATCATACATACCATGCAGTGCTGGGCTTCCACCTGTCTGGAACCCTCCTCCCGGCACACCCTCAACAGTGCTGCAGCACATGGTGGCCACCACCAGCTCCTCCTGCACCATGAGCTGTGGCACATCAGCAGGCCCCCATCCGGTGGCTGTCCGGGCTGCATAAATGGCCGCCATTTTCTCCTTGATGCAGCATTTATCAGTGCCCACCTTCTTCTGGCACTTCTGCACCGACCACTGGTGGCTGCTCTGCTGGTTCACACTCGCTGCCACCTCCTCCCAGGCCACAGCCCTGACCTGTGGTGTGCCTGTGACACCACTGAGCAGTGGCTCCCTATCGAGGTAGGCCTCAAATAGGGCATCTTCCTCTACCTTGTTAAAGTTGGACCTGTGCTTGCGAACAGGCCCATGCTCCTCACTCCCTTAATGCTCCGACATTGTGCTACTTGTGGACATAGACATGTGTGTCACTGTCAGCTGCAGCCTACCCCATTCACCCTGCTGTGCTGGCTGTGCTCAGCAGCAAGCGCAACTTACCTCAGATGGTTGCAATACCGGTCCATGGCCAGTGCTGTTCCGAGGCGCTTTTATAGCGCAACACATGCAAATGAGCATTGGCACAACGGTAATGACATGCTAATTTCACCAGTGCACCGCGCATTGGCTGATGAGCTCATTTGCATGTGGCGGCTGAATATCATGTACTTGCTCCGTGCACAATGGAATTGCTCCAGAGCAAGTTGTGATGCAATACCCATGCCTGTGCAGTGCAGAAGACTGCAGTGTGCATGCATCAGGCAGTGTGCTACCACTTATGTCACACTGTGTGTCCACTGCACTATAGCGGCCATGGCGCACTGTGCTCCATGGCCCCTATTGCGCACCGGCACACAGTGCGTCACGTGACTCCGACCCCAACTGTGACCCTGTGACCCCTTGGGACTATACCGCCACGTGCCTGTCAGGCCACACCCATTCTGAGCATCTCTGCCAATGCATGATTGGCATGCACAGTGCATGCCTCCATGAGGCATGTATCTCGCACACATTGTCCACACGTGCACCTTTGTCTGCCATTTTGTCTCCTCTTATTGCAGTGGTCATGAAGGTGCAGTGGGGAGTTCATTGGGCCCGTAATTGGTCTGACGTGGAATTGATCAATCTCGTGGCCTGTGTGCAGCCACATGCACGAGGGCTGTTTGGGCAGGTGCCCCTGCAACAGCCCAGGACAGAGGTCTGGCAGACCATTGTTGCCAGACTGGTGCATGACACCGGGGTGGCCAGGACTGCCAAACAATGTTGCCACCGGTTTGGGGACCTGATGAGGTGGGACACAGAGTGCCTGAGTGAGCTGCAAGCATGTATCCACAGCGGGGCCATGCCATGGCCAGGTAAGTTGTCTCATGCTGCATGTGTGTGTGTCCTAGTGCTGTACTGTGGTGATGACTTGGCTGCCTGGCATGCCCTGCAGTGGGGTACACTGTTGGTATGTGCATTGCGGAGTGGCATTGCAGGCCACAGGTTGCACTATGCTACAGCCTTGTGGGACATGTTAGGCAGGGGCACATGCTGTGTACAGGGTTGTTGAGTGGTGGGCACCTGCTGTGGGTGTTGTCTGATGTGTACTTGTCTTTGTTCCATTCCCAGAGCCTGAAGATAGACACCGGGCAAGTGTGACAGGAGTACCAGGCCAGGCACAGCAGGCCACAGTAGGACCCAGTGGTGGCAGTGGGGGAGCAGCACAGGGACCGGTGCAAGTGGCACCACAGTGGGCAGGTAGGCACTGTTGCATTCCTGTGCACGTTACTGGTTGTTCAGTGGGGGAGTGGGTGCAGCCATGGCCACCTGTGCCATGTGCCATGGCAGCTGTGTGCTGCACACTATAAGTGGTGCATGCCACTGTGGGCCAGCCATTGCACATGTGTGCCAGCTGTTGGTTAGGTGGGTGTGTGCCCAGCTACCACTAGTGTTGCTGTGGTGCTGCAGGTGCCCTGTGCCTTCTGTCTGTGGCTGCACAGTCGAGTGGCCATTGGGCAGCAGTGTCCACCACTTTGCACTGCTATGGAGTGCTGGGTTGCTGGTAGGCATTGGCCCACCCCTGTGGGTGGCTGGGGTGCCACTCCAGGGGTGTGTGTTCCCACTGCCCATTACGCACAGTGGGTGGGCATGGTGCCATGGAACCTTGCACTGATCACCTGCCCTATCCTTTTGACGTAGGCATCCAGAGGAGATCATGGTTGCCCTTTTATTGCAGGCTGCTGAGGCAGATAATCCTTATTTACCTCGATGACCATGGAGGTGGCCCAGCAGGTGCACAGTATCCTGCTGACAGACCGGCGGAGGAGGAGGCATCAGGCGGTGGTGGGCCGTGGCCACCCGTAGTTCAACTCCAGCAACTCCCTTATACCCCTGCCATCTTTTCCCCATCTGTCCCCCTTCCCATTGTACAGTCCCTGTTCTCTGTCCCCTTCCCTCACTTTCCTACCCTTTCTGACCTCTTGCACTTTTACATAGTTTTTTCAATACAGTTATTTTGCTTACCTGCCTGTGTCAGTGTCTGCTTTGCAGCTGGCATGAGGAGCCATGCTGCAGTGGTGTGGTGTGTGCCTGTGTGGTGTGGCTGTGTCAGTGTGTGGGTCATGCATTGTGGTGTCCTGCCCCGTGGTTGGTGGCTGTGCCTTGGGGTGGCCATGGGGCAGCTGTCCGGGATGTGTGGCATGTGTGTGCTTGGCAACATGGTCCTGGGTGTGGCTTGCTGAGATACGGGTGGGGGCACAGCATGTGGTGGGGTGGGACTCCACTCCACTGTCCCTGGGTGTCTTCCTCTGCCATGCCCCATGTCTTTACATTGCTGCTGTGCTCCCATCATTGTCTGGGGCTAGTCTCTGTGCACCATGGTGCATGTCCAGTTGCACCATGGCACATCTCTGGTTGCACTATGGTGCAGGTCTGGTTGCACCTTGGTGCAAGTCTGGTTGCACCAAAGTGCATCCTTGTGCTATTCAGCCGTATTACAATGGTGCATTTTGCCATGCACAACCTTTGGCAGTCCCATATTTTGAGGAATTTTGTTTTAAAATATGTTAGCATGGAGTCAGTGGAGCAAGCCAATGAGATAGGGGACCAATCAAAGTGGCTTAGGTCATGGCGCAAGGGGGTGAGGTCCAGGGATTTGAAGGAAAATATAAGCTGGATTGGTGGGGGTAAGGGGGCTTTAGTTGAATGAGAGGCAGCAGAAGGTTGTGATTATGGTGTCAAATCAGAAGAGAGGGAAGTCAAGAGTGGAATGCCACAGGGATCCATCCTGACTCTTGTTCTCTACAGCATGCTCATTAACAACGGTTGCGAATGAATCTGGGTTTGTTTCTCTTTGAAGATGGCACCAAGCTCATGGGAGGGTAGATAGTGATGGGGGAAGTAGGAAACTGCAGAGTGACATGTAAAGATTAGACAGGTGGCCTAAGATTTGGCAGCTGAAATGCCAAAAAGTGCAAGGTGATTCACCTAGTGGACAAGAACCCCAGGACAGAGTACTGGATAGGAGGGGCAGAGCTGAGCACTACAGCTGAGGAAAGGGACCTAGTATTCATCATTAGTGACTCCCTTCAACAATCAAGCTAGTGCAGAGAGGTATCTACTAAGGCAAATAGGATACTAGGATGTGCCAGAAGGGGTTCTGATAGTAGAAGAAAAGAGGTTTACTGCCTCTTTATTGATCATTGGCGAGGCTGCACCTGGTATACTGTTCAGAATTCTGAACTTCTGAAGACCTTACCTCAGGAAAGATAAGGACAAAGGGTGATCAGGATGATTCAGAGCTGACAGGACAGATCGTATGAGGATCTGTTCAAGGCACTGAACATGTCTTCACTGGAGACCAGACAAGGGAGAAATGATATGATAGAGACCTTCAGGTTCCCGTAAGGAATAAACAAGGTGAATGGAGAAGAGCTACTTAGTATGAGTAACAGTTTAAAGGTATGGAGGGCACAAGTAGAAACTGATGGGAGGGAGTTTCAAGAGAGATATTGGAAAGTTTTTTATTTTCCAGAAATGGTGGTGGAAATACGGAATAGTCTGTCAACTGAGATGGCAGGCATCAAAACCATAAATGGTTTCAAGCATGGTTGTGACAAAGTAAAGGGTGTAATGGTTACTCAGGTTGATAGTAGTAGGGAAGGGAACAGGGGAGTGGATAATGAAGGCTAGTACCCAGAATGGACAGTAGGTTATGAGGTTTAATAGGGGAAATAGGGGCAGATAGGATGTACCATTTTTTTTCTGCCATCATTGTCTATGTTTCTGTGTTTCTGTTTTTCCATGATCCCTGACATCTAGTAGCCCCACCTGCCAGTTGCAAATCTGAGCCCCCTTCCAAAGCCATCCAGCCAGGTCCCTCCACCCCTTCCCCATTGGCCCCCTATTTACCCAAGATTGCAGCCACTTCCCTGTGACTGTGATTGGTACAGCATCTTAGCTCATTACCTTGGCTGATCACTGTCTGAGTGAAAGGGAGTGAGTGTGCACCTACTGTAGAACATCTGTTTCAATAGAAGGTGTGTGCTCACCTCCTGTCACTCAGAAAGTGGCCAGCCGAAGTGGCGAGCAGAGGGGCTGGACTTGTCACTGTCACAGTGGGAAGGACTGGCAGCTAGGGTAATTTATGAGACACCATAGGGAGAGGGGTGGAAGGACCTTAATGGATAGAATTGGGAGAGAGCTCACACTTGCAAGCAGGGTGATCTAGATGCAGGAGAACCTCTTAATCTACTAATCAGAAGCATCTGAATGGTGATTGGGGTTGGGAAAATTCTAGATGCCAGCCAGAGATCATTTCATTACATCAGGGGCATCTGAATTGCGATGAGGAGGTGGGTCTAGCACTGCTCTGTATAATTCATCCATGCAGTCTTGCACAGAGGCATTGTACAGAGATGTTAGTTAGCCCATATGGTCCAACAAATGTCCCACTAGCTTTCCAGCCCTATGGACTTAGCATGCTGAGAGTTGAAAATGTCTCATGGGGTAAAGGTGCTGTCCTTTTTGGGACATGCTGTCTCCCTTTGCTCCTCTGAATCCCTGTCCTACTGGAAGCTGTGATAGTGCCTAGTCATGTCACAGTGGGCTATCCAATGGGGATCAATGATTACTATACAGTGTGGTTCAATATTACGATGGGTGCAGAGGCAAGCCACAAAAAGACGATGGTCCTGGACTTTAGTAGGTTGGATTTTAAAGAAATGGGAGACTTCTTCAGAAGCAGCCTAGCAGGGGAGGATTGTCAGAGAGGGATAGAGGAACAGTGGAGAAAATTAAGTAAAGGCATAGGGACGGCAACCAGCATCTGCATGAAGGCAGTGAGCAAAAGCAGGGGGAAAAAAGCATTTGTCAATGCTGAATGTTGTCTTGCTGGCATTGGCATTGGTAGTGCAGGAGTTAGAGAGATGCATAATAGGAATGGCAGTGAAGTATGGAAGTGACGCCAACCCCACACCACCCTGTAGAGACTGACAGGCATTGAGGTGTGCCTTTGGATTGTCAGTCATAACGCTCATGCCATTTTAGTTCATCTTACCCTGCAGACTCCGACAAGAGTTGTGTTGTGCCTTGGGGCCATCGGACCTTATGCTCACCCCATTCCATAAGGAAATACATTGAGATGGGTGCAGTACAGGAGAATGGGGTGAACTTTGGGGCCAAAAAGTTCAAGGCACACCTTGATGCATGTCACAGGCTGTAGGGTGGGGGTGGGATGGAATGGTGTGACCACTACAGCTGACAATCCAAAGTCACCCTCCTGATACTGGTCAGTCTCTACAGGGTGGGATATCATGGCTAGAAACCTTAACACCTGGGTGTTTGTAGGTATTTGCACTCCAAATTTTCAACATGGGCTTTTTGTGACCCCACCTCATGAAAGCATTTGGGACCTCCGCTCATGAACAGTGGCACTGTGATTTTGTTAATGTGTCCTGAACATTGATTTCCCATAGCAACTGTGGCATTCTGTGCCAAATGTGCGGAAACACATTTTGGGTAGGATGTAAAAAATGACAGCTCTACTGTTGATAAGGATGTGTGAAGTAATGGCAATGTTGGAAAAATCTGGAGTGAAAATATTAAACGTTGTCAAAGTTACGAGCGTGCATGGAAACTGCACAATGCACACTCATAACACAGTCTTTTTGTGGAATTTGTTCACCAGATGTTCAACATAGGCATTTTGAGAGTCCATCTTATGAACACTGACACTGTAATTTCATTAATCGGTCCAAAAGGTGATTCTGCGCAGTGACTGAGAAATCACCTTTTGGAACTGAATAATGAAATGACAGTGACTGAGTTCATGAGGTGGTGTCCCAAGAACCCCATGTTGAAAATTTTGAGCCAAAAGTCACAAAAATGGATGAGCTATCCACCTAAGTTAACCCCCGCCATTGATGCCATTATGCAGCTTACCAGGATTTCTTCAGTTCATGATCGGCTTTGAAGAGTGTGGACATGTTTCTGATCCACCGAAGATCACTGCACTGGACTCCAGAGATAAGTATGGGGTGGGGGTGTGTGGGGAGGAGGGGTGTGCAGATGGTGGGTGCAGGTTGGGGGAGGGACCTGATGGCAAAGGACTGTTTTCTTTGTTTCAGGTTATAAGAAAAAATAAAAGAAAGAACACCGAGGACCATTTTCTTTTTTTACAGGTGTAAGGAAAATGTTGGGCAACTGGGGTGGATTCCCAGTGTGTCCCATGAGTTTTTGGTGTGATGTTAGCCACACTGCGATGGGCAGGGGCAGAAAAATGCTGACGCAATCAGCTTTTGAACATGGAGGCACACTGGGGTGGGCTCCCAGTGTGCCACACAATTTTGGGGGGTTACCTATGCCAACAGGGGGATTAGGCACCCTTGAAATTGGCTTGCTGGGGATTATGAGAGGCAGACAGCAACTGCCGCAACCATGTTTCTTGAAATGTTACATCAGGCAAGCCATGCCCTGCAATGATGGGGAGCACCTTCATTGCAGCTGCGAAGTTGTTTCAAGTTGGTGGCATGCTTTTGCAGTGCTGTCATAGACAGCATGCTATTTCATTCTTGCCACAGAGCCCAGCCCGAAAAAGCAGTGACGCCATTGGCCACAACACAACCGCACCTCCAAAACCTGTCACCACAATATGTTGTCTGCACTGTGTGCACAAGACAACATAAAAAGGACCATTATGGTACTGTAGGGAAGTTGCCATGAAGGTGTCTGAAGCACATCCCCCAACCAGTCTGGTTAAGCAATTCCTACGCTGGTTTGAAGGAGTGGGATAGCGCGACAATAGCACCCACAGCCGAGACCAAGGTGGATGGGCAGATCCTCAGAGATGCAGCACCAGGAAAGGGGGAAAGAAAACCCCAGAGGAGGAGGAGGAGGAAGCTTCTCTTGGTGGGTGACTCAGTTGTCCATGGAGTGAAGTTAAGGGAACCTGGCAGGAAGGACATGGAGGTAAAGTGCATTTCAGAAGGCACTGCATGGTGGGATGAAAAGTGAATCAGTAGGATCACAAGGATAATGGTAAGGAGGGAGGAACTGGATGTTATCGTCCACCTGAAACTGAATGATCTGGTAGGAGACAATTTGCAATATTTTCACACCAGATTTTCAACATTGGCATTTTGTCACACCTCCTTGTGAGCTGTACAGGTGTCATTCTTCACATCCTGGCAGACATGTGTTTTAGCACTTCTGGCGCAGTATAGCGTGGTCGCTGTGGGAAATCAGTGTTCGGGACAGATTAAGAAAATTACAATGATACTGTTCATGAGCAAAGGTCCTAAAATGTTGAAAATTTGGTACCAATACTCCATAAAATGACTGTGTTACGAGCGTGCATTGTGCAGTTGGTACGCACGCTCGTAACTTCACAAATTTATAATATTTTCACTCCAGATTTTCAACATAGCTATTTTCCCAGACCTACTTATAAACAGTACAGCTGTCATTTTTGCCATCCGGGCCGACATGTGTTTTCGCACTTCCGGCGCAGAATAGAGTGGTCGCTGTGGGAAATCACTGTTCAAGACAGATTAAGACAAGCATTTGTCAATGCCGAATGTTTGCTTGCTGGCATTGGCATTGGTAGTGTAGAAGTTACAGAGCTGCATAATAGGAATGTCAGCAAAGTATTGAACTGAAGCCAACCCCACCACCACCCTGAAAAAAGTGACAGGCATTGGGGTGTGCCTTTGGGTCGTCAGGCATAACGACCACGCCATTTCACCACATACTACACTGCAGACACTGACGACTGTCACGGTGTGCCTTGGGGTCTTTGGCCCTTATGCACACCCCATTCCATCAGGAAATACGGTGAGATGGGTGCGGTATAGGAGAATGGGGTGAAATTTGGGCCCGGAAGAGTCCAAGGCACACCGTGATGTCTCTCACTGGCTGCAGGGTGTGGGTGGGGGTGGAATGGTATGAGCATGACAGGCAAGGACCCCAAGTCACACCCCTGATGCCTATCATTCTCTACAGGGTGGGGCATTATGGTCAGAAACCCTAATACCTCAGGCATTCGTTGGTATTTTCACTCAAAATTTTCAACATGTTTTTGTTTGTGACCCCCACCTCATGAACAGTGGCAATATCAGTTTGTTAGCCAAAAACTGCTTTTGCACAGCGACTATGGCATTTGGCACCACAGGTGCAAAAACATATTCCAAACAGGATGTGAAAAATGACAGCGGTACTGTTCTTGGGAGGTGTAAAAAATGGCAATGTTGAAAATCTGTTGTGAAAATCTTAAAAAAACTGGTGAGGTCACGAGTGTGCGTAGAAACTGTGCAACGCACACCCATAATGTAACTAGTTTGGGGATTTTTTTTTACAGCAGATTGTTAACACAGGCATTTTGAGACCTCTGAACATGAACAGTGTCAGTGTGATTTTCTTTATCTGTCCCGAACAATGATTTCCCACAGCGACCACGCATTTCTGTGCTGAAAGTGTGAAAACACATTTCGGCCATGTTGTGGAAGAGGATAGCTGTACTGTTCATAAGGAGATGTGGAAAAATGCCACTGGTGAAAATCTGGACTGAGAATATTACAAATTCATGAACTTACGAGGGTGCGTGGAAACTGGGCAATGCTCACTCATGACACAGTCATTTCATGGAGTTTTGTTACCAAATTTTCAACATAGCCAATTGAAGACCTCTGCTCTTGAACAGTGTCACTGTGATTTTCTTAATCTGTCCCAGACATTGTTTTCGCACACCAACTGTACCATTGTGCACTACATGTGCGGAAACACATTTTGGCCGAGATGTGAAAAATGGTAGCTGTACTGCTCATAAGGAAGTGCAGTAAAATGGCACTGTTGAAAATCTGGTGTGCAAATATTACAAATTCGCAAACTTGCCAGTGTGCATAGGAACTGCGCAACGTGCGCTCCCAAAACAGTCATTTTTGGGAATTTTTTCACCAAATTTTCAAAATAGCCATTTTGAGACCTCTGCTCATGAACAGTGTCACTGTGATTTTCTTAATCTGTCCCGTACATTGACATTGCACACCGACTGCGCCATTGTGCGCTACATGGGCGGAAACACATTTTGGGCGAGATGTGAAAAATGACAGCTGTACTGCTCATAAGAAGGTGTGGTAAAATGGCAATGTTGAAAGTCTGGAGTGAAAATATTGAAAATTCTCAAACTTACAAGCATGCGTAGGAACTGCGCAACGCACGCTCCTAAAATTCATTTTTAGGGATTTTTCCACCAAATTTTCAAAATAGGCTTTTTGAGAGCCCACCTTATGAACACTGGCAGTGTCATTTCGTTAATCATTCCAGAAAGGTGATTTCACGCAGTGGCTGCGAAATCACCTTCCGGGCCCAAGTAATGCCATGACAGTGCAAGACTTCATGAGGAGGGGTTCCAAAAACCCCATGTCGAAAATTTAGTGCAAAAATTCCAAAAAATGCCTGAGATATGCAACAAAGTTGAAAAACCCATATATATCCCATTATACAGCTTACCTGCATTTCCTCAGTTCGTGGTCAGCTTTGAAGAGTGCAGACGTGTTCCCGGTCCACCGAAGATCGTCGCGCCAGACTCCGGAGGTAAGTATGAGTTGGGGGGTGTGGGGATGCAGGAGTGCATGATGGGTAGGTAGTAAGGGTTGTGGGGGCAGGAGACTGCGAGGGACCATTTTTTTTCTTTACAGGTTTTTTTGTTTTAAAAGATGACGAGGACATTTGCCACACTGGGGTGGGCTTCCAGCATGGCAGAAGGACGGCTGGGGAAGCGTTGAGCCGGCGGGGTATTGGGCACCCCGTCAGCCATGGCATCTGTTGCCATGCTGGGGTGGGCTCCAGCGTGGCACCCTGTACTCGGGGGTGAGGGTGGGGAGACACAGTGGAGAGCGGCGGGATTGGGCACCCCATCGGCTATCAGGCGTAGCCACACACCTCGGTGGGCACCCAGCGTGCTACATGAAACTGTGTTTTGGGGCGAGCACAACCGACAGGATTGGGCACCCATCGGCTATACAGTGCATGCGTTGGGGGGGGGAGCAGCAGCATGGCAGTATAGCGCAGTGGTCTAAGGCTCTGAGCTGCAAATCTGGTGACATCCAGCAGACCAGACCTGGGTTTGAATCCCACAGCTTCCACTTGCATACTGTGTGACCCTGAGCAAGTCACTTAACCTCCTAGTGCTCCCAGGTCGCTCATGTAAAAAAGCTTTCAGCTTAGTGTGCTATACCTAGTTAAACAACTAAATATGTGTGTGTGTAGGGGGAGCTTGCATGAGCAGGAGATATCTGATCGCTGCTCACTGAAACGTAGCTCCCCCTTTCAACTGTATGCCACTGCATTTTGGAGCTGTCATAGACAGCTCCAGCAGGCGTTGGAGAACTGCGGCCACACCTGCAAACACACAGACTGAATTGGAAGAGGGCTGACACACCTCCAAAAACTCCAATGATGGCACTATGTTTCTTGCACATGCATGCAAGCAAACATAAAAATGACAATGATACTGTTCATGAGCAGAGGTCCTAAAATGCCTATGTTGAAAATTTGGTGATGATAGCCCATCAATTGACAGTGTTACAAGTGTGCATTGCGCACTTTCCACGCACCCTTGTAACTTCGCAGATTTGTAATATTGTCACACCAGATTTCCAACAGTGGCATTTTGTCACACCTCCTCATAAGCAGTACAGCTGTCATTTTTCACATCCTGACCGAAAAGTGTTTTCACAGTTCCAGCGCAGAATAACATGGTTACTGTGGGAAACCAGTGTTTGAGACAGATTAAGAAAATGACAGTGGCACTGTTCATGAGCAGAGGTCTTGTTGAAAATTTGGTGACAAAACTCCATAACATGACTGTGTTACAAGCGTGCATTGAACTGTTTCCAAACACCCTTGTAACTTCACAAATTTGTAATATTGTCAAGCCACATTTTCAACAGTGGCATTTTTTCTCACCTCCTTATGAACACTACAGCTGTCATTTTTCACATCCTGGCTAAAATGTGTTTTTGTACTCCTGCCAGAGAATAGCATGGTCACTCTGGGAAATCAGCGTTTGGGACAGATTAAGATCGACGAGTGAGAGAAGCGAGTGACCGAGCTCACCTGAGCTCTGTCGGAACTGCTGCAAATTTGTTTGTGAGCAGACAAAGGCCCCAACACAAGAGCCCAGTACAAAAGGGCAGCCTGCAGCACTGGGAGAAACACAATGAGAGAGTGATTGATGGTGGGGGAGTGAGAAAACTCACTGAAGTGCTGTCAGGACTGCTGCGGATTTCTTTGTGGGCAGAAAAAGGCGTCAATGCGGGCAGGGGCCCAGTACAAAAGGCCAGCCTGCAGCAGTGGGAGAAACGGTATAAGTGAGTGACATGGGGGGACTTAGTGAGCTCAACGGAGCTCTATCAGGACTGCTGTGGATTTCTTCGTGGGAAGAAAAAGGCACCAATGCAGGCAGGAGCACCGTACAAAGGGGCAGCTTGCAGCACCAGGGCAAACAGGATGAGCGCATGAGAGAGAGGGAGACTGAGCGGCCTCAACGGAGCTCTGTCAGGACAGCTGTGGATTTCTTTGTGGACAAACAAAGGTGCCAACACAGCCAGGAGCCCCATTCAAAAGCGCCAAGAGAAACAGAATGAGCGAGTGACAGAGCAGTAGTGAGCGAGCTCAACAGAGCTCTGTTGTGACTGCTGTGGATTTCTTTGTAGGCAGAAAATTAGGCAACGCAGGCAGGAGCCCAGTACAAAAGGCCAGCTTGCAGCGCCAGCAGAAATAGAAAGCATGAGTGATGGGGGGGGGGGGTGAGCAAGCTCAATGGAGCTGTGTCGGGACTCCTTCAGATTTCTTTCTGGCCAGAAAAAGCCGCCAATGCAGGTAGGAGCCCAGTACAAAAGGCAGCCTGCAGCGACAGGAGACAGAACGAGCGACTGAGGGAGAGGGAGTCAGTGAGCTCAACGGAGCTGTATTGGGACTGCTGCAGATTTGTTTGTGGGCGGAAAAAGGCAGTAATGCATGCAGGGGCACAGTACAAAAGGGCACCCTGCAGTGGCAGGAAAACCAGAATGAGCAAGTGAGCGAGCTCAGCAGAGCTGTATTGTAACTGCTGCAAGTTTCTTTGTGGGCATAAGAAGGCAGCAATGCAGGCAGGAGCCCAGTAGACAAGGGCAGCCTGCAGCATCAGCAAAAACAGAATGAGGGAGTGAGATAAGGGGAGTGAGCGAGCTCAACGGAGCTTTGTCAGGACTGCTGCAGATTTCTTTGTGGGCAGAAAAAGGCACCAACAGAGGCAGCAGCCTAGCACAAAAGGGCAGCCTGCAGTGCTGGGTGAACCAGAAGGAGTGAGTGAGACGGGGGAGTGAGCAACCTCAATGGAGCTGTGTCGGGACAGCTGTGGATTTCTTTGTGGGCAGAAAAAGCCACCAACACAGGCAGGAGCCCAGTACAAAAGGGCAGCCTGCAGCACCAAGAGAAACAGAATGAGTGACTGAGAGAGGGGAAGTGAGCCACTTCAATGGAGCTCTGTCAGGACAGCTGTAGATTTCTTCCTCGGCAGAACAAGGTGCCAATGCAGGCAGTAGTCCCGTACAAAAGAGCAGCCTGCAGCACCGGGACAAACAGACTGAGCCAGTGACAGAGGTCCTCTGAGTGAGCTCAGCAGACCAACGCAATCAACATTCGGCATTGACAAATGCTTGTTGTTACTCTGTGTTGCACTGTCTCCAACCTATCCTTATCCTTTCCTTGGTCAGGACTCCAGAACTGGGCACAGTACTCAAAGTGGGACCTCACTGGGGATCTGTAGAAGGGAAGTATTACCTGCTTTCTTCTGCTATCAACACCCCTCAAGATACATCCCAGCATCCTGTTAACTTTGCTATAGGCCTTGTTGCACTAACTCAGTTGCTTAAATGAGTTTCTAATGATAACTCCCAGATCCCATTCCTCAGCTGTAGTGCAAAGTCTCTCTCCTCCCATCCAGTACCCCGTCTTGGGGTTCATTTTCCCTAGGTGCATTAACTTGCATTTTCTAGCATTAAATTTTAACTGCCAGACCTTTTACCACCCTTCTAGAGTTTGTAGGTCCCTCTGCATTTCCCTTATTCCCTTGTCACTATCCACCTTCCCACGTAGTTTTGTGTCACCTGTGAGGCAACACAACCTGCACTGGACTCCTTCTCCAATGTCACTAATGAACATGTTGAAGAGGACCGGACCCCCTGACTGATCACTGTGGAACCCCACTCATAACCTCCCTCTCCTCTGATTTAACCCCATTTACCACCAGCCTCTGCTGCTTCCCCTCTAGTCAGTTACCACCCAGTTCACAATTAGTTTAGCTGCACCCAGGTCTTCCATCTTCTTGAGCAATTGTTTGTAAGGCACCAAGTCAAAAGCTTTGCTGAAGTCAAAGTAGAGCAGATCCAAAGTATGGCCCTTGCCTAATTCCTTTGTCACCCAGTCAAAGAGAACTATCAGGTTAATCTGACAAAATCTTCCTGCCATGAAACCATACTGTTTACTATTCTGGAGCCTGCTGTTCTCCAGGTAGTCTAAGAGGTCCTCTTTGATCAGTGACTCCATCAGTTTCCCTACTATAGAGGTTAGCTGACAGGCCTGTAATTCCCTGGTTGCCTCTTATTCCCCCCTCTTTTGAAGTGTTACCAACATCTGCCACCTTCCAATCCCTTGGCACTTTCCCAGACCTAAGTGAGCTGTTGAACAGACATACCAGTGTACAAAACATCTGATTGGTGATTATAGAAACTCTAACACGAACTGCAGGCTGTTGAATCTCTCACTGCTACCTACTGCTCTGATGTTAACTGCAAGGGAATCTGGGATGCACAGTAAAAGAAGACATCAACCTACAATTAAGTAAAATTAGTCTGATATAATCTAGGACACCACGTAGAAGCTTCTGCAGGAAAGGCGGTGCAGCAAGATGGCCTCAGTGCTGCTCCACTCCTCAAAGCTCACTGAAGCTCAGTGTTGTTAGAGTCTTCTTTTGACTTTTTCATGGAAAAGCCTTCATTTGCTGATTGAAACTTGAGTTATTTCAGCCCAAGGCATTTATCCATATTGGATTTTAATTTTGCTGTGTATTGAGTACCAAGAAAGAGTATCGGCCAGTTTTGAACATAAATTTGCTTTATGTTTATGTTTCTCAGATGTTGCATGGCTTAAGGTCCTGTTTTACTGCGGTCACTTGGGATACTAAGTGCTGAGACATTGCAGACAAGGAGAGAAGAATGTGGAGGAGCACGCCTGCAATCACGGTAGCACAATTTGTGCTGACAGGCTTATAAAGCCTTAGTAAAGGTATGCTATTGTTGCCTGGGGTGGCGTTATAACATTTTAACTGCCTGCTGGTTTGCGCTGTTTTACTGCGCTTAGTGGAGCACTCTTTTTCCAATTGATTTTACAGGTAGAATGTGTTGTTGGAATTGAGGAGAAATGGAGGAGACTCGAGGAGTGAGGGAAGGTTGCTGGAAACCTGGAGGGTGTAACACCTGTGAGCCTTAAAACACCTGGGCCACTGACCTACGCTATGAACTCCTAGATTAGGAGAGTGGAGTCAAGTTTGCCATTGCCTTGTGATGCTTTTTGATAAAGCCTCTGCTGGAAGCAAACATTGGGGCAATTTCCCCTAAAAGATTTTCATTTAACTCCTTTCTTTTGTGGATGGCGATTTGTGTAGAGGTTGCTATACGAACAACCTTGCTAATGAAATAATATTTTCATGGCCCAGAGAACACTAAAAGTGACTCAAAAGTTGCTAGTTTGGCCAAAATGGAAAATTATAAAACACTGAGGCTCTTTCTGAACTACACGAAATGTTCAAATCCCTGAACATGGATGAGTGTTTTACAAAAATTGATTCTCAGACTTCAGTTGATGGAGCCTTGAATGTTGTTTCAAAATGAATGGACTCCAGATCATAGAGAAGCTATAATTCTGCTTAGATGACTTTAATATAAATGTTTCGAACAGCTGGAATTTTTAAAAAATAAAAATATATATTTCCCCAGTTTGAATTTTAAGGTAGGTTGTTAATGGGATAGTCTATTATATTTTATTTTATTTTACTCTATCTGAATGTGTTTATAGTTAGATAGTTTTCACACAATTTTGGTTATGTTTGATATATTCCTGAAACGTTTGCTTTAATTTGAGGTGTTAAATGATATAGCTGACTAATCAATATTGCCTTTTTTCACATGCTGAACAATATCAGGTTATCCCTGTTTTAGTAACAAGGTTATACAGGGTTTTATAAAACCAAGGCAAAAAGAGTACCCTAAGGAGCGTTAGAGAGGGGAGATGGTTTCTCTGGTTAAATTTAAGTAAGTGGATGCCCTGAGGCAGACCTGTTAAACATTAGTCACTAATTGCTTGCGCTTACCCCATCTCATTATATCGATTGCACTTACCCCTATCTCATTATATACCACAACCCAATACCTTAACAGGATTTCCTCATTGTAACTGTCACTCTCAACTATTAGGGTATATGTATTAATCCACACTCACCTATTCCTGTCAAACATATGCAGCTGTATTATCTAATTATATGTTTTCAAGGCATAAAGCATGACTTCCTCATGTAATTGCTACTATACTATAAGTAAGGGTAAATTGTCATTTATGCCCGACTATTTCTGTCAAATGTTTTCAACTGTATTGTAATTGTATGTATATATATCAGGACCTGGACTACCCTTGTCCTATTCCCCACTGTACCCCTCCCCCCAGGTCGCACCGGAAGACGAGCAGTTCTTTGCTCAGTGTGCTTTTCCTGGTGAAACAATTTCAATAAATAAATAAATAATTACTTAATATGGATCTTTAAGATGAAATTCAATTGTTTGTGATATAGTCATGAAGAACTAGGATAGGACTGGGCATTTGCTGATGCTTAGAAGGCTGTATAGAGTTTGGATATAATTCCCCCTATGCAACATACTGTACCTGTGATAAGGGACTGATATGGGCCTAGAAGCCTGCTTATGGCCTCTAGGGAAAGTTTATAGAATTAAAGGAATGGCAAGTACAAGGGCTTAGCCCCATATGTCACCATAGGTGGAGCTCGGGGAGTCAGAACTTTAGCCCTCATAGTTGGTTAATATGTTCGACCGAACCCTTGAGCTATGTATAAAGGTATTACAGCATGGACTTCCCAGTAGGATTATATGAAGGTTTTCTGTTGTTTGATGGATACGGGAGGGTCTGAAGTACCCTCAGAAAAAAATGACCTTTTCATTTTAGCCCATCCTCTTTTTGGGATATCCTTACAGCCTTAGTGCATTGACTCACTATCCTGGTTTTGTCATTTAACTTTAATTAATTGTGTAGTCTGTCACAGAGTAGAATAAATAACTGCCAATTTAATTTTGGTCTATGGCTAACTGAAAATGATTAATTATATATTTAATTGCACATTTTGCATTTTTGCATAAGTTATATATTATAATTATCTAATAGAAATTAATTCCATGGAAGTTTACTGTAAGATGCAATACGCTGTTTGTTGTAAAGCATTCAAGAATTACAATGGCACTTTAACATGTGCATTCTTTGGGCTAATACTTTCAATATGTTATCTGCCAGCTTTGAAATTTTAGGGCAAGGTGTATCTCTGTTCATACCATTAAGAAGTAAAATGAGATTTTATAAACAGTGAAATACAGAGCTTGAGAGCAATAGGTTATCTCAATTAATTTATTGCCATGTTATGTGTACGGAGTATGCATAAAATGTCATGTAAGTGTGGAATTTTGATTTATTTGATTGTAAAGACTTATGTCAAACAATAAAACTTATCTACCTACCTGATATAATCTACTATACTACAGTAAACACTAAGAAAACTAAAATGTTTTGTCCACAAAGTGCACATTGGTACCAGCCACACTCTTGAGTATGGAGCCCTTTGTTTTTTTTCTACTGTCTATTTTTCCTCTTCTTACACAGTGGGTCAGGCACTTCTTCAGAACAACTACAAGCCTTTGATCCCATGCCTGCAGGAACAGTCTTCACTGACCCCCCCAGATACCCACAGAAACATAGCAAAAGTCAGCAGAAGGGGGCCCAAGGTCTATCTAGTCTGCCCACTGGTTTTCAATATGTCTGTTGGTCCCAGGGCCTGCTGTGCTGCTGTTCTCTTGGAATCTGAGGTTGCCCTCTCTCTGTCCCATGTATGTTTGAGCACTACTACTGACCAAACCTCCACCACCTCTGCTGGCAACCTGTTCCATAGTTCCACCACCCTTTCCGTAAAATAATGCTTCCTCACCTCCCTCTGGAAATGACCCCCTCACAGTTTCCAATCATGCCCCCTTATGCTTGAATCTGGTAACCTATTGAAGAGTTCCAAGTGAGGCACACTGTTAATGCCTTTCATGAATTTGAGCATCTCAATCATGCCCCCCTCCTCTCCTAGTCTCCAATGACTGCATGCCTAGAGCCTTCAAACATTTCTCATATGAGTGCTCCTGTAGCCCTTGGATCATTTTAGTTGCCCTTCACTGCACAGTCTCCAGCCTGTCCCCATGCTTCTTCTAGTGTGTACTTCAAAACTAGATGCAGTATTCCAGGCGGGGTCTCACCAGGGACCTGTAAAGTGGTAGAATTATCTCCCTCCCTTCTTCTACTGCCTGCCACTCATATTGTGCTGGACAGGAGTAGAGCTCCCCATAGTGTTTGCATCCAGAGGTGCACATGAATCCAGAGGTCCAAGAGTCACAGCAGGGTGGGGAAAGCATGAAACTATCATCTGCCTAAGCACCACCATTGTTTCAACCTGTTTTTCTTAGAATTTCTTGCATAGTGCAGGGTGCAGTGCTCTCATCAGTTTCTGTCAGTGATATTTTGCAGGATACTGCGAGAACACAATGTAATCCAATAGCAATTACTTTAAACTGTCACTCAAGAAAGTGTAATATCTGTATCATAGAGTGCTTCATCCTGGTAGGTGGCATTGTATCTCTTCAAGACACACTGTACAAGGGGGCAATCAGTGGCACTGAAATGAGAAAGACTCCAGGGAAACATGGAAAAGCTCCTTCACAGAATGAGCAATGGACAATTGGAACAGACTTCTAGAGCAAGTGGTGTCAAGTCAGCACTGTTTCAACCTTCAATTTTAAACTAGATAAGTAATTTGAAAAAGGGGGGATCAGGTATTCCCATTAAGTTACAGGTGGAAGAAATCAGGTCTTTCTTTCTTTCTTTCTTTCTTTCTTTCTTTCTTTCTTTCTTTCTTTCTTAGGAGGCTGTTACTGGAAGTCACCCATCCCCCAAAACACACAATTTTCAAGTATATTTCATTGAAATAAGACTGGGACATAAAATGACAAAACAACAGATCATATCAAAGGAGATCAGAAAATTGTATTGAAGAAAATGTGAGGGAAATTAAACTCTTCTATCAACCCAAACATTATATCACATTAAGCAATGCAGATACTGCATCTTACCTACCATAGTATCTCACCCTTTAACATTAAAGGAAACAAAACTGTGAATTTTATAAAAATGAATTAAGCTAATAACTTTTTATCTTGCGTCAGAGTTTGTCATTGTCTTGAATCAGTAAAACTGGGGGGGGGGGGGCTAACATTTTCTTTTTCTACTAACAGTAACAGAACAAGGTGAGGTTTACGGTCCAGGTTTCTGCTAAAATATATAGTGATGCTTAGCCTGTCGGCACAGTCTACTCACAATGCCAGCAACACACGTTCAAGGATGAGCACAGGCCATCAGGGGCTGGCCAGTGGAGAAAGGATTGAGGATCTCAGTGACTGATTTCCTTCTCCATGGGGAGAGGAGCACTGCTTTTGCTGCTTGTCTGGTGGAGACCAATTGGAGCACAGCTGTGTAGCACAAAAAGGGCAAGGTTGTTCCTGGATTCCTAATATGAATGCATCACTGCATGCCAAAACCCCTGGGAAGGAAAAGGATGGAGGAAAATGCCTGCCTGTCCAATGCAAGCACCCTCTACAAGCTAATACATGACCAGATCTGCTGGCCACTCATCACTATGTGGTAAGTGGTGGATAAATGGTACGTCCATGAGAAGGTTGGTGAGGGGCTGGGGGGAGGGTACACCATCAGGCAGGACCATGCATGAGAGAATGCGTGATTAAAACCAAAAAATAACCACTCTCACAGTATGATTACTGGGCAAGAACCATTCGACTATCAACCAACAGTGGAAAATGGAGCAGAGGGCTTCAGCTTCATTGGGGAGTGGGGTCCCACCTGGAGGGATGCAGGCCTATACAAGTGGGATGTACTGCATTTATCCAGGGGTTGGGGTTGAACCAAGATCCTTAGTGAGAGATTTAAATGTTTCATTGGCAAGCATTTAAACTAGCCAAAGGGGGGGCAATAGTAGGCAGGAAGAAGCTAATCCGGCCCCCCCGGATGAAGCAGTCAGTAGAAAGGACCCTCGGGTTGGGAAATTGACACTAAAACCTAAAACCAAGATAAGTAGAATGGCAGAGATAAGGAAGAATGAGAGTAAAAACAGGATAGGAAGGGAGGGAAGGCATGGGGATAGGAAGGGAGCTACTAGAAGGGGAGGTTGCAAAACTTGGAAGGCCATGAGCATAATTCCTGGAAAATAAAATCCCAGACCTAGTTGCCTTGATGGCAGAGGCAGAACTGGACATTGTCACTGATACCAAGACACGGTACCTAGGGAACCATGAATGGGATATACTGTAGCCATAGAAGGCTACATTCTATTTAGAAAAGACAGGGTGGGGAAAAAAGTGGAGGGGTGTCTATCTACATCAGGGAGGGAATTAGAGCAACTGAAGTTCAGGGAATGCAGGAGGGAGCAGAAGCACTGTGGGTTACCATAGAGACAGGAAATGTATTTATTTATTTGCTTTTGCTAACCGGGTAAGCACACTAGCCTACCAAGTGCCTATTTTCAGGTGTGACCAGGGAGATTACAAGGTACATTCAAATGGCACTGCTATTCACACAGGCATGATCTACAGACCTCCTGGATGCCCTGCAGGGGGCGTGCCTCAAGCAGCATGTGGCGGAATCCACCAGAGAAGGAGCAATATTGGACCTGGTACTCACCAGTGGGGACAGAGTCACCAATGTAAGGATGAGTAGCCACCTGGAGTCTAGGTCATTGTACAGTGTGGTTCAATGTGAGAACAGTGGAGAAGTCAAACCATACAAAGGAAAGGGTCCTGGATTTCAGTCATGTTGACTTTGCAAAAATGGAGGAGTGTCTCAAGGAAGCCCTGGCAGGGCAAGAAGAAGGCAGATGTACAGAAACAATGGGCTAACCTTAAGGGAGCCATAGCAAAGGCAACAAGCCTTTGTCTTAGGCAAGTAAGTAAAACAAAGAGAAAGAAAAAGCCTCAATGGTTCTCAAAGGACATGACCAGGAAGGTAAGAGAGAAAAGGTTAGCTTTCAGGAGGTAGAAGGAAACACAGAGGGGGGAAGACAGGAAACTGTGTCTAGAAAACCAGAGGGAGTCGTGAAAAGCAGTTAGGAGTGCGACGGTGCAAACTGAGAAAAAAAATAGCACAGGCAATTAAGAAAGGAGACAAGACTTTTTTCAGGTACATTAGTTTTAGAAAGAAGACAAGGGGTGGGATTGTGAGGTTAAAAAGGGAGGAAGGGGTGTGTGCAGAGGGGGACCTAGAAAAGCAACAATCCTAAACAAATATTTTTGTTCAGTATTCACAGAAGAAGGGGAAATGGAAGAACCACTATTACTAGGTATACTTGGTATTGCTTAGGCAAAAGGAGGCCAAAGGCCCATCTAGATTGCCTCCGACTCCCAGTGAGTGGATTAGTAACATCTTCTATTTGATAGAAGGTAGTCATCAAGCCCTTGCTTTAAGCTGTTAAAAGATGATTTACTTACCAGTTCTTGTGGGAGTTTATTCCAAAGATGGGACAAGTGAATGGTGAGGAAATTATTTCTCTTATTTGTATTTACCCTAGGAATGATTAATTGTTTATTGTGTGATCTCAAGGTTGTATTCCTGGTGATGAGTTCTGGACAACACTGTACCATTAGGTTTACATTGTTCAGAATTTTACAAAGAAGCAGGAGATCCCCCTACTTTTCCTGTCCTCCAGACTTTAAAGTTTCAAGGATGAGAGTCTATCTACGTCTATCTATATCTATCTACGTAACTCATCCAATCCAATCCCCTTATAAGCTAAGAAGCACACCTCTTGGATTTCACAGTTTGGTTGATGTCTCTTTTTAAGTAGGGGTTCCAAAATGGGGACCCAAAATCCAAATGTGGAATTACATATGTTTTGTATATTGGAAGAAGACACTGATTATTTCTTGAAATGAATGAGCATTGAATTGATCTTAAGAGTCTGTTTGTAGTGACGGATACCTGGGTGCAGTGATCTGACGATGTTAACTTGTTATTTCCTGTAACACCCAAGTCCCTTTCCTTGGATACTGCTTGCAATTTTACATTGTTCAAGAAATATGGATAATTGGGGTTACTTCTCCTAAAGTGCAAGATGGTGCACTTTTCAGGGTTAAATTTCATCTTGTGGCGAGATGCTCATTCCTGTAGTGCTTTTAAACCCCTACTTAATAACAGGTATTTATCAGTCATATCAACTTCTCCCGCTAGCTTTGTATCATTGGCAACTTTGTTAGTATATTAGCAACATTTAGATTCATATCTTTTATAAACAGACTGAAAAGGGAAGGCTCCAACACTGATCCCTGAGGCACCCCACTCCCAACATTACCCCTTTCTGATAATATGCCATTGATCTTTACATATTGAGATCTATTAGTTAGCCAATTGTAGATCCACCTCACTATATCGTGGCTAATCCTTGACTGCAGGGAGGTTATGAGGCACTGTGCCAAATGCCTTTCCCAGGGGGCTAATAGCACTAGTTGGAGGAGGTAGACAGCAGTCCATTTACAGAGGAAAGAGTCCTAAAGGAACTCGAGAATCTGAAAGGGGACAAGGCAATGGGGCGAGATGGGATACATCCCAGAATATTTAAAGAACTTAGAGGGATGCTGGCAGCACCACTAACAGCCCTATTCAACAAATCAATAGAGTCGGGTGGTTCCAGGGGACTGGAGGAGGGCAAATGTAGTCCCTTTCCACAAAAGTAGGAACAGGGAGGAGGCTGGCAACTACAGGCCAGTCAACCTGACCTCAGTGGTGGCGAAACTGCTAAAGGAAAGGATTGTGATATTTCTTGAATCCAGTGGAGCACAGGATCCAAGGCAGCATGGATTCACAGTGGGAAGGTCTTGTCAAACAAATCTGATAGATTTCTTTGGCTGGGTGACCAGGGAGGTAGATAACGGAGGGGCGGTGGATGTGGCCTACCTAGATTTCAGCACAGCCTTCAACACCGTCCCACATAGGAGGTTGATAAACAAGTTTGGCAGCATGAAAGTGGGCCCCAAAGTGGTAAACTGGGTTACAAACTGGTTAAGTGACAGAACACAGACGGTGGTGGTTAATGGTGTTTAATCTGAGGAGAAGGGGTGACCAGTGGGGTGCCACTGGGATCCATGCTGGGGCCAGTCCTCTTAAATGTCTTCATAAGCGACATTGCAAAGGGACTGGAGGGGAAGTTATGCCTCTTTGCAGATGACACTAAGATCTGCAAGGGGGTCAACACTCCATGGGGGTGTGTGGAAAAAATGAGAAAGCACCTTAACATTCTTGAGGAGTGGTCGAGAGTGTGGCAGCTAAGATTCAGTGCAAAGAAGTGCAAAATTATGCACTTGGGGTATGGAAATCCGAGGCAGGAGTGCAAGATGGGGGATGGGGTACTGACGGCCACCAGTCAAGAAAGGGAGGCAGTATAGCGCAGTGGTTTAAGGCTCTGAGCTGAAAATCTGGTGACATCCAGCAGACCAGACCTGGGTTTGAATCCCACAGCTTCCACTTGCATACTGTGTGACCCTGAGGAAGTCACTTAACTTTCCTGTGCTCCCAGGTCGCACCTGTAAAAAAAGCTTTCTGCTTAGTGTGCTACTCCTGGCTAAACAACTTAAAAAAAAAAAAAGGGACCTGGGGGTAATCATATCTGATGACCTAAAGATAACCAAACAATATGAAAAGGCTGTGGGGAGAGAAAGTGGGATGCTAGGGTTCATAGGGAGAGGTATCACCAGTAGAAAAAAAGGGGATGGTTATGCCACAGTACAGATCACTAGTGAGATCATGTCTGGAGTACTATGTCCAGTTCTGGAGGATGCATCTCCAGAAGGACATAAACAAAATAGATGCAGTTCAGAGAAGAGCAACAAAAATGGTGCACGGACTGCACCAAAAGTCATATGAGGAAAGACTAGAGGACTTCAATATGCATTCCCTGGAGAAGAGGAGAGAGAGGGGAGATATGACAGAGACATTTAAGTACATCGGGGGCATAAATAAGGTACAGGAGGGTAGCATCTTTCAGAAAAAAAGATTTACAAGAACAAGGGGGCATGATATAAGGCTAGAGAGGAGTACGCTCGGGGAAAAATGGGAGGAAGTACTTTTTCACAGAAAGAGTAGTGTATGCTTGGAACAGCCTCCCTGTTGGGGGCAAAACAGTAGGGGAATTCAAAAATGCATGGGCTAGACATAAGAGTACTCTAGCAATTGGGAAGAGATGGTAAGCCACAGATCAACTAGGGTCTGCGGTAATGCATTAGGTAGGGAAAAGGGGCAGACTAGGTAGGCCACACAGTCCTTATCTGCCTTCACCTTCTGTGTATCTACTCTGCTCTGGAAATGTCAAACTTAACCCAGGCTCACCTGCTTCTCTGAACACCCCTGTGAACCTCCCACAATACAAAGGCATCAACTTCCTTCATATGAATGTCTGTAGTTTACTTAAGAAGCTTGACCTGATTCAGACATGGATTTTATATGCATCCCCAGATTTCTTTATGATATCGGAATCCTGGCTTATGCCCTCGACCCCAGACAAAGCTATCAACATACCAGGATACAGCAGCTACTGGTGTGATAGGCCAACTGGGGAAGGGTCATAATATATGTTAAGAGCAAATTCTTTGTCACAGTCCTTGATTGCACCTCTAAGGCAAAAGAATTTGAATGTCTGGCACTAAAACTAACACTTTCCAATGAAAAGGCTGCATGCTACTGACCGCCTTCTGGTGGCACGGCCCTCCTACCTCATCTCCAAAGTCTAATCGACACGGCTAACACCGAATGCATTCTAATGAGGGACCTCAACCAAAACAGGAATGATGAGTGCTCCAAGAAGCTCAAGGATCTCTGTGATGTGTGTGGGCTGGCACAAATAACCCCTGCAGCCACCAGACCCAACAGAAAAAAAACCCGAGCAAAGCTCTCTTCTGAACCACATGTTAGTTAACAAATCTCATAACATTTTGCATACTGGAGTGTTTTTCAATTACCTAAGTGATCATTGCGCCATTGCCTGCATCAGACATTCTCTCCAAATAAAGTCTGCCCCTAAATTCAAGCTGAAAAGGTGGTTGAAAATGTTCTGCCAGAATGTCTTCCTGAATGACCTAGGTAACATCTGATGACAGGACTTCTACCTAGCCCCTTCCCTCAATGAGGCATTACATATCTTTCATAGCCTCTTGGAGGGTCTAATAGACAAACATGCCCCCCTAAGGCTGATCAAGTCCAAAAAAAGACCTCCTGGCTGGTTCTCTCCTATCCTAAATAAAGCCCTCAAGGACAGAGACTTTTGGTGGAAAAGAGCGAGGAAATCTCACTCGGATGCCAATTGGCTTGCCTTTCGTGTCTCTAGAAATGCCTGCACCAAACTAATTAGGTCTGAAAAAGCTAGATATTTCCAAGCAGCCCTGGAAGACAACAAAAACGGTTCCATGTGAATACAGCGAATCAAGTACAGCGAGTGCATTATCGGCAAGGTTTTCTCAGCGAAGGCCATTTGGGTGATTGATAAATACAGTGAGTGACTATTCAGCGCACATCTTGCAAATATTCCTATGATGGGAAATTACTGGGCTATGGACTGGTAGTCGGCCCCCCTGCACACCCCAGAGCTGCCTGAACCCCCTATTTCTAAAATAACATCCTCCGAGGCGCACCTGGACCTCAAGGTAGGCTATAACCCTGGAGTCGCTGAAACCATATTTGTTGTAATGCAGCGATCGCTATTATTGCAGTCGCTATAATAGCATCGCTGTAATTGACTCACTGACCTTTTTTCACTGTATTCTTGTGCTAGCAACAAAAACAATTCTGCCAAGTTCTGTAGCATCCTCAAAGAGGTTGACGGTCATACCACCAACGCCTCCCTACCAGCCAAAATAGTGTCCAGTGACTCTACCTTCATGGACAGAGCTGATATATTAGAACAACTCAATGAACACTTTGCCACTGCAGGGCTGGCCTTCGATGCCTCTCCAATCATTAAGCTCAGCCCTTTAGAGGACACCACTGATGACTCTAGCTCCAACATCAACTCCAACCAAAGTTATTCCTCCTCCTTCAGCTTCCATCCTGTAGCGTTTAAACAAGTAGAGGACCTCCTATTGTCATTGGATACAAAAAAGAGTGCCGGTGCCGACAATATCGAATCTTACTTCCTAAAATTAAGCCATTACTATTTGACTGCCCTCATTGCCCATTTATTTAACACCTCCCTGATGCAGGGTGCGCTATCCATGTCGTGGAAAACTGCACACATCATCTCCTTTTTCAAGTCTGGGGACCCGAGTGACCTGAACAACTATCAGCCTATTTCCACACTATCCACTCTCTCAAAACTACTGGAAAAAATCATTAACATCCAAGTCAGAGAGCATCTGGATTCACAGAAACTGCTAAACGCTGCACAGTTGGGCTTAAGAACCAAACATAGCACAGTCTCTGCCCTTGCTAAAGTAACCACTGACTGGAAAATTGCCTTGGATTCTAAGAAGTATGTGTTTGCTCTTTTCCTTGATCTTAGTAAGGCTTTCGATACTGTGGATCACAATATTATGCTTAATGCACTATTATCGGTTTCGATAGTACTGCCATTAAATGGTTCACCAGTTACCTTACTAACAGGTTACAACAAGTTAAAGCCTTAGGAGAACTGTCTCCACTAAAAACACTACCATGAGGTGTCCCCAAAGGCTCCATCTTGGGCCCAATCCTATTTGCAATCTATATCAATAACCTTGACTCACATCTGCACACAGTTAATGTGCACTTATTTGCAGACGATACTGTCCTCTACACCTCTAACTCTTCCTTGGACATGGCCCTTGAGGACTTACAGTGAGACTTTATCTCTCTCCAACATAATCTTATCAAGCAGAAGCTTCTACTCAATGCCAAAAAGACCAATGCAATGATCATCTCATCGAAGGCTGCCTCAGGACAAACACACAGCCCCAAGATTCTAACTTTATTGGGTGAACCCCTTGAAATCATGGATACCTTTAAATACCTGGGGTTCTGGTTGGATAATAAGCTCAACTTTCTGTGCCACCTGAATGAGGTCTCAAAAAAATTAAGACAGTGGTTAGGCATATTCTACTGCATTAAGCATCTCCTCAGCAAAGAAGCTAGAAAGAGACTAGTGCACTCTACATTCCTACCTCTACTGGACTACGCTGACTTCCTCTACAACAATTGCCCCTCATCAATGCTCAGTAAACTCAACACTCTTTACCACCGGGCCTTGAGGTTCATCCTCAATCTGTCTTCTCGCACCCACCACTGCCTTCTGTACCAAGAGATGGGATGGTCCTTGCTTTCAACAAGGAGGAAAAGAAACGCTCTTCTCTGGTTCTTTAGAACTTTGTCTGATAAGCTTCCTGCATACATCTTGAGCTTCTTCAAATGTGCCAAAGGGTCATATGTTTTGAGATGCTTCTCCATACTCTGCTTCCAAATACCCAGAGTAAAAACATCCTATGGCTCGGCTGCAATTAATTTCTCATTCTCTTCATTATGGAACACCATGCAAAGATCTCTAAAGCTCTCAACCCACCCTGTTCCATTCACTTTCAAAACACTAATAGCTGAGTACCTGAAGGAAACCTGCAACTGTTTTAGGTGACTATGAGCCCTTAGTCTCTGGTGTCTTTCACGAATCCTCTGACACTTAGACTCGCTCAGCTCCCCTCCCCCAATGGGGTTCCCCAGCACTTTGTAGCCTCCCTTCTCTCCTCCCGGTCCTCACCGTCCTACCTCTCCCCTGTATTATATAGCCCCTCTCTTCCCCTCCCCTTCCCAAGTCCTATAATAGTATACCCACCATTCTACATATATTAGTAAACGTGCTGGTCTATATATACTAGTGAGTGCCTAGGGTCTAAGCTTCTTTACCTTCCTTGCTTGTTTGTCAAAGAATCTTTACTGCATTTAACTGTGTTAGTTCTGTATGTATAGGCCTGATTTATCTTTCGCATGTACAATGTTTTGCTTTGTCTACCATATTTTTGACTGTGAATTGTTTGATGTCCAGGACCACCTTGAAAATGAGCTTGCTCACTGGTGTTTATGCTTGGTTAAATAAAGTTTGATTTATTGATTGATTGATCTGTTTATCTATGTATCTGTGTAAAGCCACTTGGAATAAATTCTAATGAAAAATACATCAACAGGAGAATGTGTGAACACCCTTGCCAAAAACTGAACTCATTCGCTGTTGAATTTAGTTCAGATATTACTCCGTGAATCAGTGCAGGTTAGAGCAAAGGCTTTTAACCTGAGAAGAGTGCATTACAAGGTCTGTGGTAAGCTTGGGAGGGATACTTTATTGTGTCTGATGCTTCTGATTGGAATTAATCAATTACTGAGTTGAATTTATCAATGTCACTTGTGACTAAAGCATTTACTGCACAAATCTGGGACCAAATGTTCATCAGATAAGTTTTATTTTGAAACGAAAGATTATTCGGCCCTTTTAGATGGTAGAGTTGTTTTGTGCCTCAGCCATCTGTTTTTGTTAATGCCCATTTGTGGGACAGGTGATCACAAGGTGCCACAAATACTTTTCTTTAATACATTTGACCATATACTATTTTTGCTGCAATTTGATCACTTTTAAAAGTCTGTCCACTGGTTGTTGCTCTAGATCCACCCATCCACCAACCAAAAAACGTTGTCTCATATCAAAAGATTTAAAAATAGCTACTGGTAAGAAGGCTATTCGAGGGAGCACAGCCATCATGAAACAATTACAGTCCAGACAGACTAGAAGCTTTCACGCCACATTGTACCTTGTATAAATTCCAGGGGATGTGATTAAATCAGCTGGACCAGCACTGCAGCGTTTCATTGCTGAAATTATGAAGGCACTCTTTTCATGGTGCAGTAATTATAGTATCTGTTACAAAAACATCATTAACCCTTGTGGAGGAATTTAGAGGAACTACTTGGGAAGGATTGGAGTTATCCACAAAGGGGTCCAGCACACAAATTACTCAGCAGTCAAAAGTCAAAGTCAAGTTTATTTAAAGTATGTATACACGTACAAAAACATACACACGTACAAAATTCTGAAATCCATGGACAGTACATGGAATGTTAAAAATTAGAATAAAAGATGGTTGTTGTACATTTTTTTAAAAAAACATTCACATATGGATACATGTTCATTTCTCCAAGGTGCAACTTAGGATTTGGTGATGCAGACATCCTTATGTTTTATACGTATTAACCTTATTAATTACATGATGACCAAAGTTACCCAGAGCTAAAGTGCATGCCATAGTGCTGGAGGACATTAGAAATGTAAGTTTTTTCATCTCTACTGCTGTCCGGATTACTGGAGAATAATGGTTTCAACCATCTATCCCATTCATTATTGAAAGTTGTACAGTTGAAAACAATATGAGGTATTGAGAGTCTGATACTTGAATTATAAATACATGGAAAATGTTCCCTAACATGGATCGGTTTCCAGCAGTAGCACAGTAAACCAAACCTAAATCTTGTGATAGCTTTTCTATGTTTAACATTATCACAATAGAGAAGATGCTGTTCCACATTGAAATTGTTTGTTAGCAGTTTTATGCTAGCAAATTCCTGTGACTCATGTAAGGTAGTCAGATCTTTTTGACAGGCAAAATCAATAATTCTTTGAGTTGCTCTAGTTACAAAGCTATGAAGGTCTCCAGGGCAGTCAATAATATAATCTTTTTCCAAACCACACTTATTAAGAGATTATTTAGAGAAGAGAACCAGGAGCCCTTGGTTTGGTCTTTTGGGGCATCTTTTCAGCAGTGGTGTATTAAATTATCATATGGAGCTGTTACTATCTTGTACCAAAAGACCAAACTATGTTTTAGTATTTTTGTTTTAATGTCCAGGGTTCCTGTTTCAGCTCTTATTATGGCAGTCAGGGCATAGGATGGAATGCCCAGTAATAATTTAAGATAGTGATTTTGTATGACTTTCAAGTCATGGACTTCACCCTTTATTCCCCAGATTTCAGAGGCATATCACATCTGTGCTTTTGCTTTGGCTTCAAAGCATCTTTTTTGGCCCAAAAATGACTGCCCCCAAACATTCCTGCAAACCTATTGATTGATAGCATGTTTTGTGGCCAGTGCCTTTATGGTCTTAATATGATTTTTCCAAGATATTGACTTATGGAATAGTACTCCTAGATAACGATATTCATCCACGATCTCTAGGTGGCAAATTCCCACTTTCCAGTAAATGCCTTGCCTTTCCCTTCTTGTACATCCAAATACAACAATGTTGGATGTTTATGCAATGATTTCTAGATCTAATTTCTGCAGTGTTGATTGTACAGTACTAATTCCTCAGCACAGCCCAAGTTGGGTTTGTGACAGAAGAACTACATCTTCTACATATAGCAATATTTTAACGGGCATATTGTTAATTCTAGGTAGGAAGATGTCACAGGATTCCAAATCCTTCACTAGCATTGATTTATATGTTAAATAATGATGGGGCCAGCAGACAACCTTGCTTAACTCCAAAATCAAATGCTGCGGGGGGTCAGCCTTCCGTCATTCCCATATCTTACCTGATATTTGGTCTACACATGTAGTTGTTTTATCAGGGACAGTAATTTTATATTAATGCCTTTTGTTTGCATCATGGACCATAGTGTGTCATGATTAACACTATCAAAAGCTGCTCTGATGTCTATAGAAGCTACATAGACTTTTTGACCCTTAGGTCCAACATATTCATACACAATATACTGTAATTTGAAGAAGATTTGGTAGCTTGTAGAATGACCCCGCCTAAAACCTGCTTGGAAAATAGATAGTATCTTCTACTCTTCTATCCAAATTTCTAATCTAGATAGCAACAGATGTGAGAACATTTTTAGACTGTTACAAAGCAGTAAAATTGGCCTTTAGTATGTTGGGTCTGTCTTCGGGCCCTTTTTATTAATCGGCACAAAAATGGATGTTAGCCAAATAACTGGGATAAATTCTGCTTTAAGGAGTTATAAAAACAGTGAGCAACTTGGCCCTCCAGCAAGTATCTGCCTGGTGAATGTCTGTGGGGATATTATCAATTCCTGCCACTTTGATTTTGTTTTTTTTGCTTCAGTTGCATTATACACTTCATGTAGAGTGAACTCATCCCAGCTACTTAAGCAATAATGCCCGACAGGGTGTGTGTCGTGCTGGGATAACGTCACGCCTCAGGTGGTTGGGCACAAGGCCGCAGGCTGAATGCGTCCAACGACTGAGGCGTGACATTATCCCAAACGACACTCAACCTGGAGGGCATTATTGCTATTATACAATGGCTCGTTGTTATACAGAATAAAAAAATTATTTTAAAGATGTTTTTGTGTTGAAAAATATTTTTGTTTTTTAAGAGAAGATGAAACAATCAAGCAGAAAAAAGTCAAACAAACAATCATCTACAGGTTCACAGTGAGGCTGAGACTAGACCCGTGATGTTGTACTGGGATAACATCACGGGTCCAGCCCAAGACTGACCAATCAGAGTCCAGGATTTTTTTCTTGCCATTGTATAATGCACTTTAATGATGGGCTATTGTTGTTTACCTTTAAGTCCCCTATGGAGTTTTTAGTTTTAAATATTTTACTGTAATGCGATTGCCATTCATTTGAGGTAATCAATGCTTTAATATTATTTAGAATTTTGTTTTCACCCTGGGTGACCAGATTCCAAAAAAATTTATTATCTTTTCCTAGTATTGCATTTTGGAGTGATTCCTATAAGGATTGCTTGAATAAGACTTTCTTTTTATCCAGCAGAAGCCTATATTCCTTTCTTAAATTTATAAAGGCTACTTAGTCCATGACTGACAGTGATTGTTTCATTCTCCTAGCCTATTTATACATAATTTTTCTTGCCTTTCTGCATTCAGCATCAAACCATTTGATTGTGTGGTTCTTGTTCTTAACACGATACTTTATGGTCACGGTATCTATTTTATCTTTCTCAAGCTTTATGACCGAGTCTGCAATATGCCGGTGATAATATTTATCCTTTGTCTCTGTGGGTTTAAGAAGGTATCCTTGCATTGGTTTGTTAGCGCCATTTTTCTATTGGAGGTTACAGCATTGTGTAGTTTATTAAAGGAATAATGCATGACAGGGTGTGTGTCATGCTGGGATAATGCTACACCTGTGGGGGTTGGGCATGAGGCCGCAGACCGAGTGCGCCCAATGCCCCAAGCATGGCATTATCCCAGCACGACACATACCCTGGAGTGCATTATTCCTATTATACAATGGCTAGTTGTTATATATAAAATAAAAAAATAATTTTAAAGAATGTTTTTATTAGTCTGAAAAAATATTTTTGTTTCTTAAGAGGAGATGCAAAAAAAAAAAAAGAGTATATCCTAGAGGTCCAAATGGTCATCTACATTGGTTCACAGTGCTGAGACTAGACCTGTGGCATTATGTTGGGATAACGCCATGGGTCTAGCCCCAAACTGACCAATCACAGTCCAAGATTCTTTCTTGCCATTGTATAATGACCAATATTTGTGCGATGTAGGGATTCCATTTAATCCTTTGCATATTGACAATAAACATGCAGTACTGTGATCAGCATCCTCTCTATACTAGTCTTTTCTACCATCTACAGACACAAATAGTTTTAACTGAAGCATAACTGGTAGATGATCACTATCCCATATTGGGAGCACTGCAATATTCCTAATTTTAGAATAAGAGTAAATGTCTATTAGGAATAACTCAAAGCTACCCCCTCCTTTGGTGGAGAAAGTCCAATTTCCCTGCACATCTCCAGGAAAATGGCCATTTGCTATTCTGAGGTTATATGCATCAAGGGTCTCTATTAAGTGAATACCACCTTTATTTATGCTTTTATTTTTAGATGCTCTGATAGGTATATCCAGGGCATCATCCAGGTTCCAATTTGGGGATCGATCTTCTGGGAGGTCCCCCACTCTAACATTAAAGTCTCCCCCAATCAGCACTGTCATCTCATTATAGTTAAGCTTAATCAGTGAGAGTAGTTTTTCGAAATCCAGAAGTGATTTAAACATGGCCATTTTTCTTGACCCATGGTTAAGGTTAACGTTAATCATAAAATACTGTAGCAAACATTTTTCCCATCCATTATTTCAAGGCACGGGAAGGAAGATAATATTTCTGTGTATACTTTTCTAACCATAAGGTTTAAATTGGTCCAGCACACAAATTACTCAGTAAGCTTTCTTATGTCCTACTTATTTAATTATATATTGGAAATCTGCACTACATCGATGGTGAGATTTTTATTTTGTACTTTTTCCTGGTGGTCCCTTGGTACAGCAAAGTACAGAAAGTACTTAGTCTATAATAATTTTCAATAGGATATACAAATACTACAATCACAAGGATGCACTGCCACAAGTTCTTTATACAGTACAAGACAGTTTGTGCAGCTGTAGAGAACAATTCTTCTTACTGCTGATACTGTAAGAAGACTATAGCCACCAGTGTTGAAGGTTGCTACTTCGTAAATGCAGATGCTATGGGAGTTGAAAGGTAGGCAGTGTTATTATGCTATAGAAGTCACTACATATTGTGAGGAAGATATGGAGACATTTTTTGGTAGGAGGACACCTACACAGATCTTTGAGCTGTTCCAAGCAGCAGCTTTTGAAGTAGCAAAGTTTAAGGGTTTGTTAAGGATAGGGCTGAGAAGTTCACTACAGTAATTACCGACGTAGACATAGTACGCTCACAAATGCTGACATTCTAGAGTTCAGGAACTGGATGCTGATATCTAAACATAAGAAAACGTGTGAGAGACCTCGAGCTGGGTGCAGGGAAATGCTGTGCTAGGCAATGAAAGAGGTGGATTCAGACTGAAGAGCCAAACCAGCCCTTTGGTGCTGGCTGATAGTGTGCAGCACTGACATCTGAGATACCTGGGATCAATACTTAATCCTACCTCACTCACGCTGACCCGGTGTGGAACTGGCATGCTGCAGAGGTAGCATGCACAGGCCCCAAGGGGAGTCACAGATGTTCACTCCACAACACCTCCTGTGGATCATGAGGAGCCATGGCATTGTGGGTGATCATGTAGCACTGGCTCCCCATGCCTCAGGCCAGGTACAGGCAGAGCAATGGTGCACCATGTCACAGAGAGAAGGGTAGGCAAAAATGAGTAACAAAATTGCCCACTTGACTAATCATGACTACAGGGTCCCACGCTACACACATCATTCTGCCTTCTCTCTGGCCCTCCCCTTTATGTTATCAACATGCAAATGCTTCACCCTAAGCTGTCACACCACCAGCCCAGGCCCCACTGGAGAAATGTAACCTCCCACACACCCACTGTCATGGTAATTGTGAGTGTGGGGGAGAGCAGCCTAAGGTAGAATGTAGGTCCAATCGTTCCAGATAAGGGTGATATAAATAGTGACTTAAAAAAAATGACTGAAGTGCCTCTATCTCCCCCTGCAAATGGGGGCCTGGGGCCATTTTTAATGACTGCCTTTAAAAATCAAAAGTAAAATGGCAGGTAAGCATGTACCCTCAATGCCTCTTAAAAAAAAGCAGTTGGGACACAGCTTCTAAAATTTAGACTTGACTTATGCAGTCTAATTTGAACTGCGAGGAATTTTTTTACAGTGTCTTTTCCCAGGACAGCATAGCTAGAATGCAGCATCTTATCTTTAATGGGGTCCTGCTGCTACCCAATTGTATGGCTTGGTGCACTGAGGAACAGGGAGATGAAGTAACTCACTCAAGGTCACACAGTGCGTAAATGGCTCTGGTGAAATTCAGAACTAGATCTTTGCATTACAGGCCACATGTCAATGCTCTAACCTTTATTCTGCACTAACTTCATGGCATTTGAAATGTTCAGTACACAAGTAATTTGCACTGTGTAATTAAACAATTGATTCCTGAATTACTGATCACAGAGTGCACAATGCTTTGCAGACTGGGAATGAATATGACTGCAGTCGCCTGTTGAAGGTGGCAGCTGGTTTTAAATAACTATTCCAATTCACTACCAAGAAGCTACTAGTCCCTGTTCATGCAAGGATTCAACCACAGTCCCTTCTTATAATTATATATTTTTGGTATGTGACAGCTTTGAGTAAATATATGCCAAAATGCTCTGCTCAGTCATTTAACCATAAAATAATGTATCTCTTTCATAGGGTTCCATGTTTTTCTAGTTTACAAGTAAAAAAATCATTTTTATTAAAAATAAATATATACCTGTACATAGACTATTTCGTGTACACAGCTACATAGCTGTTTCAGGGCTATTTACATGTAACTTCATTATTTCTGCTCATGAATGCTCTCAGGTGGGATAGGTACTGTAATCAAATCTGTGAAGATCAGCATCCCAGCCTTTGCTCTGGAGTGTACTAATGTATCTGTTCTGAGTTAATCGCATTCACTTAATCATATTATTTTGTCCTTCAGGTCTGGAGGCTATATTGGATGGGGTGGGTCATAAAGGATAAGTTCAAAGTCTGCCATTGAATTATGACTAAAAACTGACAGCCATAACTTACAATCACGCCTTCTACCAGAGTGAGTTGCACAATGTTGACAGGGATGCAATGTGGGTTTGCTCACCAAGTCAACTTCAATGATATATTGGAAGCTGACTCATGGTCCTGCCATGGTTGCCAGTTGTACTTATCTTTCATTTATTACCATGTCATAATACAACTGTAGGAGATATCTATGGTGTTTCACTGCCAAGTCAGTTCATTAGAATATTATAACCTATGGTCTGCATAGTTTGTATAGTAACCATTCTGCTTTCTAAGAAATCTGGAGGAATTATTTGCCAATAATTAAATCTTCTTAGCCAGTAGAAGCATTTATTTGATTGCCATGTAGGTTGGTCATTTTCCTGAGTTATGGTACAGCCTTCACCAGTAGTCTTGCTGAATTAAACATTGAAACCAACAATTATTGACAATGTCTGTGAACTTCAGGATTAACCAAGTCTACGAGAAATGGCATGAGTCCTACCACAGACTAAGCCCCTATTGTTGTCCTGAGTAAATAGTAGCAGATGTATTTTCTGCTATTCCAGGGCAGAGCAAAGCCTGCATGGGTGGAATTCATATTTCTACTTTTAGAGGCACATGTTTCCTCACCAGTTCAAGTTACTTTTTTGCTTGTAGTTTCTCATACTCTGCTAGGAGCATACTTTTTCTTAGCATTAGAAAATGTGTTCCACCACCTCTCTGTCCCATTTGTACTGTTCTGAGTCAAATGCTGCCTGTCGATGACACAGTTATGTTTCAAACTATCAAGGTCCCTGAGATTTCATGCCAGTGGTTGTCCCCATATCTTCAGATCATCAAATGGACAAACGCCATGAATCTAGGGAGACAAACAGGTCCTCAGGTTAACAACTCTGTACAGTCAAGTCTAGGGATATAATAGGGAAGCAAAGGACCTTCTTATCTTTATCTAGAAAGTCAAAGAAAACATTTGAAAATAACTGTACTTTTCTATCAGTGTTCTTCAGAAGAAAAAACCAAAAAACAAAAGAAGCAGGATTATTTAAAATGCCAATAACTGCATTGCCGCAGTGAAGAAGTTTGTTTAAAAATCATGATTTCCATCTCTACATTATTGGCAGAGATGCTCTGATAATCCATAGCATTTTCCAGAAACCCCAGAGAAAGAAGACTGTAGTGTAGGTCCACAATTGTTTTTGTCCTGAGTAGAAAATGAGGTAGCTAAGTTATTATTTTGCTAAATTATGTAAATTACTGAGACTATCAAATGAAATGATACATTATTCATGTCTAAATACCCAGATACAGATGCTCACATTGTACTCAGATAATGATTCAAGTCAATTCACTATCTGAGCCTCTCTAAGTAGTGATCCCACAAAAATCACTATAAAGTAACACACGCTAGTGATACACACCCATGATGCCACACTGATAGCTTCTTCTCAGGGGCAACCTGCTACAACAGATCTGTAAATTGTATTTTTTTCTTTAAAAATGTCTGTCAGAAACAAGAAATGAAAAGTGGAGCTGTCAAGACCATTAATTAAAACAATCAGTGTCTACCAAAGCTAGGTAAATTTTCTTTTCCAAGTTTTGTTAGATCTGGTTATATATACACACATGCATGCGAACACACACACACACACACACACACACACACACACACACACACACACACACTTTCTAATACCTCATAAAAATAGTCAAGAATTTCAAACCCTTCAAGCCGCCCTCTCTACAAAATGATGATGCATGAGATGTTTTTGGAACCAAATTAAAAACAAATATTCTACATGATTATTGTAGTTCTTAAGATAGGAACTGGGTCCCTTTTTATTTCAGAGATGAGGTCAAACACTGAGTCACCCATTTTTGAACAAGACCATCAACATTCTGTTTTTTGCTTACAGCTTACTTCCTCTTTTTTCCCCGTGATATTTTTTGAATTTTTCCAGGTCTCCTCTCAGACCTCCATCCATTCACCCAAGATGCCCTGGCTAACTGCATCTCTGGAGAGTTAACCAGTTGCCCAAAGTAGCCATTACTAATCTCTCTGAGCTCCTGGAGAAGACCTTATCCAGGTAAAGCCTTCAATCCCAAATCAGGGAGGGGCCTGATACAGGACAAACTTTCTGCTCATTGCATCACCCCTTGAAGAAGAGTCTAGAGCAGAAGAAGAAGAAGAGAGGAGATGGACCCCTGAGGTTTGGGTGCCCCAACTTGCTGGACAGTGGATGGGGCATGTCATCTGCTGAAAGGGACCTCTGGTTTCTAGTTCTACTCTCCTGGTCCCACCTCCTAAAGGTTCAAATATGTGTATGTGCATCTGGATGTACTCCACATCATCCTTACTCCTCTGAGTACTCCTAGCTACACTGTCACCTGTTTTCACCAAGATGGCAGTAGTTCAACAGGAAGCACAATCTTCCCTCTGTAGAGGAGGAGATAATTCTCAGGGTTGCTCAGTCTTCCCTCTGTGGGCCCTCCTAGAAACACAGGATTGGGGTGCAAACCTGGAACATGTGCACCACAATAAGTGATGTTACTGCTGTGCTGGTGGCCCAGTTGTTTCACACAATTTAATTAAATATTTGACAATTATTTTTACCGTGTTCAGTTTCTACACACAGCTCTGACAAGTACTTCCTAAACTGTGTCCATCCTGAATACTATCACTTGGTATTGCTTCAACTAATTATACCACAGAATAAGTTACTAAAAAGAATAATATACTCACTTTATTGACATTGGCAAGATCTTGAGCAGTCTCATCTTCAAAGTTGGGAAGCAGGCAATCTGCTCCTGCCTGACATAGAGTTAGTGCAATATTAGCACTGAGGCGCCCCACTGCTACATGTAAAGGGCTACAACCATTGTACATGATGGCATCAACCTCTGCTCCCTTGTCCAGTAGGTAGTAAACCAGTCTGTCATCTCCTAATTCCACTGCCATGTGCAGAGCTGTCCGACCACTGGTGTTATCCTGGGAACCAGAATCATAAGTAAAAATGTTTTATTCTTTATGGCCTGAGCTACAGCTGTTATGTTGTAAAGATCCATGTTGAATATAACATGACTGTCCTACCAATAGAGCTAAGGTAATAACTCTTTTAGATTACCTGGTAAGGTCACTGCTTTGTAGGCTTGTGAGTCCCTCGCTTAGGGCTCAGCGTTTGTAGTATTTCTGCTATGTCTCATAGTAACTGGCACCAACAGCAACTTTCAAAAGCAGTTACATTACCCCACTGTAGTTTGCTGGGTCTGACCATAGATGTGTTTATGGTACAGCAATGAATACCTACATTAACCCTGCTGAAAGCAATGCAGAGTTCCTTCACTTCCACTTCTGAGGAATGCTTGTGCATCTGACATTCACAGAAATATATTTTTCAATTCCCATACCATAAGTAGGCCATTTAGTTGAGATGAACAAGCCACTAGCTAATTCTTTCCCAACACTCATGTCTGGTGCATCCTACTCTGACCTTCACCAGTGTGAACAAAGATGCCCCAAGTGCTTCAAACACAGTAGGTCAGACACCAAAATTGGCCTTTTCTGACATGTCTTGAAAACATGAAAAATGAGAACATTCCATACTTGAAATACTCAAGAGAGAAAGAGTGAACCAACTTAAAAGCATGAGGTATACTGGGTCTTTATCTCTTTCTTGTTCACTTTAGAGCCCAATTTAGTATTAAACATTTTGCAATACAGTACTAGAGTGACATAGGCAGACTCTGAGGTTTGTCTTGTTTGCCACTGTATCATTCGCTTGTGAGACCCCACCAGGAGTATTGTATTTAGTTCTGAGGTTGCACCTCACAAAGGACATAGACAGGGTCAAGGTAGTCCAGAAGAGGACAAATAATATGGTGCAGGAGCATCAAAAGCCCTAGGATGAGAGACTAAGGGATCTCAATATGTACACCCTGGAAGAGAGTAGAGCAAGAGGGAGCATGATAGACCTACAAGAGAAAGAGCACTAGGACCAGAGGGCATGCCATGAAGCTGGACTGGGGGAGTTTAAGAGGGATATGAGGAAGTACTATTTCACTGAAAGAGTGGTGGATGCCTGGAACAGACTGCCAGTGGAAGTGGTGGGGGCAAAACCAGTAGGGTCTTCAAGCATGTGTGGGATAGACATAGGGGGATATTAATAAATTGGCTGGGAGGAGGGAGGGTTGCCAGACACCAGTTAGGATCTGTAAAGACAGACTAGGCAGGGACCATCTGGGCAGACTGGGTGGGCCAAGCAGTCCTTTTCTGCCTAAAAATGCTATGTTTCTATGTTTGTTGCCCTTCTACATGACACTTACTAGGAAGTGTGGCTTTAAGAAAACCCTGGAACAGAAAGTGTCAAAATTATAGGCTAGTACTATACATATTCCCCCAAAAATGAGGGTTGAACTACAAAAATCCTAATACATAATCATAGAAACATAGAATTTGATGGCAGATGAGGACTGCTTGGCTCACCTAGTCTGCCCATGTTCCCTAGCTACTGTAATACTGTAGATCCTACTTGATCTCTGGCTTTGCCCTCCCTTTCCTAACCACTAAGGTTCCATTATGCCTATCCCATGCATTCTTAAATTTTGTTACAGTTTTGGCCCCCTCCACCTCCTCTGGAGGCTGTTCCAGGTGCCCACCACTCTTTCTGTGAAGAAGAACTTCCTCACATTTCCTCTGAGTCTACGCCCCTCCAGCTTCATAGCATGACCCCTTTTTCTTGAGCATCTTTTTTTCTGAAAAATGCTTCCCTCTTGTACCTTACTTATACCCATGGGGTATTTGTCAAGTCTCTATCATATCCCACCTCTCCCTCCTTTCCTCCAGGGTGTACATATTGAGGTTCCTTTAGTCTCTCCTCATAAGGCTTCTGGTGCAGACTCTGCACCGTTTTAGTTGCTCTCCTCTGGACCACCTCTACACCGAATATATCCCTAAGGAGATGTGTTCTCCAAAACTGGACACAGTACTCTAGACGATGTCTCTCCAATGAATTATACAGTGGTATCACCACCTCCCTCTTTCTGCTGGTGGTACCCTTCCCTATGCACCCTAGCATCCCACTGGCTCTCCCCACTGCCTTGTCACACTATTTGGCCACCTTTAGATCATTAGATATGATTACCCCAAATCTCTTTCCGTGTTGGTGGTCATCTGTACCAGTCCTCCCATCTTGTACATAGCCCCTGGATTTCTGTGCCCCAAGTGCATGATTTTGTACTTCTTCGCATTGAAACTCAGTTGCCGCACTCTTGACCATTCCTGAAGCTTCCTTAGATCCTTATTAATTTTTTCCACACACACTCACTCACCCAGCGTGTCTGCCCTATTGCAGATCTTTGTGTCATCTGCAAAAAGGCATACATTCCCTTCTAGCTCCTCTGTAATGTCACTAATGAAGACATTATAGAGGACTGGTCCCAGTACTGATCCTTATATCACCCTGCTAGTCACCCTCCCTCCCTTGGAGTGGACTCCGTTTGCCACTACCCTCTGTCACCTATCCCCCAACCAATTTCTTACCCAGTTTACCACCTTTGGACCCACTCCTGGACTGTCCAGATTGTTTACAAGTCGTCTATGTGGAATGGTGTTGAAGGCCTTACAGAAGTCTAGGTAGGGCATATCTACCACTCCACCCTGATCTAATTCCCTGGTCACCCAGTCAAAGAAATCTATCAGATTTGTTTGACGTGACCTCTCCCCAGTGAATCCATGCTGCCGCAGATCAAATTGTTTAAAATGTCTGCTGGCACAAAAGTGAGTGCATTAATATGAAATTATGTTTGGTTCTTGATTATCATCAGGCAGTATAAATTCAGAGGAAGCATTTACTAAGGGCTCTAGCAACAATACTTTATGTGACTCATTCTCTACATCAAATATTATTAAAGTAAGCTACTAAATTTCACATGTAGCATGCCTGCGTATAACCCTAAAAGTGCTTAAAGAAGACAGTGCTGATCAAGAGATCATGGCTGGAATAAGGATTAGAGTTTTATGAATATGATTATGAGTTTTGCAGCAGCATAACAAGGTGATGTAATGCTTTAAATAGTGTTCAAAAATAAAGGCACTGTCTAAACTCTAACTTCTGGAAAGTTCCGCCTTATCTAGCATATTTCCAGTACGTTATGTATTTTTTTGTAAGACATTCAATTTGGTCATAACAGTAAAGACAAATATGTTGTTATGAGCTCAGCAGCCCTGGCTGCTGAGAAGACTGAGATAACCTAACCTTTGAATGTCCTCTGCATGTCATTAAGAGCTGAACTTAGTCGATCCAAGTCAGGACATTAGCATAGTTTTAAGTCAACTGTGGTTTTTTTATGAGCTTACCCAGCTCTGGGACTTGATTTTCAAAGGGCCTAGCATAGTCAAGGGACTAAGTCCGCATGCAAAACTCACATTGCTGGGGGAAGAAATCCCTGCACTGGTGAAAAAGCTATTTTCTATACATTGTGCACACAGGTAGAATTTTCCATTTATTGTGCAGATGCTACACCTGGTAACAGGTGTAGCATCATGCTGCCATAAAATGTGAAAAAGATTGCAAAAAGGCAGTTATTGCAAAAATTACATGCATGCAGTACAAATCTGTTGCGCGAGTGCACCCTTCCTTGTGCAACTTTTTTGCAGCATGTACATAATTTTTCCACTTTTGAAAATCTGACCTCTGGTGTTTACCTTTGATATGTTCCCTAATGGCTTCCTGCTGTTATTACATTACATTGTTATTGCATTACATTGCTCATAGTGCATTGCAGTATATTCCATTTATGCTGCTTTTGTGAACAAATAAACTGTGCAATATATTCAAATATGGGCTGGCAGTATAGCCTAGAGGTTAGAGTAATGAGCTTGGGATATCTAGCAGACCTGGGTTTGGTTCCCACAACCTCCCCTTGCAAACTTTGTGACTCTGAGCAAGTCACTTAACTTGCCCAGTGCTCCCAGGTCATCCCTGAAAACAGGCATTTGTGCCTAGTGTGCCTTACCTGGTTACCAAAGACTAAAAATATATATATATATATATATATATATATTAATGTATGTGAAGTAATTGCATTTTCTTCAGACTTCCTACAATAAATATTTGACAGTCTTTATAATTTACTCCACTAACTTACTTGTTGTCTCATAAACACCCTGTTTAGGATGTATTCTTATCTGTGGCATATTTAAACAAAAACAAAAAACTACAGAAGACAGAAAGACCTTCATATTGTACCACCCCTGTGGTTTGGCAGTTAAGTCATTACCTGTTTTTCCTTTTCCAGTGAATTATTTTGAATAATCTAAAGGGGTGTACTTTATACTTTGTACTGTATTCATTATACTGTATATGCTACACATATGTACATACATCTATGGGTTCCATGTGATAACGGTGATTGCAAAACCGCGATCGCTATGAGGGCAAGTGTACATCACTGAAAAACCAAAATGGTGATGTACACTGCCAGCGAAACAAGTAGGGAGTCACTGCCTTACATTATTTATGCAGGGAGCTGCCCCCCTGTACCCACATTAAAAAAATAACCAACTCCAGGGGGGTGCATGTCAGGGAGGGGGGGAACCTTACAAAAAAAAAACAAAGATTACTTCCACTCTCACAAAAGCACAAAATATTGTGCTCTTCCCTAGCCCCAAACTCTGCACCCTCCACACTGTAGCCAGCCACCGTCACCACCATGCCACATGGCCAGCATGGCAGTTTCTCATTGCACTACCTCCTACATACCTTCCCTCCTCTTCCATCCTCGTCCTGTGGTTCCAGTCTCCTTCCTCTTCGCCTGTCACTACCCTTTCAGGGTAGCTCACATACCAGGCACTGAGACTGAGTTGCTCATATTTCAGTCACACAGTCTCAGTCACCATATTCATGGTACACTATGTTTATGTATCACATGGGTCCTTGGAAGGCATAAACTACCCTTAACAAAAGGCAAACGTGTTGCGATATTGATCCCATTTATTTCACATGGGCCATTAATTCATTAATGGGGTGGGAAAGAGTCAAAGGTAAGGTCAAAACTGGGTGGAAACTGGGGACGGGGGGTCAGCAGAAGACGGCAATAAATCAGATGGATGGACAAGGGGTGGGGGGCAGCTGCAGTAGTTTAGACTGGGAGCTGTGCATTCGAGCAGACTCGATAGACTGTATGGCCTGTATCTGCTGGCATTTTCATATGTTTGTATTAATTACAACATTCCTTTGTATCAGTACATTTAGAACTACTTGCAGGAGTGAAGTAAAGGGTTGGTTAAACAGAAAAGTAAGTATTTGCCTCTGATCATTTGATAATATTTATTTCATTTTCTAGGAGAATTCTATCTTCTGACAGGTATAATGGTAGAAGTATAGTAGGTTTAATATTTCCTGGCATTAACCCATCAACTTCTGAAAGGAGTGAAGGATCCCCAGTATGTACTGTATATTGAAAACAGGCAGACTGATGGAAATGCCCCAGTTCATGCTACTCATTTCTCTTAAGAAAATGAATTACTGTACTTTATTCCCCCTCTGAAGGATCTCATCTACAGTGCCATTGCATAGTAATTAGGGGTTATCACTATAGCTAGGGGGTTGACATGGAAATGCCTACTCAACCTCATGTTCAGCAGCTTATAACTCAGCTGGGTTAGCTGGCCCAGTGGTGCTGAGGGCTGAGGCACTGGACACCTTACCTCATGCTACGCTGGTGACCCATGTTCTGGAACAAGCACGGGCCACCGGGGGTCAGCAGGGGAGGAGAAGGATTGAACGTCCAAGGGACTGCTCACCTTCTCCAGGGAAGGGGGGGTCCCAGTGGTCGGTGCATGACTGGCCCCTAGTGGAGGCTGGGGGGGCAGCACGCAGATGCTGCAGATGGGGGAGGAGATCGGGCGAATGCCTGAAAGAGCGTGTGTGGGTGCGTGTGTGCTCCCTCCACCAGTGTCACTGCATGGCTCATCTACACAGGGAGAAAAACGGAGAAAAATCAGGTTGCTATGGAGCATGATGGAGGGCGCCTAGCAGGTCTTGCTCCCAGCTAGCCACGGTGCTGGCCACACTGAATCCGGTCTCCAGCAGGGGTTAGGGAACCCCACCAGCCCCACCGGGGGGTAAGACCTGGGGTTAAGGGTCAGTGCCAGCTGTTGGATGCTGATGAATGGGGTTGGGGCTCCCTCCTGAGGTAGGGGCCACAGCAACAGGAGAATAAAGCAGTAACGAAAAGAAAAATATGTAACTCAACTGGGTTTAGTACTAGGAACATAAACTTTGCCATGTACATCTTTTGTGAAATGATCAGAGAATCTAATACATTTGATAAAAAAATAGATTTAATAATACTTGAGCTACAGATTGCATAAAAATAGGAAAAATATATTTTAAGACACCTTTTTAGTAACTGAAAAATGGTTCAGGTTTAAAATCTGAACCTTTCAGGTTCATTAGATCTTGTTCTAAAGGTGGTGCTTTTGGCATTTTGTGAACAAAAGGGTACAGAAAGGAAAAGTTATCTTTTTAAATACTGCTGCTGTGTACAAGCAGAACTTTTCTTGAGGATGTTTCATGTGGCATGGACTCACAGATGAAAGCCCAGAGATGAAAGTGGCTTCACAGATGTGTTTGTGTCAGTTAGTATGTGAGAAATGCTAACAGGTACATTTTACACATATTTAGGGTAAGTTAGAATGGGTAAGTTAAGATCAAATTTAGGAACTGGGAACATACATGTTCATGAGGGTGTGCTGACACAAGGTCGACACCACCACAGCGAACAACAGTACAGTGACAGAAATCACCTGTCTGCAGTGAGTCACTGTGCTGGTGCGCAGAAGACACCGGCGGTGCGTTTCCTGGTGTAGCACCCCCCCACCGGTCCAACTCTGACTCAGAGTTAGAATCCTAGAGACTGGGAGGTGTGGGGCGCAAAGTCCCCCACATGTGGTGTTCGGGGGGCACAGCCCCCCAATAGAAAGCACTGACATCCCCAAAGCTACAGTGCCAACAGTCGGCATAGTAGCTGTTGCTGTAGGGGATGTCGGTGCTAGCGCTGTCGAAGCCCTACTACTCCCCAAGCTGGAATGTAACTGCCTACCTGGTATAAATTTTCCTATTCTCTTTTATATTCTCTCCACTTGACATATTATACAAGCCAACTGGACCCTGCACTGCTATGTTGTAGCTACTTGGTAATTTACTATGTTGTATATCACCTGTATTATATGTACACACAGAGTTTATCTTCATACAATTGTTCCTATCTATGTAATAACGTTATGTATGTGCAAATGTCCCAGGACCTCCTTGTGAATGAGCTTACTCAACTGAGTTTTCTTATAATAAACTTGACTTGAACTTGAAGCGCTATGGTAAAACCATTTGTGAGAGTGGACAGAAAAGGGTGGCATTATGTGTATAGGTGACAAAAACAGCTACATTTGCCAACATGTGATGATTTGAAAATATGATGGTCACAAGTACACAAGCTAAGCTCTAAATGAGCTTGGCAGGTTAAGTGGTGAAAGTCAAAAACACTTTTTCCGATGTGCTGGCATCAGTTGGGATGTGAAAAATGCTGCCCTAGGAAATGTGATTTGTGACAGAATTTTTACCTAGACTGTATCAAAGGTGGCTGAGAACAGGTAAGTAAAGGTAAGATTTGGGACCACGGACAGATTGGCACAGAGGTACAATAGCGTAAAGGACAAGTGCCACTAGGCAATACGTGCTACTTGGCACTCAGCCAGGGCGAGCAAGGGGGTGCTTCTGTACTCCTGGGAGTTGTAGTCATTATATGTTTATTTATTTATTTCAGTCTAGGATTACAAATACCTTTGAGCCAGGGCTCTTTTACAAAGGTTCCACGTCATATGGTACAAACAATACAACAAGGATGACATTATGACAAATAATCACTTATCTATACATAACCAAAGCTAGAACTAGGGTAGACAAAGAGAGGGAAGGGCAGAAGATGAGAGAGTGAGGGGAGGGGCGATGGTGGGGCACAGAGGTGTAGTTAGGGGACAGAGCTGTAGTTAGAGGAAGGCTGAGGCGGGCAATGTTGGCCTTTCAGTAATTTGCATGTGTTATCAAATATCATTTTAAAAAGTAAGGAAAGTCATTGCCAAAAACAGTTAGGGTTGAAACACAAAGCCTCAAAAGTTGCGAAATGCATGTTAAGGTAAAAACAAATCCCCTGACCCTTGTTGAATCTATACTGTGGTCCTCAGGGTCTATAGGATCTCTCAACACTACTTTGGTATTGCCCTCAGGTTAACGCTGTCTTTCATGGCACAACATTTTATTTACCCATGAATGCTTTGTGAGAGAGGGGTGCTGAAGTTAAGCTAAAGACATTGCTGCATCGAGCAATCATTTAAACCCCAAGAAATACCACTCCACAGATTCACCAAGGGTCAGGAGCTTTTTGGGTTTACCCTAAGGTCACATTCCCCTACTTTTGAGGCTTTGTGTTTCAACCCTAATGCCTAAATGTCGTTTCTTTTCAATGAATAATTAAATAGGTGAGACGTGAAAATAAGTACTACTGTAAACAACAATTTCTCTTTACTTCAGGAAAGGACTTGCTTTCATTGTGAGTTTATTTACAAGAAATGCTTAAACTATTTCAATTAACAAACTCAAAAAAACCCTTCAAGAGGGCATGTCCTCGGTTAATGCAAAGATAGTCCATTGTAACTCTGAGACATGAGTATTTATCTCAGATGTCGCCCACTTGATTGGCAGTTAATACTTCAGAAAAGACCTTGGCATGTAAATTACACTTAAGAGATGGGTATAAAGATAACATTCTGGCTGCTATTCTGTGAAGTTTAGGAAGATGCTATCCATTTAGCAGTGACTGAACTGCTGCAGTAGGGTTCATGCTATCACTTTAAAAATAATGATTTCCAATAAGCCACACATAACTAGTGGCCACTGGTTTTGACTGGGGGCATGAGATGTGCACACTGGAGGCACTTTGCTATGGCCTTACCTGTACATTGATGTTAGCGCCTAGTGTTAACAGGTAGTTCATCACATCAAAATGCTGCTGAACAGCAGCCATGTGGAAGCATGTCACACCTGGAAATTAAAATAGGCTCTGTTACTTTTTCATTCTCACAATATCCCACTACACACACACACAGTAGTTTTAATGTTACTGGATAATATAATGTGCATACACACTGCTGATAAGGAAGAGATTTGGTTTAAACTCCTATTTCCAGGACAGCATTAGGCGGCAAGCCATGATCCCCCTCCCCCACACCCCACTGAAGCTATTAAGGGGAAACATTTGGCATGCAGCATCTGCCCTGGGGAAAAAAATAATACTTTCTAATCACCATTATATTTAACTGTATTTTTGTGTTGTGCATTAGCATTTTCCTGGTCCCTGCAAATGTGTTGTTTTCAACAGAAGTTAGCACTAGAAAGCATACCTTATCTTTAATTGCATTAGGTGGAATAGCACATGATATGTTCTTGCATTAAATGAGATTCCTTCCTTTGTCTTTGATATGCCACAAAGGGATTCTCATTCTTTCACTATTTCACCCAATGCAATGAAGGATAAGGTATTGTAAAGCGCATTGTAATATATGGATACATAAAACTAATAGTGCACTAAAGTATACAAAAAATTTCTAATAATACCACACTTGCACAATGATAATACTATCATTTCTGTTCCATAATATAGAGAATAAAGTATGGGTCTGGGTGTGTAATGAGAATTTACACACACCCGAGGGGTTTGATGCTACATAAACCCCGAAAGCGAAGCTCGAGGGGTTTATGAGCAGCATCTAACCTGAGGGTGTGTAATCGCTAACGCACTTCCAGACCCATACTTTTATATTTATAATTGTTGGGACATCCTTTTTCCCCACAGCAACTATATAAAATGAAAAAGATGTTCTTATGCGACCGCAGCGGTCTGCTTGGGTTTCAGCCTGTGCTCTACAGTCTGTCGATCGCTCGCTTTTTATTTTTTTTTTATTTCATTTTGTGTGGATCCAAAATGTTGAGGGTATTTCCCTCATTTTGATTCCTTTCTGCCTGCCAGGCAGCACTTACCACAGTTAGAATAGCGGATCACAGGGGGAAAGAGGAGGCGGACAGTGGCAAGGAGGAAGACCTTTGGAGGTAGGGGGCGCCTGCGCAGTGCGAGGGAAACCAGGTGCATGTTCACCGTTATAAACACTCATTTATAATGGCTAATTAAGTCACGGTTTCCCCTATGGGAACAAGGACATCCCGGTTATTATATTATTGTTTAGAGACTGTAATACTATCGTTCAGAGTTTTGAACAATAGTACAATTAAACCGTCTTAAACGCATAGCCACGGGACCGCGGCTAATTATGCATTGAAGTGGGTTATGCACCTATACAATCTTGCCCATCTGTAGCTTTGCAGTGCTCTGTGGCCATTGCAATCTGACACTATATACACCCTCCTACACATACCCCCGACTGAGACTAATGGTACAGTACCTCTTTGGCCTCACAGACACTTTTTTTTAAAAAGGATTCGCTGTGAGATCGCAAGCTGTATTTTACTTTTGGTGTGCTGCAGCTGGTAGATTTTACCAGGTATGTGGTATGTGTTTGAAACAGTGGGTTTTGCACTTTTGAAGTGCTGATGCGTCAACGGTGTTGTTGAACTGTGGGGTGCTTGAACTTTTGGACAGGGGAAAACATTTTAAAATGGGCATCAAAACTTAAAACTGTTCTTGAACTGTGTGATGTGATTTTCAGGTGATTTTCTTATGAATACGGTGTTGCAGGGTGTGGGGGTGCTTGAACTTTGGAAACTTTGGGACAGGAAGAACACATTTTAAAATGGGCATCAGAATGTTATCCATCTATAATTGAAGGCTTAAAATGGTCAGTAACTTTTGGCTGTGTTTTTTCTTTCATTGCTCAGTTGCATACATTTCCAGTTTCATAGAATGCCTTGTGATCTTCCTCGCTGCTGGCATTCTGATCAGTGTAGTGGTGTATGTTCTAGAGAGACTGCAAGACTTCTTTAGCTGTTGGGGCAGGCACTGTTGCCTCTTCTTCTCTGTCATCTTCATCATCACCAAACCATCAACTGTCACCCTCTGCCACAGATGCTGTGATCTCCTCATTGGTAAGCATACTGGTGCACTGCATATCATCATCCTCATCAACAAATTGCTCAAAAACAGACTGTGGGATGTTTTCTGGGGCTGCCACCATTTCCTCCTCCTCCTCTTCGGCAGACATCCCTGGAGAGTCCCTCAAAACAACAGCTTTTTTAAAACACTTTTGAATGGTCTGCACCTTAACTTCAGACCAAGCTTGGCTAAGCATATGGATGGCATCCAAGATGGACAACTTGTGAGCCAAGTCAGTTGCAGACACAGCAGTTCCATCATTGAATGCTGTAATCACAGTGGTCAGCATTCGCCAATGATTCATATACTTTAGATTTCTGATTATTCCCTAGCCCATTGGCTGGATCAGGGAGGTCATGTTAGGGGGAAGAAAAATTATCTTAACATGGGACAGATGAGGGTATGCTATGTAGTTGTCATTTAGGAGCACAGTGTGTTTTTTCCTGCTTCTCATGTCCTTCTTAAATTCCTTGGCCCATTCAGTGAATATTGTGGCAGTCATCCACGTATTTTGGTTAACTCTATAGGTTAGTGACAAACATTGCATGTTCACACCCTTAAAACATCTTGGATTTCTACTTTTGGTGATTTTAATCAGTTTAATTTTGTGAGCGCCATCCATGTTTGCACAAGTCAATGCTGTGAGGCAATCTTTTGCCTTCTTGCTACTGGCGATGTTTTCGACATAAAAGTAAGTGTGCCAACAGGGGTGGCCTGTTAGGAAATTTCTGTGTCATCTACATTGCAAACACAGTCGGGGGGGGGGGTAATAGGACAGCAGGGTGGAAAAGAAAGAATTAACTCAGTGCTCTGCTGATGTTGTGTCCGCATCCTTCTTTTCACTTTGTAAGCATTTAAAAACAATGTTGTGCCTTACCTTAAAATGGCACAACCAGCCATTGCTCAGTTTGAACTCGCGCTTCCCCATGCATCAGCCAGTTTCTTTGCCTTTTCCTGGAGCAGTGGCCCTGAAACAGGCATGTCAGAAGCACAAGCAAGTTCAAACCAATGGAGGAAAGCGTCTTCAACTCCTGTATCCCTCCCCTCCTGTTTACGTTTTTGATCGAGGTTGTTGTTGGTTTGATATTCTTGCAGCACATGTGCCTTATTTTTAATGAGCCTACAAATCTGACTCTGAGAAACATCCAGCTGCCGTGCTATCGCTGTTTGGGAGGTTTCTGGACTTGCCAGCATATATTAAGGGGATACGTGATGGTTGCATATGTGATAGCTGATATATTAGCACGAGTGGCAATTGAGTTCGGGGTTATCACAAGTAGGGTAGCTACGAGTGATTGAACCTTGAGCTCACTTGCCAAGAGTGCTGATATTTAGCTATCACATACGTAACCATCACGTATCCCTTTTACATAATAGGGGTTTGCTGCTTATTAATTTGTATTTCGGCTATATATTTATGTGGTATGCTGTTTACATTTCTGGGCAGGGAGCAGAGCGCCATAAAAATGTAGTGCACCAGTTTGTTTTTTTTTCTTTACATCTTGACTTGTACACAGAGGAGATATCAGGTGTTGAGTAGAGAGAGTACTGATAACTTTTCCATTTTCCACTGTGTATATGTCATTCATTGATTGTTGCTCTTTAGTGGTGATCTGGGGTTTATCAGATGGCTTATCAGCAAGCTCCTATTATATGAATAGATTTAACTTTTTCTGAAAGAGAAAGCTCTTTTATTTTCTTCGGTGTGAGTCATCCATCATTACAGTTCAACAGCTCTACCTGAACAGCAAGGAAATCCATTTTTATAGCTTGCAAATTAAGCACTTAACAGCAACTGACAGCAATTAACAGGATGCAATTCAGTGTTAGCATCAATCACAGGTTCTATTGTGGTCAACATCATGGCCGTGGGTGTTAATTAGCTCACACTGGCAGTGGGAGGGAGGAGTGTGATGAGGGAGAATGGATATGAAATCATAAAAAAATATGCGATTATACGGGCTGCTTGCATGTGTTTAATAAAGCTGCATAGTATGAAAAAACAAAGAAAAAGAATCAGGGATTAAGAAATGTATTCAAATAAACGGGATTTGCGATTATGCAGTATTCAATTAAGTGGGCTTCACTGTATTATCACAGAAACACAGTTGTCTCTTGTGCTCTCTATGGACTGTAGAGCTGGTAGCTATGGTGCTCAGTGTGCTTTCCACAGACACGATGTACTGATGTTCAAAGCATGCCTTACCATTTGTCACTTTTTAAGTGTGGGAGGGCATAACAGTTTTGAAAAAATGACATCTGTCTCTCGCTAAACGAGACATTTCTGGCCATCATAGTTTCAGCACTTTTTTATTAAACATTCCAAGCATTATCTGGCTGATCCTGCCTTCACCCAGCAGCTTTGAAAACAACTAACAGGTACAGCTTCAGAGCAAAGCTGATGACCGGAGTCACTGTGGAATAAGCAGCAGTTGAGGACTGTGGAGATAGAGATGGGTTAGAGCAATTTAGTATTGAGTGCAGCGGTCGGGCAGCCGCTCTTAGAGGATAGCAGCAAAAGAATTCAGAGCTGTGCCCTTTTCTGTAGGATCAATTTATTATAAAAAATAACATATAGAGGACTGTGTATTACTCGGATGTAATATCATCTTGAGGTTCTGGGGACATGGGAACCTTTTGATGGTATTACACCCTTGTAATATATAGCCCCTCTCTATTATCCTATTCGTAATACATGGATATGCCATTTAAATATGTCAGTAAACCATACAAAAAATTTCCTGTCATACTACTGCCTGAAAGTGATAATACTATCAATTTTATGCGATAATACTATGGTTTAGAGCCCATAATACTACTGTTCAGAGCTCTGAACAATAGCATTATCAGTGAAACAGAACAACACAATCACAGGAGTCTCTCACACTGTAGAGACAGTTGCTATGCGCTATGAGAGGTTGCTAGAGATGCGATATGGTGATTTTTGAAGCATGCTTCATGGTTGGCTACTTCTTCTCTGTGGGAGGGTAGAACATTTTAAAAAACACGATGGCTGTCTCTCGCTTAGTGAGAGTAATTTGTATTGGTTGTGCTTTCTGCAGTATGATTTTTTTTCTTTTTTTTAAACATTTAAAGTGTTATCTGGTTGATCCTGCCTTCACTCAGCTCTGGAAATCAACTACCAGGTAGGTCTGGCTAGTGAAGGTGATGAGTCTGACCAGACACACTGATGAACAACCAGAGGTTGACAGAGTGAGTGATGGACAGTGCAGTTCTCTGGTGGCCATTGACACAACACAGATGAAAAAAAAACTCAGAGCAGCGATATTTTGAAATGGTGCCATATATTACAAAAAAATAAAAGAAAGGCCAGGTTCTACAGCGCCTCGGACTTTAAATCCCTGTCCTTCTCGGATGTGTTACCAGTACCAAGGGCCAGCACGGAGGCAAGGCAAAATATTGAGGAATTCAATAATTGGCTTGTAGGTTGGTGTGCCCAGAAGGGGTATGGTGTAATAGGAGATTGAGGGTCAACATGGAGTGACATGAGCCTATATGCCCCATATAGGCTGCACCTAAACGGGGAGAGGAAAGCAGTGCTCAAATGCAAACTGGATGATTATGTGGACAGATGCTGCCATTTAAACTAAACTGAGGGGGGAGGGCATGGAAAAGTCCGACTGTTGAGGCAGGAGGCAGGGGGGGCAGCTAAAAGCCCTACACACACAGCAAAAGGGTAAGGAGGAAAAACATATAGAAAAGGAGGAGAGAGGGGCATGGAGGGTCATGTGTGTGAACGCCAGAAGTCTGGGAAGAAAGATCCCAGATCTAACAGCGAAAATGGCAGAGGAGGGCCTTGACATAGTGGGGGTAACAGAAATGTGGTGCCATCAGGAGCAGGGATGGGAAATGGAGATACCAGGGTACAAATTGTTCACGCAGGACAGGGAGGGAAAGAGAGGGAGAGAGGAGTTGCACTCTATGTAAAGGAGAGTATCAGGGCATCAGAATTGCAGGGTAAGTGGGGAGAGGCAGAAGGACTCTGGGTCTCATTGATGGTGGGGAAGGAGGAGTCAGTGCATATGGGGGTGATGTATAGACCCCCGTCGCAGCACAAATCTGCGGATAGAAGTATGGCCGATGAGTTCATGAGAATGGCGGCAAGGAAGGGGGGAGGTGGTGCTGATGGGGGACCTAAACCTACCAGACATAGACTGGAACACCCTTTCAGCTGCTTCAACCAGCAGCAGGGAAATATTGGACTCCCTGCAATTGGCCCTCCTAAATCAGATGGTCAGGGAGCCAACCAGGGCAAGAGCTACTCTTGATTTAGTCCTGACAAATGGGGAAAGGGTGGAAGAGGTATCGGTGGGGGAACATCTTGGTACGAGTGACCACAACACGGTCAGGTTTAAAATGAGAAACACTGCAGAGGTTCACCAGTCTAGGTTAAAGGTTCTGGACTCAGGAGGGTGGACTTTGGGAAAATGGGGGAAATAGTGGCTAGGGCATTGCAGGGGTTAGGGGACTTGATGGAGGGGGAGGCAAAGTGGGGGAGGATAAAGGAAGCTATTGTAGGGGCCACTGACATCTGCGCCAAGAGAGAAAGTAAAAATAAGAGGAGGAGGAAACCTCTGTGGTATACTAGGGAAGTAGCAAAAAAGGTAAGGACAAAAAGGAAAGCCTTTAGGAGATTCAAGACAACTCAAATGGAAGCGAACTGGGAAAAATACCAGAAGAGGCAGAGAGAAGCCGGGGTAGAGGTAAGGAGGGCAAAGGCACAGACAGAGAAGAGAATAGCGATAGGGGTCAAAAATGGGGATAAGATTTTCTTTCGATATGTAAATGAATAGAGGAAGACTAGGCAGGGGATTCTCCAGTTAAGAACAAAAGAGAGGGAGGCGCTACAAGGGGACAGAAAAAAGGTGGACCTAGTAAACACCTATTTTTGCTCTGTGTTCAAGAGGGAGGAAGAAAAAGAAGAAGGCAGCAGAGCAGGAAATTAAATGACTGGTGAGGGGGCAGTGGAGGCGAGGCTGTTTCTCATGGAGGAAATATTGGAAGAACTGGGCTGCGTGAAGGTGGACAGGGCAATGGGGCCAGATGGGGTGCACCCAAGAGTGTTAAGGGAGCTAAAGGAGGTATTGGCGGTACCTTTGACTGCACTCTTCAATCAGTCCCTGGAACCGGGGGTGGTGCCTGAGGATTGGAGGCAGGTAAATGTGGTCCCCCTGCATAAGGGAGGAGGGAGGGAGGAAGTGGGAAGTTACAGGCCCGTGAGTTTGACATCGGTGGTAGGCAAGCTCATGGAGAAGCTAATAAAAGACAGGATCACCAGCTACCTGGGGACAAGCAGCCTGATGAATCCAAGACAACATGGTTTTACTAGGGGCAGATCCTGTCAAACAAATTTGATAGAGTTTTTTGATGGGGTCACCAAGGAACTAGATCAGGGGAGAGCAGTAGATGTAGCTTATTTGGATTTCAGAAAGGTGTTTGACTCAGTGCCCCACGGAAGGCTGCTGTGTAAAATGGCAGGACTGGGGCTGTGGCAGAGGGTAGTCAAATGGGTGGGAAACTGGCTGGGGAAGAGGAGGCAGAGGCTCATAATAAATGGGGTGGCTTCCGAGGAGGGAAAGGTCATGAGCGGGGTCCCTCAGGGATCAGTACTGAGGCCCCTACTATTCAGTATTTTTGTAGGGGACATCATGGAGGGCCTTGAGGAGGGTGTGAGTATGTTTGCGGACGATATCAAAATCTACAATAGGGTGGACACGGAGGAAGGGGTGGAACAAATGCAGAGAGACTTGGGGAGACTTGAGGCTTGGTCAAAGAGGTGGCAGCTTGCATTCAATACAGAAAAATGTAAAATCATGCATCTGGGCTACATTTATCAGAAGGCAGGGTACCGTATGGGGGCCAGAGATCTGGAGGAGACGAAACAAGAAAGGGACCTAGGCATCATTATATACGGGGACCTGAAGGTGGAAGGGCAGTGCGGGAGGGCAGTGGCCAGGGGGAGTGGAATGCTGGGATGCATTAGAAGGGGAATCACTAATAGGAATAGGGAGGTCATAGTACCCTTGTACACCCATCTAGTTAGACTGCACTTGGAGTACAGAGTCCAGTTCTGGAGGCCATACCTCAGGAAGGATGTGGGGAGGATAGAGAGGGTTCAGAGGAGAGCAGCAAAAATGGTAAAAGGGTTAAGCCACTTATCCAATGAAGATAGGTTGAGAGATCTGAACATGTACACGCTAGAGCAGAGGAGGGAGAGGGGGGACATGATCGAGACTTTCAAGTACCTTAAGGGTATAAACACGATGCCAGGAGGGAGCATCTTCAAGATGAAGGGAAATCAGAGGACGAGGGGGTATGGCCTGCAGGTGGAGGGGGGGACAGTTCAGGGGCAACATTAGAAAATACTATTACACAGAGAGAGTGGTATAAAAGTGGAACAAACTCTCAGAGGCAGTCGTTGAAGAGGAAACAGTGGAGGGATTCAAAAGGGCATGGGACAAACACATGGGAGTGTTAAGGGGGGGAGGCACAGGTCCCAGCAGAGAGTTGGGCAAATGGGCAGACTTGGTGGGCCTAGTTCAGTCCTTTTCTGCCGTCACACTTCTATGAATGTGTATCACAAGGGAGTAATGCCATCTCAAGGTTCTGGAGCCATGGGAACCTATTAAGCTTTGCTCTCGAGGTTCCCATATCCGCAGAACCTCTCGATGTTATTGCTCCCTTGTGATACACACTCATCTATCTATTATTCCATTTATACTGTATATCAAGGCCATAAAAACAATACCACTACTGCCATCAACATGCCTGTCACTGAATTACAAATGAAACACCATTTAAATTATACACGTACCCCTGACAAGGTTTGATCCCTGCCTGCGGAGTTGGAAAGCATGAAAAGTCTGAAGGCAATCAGTAGGTTAAAAGAGCACCTTCTCTGGCATAGCTAGTAGGAGTCTGGGTTATGATGATCAGCCAGTTTTATTACAGTATGTTTTGAATCCTCTTTGTTCTGCTGCTTTTTCCAAACTATTTTTAATAGCAAAAAAGTTCTGAGTTGGCACTGCCTTTTTAAAGTGCCATCTTTCAGAAAAGCAGTCCCATTAACATGTTTCAATATAAGAAAAATAGCAGGACAAGAGGACACACCATGAGATTAGAGGGAGGCCGATTAAAGGGTAATGTGAGGAAGTTCTTTTTCACAGAAAGGGTGGAGGATGCATGGAATGGACTACCTCAGGAAGTGGTGGATATGAATACAGTGCAGGGCTTCAAACAGGCATGGGATATGCATAAGGGAGCAATACAGATGAGTATGAATAGATAGGCCATTGACAGAGCAAAGGCTGATGGCACATTTATAAGGTAGAAAAAGAAATTGGCAGACAGCATGGGCCTTGCGGTCCTTATCTGCCGTCAACTTCTATGTCTCTATGTTTCTTTTTATTTATTTATTTATTTAAAATTTGATAACTGGGAAAGGCACCATTGAGCCGAGGCTCGTTTCCAGGTGCGACCTGGGGATAAGGTACAAAATGTGATAGCAACAGTCAACAATGAGCAAATAATAAAACTGCTACTACATTTAGAGTAATCGAAAAGTGCAAAACAGACACAGCTGAATGGCGCAGCCACTGAATTTAGCACAGAGGCGGCTGACACCTTTGATGAGTGAGTTCAAGGGTTCTTAGAGGTATAGTAGTCACAAGGGGGTTACAATGAAACAGCTTCAGTGCTTTGCACAAAAGACTAGCACACTACCATAACAGGACTGATTGTCCATTGAAATTAATGGAAGAAGGGTGAGACACCAGTAGAATTTCTTTATAAAACAGAAATTCAATGTATCACAGATCATTGTAGGCATTATCCAACATACTGTAGCTTACATGGAACTGATATGGCAGTTCCTCTCTTCTGTTCTCCTGAGAAAGGAGGGGAAAGGATATATTCTATGCATTAGTCTTGCTGGATAGGCCCCTATAAAATTAATTAGTATCCCTTCACCCTATAGAAAGCAGCTATTCCAAATGCTGTTGGTTTTATTTTGACAGACATGACAACTAAATTTCTATCTATCAAACACAACTTTTATAAAATAAGATCTAAGCAGTCCAGCAAAGAAAAACACCAAGCTAAACAACAATATTGGTTTTCTGACTAAGTGCAATAATCAGAAGAACACGGCTTACAGAGCTAGTAGTGACGCCTGAGTTAAAACTTTGTATTTAGACATAATTCAGCTAATATTATAAACTGTCTATATTTGTCCCCCCATTCTGCATAAAATAAGGTGATGTTCCTAAAAATAGGATTTTTGTCCCTCTGGCATCATCTATTGCTGCTGCTTGTCTACGTGTGACATAATCATCTGCTTGTGATGTCATAATCATTTCTACAGCAGCATAGTGCTACAAGCAAAGGATTATGGTGCCCCATGTAGACAAGCAACAGGAGTAGATGAAATCTAATTGCTGAAGATCCAGTTTTTAAGTAAATTTCTCTTGAAAAAAATTGAAGGACTAGAGATATGAAAATATGTGAAATATACCATGTATCTTCAGTTTATAGCCACCTTCTGATAGTTGCTGTAGCTTAGAACTGTGCTTCTTAATTGAAGCCACTGTCGTATACAAGCTGTGGTTATTATTAGAGGTTGTTTTTTTTTTTTTTGCTCAGATGGCATAGGATACAACATATAGCACAGGGTTAAAGGGTACATGTGTGTGTACTGATAATAAAGTACCCACTCCTGAAGATCACACACTTTATTAGGTTACATAACAATAGCCAAATAACAAAATTATTATGGATGGCAGTATGCTATGAACTCATCACTGTACCTGTCCGCACCTGATCCCTCTGGTGTCTATTACTGAGCTTTCCGATTCCCTATACCAGTATAGTTTAATCCATATGTTAGTTTAGTCCATATATTAGAAAAATGTTTTTATTGTTTTATCTAGTTTTATCTTGCTTAATTTACTTTTTTTCCCTTTTAACTACTGCTTCTCTGTACTTGGTTCATGCCATGCTGACCATGCCGTACACATCAATGAATGCTGATTGGATGATCCCGTGGTCAGTGGTGTTCACTCAAAGTCATCGCCACTGTCAAATTAACCTCCTTCCCCCTCTGAATCTGTATCTGATCTCTCTTTCTTTTTTGAAACTCCGCTTTATTTGAGAGATCAGTACATGCATACAGAACATCAGCATTCTAGCCACAAATCTTCACATCTTTTACATGGGGGTAAAAGCCCCAGAAAACCATGTGTAGAGACAAGCAGTAAAACTGCATGTGTCAATAATGCCCAGTTCAAGTCAATTATCTTTATGGTCATTCAAGCCAGTGCTGTGAGCTGCTGTCCTTGTAGTCCAGATTTGTGATATGGCTCTCAGGTTGAAAAGTGGGAACCTGTAGTAACAGATAAACTAGAAACAACAACTATGTGAGCCGAGAGCTGTGCACCAATGAGTTACGATCTAAGGTGTGGGTTATGGGGGCAGGTTTGCCCCTGTTTCTACCACTGTACTTTAGACCAGCCTGCCTCTAATCATCTCTTCCATTCCCTGTTTCCTCTGCTACCCCAATTCAGGCTCATCCTGGGGAGTACATTTCTTATCTCCCATCTACCCCAACTGTCCATGTATTTTTCTGAGGTTAGCCTTAGTATGACCATTATTCTTTTCATCTTACTCATCTTGTTGACTCTGTCCACCCAGCATCGAAGGGTCCGAGGAGAGATCCTCCTTGAGCCAGCATATTGTCACCTTTCACAACAGCGATGCACAGTGCACAGAATAGGTGTTGTTGTGCCTTGACCCCTTCTCAGGGGCCAGGCAGCCCTAAGAAGAGGTGCTCAAAAGTGTTGGGGATGTCCACTCCCCAAACAGTGGACAGGACAGTGCAAACCTGGTCCCAGTATGGCTGCAGGTAGGGGCAAACCCAAAATATGTGATAGTGGGACCCTGTCCCTCTTCAGTTTCTCCAACATTAGTTGGAGTCACCCTCTTGGAAATGTGCTGTGATAGTGGGTGTATGGAAAACCCATGACATGCACTTCTATCAGCACTTTTTCCATCCTGGGGATGCTGTAACCTTCTATCCCATGTCCCAGGCCATTTTCCAGGTATCTTTGGGGATATTGATCTGGGCCTCTTATTCCCATTGGGTACAGAGTGAGTCTGGGAAGTCTGTTCCCAGTAGGTTTGATAGGCCCTGGATACATACCTCTCTGGCCAGCAGGCATTGATGCCCAACAAAGGAAGCTCTCCAGTGAGAACATCTCCCTTTTCACCTGCAGTACCAGCCCCTGCAATGTCAGGTAATGGCGGACCTGCAAGTATCAATAATGGTCCTGGGCTAGGAGACTAAACTTCTGCTGTAATTCCACAAAGGGAATACAGGAGCCACCTTTCACTGAATGTTCATTTCTGGTAAGGCCCAGTCCATTCTACCTGCAGAACCCTGTGGATCTGAGCTTTCTAAGTTTTCTAATTCAAAATCTGACTCTGGGATTAAACTGTATTTTTCCATGGCAGAAGTAGATGCTTCTGGATCTTCAGGTGAGGCCAATTCCTTTACTAGCATTTCTCTTGTGCCAGATGCCACATCATCCTCCCTGGTGCAGGGGTTGATGTCAGGGTCAGTACGTGTTAGTCTACAAACCCATGACAAAAATGAAAAGACCACAGCAGTAATTTTTTAAAAGAGGACATAGACTAAAAATTAAATACAAAAGGACATTACTTTGAATCATTTCACAATAACCTCCTTAGTGACAGCCTGCCAAGATGTCCACACCCACTCCAGCATCTTCTCCTTGGATGGTGCCCTGGGGTTCAGCAGGGGTTAAATCATGCTCCTCAGCTGCAAGCCAATTGTCATAACAGTCTGTATAAGCAGCATTGAATGGGGCATTCTATGACACATCTGCGTGCTGCAGTAGCTGTGCGTACTCACTGGGATAGCATCCATCATAGTTTTCTTTTTCCTTGCTTCTTGTTTCACTGTTTGGTGTATGAACAGTGGAAAGTGTCCCAAACAAGGTGGTGCTCTTTGAAACTAATGCTGACCAAAACTTTTCCATCCATTGTAGAGTGAACTCCTTATTCATCCGGCCATTGCTGGATAACAGCTGAATTACACCTGGGAAGTTCAGGATTTCTCTGAGCAAATGTTTACCCTTGACAGCTACAAATGGTGGTAGTTTTCTGCTGTCTGCCTTAGCTGCGAGGCAGACTGTAATTTGTTGCTTCTCATGGTCTGTGGTCAAAAGGGGGACTGATTTAGCACCAACCATGTGGATTGCATGATTGCCTGGCATGTCTGTTCCAGATGCAGTTTCACCCATATTCCCAATATTAGCTATGGAGATTTTGTGAGTTTTTATTTCATTATTGAAAAACTTGACAAATTGGACAACTTTGGGAATGTAGTCCTTTGGCAGGCGTTGACCTACTGTAGTTTTTTGCTTCATAGTAATCACCGACTGTCACAAACAATTTTCAAGCCAGCCTCTGATGGCATGAAAACTTGGGTATTGAATTATGGCAACAGCTTTCAGGGCAATCAATTTTCTGGTTACCCACATATGCTGCCTACCTTGGAGGGAAATCCATTCTGCTAGGTCGCTCTCACTCTCAGGATACTGGCACTTTTGACCTCCACCATCCAACCTGCACCTTTTTTATGACTCACCATTGCCCTAGAAGCAGAAAGTGTTTCCTTCTGAAGGAGCTTCTTTTACCACTCACACATTTGCTTTTCATCAATATCTAGGGCACTGCCAACAGGGCAACATCCCTTAACAATAGCACGCTTTTCTGCTTCAAGCTTCATCTCCATATCATAGGCTTTTCACTTTGACATCACAGCAAAACAGACAGGCACTGACATTCAGAGACAGCCAATGGTTCTTATAAAACCACCTAATAGATGACCTTGAAATTAATTGATTACAAGCTGCCGTCGATTATAAGCCTCCCTCTTATAATAGCCACAACCAACAAAGGCTGAGCGTATTATAAGCCACAATTATAAACAAAGATATACTGGTAGGCTGAATTGTGTCTAAATATTACCATTTTTAATGTTTTCCAGAAATGTCAGTAACTCTTTTAAGAACTTCCTGACAGAAAGAATAATATATTTTAAACAGATGACTATCGTTTTAGAAACACCACTGAATTTTCCATCTGTGTTACCCTGTTTTACATCTGAAACAATATACAGAATAAGAAGAACAGCATTATTATGACATCGAGAGGTTACTTGACATCACAGAGCGATGACAGCAATGCTTGCGTTACCTTGTAATGTCTCAGTACCTAGAGGTATCCTATCAGTGCAGTGCGGCTGGGCTTTAAAAGCCAGACCCTGCCGTACCACTGGAGAAACTGCTCGCTTGCTTGCTTTGGGAGGAGTGTGTTGGCTGTTGCCACTGTAAGGGAAGCAGGCTGCTGTTGCTGCAGTTTGGGAGTTGCCCAGTGGCCATAGCCACAATTGAAGAGGTCGGGCACCTATTGCTGCAGTTCGGGAGCTGGCCGGGCACCAGATTTAAACTGCAGTTGGGCTTTAAAAGCCAGAGCCTGCCACACCACTGAAAAAAGACTGCTTGCTTGAATGAATAAAGCCCACCCTCCCACTCCCACCTTCTCCATTAATTAAATAGGCTCCCTGGGCCCTCAGAGGAGCCTACCAACACCAACATCTGAGGAGGAGGAGGAGGCGGAGGAGGAGGAGGCGGAGGAGGAGGAGGGGAGTTTCCTCAGAACTGAGCAGAAACTGATGGACAAGAAAAGTGGTTTTGAACAGTATTAAATGAACTAGCCTGAGATGATTATTGCACTATAAACTGTTGAAACCGATTAGGGCCACAAGGAATGCTGACAGTAAGTAAATGATTTCGTGCTGAACTACCTAAAAAGTGTAAAACTTTAGGGTCTGCCTGTGGCAGCAGAATGAGACAGGAGGGTAATCAGCACATAACAGTGCAGGCAAACTTGTTTCCTGCTGAATTGTATGTTTAAAGCCTAAGGAAGGATTTCATGATAAACTGTTTGAATGCTGTGGTAGTTTAAAATTCTAGAAGCAGCCTGAGGAAGGGGGAGAATTAGAAGGGAAAACTGCACAAAGTAAAGCTGCTTATGAACTTGCTGGGTGTAAACTACTTTGTGATCACTACTCATTGTTCTTACTGCATAAGGCTGCACTAGTAGGCTTGGTACACATTTTGTGCAAGAGGGACGGGCTAGAATGGATCTGGAGGAGGACCAAGGAAAGAGATGGATGGGGCAGAGTAGTGGGGTAAGCTAAGCAGAAGATCACAGGCAGTGGAGGGAGGGGTTACACCGGAGGAAGGAGGGCAACAGTGGACCTAGAGGAGGGATAATAGTGGGGTGTAATAGATGTGGGGAAGCTGTGTTCATGAATACTCTGTGGAGACTGAGGGATGCCCAGTTTTTCAGAGGCTTGGGAGGCTGGAAGCTAAACTGGCATGGCTAAGGAGAGAAATGGATAGCAGGACAGGGAAAGATCACAGGGTAATTGATAGGGGGCAGGCAGACAGAAGGGTGGGAGGATAGAAGGAGGGGTCAAACTGTGGGCCAGGGGAGAGAGGAGCCAGAACAGATGGAAGGGGCAACTCACAAGGGCACACTGACTCAAAGGCAAGTGACAGCATAAACAGATATACGGAGGGTTCAAACAGGTACTGGCCCTTGACAGGGCTGCTGGAACAGGAGGTGGTAGAGGGAAGGGGATCAAAAGAGAACAGAGAGTTAGGCCACAAAAACCATAAGAATCCATGGGTGAGGGGAAGGCATGCAGCAAGGGTACAAGAAGAGAGGGGCAGAGGTGGCACAGTGGAGGAAGGAAAAGATATAGAGGGACATGGGGAAGCTGCCGAGGGCAGGAAGGAAAAAGGAAAAGGTGTTGAGAAAAACGAGGCAGAGGAAGGGGGGAGGCAGATATGGGGAAACTGTGTTGGTGTATGTGTAAGGAAAGATAACCAAAGTGGGGAGGAAAGAGGAAATGGTAGTGGCAAGGTGGGAAGAGAGATGGAGAGGGGGATGGGACAGGGCAGCATAGAGGAGAACAAGAGGAAACAGGGATGGCATATGCAGGGGTGGGAAATGAGGGAAACCAGGAAGATAGCATAAAGAAATCAAGAGCAAGGAAGGGAGGAGCAAATGAGGTATCCTCGGAGAGGGTAACGTCTAAATCAGTAATAGTATATGGGGACTCAATTATAAAGGGGATCCATTAGTTTAGAAAGGGGACAGCTTTTAAGGGGAGATCAGTGTTCTGTGATCCAGGGATGGAGACAATCAGGGTACTTCTGAGAATCAAGGAAAGCATTTGGTTAATTGGAGGTAAACCACACCTAATCATACACCTTGGAACAATGATCTGGCAGGGGAAGAGGTGGAGGAGGTACAAAGGAGATTCAGGGAGCTAGTGAAGGGGTGTAAATGGATAGCCAGTTCTATTACTTTTTCAGAGGTCCTGTCAGTGCACTGTGCCAGCATGGCTAGGCAGCTAAGAATCAAGAATTTTTAACCACTGGCTGAGATAGTGGTGCAGAGTGGAGGGATACACATGTATAGGGGACTGGGGGGACATGTGGTTGGATGAATACCTGTACGCAAGAGACAGGCTGCATATAAATGAAGAGGGGGCTAGACTGTTAAGGGGGAAACTGCAGGGGTACAGAGATGTAATCCTGGGGGATGATTTAAAGTAGGGAAGGGGGAGTACAAAGCTGGGGAGGTCTAGGGAGAGAGAGGCTAGTGGAACTAACCTAACTCGCGTTCCCACAAAACTGAGGCAGGACACACTAGTGGAAATGAGAATGGAAGGGGGGAGTGGAAGGGTCTACTGGCAAATGCTAGGAGTCTGGGAAATAAGCTGGGGGATCTGGAGGTGGTGGTGGTGGCAGATGACCTAGATCTGATAGTAATTACGGAAACATGGTAGATGAAAAACCACAGCTGGGAGGTGGAAATACCAGGGTACAGTCTCTATAGAAGGGACAGGAAAGTAAAAAGAGGGGAGCTCTGGTAGAGGGGGAGGAGGATAAGGCCAATCTACTGAACAACTACTTCACCTCAGTCTTCATAGTTGAGGAAGGGAGAGGACCCGAGCTCAAAAGCTGAGGGAGGATAGGCAGGGAGATGGACACTAGCCCCTTTATGGAGGGTAGGGTACTGGAAGAATTGGGAAAACTGCAAATGGACAAGGCAATGGGTCCTGATGCAATCCACCCAAGGGTACTCAGGGAGCTAAGGCAGGAACTGGCGGGACCACTCGCAAGGTTATTTAATTTGTCGCTAGACAAGGGGAGGGTCCCGGGGGACTGGAAAAGGGAGGGTGTGGTGCCATTACATAAGGAGGGAGGAAAGGATGAACCATGAAACTAACATCCAGTTAGCCTTACCTACATGGTGGGAAAGTTGATAGAAACACTTATAAAGGAAAGGCTGGTACAATATCTACCAAAGGAGGGCCTCATAGATACCAACCAACATGGGCTCACAGGTGGAATGTCACGTCAGTCCAACCTGATTGAATTCTTTGATGGGGTAAGCGAGATTTGTGATCAGGGAGCGGCGGCGGTGGACATGGCCTATCTGGCCTTCAGGAAGGCCTTCGACACCATCCCCCACAGGAGGCAAATAAGCAAGTTGGGTAGCTTGGGGGTGGGACGCAAACTCACAAACTGGGTGGAGGATTGGTTGGGGGGGGAGAACTCAGAGGCTAGTGATAAATGGGGTGCACTCAAAGGAGGGTGGAGTGACGAGTGGGGATCCCCAGGGGTCTGTGCTAAGACCAATACTGTTTAACATACATGTTGGAGACATTTCAGAGAGCCTGAATGGAAAGGTGTGTCTGTTCACAGACGACATGAAGCTATGTAACAGGGTGGACACACCATGGGGGTGGGTAGAGAGGATGAGAGAGGATCTGGCAAGGCTGGAGGAGTGGTCAGGAAACTGGCAACTACAATTCAACGCAATAAAAAGTAAAATTATGCACATAGGGTGTAAAAGTCCAAGGGCAATACTGTCTCGGGGGGGGAGGAGCTGGGGGTTACAGAGCAGGAAAGGGATCTGGGGATCACAATTACAGATAACCTGAAGGTACGGAATTAATGTGACAAAGCAGTGGGGAAAGCAAACAAAATGTTGGCATGCATAGGAAGGGGCTTTACAAGCAGGAAAAAGAGGTAATCATGCCACTATACAGAATGATGGACAGCTAGCATATGGGTTCCAGTTCTGGAGGCCACACGTACAAGGAGACAGGGATAAGCTGGAGTGGGTTCAGCAAAGAGCAACCAAGATGGTTCAAGGGCCACGTAAGAGGTCATACAAGGAAGGGCTGGAAGAACAAAACTTGTTCACACTGGAAATGACGAGGCAAAGAGGGGATATGGTAGAAATCTTCAAATACCTGAAGGGAATAAACGAGGGAAGGTAGCATTTTCAGGAAGTGTGAGAACAAATCCACTACGGTCATGCATTTAAGCTGGAGATGGGTAGATTTAGAGGGGATGTAAGGAGGCAGTTCTTCACTGAAAGGGTGATGGGTCCATGGAACAGGCTGCCACAATGAGTTGTAGGGGTAGATTCACTGAACAAATTAAAAAGGGCATGGGACACCTACATGGGGCTAAATAAAAGTGGAAAGGTGGGGAACAGAGGGTGTAGGATAAACTAGACAGAGGGGGGATATTTTCAGGCAGACTGGATGGGCCATGGGGTCTTTTTCTTCTGGCAAATTTATGTGTTTCTAGAAAAAAAAATGTTATATTCATATACAGAATAGGTCCTTTTCTCCTCTGTTACAGGAAACAAAATGAGTGCCTGTTCTTACCCATGGGTAAAAGGTAAGTGCATAGATGCTGGCCCAGTGGCGCTGAGGGTTGAGGCACTGGATGCCACACCTTATGCTGCTCTGGTGACCTGGGTTCAGGAGTGACCTCAGGTAGCCGGTGTACTGGCACAGGGGGGAGGGGGAAGCTGAATCAAGCATTGGTTCTCCTCTCCCAGATAAGGGGTTGGGTCACCCACCTGTAGTCCTGCCGTCACCGAATGGAGGTTTGTTGCCAGCACAGGCAGTCAACGGTGTGACTGGAAGGGAAGGACATCCCAAATAGCATGTGTGCATGCCTCCATATGCATGCATGGGCTATGTCAGGGACGCGTGGTTGTAGGGGCAGGGAGAAAACTCGCAATCCCCCCAGAAACCACGTATGGAAAAAAAAGGTATGTGCATATCATTAAGCATGTATATCACCCCGGTGCTGCGTGAACTGCACTGGTTGCTGGTCAAGTGGAGGGTCCTCTTCAAGGTGGACTTACTCACCTTTAAGGCCCTACATGGCCTGGGTCCTGGTTATCTGAAGGACCTTCTTACACTTGCTGTCTCGGTCCGCTCCCTCTGCTCCTCCTCTAGGGGCCTCCTCACGATTCCCAGGACGAGGCTAAAAACAGATGGTGACAGAGCATTTGGTGTTGCCACCCCATCCTGTGGAATTCACTTTCTCCATTGAGGTATTCAAGGCCTGCCTCGAGGCCTTCCTGTATAATCAGGCCTTCCCGGACTTTGTTGTATAGCCTTGTCCTGACTCCAGACCTGTATGCCTTAACTGGCCCATGGCTATTTTTGAGTCACAGTTATCGTTGAGGGTAGTATTTATAAATCTTATAATAATTGTTGTAGTATTGTATATTTATGTATTACAGTATATTGTGTTTTTTGTGTATATATAATTTACTGATTGAGTTTTCTATGGAATTTTAATATGTTCGGTGCCCAGAGCCTCTGGGATGGGAGTCTTTTTAAATTAAATTTGCCTTGCCTTGCCTTGCCACATTGGAAGCTGATGCTTGTTTGCTTGGGTGGGTTTTCTGAGATGCTTCTCCTGGGTCTATGCCTAGTGCTGTCAGCTACAAGATGAACAAGAAGCCGCTCATAGTATGAGGGGAATTTGTTTAGATGGGATGCATTTTTCTTTTATTTGATAATGTTGTTTCATTTAGTCTTAGCAGGAGAAAATTGTTAGTGTTAGCGGTGGACTTTGTGTATTAATACAGAGAGCTATGCAGCAGCAGGAGAGAAATTGTGGCAACTGTGTTAACTTGCTCTGCATTTTATAAAAGGACTGTCTGAAAGCACTGGCAGAACAATCAAACCATCAATTATGTATAGAATAGTGTATGGACATCATACTTAACAATGATGTGTTTCCAGCATGGGGTTGTGAGGACATCATGGACCTCGAGAGTGAAGCTTGAGAGATCTGTGATGTCATTTCAGCCCAGAGGTGGAAATACATGCTGAATTGTGTATAGTTGTCCATATTGTATTTTTTGTAGTATGCCATCAATCATACTGAAAGAAATGTTTTTACTCACTATGGCGCTACTGACAGATGGAGTTAACATACTGTATGAATGGCTGCTGTTGTTTAAATTTTGTTTGGAATGTGCAGAACAATACTTCAGAACATGCAGAACCATTTTAAACATCCACAACAAGGATTTTGAACTGTCTGATTTCCATGCACAACAAAGGGTAACCATGTACTATAACATCATAATGTACACTGTTTAAATTACCTTGCCAATTGTATAATTCCAAGTTGGGAGACTTTAGTGCAGTGGAGCCATCAAGGCTGAAAAAACTCTTTTCCTCATCAGTTGGAGGAAATGTTAGAGCATGTAAACAGTCCAGGTATCCATAATGACAAGCAAGATGGCAGGCTGTGTTCCCATTCCGGTCCTGTACGTCCTGGTCTGCTCCTTTCAGCACCAATGCCCGCACAACATTCTTCTGTCGTAGATAAACAGCCAAATGTAATGGGGTCTGTGTCACAGAAAAAGGAAACAAAAGGCATTTATTTTTGAATCCGGACTTTTTTAAAGTAAAACAATGGCAAACAAAAATGGCAACACTTACGCACATAAAGTATATACAAAAATATTACATACTCCTACAGCTACCATTGCATCTGCAAACCCTACATCATTAAAAATGACAAAATAACTTTTAAGATCAATATACATATGTTCATTTCATATTTTAAGGAACAATATTCCCTTATTTAGTACGAAGAACATACGGACATATGAAGAAGCCAGCAGAAGAAGGCCATTTGGTCTATCAAGTCTGCTCGTGTTGCAGGGTCCATAGCTTGAGCTAATGTCCCTGCCTTCCCTCCCCACTCCTCCCATCTTCCCTAATCATGACACTTACCCTACCCCCATGCCTGTCCCTCTGTGCCGCTCTCTTTTTTTTTTTCTTCCCCTCCTTACTCACTGGGACCTGCTCCTCCTTCAGGCCACCTAGTACCTCCAGCGATCCCCCTTACAACTCCCTCCCAGAGCCTCCTACCTCATATTGCAGCCTCCTATGGGTTAGCCTGACATATCCCTTCTCCAGGTGGGTCCCCCTCCTCTGAGGGGGAGAGCACCAGTTGGAGCAGGCCAACACACTCTTACTGTCTTGCCTGGATGCTGCTGAGGTGGACGTTGCTCTGTTAGGAGTGCTTGAGGGCATCATTGGGGTCTGCCGCTTTCCTCCGGCCGATCCCAGTGTAGTTTCCACTTTTCTGATGCTTCCCACATCAATGTCACTCTGCAGTACTCCCGGTCTCCACCAGGGGCTGCTGCAGGGTAACATGCTACCCTAACCCACCCCAGGAGAGGACAGCAGCCCAACAGATGCTCAATCCTCTCCTCTCCTCTCCTCCCCCTGCTGACCCCCAATGACCCGAGTCCTTTCCTGAACCCGGGTCGCTGGCGTGGTTCAAGGTAAGGCGCTGGCACCTCAACCCTCTGCACCACCAGGCCGACTTCTGTGCCTCTCTTCAAGCTGCCCACTGTCTTCAACGAGATTACCTCTTCTGGCAGTGCATTCCAAGTGTCCGCCGCCCTCTCTGTGAAGAAGTGCTTCCTGACCTCCCTCCTAAACCTCCCACCCTCCAGTTTAAGACTGTGCCCCCTCGCGTTATGGTTGCCACTCAGCTTAAAGAGATTGCCCTTATCAACCTTATTTATCCCTTTCAAGTACTTGAAGGTCCCAATCATGTCCTTCCCCTCTCTCCTCTCTTCTATGGAGTACATGTTCAGTGCCCTCAACCTCTCCTCACATGCCTTACCCTGCTGAATGGCTATCATATTTGTAGCCCTCCTCTGGACCTTCTCCAGCAGATTAATGTCCTTTTTGATATGTGGGCAGCAATACTGAACTCCATACTCTAGATGCGGCCTTACCAGTGACCTGTACAAGGATAGTATAACCTCCTCTCTCCTACTACTGATCCCCCTAGATATGCATCCCAGCATCTTGTTTGCCTTTGTTGCTGCTTTCTTGCACTGCGTGGAGTGCTTCAGGTCACTAGTGATTATCACTCCCAGGTTCCTCTCCTCCACTGATGCAGATACTCGGACTCCATCCAGGTAGTACTCTGTCCTAGGATTCTTGGCTCCAATATGCATAACTTTGCATTTCTTGGCATTGAAGCCAAGCTGCCACATCCTGGATCACCTCTCTAGCTTTTCCAGATCTTTCTGTAGGTTCTGTATCCCTTCAGCTGTGTCCACTCTCCCACAGAGTTTGGTGTAATCCGTGAACAGGCACATTTTGCCCTTAATGCCATCTCCTATGTCATTGATGAAGACATTGAACAACACCAGCCCCAGCACGAAGCCCTGCAGGACCCCAATGTTTAACTCTCTGGTGCCAGATAACTCTCCCCCCAAACCACCCTCTGGGTTCTGTCCTTCAGCCAGTTTTTCACCCATCTGGCCATCTTCTCCCCAGCCCCGAGATCCTCCAACTTATTTTTTTGTGTGGCACAGAGTTAAAGGCCTTGCTGAATCAAGACAGAGGATGTCTACTGCTTGACCCCTGTCTACTGTCTTAGTGACACAGTCAAAGAAGTCAATCAGATTTGTTTGTCACGATGTCCCCCCCCCCCACCATGAACCCATGCTGCCTTGCATCCCGGAGACCATGCTCCTCTAGCTATTCCACCAACCTCAACTTTAGTATGGTCTCCATGAGCTTGCCCACAATGGAGGTCAGACTGACTGGTCTGTAATTCCCTGGGTCATCCTTGGGACTTCCTTTGTGGAGTGGCACTACATGTGCTGTTCTCCAGTCCTGCGGTACTATGCCTGTCTCTAGTGAACTATTAAATAGGTCTGACAGTGGCCCTGCCACCTCCTTAGCCAGTTCCTTTATTACCCTTAGATATACTCCATCTGGGCCTTATGATTTGTCCACCTTCAATGCCAGCAGCTCCTCCCTCACTCTATCCTCCTCTATCACTACATCTGTGTTCCCCTCCCTTTTCCCTCCTGAAGACACTGGTCCATCTTTCTCCCTGCTGAAGACAGAACAGAAGTATTCATTTAGTATCTCTGCTTTTCCCCGATTATCCTCCACCCACTCCACCCCTTTTCTAAGCCTAACAATTCCTTCCTTCTTGTCCCTTTTCTCCCCCTTCTTAATTCCTTCAGCTATCTGCAGGTCCTTATGTGCTTCTGCTCACCTGACTTTCTTACTTGCCTCACTAGCCAACCTTAGGTAATTTTCCCTATCCACCTCTCTCTTGGTTTTCCTGAATTTTTTTATAGGCCAACCTCTTTTCCCTTACTGTCTGGGCAACCCCAGAACTGAACCAGCTGGGTGCTTTGGCCCTTGTGTTCTTCCTTCTAAGCCTAATGTACTCATCTGAGGCAAACAGTATTCCTTCCTTAATGATGGACCACCTTTGTTCCACCAACACATCTGCTCTGATGCCCACCAGATGGCTCCTTAGCACTTTGCCCATTTTCCTGATGCCTGCCCTCCTGAAATCCAAGATGTTGGTCATAGTCAGGATGCTTTCCCTGCCCATATCCAACTGGAACCACACTATGCAATGGTCACTTCCACCTAATGGTTCCCTGATCATTATTTCCTGTACATGCTCCCCATTTGTGAGCACCAGATCAAGAATTGCCTCAGTTCATGTTGGTTCAGTAGCTACACACGGGCTTGGCCTGACTCACAGCATGCAATTTATCTTCAAGTGTGAGGAAGAAAGATCATAACTCACCAGTGGCAGAGCAGCAAATGAGTTTTGATATTTTTAATCAGACCATTGCATATTTGGTTTATACAACATCAGTTTACTTTTTATAACTTTTAAATCAGCTGTTTGTGTGAAGATGTAACTGTTTCTCTTTAAAATAAACTACTAGTTTCTGAGCTTCACAGGTCTGTCGTGATGTCATCAGCACTGTAAAAGCTGCCCTTTGATTGGTTCAGCAGTCCATTGAGATGTAGCCGACCTTCAAGACACTGACTGCGACATCTCCAACTTGTAAGATAACAGGCCCCATATTCAGACAATGGGTCAAGCGCAGTGCAAATTTTGGTGCTGTACTTGCCCCTGCACTCCTCCAAGCTGCTGCGATAGTCAAATGGATAGCAAGGGTGAGGGGAGATGGGATGTCAGCAGGTGGGTAAGGCAAGGGGCTGTTGAGGGGGCCACTGGACCACTAGAACTTCCTATAATAATGTATATTGAAGGAGGGAGAACCATTAGACTACCAGAAAAATGCTAAAGCATGAGGGAATGGGTGCCGGGGGGGGGGTTGGGGGACCCACTGGACCACCAGGGGAAACATTTCAACATAGTGAATGGGTGATTGGGAGAGTGGGAGACCCACTGGACCACTACGGAAACATTTCAATATAGTGAACGGGCAATCGAGTGGGGGGGCACCACTGGACCATGAGAGAAACTTTTCAACCACTGGACCACCAGGCATACCTTACACAGTGACGTATAGGGAATGGGAGATTGGGGGAAGGCAGCTGCAGTACAGCTGCCCTGCCTTCAGGTGGTGGGGCGGGGACTTAGTACCCAGTTAAGAGGTGGTTTTCAGCAGTGGTAAACAGCACACTTCTGGGGCTGTTTACTGCTACCACAAACCTTTGAATATCCTGCTGTGCTGCTATGCATGAGGAGACCCTTCATTTGCATAGGCACACTGGTATTTTAGCACATTGGCATTGCCAGGTTTGAAGGCGCTTCTGGGGCCTCTGAATATGGCCCCACTGGGAGAGCATGCATGAACGCCAGTTAGCACCTGTGCTAACTATGATAGCACAGTTGCTAAACTCTGAATATCCATCCCAATGTGTAATCATGTAAGTTGCGAGCCAAGATATCACATTTATCCTGCACAACTTATTTTTATACCAATTGCATCAGTTATTAATTTCAAAAAAGTATTAGGTTATCACTTTTGTAGTTCTGAAGTTCTTTATCCTTTGCCATTCAGAAGTCTTTTTTTTTTTTTGCCTGAACATTCAGTGCATAGGATGATGCAGATAGAGCAGCACCCTTTCTGGAGACTGATATATCTAGTGTTATTTTCTTCATTACCTCATCAACACTGTGATCTCACTGATTGCACCATCACAGCTAATTACTCATATAGAAAGATGAATGGACCCTCTTTGCCATGCATGATGTCACAGCCAGTGAAGTCTCAGTGCTGATAAGATAACATGTAGTTGTGCACATCATACTTTGTGCGGTCAGACAAAAATTCTTCTAACTAGCAAAAGAAGAAAGAAATATTACTTGTGAAATACTACCAAAGGAAGTGAGAAAAATTATATCAGAAATAAAAAGTGATAACTGGCTTCCTTTAAAATGTAACGTTACAGTATGTTCAGTTTTCTATCTGAGGCTCTTTGAGCTCTTTGACCTTCTTTGTAGTTTATATTGAAGAACCCTTATGGCTTGTGTTGATGTATGCTATTGAGGTTAAAATCTCCTTGGAAGGATTTGGCTGCTTTTCAGAATTCCCGTACTGGCATTAATTATTTCCTCCATTTCGATGCTTTATCAAACAGGTTACCATATACAGACTCAAAACAGTTTAGGAAATAACAGTGCTGATAGAACAGTTTCACATTCCACTAATCAGATCAGTGGTGACGTAAATTGCAATAATTAACCCCCACACACACACACACAAAACTGTATGAAAATCAGGCTATTACCTATCACACACCACATATTTTGAGTACCATTATGAGAGCTTGAAATCTTTGGTACACCTTCATGTAAAATAGGTTTTGGTCAATAAAATGTAGCAGCTTGTATTTTTACTGCAGAAACCCCATCTACCTAATAAATCCGCTAACGTTATTGGCTTAGATGTTTAAATTAATTTTATTTTTAATCTATTAATTGTTTTATTTATTTATTTATTTAAGTTACTTGACATTTCTCCAGTTAGGATAACCCCATAAGATGCAGTATTTTGTTTTCATGGGGATCGCAGGGAGAACAGCTGGCAGCAGTATAACTTGGCATACCCACCACTGTGGGTGGTATGGCAATACTGAACCTTCCAGGGGCTATAAGGTATCCACCTGTGGTGTCAGGCCTCATTACGCCCCTGGGCGGTCCGGTATTGCCCAATACTGCCCACCCTGTTGGATATTATTGCTTACACAGTGGAAAAGCAGTTACAGATTGTGACAGGGTTGGTTGGGCCCTCTCCCATTTGTGTTGTGTAGCAAGAGTTTGAAGAAAGGATTCCTACTACTATATCTGTCTTTTCTATTGGACTGCATAGACAACTTTTACCTTTACTTGCTGTTCTTTCCTTCTCCCTTTTCACTGTCTGTACTATATAAATATATATAAATATATATAAATATGCACTATATATATATATATATATATATATATGACACTCTGTAGTTACAAGAAATGTGTATGAAACTGGATTCCTTGATTTTTACACTAGATATAGTTATTAATGTAGAAATTATTACAGAAACAGCTCTTTGAGTTTATTAGCAAAGTGTAACAGAGTGTGACCTTTTGATGTCAGACCTGTGGAATCTTTTTTTTTTTCAATTGTTTAACCAGGTGAGGCACAATAAGCTGAACGCTTTTTTACAGGTGCAACCTGGGAGCACAGGGAAGTTAAGTGACTTGCTCAGGGTCACACAATATATGCAAGTGGGGACTGTGGGATTCAAACCCAGGTCTCCAGATTTGCAGCTCAGAGCCTTAAACCACTGCACTATACTGCCTATTGAATCTGTCAGTAAAGAAGTCAACTTGTAGCTGGGTCACTGTGCTCTGGAAGCTAGGATCTGACAAGGTTCTGACGTTCTGTGGCAAAATGCTTTGATGGAAGCTAAAATCTGACAAGGTTCCAAGGTTTTGTATAAAAAGAGAAGAGTAAGTGTCTTCAGGGGGATCTGGGATTTGGAGACCAGAGGCTACAGAGAGCTGGTTGATTGTAGACTCCAGTTCTGAACTCAGAAGTTGGACTTTGTTTTTTGGACTGCCTATGCTGACAACCAGTCTATGCATTCAGTTTTGCTTTTATTTTCTGTTACTAATAATAATAAAACACTACTAGTGGATTTTACAAGTTATCCTGGTCTGCTTATGTTTCTTGACCTAAGCCTCAGTGACACAGATGATATACAATATAGAAGCACCCTCTATTGAAAATTTTAAAAGTGGCCTGAAGTCACATCTACTTAGGTTAGCATTTGAGGGAAGTTGAAGAAGATAATGAGTTGTTTTTTTATTATTTATTTTCTAACATTTTAAATATTTATTTAAGATGACTTATGGGTTTACCTGAATTGACCCTGATTATAATTGTATTTATTTATTGTCCTGTACTTTTGTAAAGCTCCCGGAGCCCCCGGGACTGGGCTTTTAAGAAATAAAGATTGACTTGACTTGACAAATATAAGGCAGGAATGCAATGCCGTAGCATGTAAAATACAAAACCTAATTAATTAAAAGATACAGTAGCATAGTTGGAATAGCAGCAGTAAGGAAAATTGGGCCTTTTATGTATCATGTACCATGACACTTTGGGTGGTATTTTCAAAAAGTACTCAAAAATAACACAGCTGCATCAAAACGTGCAAATTTGCATCACACAGATGCGCTATATAATTGCACCATATCCCCATATCAGCATCAAGACTGACTTGTACTTGTGGCATAATTGTGGCACATCTGTGGTGAAAATACAGGTTGTGTCAGTTCTGCATCACCTCTGCATCGCTAATCTGGACATAGTGCAGGTGTAGCAGAATGTGGCATAACCTTTTTCTGATGGAAGCCCAACCATCTGACACAAACACAGTTACAATTTGTGGCACAAATGTGATGCAACTTGCTGTTGCATCTGTCAGAACTCTTTGAAAGTACAGGCCATTATGTTTTATATCATGAAGGCTTGACTTAAATAAAATAGTGAGCTCTATACATGGTTATAATAATACTAATTGGTACAAAAGGCAAAGCACATTTCCAAAGCGGTGTTTTCAAACATACCTTCCTCCTGATCCCTAACACCCACCACATTCATAACTTAATAAAGGAATAATGCCCTCCAGGGTGGGAGTTATGCTGGGATAGGATCCCACCTCGGGTGGTTGGGCTCGAGGCCACTGGCTGAGGGCATCCAACACCCAAGAAGGGATGTTATCCCAGCATAACTCCCACCCTGAAGGGCAGTATTCCTATTATACAATGGTTTGTTTTTTATAATAAAAAAATAATTTTAAAGAATGTTTTTGTTAGTGTGGAAACATATTTTGGTTTTTTAAGAGAAAGAGGAGCTCATCATGCTGGCGGTCATCCAAATCATCCAAACTATCAGCAGGGGTGTTATGCCAGGATAACATCCCTGCTGTGACAGCCAACTGACCAATCAGAAGCCAGGATTCTTTCTTGCCATTGTATAATCGTGTTTACAAGATGCCCTCCTCCTGACCCTGATTCATGATTGGGGGGGGGGTTAGTAGTTTAGTTACTGACTAGCCCAGTCTTCCCTCCTTCAGCATACCCACTCTGCTCTAGGTACAGTAGGGACTGGAGTAAACAGGTGTACAGTAACCAAGGGCAAGGCACAACATGGATATAGTGTATGGTAGAATGTGGTTCTGTACTGAAATCAGTTTGGTGCAAAATGTTGTTCTGCTGCTGTAGTGATGTCCGTAGTGCAGCAGAACAACTTTTTTTTTTGTTCTGCTGCAGTATGGATGTCACACTGACGTGCTCTTGAGTTTCACAGTTATAAAAGAAACCAATCACTATTGCATTATATTAGGTTTTCTCACGGTTAAAAGAAATGACTGTGAAACTGTTTAACGGCATGTGCGTATCGCAGTGGATTAGGTCTGTTTCAGTTCTCTTATTCCATTGATGGAAGACATTTATAGACTTTATAAATACAGCTGAACTGATGAATCTGCAAAAGAAGTAAGTACACTAAAACCATTTAACAGTGTTTACCATTCCCTTTTCTCATCTGTGTCTTCACAAAGCGTGCATGCCAGCTGACACTGGGGAGTATCTGTGAACAAGTGGAAAGTGAATAGTAAAAAGCATGGTGTTCAGACTATTTGTTTTTTCTTGGTTGCTCTTCATTCCCAAATTAACATGTATATGTGTAAAATGTATGTCAACAGTAAACTTATATTGTGTTCATGATATATTCCTGAGTTTGTGGTGTTTCTTTTCATCTGGGATTGCCCATACACTATATAGAACAGTGTATGGTGTCTCATTCATAACAAGGCTACTCTTTACCCTTGTGGCTACTATGATGACTGAGAGACCTTTCCAGCTTTGCTCCTGAGGTCAACAGTCATCACAGTAACCACTCAGGTAAAGAATAGTCTTGTTGTGAATGGGATGCCATACACTAGCCTATGTTTGTAGTACTACAGAGTAGTAGGGAAAAGGTAAAGAATGAATGTTTCTGAGCTGGCCAGTTCAGATACTGGTTTGGAACATGCATTATCTGCAAATGTACAATGGGAAACATGGTAAGGATACTGTGGAATGTTTCTCTCTGCCTCAATCTCTCTCAAAGGTTTGCCGCTGTTGTATGAGGATTTAATTTTTCTCTTATAAGTATTATGATTATATAATATAGTTCTTATGGTACTGTAGTACTATGCAATCATGAAAAAAGGGCCAAGGTGGGTCACATTATCCAGTATAGTCAGGGCCGCTGGTATTCTGTGGAAGAATTTTCTGATTTCTTCGGCAGGGCTCCTTGACTTCTGCGGCAGCATTTTCTGATTTCTGCAGCATGATTTATTCATTTCTCTGGCAGAATGCAGTCCTATCATTGGCTAAATATGATGAGATCTCATCGATGACATCATATGCTGAGCATAGAGGAGGGGCTTCAGGATAAACGAGGTGGGAATGAAAGCCTGACACTATGGAAAAACAGTATGTTTATATGAAAATTCACCAAAAACAATGAATTCTGCAGCACTATATATATTCTGTGGCATGATGCAAATTCTGTGGCAAATTCCTCAACCACAGAACTGCAGAATTCCAGGGGTCTTGAGTATAGTTAATCATGTATGAGATATTCTCCTTCCTGGAGAGACTAAAGGCTGGGTGAGCTAGTTAGTTACTGGAATTTCTTTCTGAGAGATTATTTTAGTAGCATGATGGGCTATGCTCTGTGGATGCTCTGTGGGCAATCAGTGTTACTGGGATTTCTTTCTGAGAGATTATTTTTATAGCACAATAGGCTATACTCTGTTGGCAATCACATGCATATAGTCTGTTTGTTGATGAACCTCATCTTAGCTGTTCAGCCAAAGTGGAAAATAAATTGTGTTCCTACAAATCCAAAAAGATATTTAGCTCCAGAACACCTTACATTTTATGCAAGCATGTTTAGAATTAAAGGACTCATGACTTTATCTGGTGTGGGTGTTTCTTGGGATTCCGTGTATAAATATCACCTGCAAAATAAGTAGGGCATAACATCGTCAGCAGCACATTGCGGTTGAGAACACCGCAAGTAAATAACATTGCAGGCAACAATACTGCATGCTACCAGCCCGCAGAGTGCTCACTATGCTGCCAAACCCCATGGGACCCAGGATGGCAACAGCAGCAGACATGGTGTGACATTCAGTCGGCATGGCACCAGGATATATGGAGAGAGACTGTAGAGAAATGTCACAACACCATCACACAGCTGCACCAATAGCCACCGATGTCTGACAGTGGTCAGGTACCTGGGAGTCATGCAGGGACTGGGCACTGTATGGACTCCACAGGGACACCATAGCCATGGATACCATTGCCTACACCCAACAGATGAACGTGCCTCCAGAGCACCCCCCTCACAGCCTCATGCACCCCAGGAATGCAGGCCCACCCACATCCCCCGAACCTGCCCAACAGACAGCCTGCCTATCCTAGCCATGGACAACACTAGCCCTGGCCCAAGGTGGATGCCTTCCTCATGTGCAGCTGGTCCGATCATCCTGCAGCCTGCTCAATATCTGCACAAGTATGCCCTGCAATATTATTTCCTCCCTTTAGTTTGTTCTCCGATCTTGTGACCGCATTGTTATTTACCCCAATATTATCTGCAGCGATATTAACACACGGAAGTGTTTCTTGGGTTGGTCTGTGTCTTTAAATCCAATCTGTCTATCAGCACTGTATGAGAAGCCTGGCCTTTTTTTACACACTTTTCATATGAGTCAACCAGCTTGTTAGGATACTACCCCATAGTAGTACACACACACACACACACACACACACACACACACACACACTCCACACACACTGTAGTAGAACTACGAAGGAATCTTCTGCAATGCAATAGGGATTGCACTGACTTTATTATCAGTTTCAAGTACATACTGTATGTATGAACCCCCACTTTAATGTCATTATACACTCCAACTGAACTGTGTAGTGAAATCCACGTCTGACATCATCAAAGAGATTTTCCTCTCAACTCGCCAGAAAAGAACCTATATGAACATTACCTGGAACAGTGTGTTCTGCTGGTTTAGGAACTCTTGACTGGACTGGCTGATGAGAAACAGTGCCATCGGCTCTGAATTGTGAATTATACATAGGTTCAGGTATCTGATAAGAAGAGAAATGAATGTAAGGAGTTATAATTTGGTGTGTACAGCACAGGGACTATTATATATTTATAGTACGCTGTACTTACTTGATTGTGGAACACTAGAAACTTTTTCCGGTAGTAGATATTTTGTTTTACTTTTTTAATATTACTGCTATGTTTAACATTATATACATTGTGGCTAAATAGATTTTAGACACACACTGAATATTGAATACATAGCTTCATAAAATGGGCTTCAGAATCATGGAATCTTAATTGGTCTAAACACATCACCTTACCTTCATTAATCCGCAGGAAATGCACAGCTCCTAACTAACCTGACCAAATCTACCTAATAACAGCTTAACTACATGAAAATGAAGCCCTTTTCATTAAAACAAACACTATTTTCACTTTGTAAGTACAATACTACACATATCAGAGCAGATGTTTCTTGAGAATAAATGCACTTCCCCAGGTGCATTCAAAGGTACCCTGCTTCCTTTAGCATATTCCCATACTCTATCCAGTAACAGCTTTACTACATGAAAATAAAATCTTTTTCCATTTTTTGAGTTCAGTAACCCACTCCAGTGCATGAGTTTCTTGAGAAATAATGACATTTCTTGGTATGTCGAAAGGCATTTGGCCACTGGCCTCATGCCTTGCTTGCAATTTAATCAATCAATCAATCAATCAAAATCTTTATTTATTCAGGCGAACATCATTGAGCAAAGCTCATTTACAAGATGGACCTGAGTGGTCATACAAATGAGGATACAAGTATTATTACATAGACAAGAATAGAATAAATAGCAATACAATGGCATGAAATGATTATATACAACAATTTACATATATACAAGTAACAGTAGAACCATTTAGCCTGTAGGAAAAAAGGGGACAAAGGGTATAGCAGGCATAAAATATAAATTATATGGTCTAACTAGTTTTTATGAGAATATAATAGGTGATTCGGAAGAAAGAAATTGAATTAATATAATGGATGGAAAAAGGAAGGTGGGTCAGATAGGTAGGGGATTAGGCTTTATAAAAGCAATTGCAGAGCTCTGGAAAAAGGGCGGAGAACAATCTTTTGAAGGATGCCAGAGGTAGTAGGCTATCTAGCTTCATGGATTTTTGGAGAGAGTTCCATGCAACTGCTAAGGAATAGCTGAAAGCAGCCCTCCCATACCGGGTGCAGGCATTGGGGACCTTTAATATGATGAGTTTACTGATCCTTAAGGTGTATGGCCTAGTTGTAATTTGGGTAAAGCAATCAGTGATATAGGCCGGTAGTTTGCCTGTTAACGCTTTGAATATCCAGATAACAGCATTCCTATTTCTTCTGTGTTGCAATGATGTCCAGTTGACTGCCATATAAAGGGAGCAATGATGGGTGCTGGAGGAAGGTCAGTAATAAATCTTATGGACCTGTGATACAGGTGTCCAGTTTATGTAAGAGATGACTTGAACAATGGCAGTAGAGAAAATCAGCATAATCAATGAGGGATAGGAATGAGGCCTGAATTAACCTTTTTGGAATCACTGTTTAGGTGATGTTTTATTCTAAAAATAGTCCAAGCCTCTGTCTTAGCTTTTAAGTAGCTCTTCAATATGGACAGAATAGTCAAGCCTGTTATCTATCCAGACTCCAAGGTATTTGAAGTTATCAACAAATTCAAGTTTCTCTCCAAGTAAGGTGGATAAATGTAGGGTGTTGGATGCTGGGGTAGTGGTAGTGCAACTCTTTGTGGCAAAGAACATAGCTTTTGTTTTTGCATTTAGAAGTAGTTTTTGTCAAGTAGATTGTGCTGCAGAATGGAGAATTCGATTGTAACAGTTCACAGGCTTTGGAAGGTGAGGGATTGCTGACATATAATACAGTATCATCAGCAAACAGATGAATGTTAGATTGAGTGAGGTTGGCATCAATATTGTTTATATAAATAGCAAAGAGGATAGGGCCAAGAATAGAACGCTTGTACTAGCCCTTAGCAGTGGTTTTGAGGTGGATAGGTAATTTCCATTTCTAACCAGTTGTGACCTATCTGAAAGGTAATCCTTAAACCAGTTGAGTGATAGGGAATCCAGGCCTATTGAGTTAAGGGAGGTGATTAATAAGTCATGATCCACTGTGTCAAAGGCTTTACTCAAATCCAGAAACACAGCACAGGTAAAATTTTTCTTGTCCAAGTTAGTCTGCTAATCGTTGGTTACCTTGGTTAAGGCAGTAATGGTGCTATGCTTTGATCTAAATCAGATTGTGCAGAATTTAGAAGGTTATTGTTATCCAGATAGTCCCTTAACTGAGAGTTTACTAGTTTTCGAGCATCTTAGATAGTACTGGTAGGATGGAGATAGGTCTGTAATTGTTGAGATCCCTAGTAACACCAGATTTGAGTAATGGAACTACTTGAGCTGTTTTCTAAGTAGATGGAATGGATCCAGTAGTTAGGGAAAGATTGAAGAGATGAGTGAGGGGCAGATAAGACATGCGAAGCAATTTTCAGGAAATAGGGATCCAGGAGTCTGCACCTGCACTCTTAGTGGTGTCTAAATTAGAGAGGAGATCTTCCACTTCTTTCCACGGATATTGGGATGAAGGAAAAAGTTGAAGTGGCCATTTGTCCCACAGTAGTTTGCAGGTTCAAGGAAGATCTCAGGATATTTGCAGGTGATGAGTCAAATGATATGCCAGCAGTGGTGAAGTGAACATTGAAGGTATTTAAGATTTCTTGTTTACCTGTAATTTCTGTATCATTTAGTAGCAGTTTGGTGGTTAAGGCAGGAGTAGAATTTTGGCCCAGAAGTCCTTTTATTGTACCCCAGAGTCTGGATGGGTTATTAGGAGGCATCCAATTCAGCTGTATAGTAGGCAGTTTTGCAGTTCTTATTTTTTGTACATGAATTCCTTGCTTTTCTGTAATTTAGCCAATCTCTGGTGTCCTTTGTTTCTTGCCTTTTTCACAGCTTGTCTCTGGTTCTCAAGGCTGCTTTAAGCTCAGAGGTGAACCAAGGGCAGGATTTTACCTTAGTTCTGATACTGGTGATAGGTGCATGAATATTGAGAGCATTGGTGATAATATCCTTTAAAGTCTGGAGAGCTGTTTCAACAGAGTTTGTAAGATAGAAATCTTGCCAATATATTGTAGTACTCAGGTCATGGAGGTAACCTGAGATATTGAAATTCTTTTTTGACCTTTTGAGGATAAATTCTGCAGGATTTGGTGGTTTGAGTGTGGATCTTATGCCAGCTATAGGGTAATGGTCACTCACATCACTCGGCAGTACTCCTGCATGTGAGTATAAGTGAGGCTTGTTTACCAACATAATATCCAGGAGTGAGCTGTTGCTGGAATTTCTTAGGTTGATCCTAGTTGGGTCTTTAATTAGCTGTGTGAATCCATAGGTGTCACAAAAGGTTATCAAAGGTGAAGATACATTAGACAGCCAGTTTAAATTCAAATCACCAAGGATGCGGTATCTTCAGGGCCTAGGTTGAGAATTGACCCTAGGTGAGAAAGCAGTTTAAGGCCTGCAGAGGGGCCTATAGCATCCAATCAGTTTAAATGAAGGCAATTAGGAAGGGATATTTTGATTGATAAACATTCAAATTCATTTGGCTCAGATGTGTTGATGAGGCAGGTTGCAGAGATGGTGTCCTTAATGTATATGACCCACCACCCCTGGAAGGGCGATCTGCTCTGAAGAGCTGGTAATTGGGAAGGTTTACAACACTGTCTTTTGTTGTAGGCCTGAGCCAAGATTCAGAGATGACCAGGAAGTCTGGAAGAGTATGTGCCACCCAAGCCTGTATTAAGATGAACTTTTTTAGGAGGCTGCAAGCATTGAAGTGTATGAAGCTTAGGCCTTTACCCAGGATCCAACTTTTTAAAGGGCCCAGAATCACCCAGGGGCTAAGTCCCAATGCACAACTCACTGAATACTCTTTTCAGTGCTTTTTTTGTACATGGGTGGTGTTTTCCATTTTTTGCATCAAGGTACTGTAAAATGTGGACAAGGTCGCAAAAGGGTAACGATTTCTCAGAGTGCATCCAAAATTGAGGTTACACAAGGCCACTCTCCTTTTGTGCAACTTTTTTTTTTTGCCACCTACGCAGAATGTTTCCAGAGTTGAAATTTCTGGCCCCAGGGGCATGCTTAATTTCTAGAAACCCATGCTCTGTTGTGGGTTATTGCTTACATGAACCATTTGGCCAAGGGACTTAATTTGTAGAACACCTGAACAGTATTCACGGTAGGGTGGGGAGTGTCTCTGGGTTCATTTCCCAGTCAGACTGCTTTATTTCTTGGAATCTAATGTGATCTAATGGTTAGAACACTGAACTGTAAAACAGGTAATCCCCATTCAGATCTCACCACAGCTACTAGCTGACTATGTGACCTTGAGCCAGTCACCTGACCTCCCAGCTGTAACACTGAGTAGAAAGCAAAGCATTAGCACCCTGAAGGTGAGAAGCAAAACTTTAACATGGTTACCAAGGGTAATTAAACGTAAAAAGCAAGTCATTATCTCTCTCTGTAAGGTGCTCCTGGATTTCTTCTAATGTATACCATGTGACTGTAGCAGAGTGCTTTGACGTTTATCATGTTTCCCCATCTTACTATTTATTTTCTTAACAAAGCACTACTTATTTCAGCTCAGAGGGCACAGAGAAAACATAATTTAAACAAGATGATATGAGTGGTAGCAACATTATTTTGTTTCCAGCTGCACATGTAAAGCAGAGCATTCCATCCCGATAATAGTGTGTACAGGCAGACAGAGCTGTGACTGTGCACTTAACAACAACATCCCACATGTTTATGGACAGTTGTATCAGAACCTATTTACCTAATGAGAGAGGGGAAGTTGACCATGATGTTGGGGTAATCCCCTACTGCTTTCAAAATGTACCATGAGCTCTTTCACTTCCCCCAGGCAACCATCAGAGATTGGCTGATGGGACTTCGGTTTAACATCTCATCCAACAGAGGGCACCTCCTGCAGGACAGCAACTCCATATACCTCCTACCCTCCATACCACAATGATGTGTCAGTTTTAGGTAAATGCCCAGATTCTATTTATGTGACAAATCCACAAGCTTCACGTCCACAGATGAAAGTGCTACTAATTCATCCAAACTTGGCACCAAAATCCCCAGCTAATAATGGAGGCATTTTGAGCAATTCTTTCCCAAAAGGAGCACTGCTAGCTTCCTTTACAGTGCTTACTCCCCAGCAGTCATGTGATAATACTTTCTTTTTTTGAAACTTGCTTCATGCAGGTTGCAGGTTGGCTCCATAAGATACAGTACCTGATTTTCCTGGGGGTCTCATGGCACAAAACTGTTTAATTTATAGTGCAATGTGATACAGAACGTCAACCCTGAACAGCATGCATTGTTACATAGCTGCTATGGTTAATGATGTTGGTCACCAAGGTAGGTAGATAGCTGCAGCTTATAAAATGGATAAGAAAAATGCTTAATGCTGATTGGTGGAGAGCCTGCCCCATCCCCACCCGTAATGATATACCAGCACAACCTCACCAGTGAAACTAGTACCCTCAAATTAGTCTACTTACAACTGTACACATGAATGAATTCATTTTATAATGGCAAAATAAAGCACTTTAGGGTATGTGTCATGCCTGAATAACCTCACTTCTCTAATCTTTGTGCCTGACATTGCACCTGAGGTGTGACGTTATCACAGCATGACACACACTCTAGCATGCCTTATTGCTTAAGTCTGCTGTAGCTAGAGACAGTGCTGATAGCTGGGTTAAAAACTATAACTATGATACTCATGGATGTCTGAAAGTTATTCTATGGAGTAGTTTTTCTCTGGTGGGAAGTAAACCTGAAGGGGGGGTCTGACAAAGGGATTTTACTGCCTTGTTATAACAGAAGCTACCAAAGTACATAAAGGCAGCATCATTTGTCATGGGAAGGGAACATTTGTCAAAGGGTAATTTTTGCAGCACTATTTATATAGGTCATAGTCTAGACTAGGAGCCAGTATTGTTATTTTTGGCTCACTGCCAATCTAACCACATCATGAGAACAGCTAGCATACCATGAGTGAAGTAAGAAAAACAAAAATCCCCACTCACTCAGAATGCACGAGTAAACCAACTTTAGATGGAGCCAGTCCGAGCACTGCCTTGTACTGTATGTTAACAAGGCACTGGCAACTCCCTGTGATCCATGTGCCAGTTATTACATACTGTGCTGAGGTAGTTAGTATTCTTGGCATTTTGTTCAGTTCTCATTCTGTGATTTGAAGGATGTTTGGGAACTTTTTTAATACAAGGTGGAGAAGCAACAGGTTTTAAAAATACAGTACTTACATTGGAATCTGCTTCAAAGAACACTTTGTTGAAGGATCAGATAATGTACAATACCTAGTATAGCAGCTGCTGGCAAAATAGAAAATAACTTTGAACTCATAACATCTATAAACTGCTGCAAACAGTTTTTGTACCAAATGGCTTTTAGACTTTATAGTGAGTACTTTAACAAAAACAGCTTCACTTTAAAGATTTAGCAGGTGATTTTATGTGAATCTTGGCAAATGTAAATATAAAATGCAAGCTACAGCTCTAAGTGATAGGGAAAATGATGGAATCACTTCTGAAGGAAAGAATTGTCGAGTACCTAGAGGCCAGAGGGGCACAGAACCCAAGGCAGCATGGATTCACAGCAGGAAGGTCATGCCAGATGAATCTAATAGATTTCTTTGACTGGGTGACCAAAGTAGTAAATCAGGGAGGGGCTGTGGACATGGCCTACCTAGACTTTAGCAAGGCATTTGACTCAGTCCCACACAAAAGATTAATATACAAGTTAGACAGCCTGGGAGTGGGTCCCAAGATGATAGCCTGGGTAAAGAATTGGCTGGAGAATAGGACACAGAGGGTAATAGTAAATGAAGTCCACTCTGAAGAAAGGGGGGTTACTAGTGGGGTTCCGCAGGGTTCAGTATTAGTACCGGTCCTCTTCAATGTCTTTGTAAGCGACATTGCAGAAGGACTGGAAGGAAAAGTATGTCTCTTTGCAGATGACACAAAGACATGCAACAGAGTTGATGCACAAGGTGGAGTGGAAAGGATGAGAAGGGACATGGCAAGGTTAGAGGAATGGTCAAATGTATGTAAGCTTAGATTTAATGCTAAGAAGTGCAAGGTAATGCACCTGGGAAACAAAAACCCAGGGGAAGAGTACACAATGGGGGGGTGAGATACTAACAACAACAAAAATGGAAAGGGACCTGGGGATAGTCATATCAGATGACTTAAAGGTGGGCAAGCAATGTGAGAGGGCAGTAAGGAGGGCTGGGGGGATACTGAGATGCATAGGGAGAGGCATCACCAGTAGAAAACAGGAAGTTGTTATCTCTCTGTACAGACAGCTGGTGAGACCCCATCTGGAGTACTGTGTGCAGTTCTGGAGACCCAATCTCCGCAAGGACATAGACAAGATGGAAGCTGTCCAGAGGAGGGCGACTAAAATGGTGCAGGGTCTGCACCGGAAGACATATGAAGAGAGACTAAAGGAGCTTAATATGTATAGCCTCGAGGAAAGAAGGGAGAGAGGGGACATGATAGAAATGTTCAAGTACCTCAAGGCAATCAACAAAGTCCAAGAGGGTAGCATCTTTCAAAAAAAGAGGTGTGCAAGAACAAGGGGGCACAATTTGAAGATAGAGGGTGGGTGGCTCAGAGGTAATGTAAGGAAGTCTTTTTTCACAGAGAGGGTTGTGGATGCATGGAACAGCCTTCCGGAGGAGGTTGTGGAGTCAAAAACAGTGATTGAATTCAAGCATGCATGGGACAGCCATAAGGCAATTCTAGGGGGTGGGGGTAGAAAGAAGTAGGCTGCTGGTTAACTAGGATCTGCAGCTTATCCATTAGGTAGGGAAATGGGCAGACTGGGTGGGCCAAGTAGTCCTTATCTGCCATCAAATTCTATGTTTTCTATGTTTCTAAGTTCACAGCACAACACAGACGTGCATGGCAAAGGAAAGCTATAGTACGGTGCTAGGCATCAATCAAACAGACTTAAAGAGGAACATTGATTGGCTGCCAGTAGAATAATTCCCAGCTGACTTCTGCAGCTCCCCATTGTACAATGATACAGCTATAAAAGCATAGTGGTGGGGCCGGGGGATTAACAAGTAACAACAGTATCTGGGATTGCATAAACTCTGATTGGTCACCAGTAAAATAAGCTCCAGTCCTAGCTGGCATCTGCAGCTCCCTATTGCACAATGATACAACATAAAATTGAATTTCAAGCCATTCTGTGCTTTTAAAATGAGGAATGTAGATATACAGTATATTATAGGGGTGCAGTCACGCCTCTATATTTAGGGTTGTGCGGGCACTTCAATGTTAAACCACAAAATGTGCACTTTAATAACTTTGAAACCGTTACATGAATTTGCATGACATTTTGCATGTGTGGTTTTGTGGGGAAGGTCTCTTGATGTGCCAAAGTTTCATTCCAGTTGGACATGCGGATTCCGAGATACAGTGCAAAAAGGGATGTTTTTTGTAATTTTTTCCTATTGGTTTGAATGGGGTTTCTATCAAAGTGGCTAGTGCCCAGACAGTTTTAAATTTTGGTCTGAAATTTTCTGGGTAGAAAGCGGCTGGCCCACAGATGTGTTTTTGCTTGCTTCATGAAAGAATATTAATCCATTCAAAAGTTATTTAATTTTGAAATTTTGACTACTTGATTCTGAGCACGCTCAGTAAGCACTAAAAAATAGCTGTATGAAATGAAAAAATAATATTTTTTTCATATGGGACCAATCTTTATTCATGAGTGGAAATCATCACCATCATCATTGTTTATTGTTCAGCATAAGATTTTACAAAAATCTAAATACACATGAATACAGATACCGGTATTCTTCATACATATAATATACATAAAAATACATTAGACAATAAATTAATCAACTATACAGCGTATGTGCAAATATTCATGAATGAAGAGCAGATAGAAAATTCATTAATCTCTCCAAAACACCCATATTTGTACTGTTGAAGAAGAAAAATACCAACTAGTCGGAAGGGAGGTCAATACCTGCCAGGATTTCCCCCAACCATTTTTTCCTGTGGGAACTATTGAAAGGGCAGAGCAATAATACATGCCTCAAGTCATCCTCTGAAAAATTTCCACAAGGACAAAATGGAGTATCAACATTCCCTTTCCTTTGTCTCAAGTAAATATAATTTGCTTTATATAATTCTAGTCTATACCATAATTAAACGTCTAGATTGTGGATTAGTTAATCTGATTAGATACGGCTCTAGAACATATTTCTGTTTAATATTGTATACTATCTACAATTCTTTACTGTTGCCAATCTCTCCAAATCCTTTGTTCTGGCTATGTCTCTAACTCTAGTCTTTACCAGAGAAATAATTTCCTCCAGAGGTTTAAAGAATATGTCAGTTAGTACATGACCTAATCCCCTAGGATATAGTTCCCTCCAAATAAGCTGGATACTGGGTGATATAAAATTAATGGAAGCATAGTATATTCCTTCCTCCAACCACCATCTTGGAATTCTTTGTTCTGATAACAGGAATGTCTTTAATAAAAATAAAATACGTCTTTCCAAAATTATCACCTCCAAGGAAAGTTGTCCTAATTCTAGACGTAAAATCTCTTTAGGAACAGCATGGGGTACCATTGGAATGTACCGATAAAATTTATTAATTACACATTCAATGTCATCCAGTTTAATATCTCCCCATATTTCTGAGGCATAAGTTATGGAGGTATTGATTTTTGCATTTATCACCTTCAAGATTCCCAGAATAGAAGCTCTTCCCATCTCTGAACTGAATTGCCAGAAAGCATTGGATGCAATCTTAGTTTTAGATTTAACAAAGTCGCAATGCTCCTTCCAAGTTGTAGTCTGTGAGAAGCGCAGTCCAAGATAGTCATATGACTTAACTATATCTATTTTAGTTTTCTCAGTGTAGACTCTGGGTAATTTCTTGGTTTTGTTTCCAAAAATTACTACATTCGTTTTGGTTCCATTAATTAACAAACAATCCCTGGTACATAAATCAAAGAATTTATTTAATTTTCTTTGTAATCCCAGCAGAGAAGTTGAGAGTAGAACAATGTCATCAGCATAAGCCAGGAGTGACACCTTATAATAATAATAAATAATAATAATAATAATAATAATAAAACTTTATTTATATTGTGCCTTTCTAAAATCAAGGCACCTTACAATATCCAACAACATTATAAATAAAAACCAATACATAATAATCTGAGCTCCTAAAATCACAGTATTAATTAAAAGAGACCTTTGACCATAGATAGGTCTTTAGGGCCTTTTTAAATTCTTCCACGGATGCACACTGATGAAGCGGGCGAGGTACAGAATTCCAAAGGGTCGGAGCACCATACATAAAGGCATGAGCACCTGATGATTTTAAAGAAACCCTCGGAATCTCTAGCAACCCCTCATCCACTGAGCGGACAGATTGTATAGAGCAGTAGGGAACCAAAAGCTCTTTCAAGTAGTCTGGATCCTGTCCATGTAGGGCTTTGTAAGTCAAAAGACCAACTTTAAAGGTGATCTGTCACTGAATTGGCAGTTAGTGCCGATCATGCAGCACCAGCGAAACATGTCAGGCATGAGACATACCTGTTAATAGTCAGGCCGCAGCATTCTGCACCAGCTGCAAGCAGTGGATATCAACCCCAGGAAGCCATAGATAAAGGGAGTTGCAATAATCCAGGCATGAGGACACAAAGGTGTGGACCAATACTGGTAAATCCGCGGGTGAAACAAGGTGCTTAATCCTGGCGATGTTCTTAAGATGGTAAAAGGAAAGTTTGACAACTGCAGATACCTGAGAATGAAGTGTCAGCTCATTGTCAAAAATCACCCCCAGGTTCCGCACCCGTTCAGAGGTAGGGAGCTGGACACCTCCCAGAAATAAACCTGAGAGAGGACCAACTCCCACCCCCTCTACCCTACGACCTAGGTCCACAACCATTACCTCTGTCTTCTCTGAGTTCAACTTTAGCCAGCTTGAACTCATCCAGCACTGGATTTCAGTGAGGCAGTTATTAAAGACCAAGAGAGCTCTATCCTGGTCGGGTGCAAAAGATAGGTAGAGCTGGGTATCATCTGCATAGCAGTGAAACCTCAGCCCATACCTTCTTACAATGTCTCCGAGGGGCAGCATATACACTGTGAACAACCTGGGGGACAACACCGAGCCCTGGGAACCCCACATGACAGAGAGACTGGGCAGGAAGAATTTATCCCCGACATCACTCTCTGAGTTCTGTCAGTAAGGAAAGATCTAAACCATCTGAGGACTGTACCCGACAGGCCACAGATAAACTCCAGGCGTTCGAGACGCACCCCATGGTCCACAGTGTCAAAAGCTGATGACAGATCAAGAAAAACAAGAATGGACTGCTTCTTCTGATCTCTAGCCATCAGGAGATCATTGAGCACCCAAACCAGCGCTGTCTCGGTACTATGCCTCTTTCGAAAACCAGACTGGAGTGGTTCATAGATGTCATGGATGGTTAAATGGTTTTCCAATTAAGCAGCCACTACTTTCTCAATAATCTTCCCAGAAAAGGGAAGATTAGAGATCGGTCTGTAGTTAGCAAAGCAGCCAGGGTCCAAGGAAGCTTTCTTCAGGAGGGGTGTCACCACCGCCTCCTTCAGGGAGCTAGGAAACTCACCCATATCCAAGGAGCACCAGACTATCTGTGCTAGGACAGGGCCAATGGTATCAAGACAACCCTTTATCAGGGAAGTCGGGCCCGAATCCAAACTACAGCAAGTATTGCACATACTATGGACAATCCTCATGACATCAATGAACTCAGGCCAGTCAAAGGAACTCCAGGAGCAACCGGAGGATGTGACCAAACACCGATCAATAGCTTCTCCCATAGAGGAAGCAGGCTGGAGCTCAGCCCTGATGTTGACCACCTTATCTGCAAAGAAGCGAGCAAGCTCATCACACTCTATTTGTGAAAAAGCTTTCCGAACCTGAAGACAGGCTGGGTTGCACAGTCTGTCCACAGTTCGAAAAAGCTGAGCTGGTCAGTTCTCAGCAGCTGCAATCTCCCCGGACAGGAACTCTGCCTTCTTATGAGAGATTGCAGAATGATAGAGTTGATAATGTTCTATCAGTGTAAGATGGTCAGCATCAAGGGCTGTTCTCTGTCAACGATGCTCTAACCTTCATCCTTGTCACTGCATCTCCCTCAAAGTCCCATCAAACCATGGAGACCAAGGTTGAAGGGGGAGAGGATGAACCCGGACAGGAGTAATTTGATCGAGAGCCAATGTATCCCTATTTTTGGTGAATGGAAATCATCATCTTCTAAATTTTGTAATATTGTATTGATGTATAAATTAACCAAAGTTGGTGTCAAAATGCACCCCTGTCTGACTCCCAAATTTGTTTTAATTATAGAAGTCAGTTCACCCCTTTCATTATATTGAACTTGCATCCAACTATTTGTATGAAGTCTAATTATTGTATTTAGTAATGAACTGTCCAAATCCAGCAATCTTAATTTTTCCCACAGTAGATTTCTACTTGCTTTATCAAACACGGATGTCAAATCCACAAAACAGCAATATAATTTGCTGTTCTTAACTGACACGTACTTCCAAATTAGATGCTTTAAGACATAACAATTTTGTACAGTTGATCTTGCTGTTCGAAATCCATTTTGATATTCACTAAGAATGCATTTATTGTCTTCCCAGTCCTGAAGTTTATTAAGCAAAATTTTACAGACTATTTTCTGTGAGTTATCTATCAGACTGATTGGTCTATACATCTTTGGATTACAAGGATCTCCCTTCTTCAGGATAGGGTAGACAACACTGCCAAGCCAACTATGAGGGACATCTTGGCCCTGTATTATGGCGTTATAAAGTACTTTAAAAACCGGAACCCACCATTGTGTAAATGTTTTATATATTTCTCCAATCAGGCTATCAGGGCCTTGGGCCTTATTGGATTTAAGTGACAAAATCGCTTGACTGATCTCATCTTCATTAATACAAAGGGGCAAAGGATACATTTCAGGTGATTCCTTAGCTGAATTTGTAATTCCCAGACTTTCTTCTACTGAGAAATATAAAGATTCAAAGTATTTTTTCCCATGTAGATGGTGTAATATGTGTTTGAATTCTATTAGAATATTGTCCATACCCACTGCTTACCAATCTCCAAAAGGCCTTAGTATCACTTTGCAATATAGTATTAAAATGGAAATCATTGTTTTATTAGGCCCTATCTTGTTTTCTCTTTTTTCATAAAAATTCACATTTGAAAAACCACCAAAAATGACATTCCTGAAAGCAAGCAACACATGTAGCTTGCTTTCCAGGACCCTATGCTGTATTCTGCACTTAACTGTTGCAGAAATGCCCTTAAAATGTTTTTTTTTGAGATAATAAATCTTGTTTCATGAGTTGTGATACGAAACAAGATTCTTGTTTCATATGAGGACTCTTGAAAAAATATATTTTTTCATATTGGAAATCAATGTATTTCAATGGAGTTTTCAACTCTGGTGCATAACTTTGTCAATGTTCAAGATTTTGGCAACACATTTTCAAAATACTCTTTTTAATACTCAGCCTCTTGAACATTGTTGGTGCCATTTCATAAATCCTGCCTGAAGGATGATTTTGCAGTTGAGTGGTGTAATCATATTTTGGGTGGGATTTCAAAATGTTCACCATACTTGTTCATGAGGTAGGGTCATAAGAAGGGTATGTTGAAATTTGGGGTCAAAATATGCTAAAATGAAAATGTTGTGTGCATCTGTTGACATTTCACTACGCTGATCCATATCTTTCTTAATTTTCAATATTTTAACCACAAATTATCAGCATAGCCATTTATTTACACTACCTCATGAATGTGACAGCTGTCGGTTTTCATCTCTTGCCCAAAATGTCTTTTCGTGCCTCTGCTGTGGAATTACACTGCCGTGAAGCGGAATGATGTTTTTTGGGGGATTTGACAATTTTTACTACCGGTTTGATGAGGTGAGGTAATAGGAAGGCTATGTTGACAATTTGGTTGCTGCTGTCCTACAAATGAAAGTGCAGGGCCCTTGAGGGCTCTGTGCTTCTCCATAAGTATACATATATGCAACTATGGAGGGATGGGAGCACAGGGCCTGGAGGGTGCTGTTCTCTGTCAGAAAAATAAGTATGTGATAGCACTATCTCAAAAAGTACAGATGTATGGGAGTGCAGGGCCCAGAGGGCCCTACGCTCCAACAGGAAAATAAGGATACCATTATACTATCTCAAAAAGTAAGGAAATTCTTTGCAAAAAAAAGTGCATTAATGCAAGAATTAAGGTTCAGGCTAAAGTGACAAAAGTGGGGAAATGTGGCTTTAGGTTTTCCAACCCTAAAACCCCAATGCCACCCCTAAAGAACATCGAAGGGTGAGTCTTAGCTGTCAAACTTAAAGCGCACTCATTCTCTACACTCCAGAAATATACCACATAATGGGGTGAGCTTTAGGGTTGACAATCTCTAGGAAGATTCCACCCCTGATTTGCTTTAGGGGTGGCATTGGGATTTTAGGGTTGGAAACTCTAAAGCCACATTTTCCTACTTTTGTCTCTTTAGTTTAAACTCTAAAAGTTGCATTAATGCTGTTTTTTGCAAAGAAGATATATATTGATATATATATATATATATATATATATATATATATATATATATCATAGTGGCATGGTAGTGCCACTATAGTTAGGGTTCAGACATCACTTCTATGTTAAACCCCAAATTCTGCATTTTAATAACTTTTCAACCATTTGACCGATTCACATGACATTTTGCATGCACTGTCAGGTACCATAGATCTCTGGATGTAGCAAGTGTCATTCTGGTTGGATGTACCGGTGCAGAATTACGGAATGTCAAAAAATTTGAAAATTACCCACTTTTTCGCCAATTTCTTTGTCACGACGTTTCTCTGAAACCACTTGATGCTTTGGTCTGAAACTTTCAGGGTATATGGGATTTGGATCACATATGTGGCTTTGGAAGGTTTGGTTAAAACATATTAATCCATTCAAAAGTTATTAAAATTCTAAGTTTCCCATTATTTCCTATGGGAAAAATTAGATGTGTCATGCGAAAGGCAAAAGCAGTTTCTGCTGCTGTAAAATCTGGAATAGTGTCATGCTGCTGCCATCTTGTTTTCAGTTAGCAACATGGAAAAAACTAAATAAATGCCTCTTGGTAAACACCAACACTTGTGTTTACGTAATTGGGGCCCAAGGAACATGATTCTGTGGTTAGTTTTCTATTATACTGGCCAGAAATGTGTTTATTTTTATTGGGCCATTTTGATGTTGCAAATTTGTGACACTACTGCTGCAAATTGCAGCATTACTTTTGTGAAAGTGCTGCAGATTGCGGCACTATTTCGTGAAACACCCGTGGTAATGCCACAAATTGCAGCACTGTTTTGTGAAATTACTGGGGTTGTGCCACAATTTGCTGCACTACTTTTTAAAGAAATTCTGTTTCTTTGTCACTTCACTAAAAAAAATGGTTAGGACTTTTGGGATCTAATTTTCAGGATAGAAAGGGCTTGCTCCACAGATGTGCCTTTTGCTGGTTTGCTGATAAGATTTAAATTGGTTCCACACTGATAACATTCCAAAGTTTAGTAATTACTTATAGGATAACATTGTAATGGTTGGGGTACCTTTCGGCTGCTATGTCACGAAAACTCTTCGAGATATGGATTTTTTGCAAAATGCAGCTTACTACACCTTTTGATGTACTAAGCAGTTATGCATGTTTCCAGGCCTTGCTTACAACTGCAAGGGGAATTTTTATGAATGGGGCTAAGGTGACTGTGACTGTGGAACTACAGCCTGAAGGTGCAGGACTGAGAATAAGCAACCAAATGAGTTGGAGCATATACTTACAAGTAGATCATGTTTATACAGCGTATTGATGGTATTTTTCCAGATAAATAGAAAAAAATATATATAACTCAACAGTGGTTTGTTTGAGCACATCGTTGTAAAAGATTGAAGGCACTCTCCTGATGAAGCATGTTCAATATGTGAAATGTTGAGTGTATGGCCTCATTAAATAAACTTTTAAGAAGGAAATGAATCAAAGTATCGTCTTTATTCATTCTGGAAATAGCACCCCCTACTGATAATATTTTTTGTGAGACTGTGACACTGTGCCTTTATGGACCAGGGATATGAAGGTTAATTACAATGTCTTTACACTTATAGATAGATGGGAGCATAGGGCCCAGAGGGCATTATGCTCCCACACAAAAATCAGGGACAATTACAATATGCATGCATGGGAGAACAGGGCCCTTTGGGCCCTGTGCTCTCGCATGCATATATGCATACCATTATGGAGTGATGGGAGTGCAGAAACTGGAGGGTTAATTACACATATATGAGGGATGGCTAACATTATAGACTTATGGCAGCACAGGGAGATAAGGATTAATTATAATCTCTCTACACTTATGGATAGATGGTAGCAGGGGTCCTGGATAGCCCTCTGATCCCATAATGAACTAAGGCTATGGTTGTACTTTCTCAAAAAAGTAAGGAGATTCATTGCAAAAAAAAACTGTTAATGCATCAGTTAGAGGTTATATCAAAGTGATGAAAGTATGGAAATGTGGTATTAGGGTTTCAACCTTAACACCCCACTCCACCTGCCATCCAACCCTACCACCCCACCCCACTCCACAGACCAACAGGCATTGGGGTGTGCTTTGGGGTCATTGACCCTAACGCTAATCCCATTCTCATATGCTATACCACCATAGCTTCCTTACACATGGACTGGGGTGACCGTTAGGGTCAATGACCCTAAGGCACACCCCAAAGCCTGTTGGTCTGTGGAGAGTAGGGGTGGGATGGGGTGTGGGGTAGGTTGGGGTGTAGGATTGAAACCTTAGCACCACATGTCCATTCTATTGTTGCTTTAATATAAACCCTAACTGATGCTTTAACAAAGTTTTTTGCAATTTATATATATCTACAGTACCTCAAAACGTGATTCTTGGCCCTGATATTCAGAAGGTTAGCACAGCACTAATATTAATAGTGCCATGCTATCTGGGCATAGCAAATCTGAATGGGAAGGGGGCCATATTCAGAGGGCTCAGTGTATGGCACTCAGTAAATAAAGCAATCACACTAAATATACGACTGTGCCCATGAAAATGAGAGAACCCTCTTTGCACACTGGGCTCAGTGTTATATTCAGCAGATTTTGGAAGCAGTAAAAAGCCACTGAGACAGCACCATTTGCTTCTTCCACAATCCTAACCTTTAAAATGTTCAACCCTCTGCCCCATCAGCAGAGTTGTTAAACACAGACAAGACCCCCCCCCGCCCAATTGCTGAGATAATGTCTAACTTATCCCTGGTAGTCTAGTAGTCCTTTCTGATCCCTGAGATACTTTTAGAGTTATCCCTTGTAGTCTAGTGGCTCCCCCCATCCCAGCAATACTGTCTAAATTATCCCTGGTAGTCTAATGGCTCCTTCACCAATACCAAAGCTACTGTCAGAATTATTCTTTGTAGTCTAGTGGTCTTGTCCCCCTGATCATTGAGACACTGTCTGAATTATCTCAGTATATGGCTCCCAAGAAAAGTGGTGCTGTCTCTTTTGGGCTGCCTGCATAAATATGGTGCCCTGACGGATAATCACTATTTTGTGTGTACCGCTATTATTTGCACAGCGCTAATGGGCAACTTTGAATCTGGGACTCTTAGTCATTTAACAATCATTTTAACCTGATGATATTCAGTAGCTGTCATAATACCCTGCTTGTGGCACCAAAATCAGTGCCATACCAACACAGTGTGATACATAAGCGGAGGACTATGACTTCAACTCTTGAATAACATCAGTACAATCTGAACTGGAGAGGACAGGGGTTACATTTTCATGCATACAGTACATCCTTATTACAAAAGATAATAGTTTGGAATGAGAATGTTGGGTAACTGTGGTGTGGTGGTGTTAACAGCTTTCTACTCCCACACCCTCCAAGCCTGTCTTGCGCTTCTAAAATATTCTGACAATGTGACTGGCTTATTTACGTTGCTCCCATTACTTGCTTCTTTTCCTCTCCAGATATTGTTAAGCCATTACCTGACCATACTTACCTTTGCACTGTATGTACTCTCCCTTCTCAGTGTTATGTATAACTACGCCTATTTATTGCCTGTACATAAATGTATTGTATTGTTCTTTTCCCTTGTGTGACGCAGATCCACCTTGTAAATTAGCTTGTTAAATGGTGTTCGCCTGGATACATAAAGACTTGATTAATTGATTGATTGATTTTACTGGTGATTGTGTCCCTCTTGAAGGCAAGGCTATTATAAAGAGTCCCGCTCTACTACCTCTATTGTGACAGACAAGAAAATCAGATAAATCTTCTTAATGAATTAGACTTGGAAGGCTGCTCAGCCTTCTTTCACTCAGATCAGAAATAATTTCATTTCTTTGCAAATAATTTAAATGATATGCCTAAAGTTATCTAGTAAACTGAAAATTACTGCTTGCTTAGCAGCTAAGAAGCTTAGTACAGTGGTACTAAGAAGCTTAGCAAGTAAAAAAGGACAGGGGACCTCACTTTGATCCCTAGATTGCAACATTTGTTTCTGCATCAAAAGCCCTATGAGGAGAGACTAAAGGACCTCAATATGTACACCCTGGAGGAAAAGAGGAAGGGGGGGGGGATATGATAGAGACTTTCAAATACCTCATGGGAATAAATAAGGTTCAAGAGGGACACATTTTTCAGAAAAAAAGATGCTTGAGAATGGCACATGCTATAAAACTGGAGGGGGTAGACTTAGGAGAGATGTGAGGAACTACTTCTTCACAGAAAGAGTGGTGGATTTCTGAAACAGCCTCCCAGCTGAGGTGGTGGGGGGAAAAATGGTAATGGGATTCAAAAATGCATGGAATAGGCATAAGGGAACCTTAGTGGTAAGAAAAGTGGGGTTAAAACTGGAGATCAAGTAGGGTCTGCGGTGTAACAGTAGGTAGAGAAAATGGGCAGACTAGGTGGGCCAAGTGGTCTTTATCTGCTATCAAATTCTATGTTTCTATGTTTTTATGTCATCATCCCAAAAAAAACCAACAGTAAGAAATGCTCATCAGAAAACAGTGGTATGTGTGTATTGGGTGGATGGTACATTTACTCCCAACCAGAGCTGTGTGGGTGTAGAATTCTGCTGGGAGAAAGGCGGTTCTGCGCCTCAAATATTTTTCAGAATTTTTTGATAAATTCTGCAGAATTCCAAAAGTCTTTTCATTTAAACTGTGGAATAGTTTACCATGGTTCCAGTAAACTATGGATTAATTTTCCGCAGTTGGTGGAAACCTAATAAACCTCCCGGTTTAAGAAAACTACAAAAGACTAATCTGCTGGTTACATCAACTGTGAATTACTAAACCACAGTTTGAATAAAAAGACTCAAACTGCTTTGGGAATTTTGGAATTCTACTTCTGATGGAATTCTGTGGATTTAGACTGAATTTTCGAAATTCAACAGAATTTGAAAATTATGCTCAGTTCTGTGCCCAAATGCATTCTCTGTAGTGTGTTCCTTAAATAATCTAGAGCAATCCCAGATAGTCGGGCTTGATGAACAGTACAGTACTAATATACATATATATATATATATATATATATATATATATATATATATGGAAAAAACAGTGACCATCATATAGTGCTAAAGAATGGTGAACATAGCACCCTGTGACTGTGAAAAACTGATACTAATGGAAAGTTCAAAGGGGACTTGGCAAGTTCTGGAACCTTTAGTACAGAATCAGAACTCCCTTCCTCAGTCAACCCAGGGTTCTTTCCACTTTCCTTATGCCAGTCCAGTATCCACCCTGAACCATCAGGGGATTTATGCCAGCCAGCTCTGGCTAGGACCTTCTCCACAGACAAGGGAAAACTCTGTTGGCATCCTCTCTTTCTGCCACTGGTATGCCTCTGTCCATGTTCTCCTCTACCCACACCATCCCAGGCATATGGAATGTCAGACCTGGCAGTGATCAGCTATGTAAAACTGAGTGTCAGTTTCCTCCCTGCTGCTCCTCACAACCACAGTTCCTTCATTCAGGCAGCTTCTGTCAGCTGCATCTTTAACAGCTTGCATGCACCATTTGTGATCAACATGTCTTGCTTCCACATTGGTGATCACTGCTAATAGCAAACTTCTTTGTTTTTGCTATCCAATCTCCAGCCTTTCTTCTTCCAATTGAACATCATCCATTTTGTTGAAAACTGGCAACTTTTCTACACTAGACCCAGGAGCCTCAGTCAGTGATGCAAGAGCAACCTGTCCCACAGCAGACCACTAAGATGAAACAAGTCCTTCAGCAACAGGTTCATTGACTTCAGTGACAGTATCCAAAATCACAATAGCAGACTCCAGTGGAATTGTTTCACTGCACCAGGTAGGGTGGGAAGCTTTCTGCTTCAGCTGTGCCATCATTCCTTTCTCCTCACCATGGTCCTCCATCTCTGACTGAGCACAAGCAGTGCCCCCTGCCAAAGAATAGAAGAGTTTTCCTAGTGTAGTGGCCAACATTTCTCATCAGTTAAACAGGTCCAAGTAACCTACCACACAGGACACACACAGAAGCAAGCTATCACAGCTCAGTGTGCCTTTCCTGGTCAAACAATTTCAATTAAATATTGCCAGAGGCATAGCTGTTAATCACCTAACTTGATGATCTACCCTGTTTTTGTTTTTGGTTTTTTTTCTTGAAGATGATGTAAATACAGCAACCTACAATACACAAGGGATGTTGTTATGTAAATGCAGAATGTTTCTGTCTCAGCCTGTCTGTTAGTATACGCACACTGTAACATAATGCTGGAATATTTAAGAGTTTTTCCATGCCTGAGCAAATCTGTTCAGAGGTAGAATACTGTAAACAGTATGTGTTCCTGTAGACATTACAAAAAATCCCAGAAGTAGAAGAAGGCCAGATAACATTTGAATGAGTTATAATGTTCTTTCCTTGCAGACTGAATTTTTTTAATCTGTATTTATACATCAGGATTTTATGCCACAGAAAATCCCCACATTAGTTTGACATTTATACACAAAACCCCTTAATCAGCAGCTTCCTTCTGCTGCCCCCCCCCCAAGTATATAGTAAGCCTTATCCTGCCCGAAGTGGACTGCAGTAGAAATTTTCATTTATTTCTTCACGTATTAAAAATATCAGGCAGTCATATTTCACTCCGTGGAGCTGGAAGGAAAAATGCTAACACTTTCTGACCTGACCTTGTTAGTCAAGTGGTGGTCTCGGTTTGTTATAATCGGAACTCTAAATTATAGTAAAAAGCAGTTAAAAAAAATTTCTATTCTACTCTATGGAGTGCGCCCCCCGCATTCTCCATTTACTGAAATCACAAAATGTGCAAGTGGTGGAGCATGTCTCTCAGTCAGGAAGTGTTAGTGTTTTGCCTTCCAGCTCCTTGGAGCAAAATATGATCACTTGGTATTTTGACTATATGAAGAAATAAATAAAAATTTCTACTGCAGTCCACTTGGGGCCGGGTAAGGTTTGGGAAGGGGCAGCACTACAGAACTACAAACCTGCTCTTTAACATTCCCTGAGATCAGAGGGGAGCCATTTTATATCTATTATGGTATAGTTAGCGTCATGACTTTTTGAATATGTCATGGGCCAAATTTTGTTTTCATCTAGTACATGGACAAATTAATTCAGACTGCTCAAACTGCAGATATTTATACCAATGTCATATATTAAAGTGTGTACTCTCAAATAACTACTCCATGGAGAGTGGGGAGACTTTTTGATGACCCAAATTAATATGTTATTACAAAATGCTGTGAATTGTAGTAAAAAAGGAATATAAAGTAGATTTTCTTTATGAAGGGTAGGATTTCTGCCAATCCCAACTTCTGGGAGAAATACTGAACTTCATAAAATTCTATTGAACATCTAGGATAGATAGATAGATAGATAGATAGATAGATAGACAGACAGACAGTCAGACAGACAGACAGACAGACAGACAGACAGACAGACAGACAGATAGATAGATAGATAGATAGATAGATAGATAGATAGATAGATAGATAGATAGATAGATATATACAGACAGATGGCTAAAAAGACAAAGAACCTCAGCACAAATGTTTTGTCTTTTTTAGCTTGCTGTCATATTTTGGAGTCCACATATCCCAAACTCATAAGACCACATAAGGGCTGGTTGATTTCCCCAGGTTGAGATACAGACAGAGCCCCTAATGCTCTGCGGCACTTTGTCTTGATTTCTCTGGCAGGGCTTCTAGGATTCTGTGGCAGCATTTTTTGAATTTTGTGGCATGATTTGTTCATTTCTGTGGTAGAATGTAGTCCTGCCATTGGCTAAAATATGATTTGACGTCATTGACGACATCATGTGCTGAGCATAAATGAGGGGCTTCAGGATAAACAATATGAAGAAGGGACCACCATGCCAAAGGGCTACTCACGGGGCTGGCACTATAGCTTAGAGGTTAGAGTTAAAACACAAAACATGTAAAGTATGGACATATAACATAAAAGTATAGAAATACAACCTTAGGGGGAAAAGTCCCTGGAGTCTCGGTGATTCTGTGGTGTTGTTTCTCCTGGTTTAGGTAAACATGCAACACAGTCTTGACATTATCCTAACTTTGGAGGCCTTTCTGCAAGCATTACTGTGTGAAATATAAAACTTTGTACATCAAAACAGTGTGAAAGTAAGAATAACATTAGCTCTGTATCATGTGATCTTTCATCCTCCATGGAACAGTGCACCACAGATTCATCAAGGATTCAGGGCCTTTTTCCCCTGACTTTGTATTTCCTTACATTTTATGTTTTGTGCTTCAACCATAACAGATGCAATAATGTAGTGTTGTGCAATGCATTTCATTAGTCTTGGAAAAAGATGTACAAAAACTGACAGCTTTAGCTTTCTTTATGCAGGTCCTGCGAGTGCTGTGTGAGACAGCAGACCCATCAGGCAAGGAGCCAGACCAGCAGCTTTCATCCTGCCGGGCCAAAACAATGTACCACCTGACTATTTTTAGCTTAAAATACAGCAACATCCAGGATATCCTCATAGGAAACAGTGAATTCACATGCTTATACACTATACTACCCTTTAAAGAGGGTAGTCATTCTTTGTTAACCGGATAAGGCCCACTGAGCACAATTGCCTGTTTTCAGGGGCAGCCCAGGAGCTTTAGGTTGGTTAAGTGAATTGCTTAGAGTCACACAGTATGCAAGTGGAGGTCAGGGGACTCAAACCCAGGTCTGCTGGATGTACCAAGCTCATTCACATCTTGTTACTCTAACCTCTAGGCTATACTGCCAGCCCATGTCATACAATTACAGCTCATAATCTGGTACAGTATATGAGGAAGAGGGGTTAGCTATAAAAATGGCAGAAAAACTCCATATTGCATTACATTGTCAACTGTGTCAATGGCTTTGGTAATATTACATATAGACAGAACAATAAAGGTGGAAAAGCAGCTTAATTGCTATTGAAACAAGAACCTTGATTTCATAGGTGTGTTTGCTTCTATGGATGTTTAAACTTTCAAACACACAGAAGACGTTACGCTCTGGCACTCCCCCACCTGACAGTTTTTAATACTAACAAAGGAATACACAAAGGTTTTTAAAAGATTACTATGTTAACAGTAACTATACAGTATATTTTGAAAACAAAAACAATTCAGATGTACAGTATGTCTAAAGCCTTTTGTGATGCGAGCATAACTATTAATAACTCTGAAGATACCCCATCTGTCACTAATATGCCCCCTTCTGGAATCCCTCCATTTTACTTCGAGCAAATCTCCCACTCTGAAGCCAAAAAATACCTCCAGCAGACCTTTGGTAAAAGCAGGTATAGTAACAACTCCCCCGACTTGAAACTAAATGCCTTGTCCCTTCATAAAATAGTACTGCCACTTAATAAAATACAAAACGTATCCCTTCGATTTGCACAATTCCCCAAGAGGTGGAAATCCGCTATAGTTACACCAGTACATGAAAGTGGAGATTGAGCCCTCCATGCTAACTACAGACCCATCTCCATCCTACCCCCTGTCTCTTAAGGCCCTAGAACGCATCGTCTCAGACCAACCCATGCACTACGTTATCAGGTACAATATCCAGTGTCCCCAACAACATGGCTTCTGGAAGGCCCACATCACCACCACAGCACTACTTGAATACTCTGGGCATGATTCATGCATGTAGCAAGTTGTAACATGCGAGGGGTGCAGTTGCGCCAAGGACCCTGCGCCCGATTCTGAAAGGGGCAGGGTCCCTACAGCTAAGTCCTGTGACTTGCAACATTCATACAGTTACACCACATGAAGGGCGTATATGAGGTGTATGTCGCAAGCTGCAAGCAATGGCCCATAGGGCACATGTGCCCCCCAAGTCCCCAAGCCTGAGAAGCCTTGCAGGGTGATCAGCCCCCCTGCCCTCAGTCCCCACAGTGTACACAGTAAAAACCCCTCTGGGCAATTGCCCCCACCCCAGTCCCCCACTGTGTACATAATAAAGCCCTCTAAGCTATTGGACTCTGTCCCAATCCCTATACAGATGTATCACTAGCCCTGCAGGGTAGATCGTACCCCCCGCTCAAACCCCCAACTCCCAACTCCAGCGGCTTGCACAAGGATGTGCCCTGTAAATACTGTAGAATGCTTCACTCCCTAATTAGTAGTCTCTGGTAGTCTAGTGACCCCCACCACCACACCTGGCATTGCCAGACCACCCAGCACCCCCCAACCCATCCCCAGCCGGTGACCAGCATAACCCACTTCTTACCACCATGGCCAGTTATCAACTGAGCTCCGTAGGAGTGCATACTGTATATATGTGCTCAATGAATGATTCATTCATTGACCGCATATATACAGTATGCACTGCTATGGAGCACAGTCAGCGGCTGGCCATGGTGGTGGGAGGTTGGCTGTGCTGGTTCTGGGTGGTCTGACAATGCTGGGTGGGGGACCACTAGACTACCAGTGATTATTAATTAGGGAGTGGAGCATTGTACAGTATTTACAGGGCACAGCGATGTGCCGGCGGTTGGTGTCAGGGCTTGGGTTGGGTGCGTAATCTGCCTTGCGGGGCTAGAGATACATCTGTATAGGATTGGGATGGGGGTCCGATAGCCTGGAGGGGCTTTACAATGTACACAGTTGTTTACTGGGGGCAGGGGGGTGATTGCCTGAGGGCCTGTGCTACTAAAGTATTTGGGGACTCAGGGAGGGTATCCTATAGCCCTGAGGGGCACCTGCAGTGGGTGTGGGGTGTCCTCTAACCCTACGGGGCTGTTTAGTGGGGCAAGGATGGGGCTTGGGGGGGTGGCACATATTGGTGGATCTGGGTCACAGGCACACAACCCCAGTGGATGCAGGTTACACCAGCTATTTGTTGGTGTAACTTTTCATCAATGGAGGTCCACCGGGGTGTCTTCTAGAATAGTGTTGTTGGGGACTTTGTTGCTGCCCTTCCAGAAAGGGGCATAAATACTGCCGTAAACCCCCTAGTGCCATGTCTCTGGGGGTTTAGGGTGTCACTGGTGGCATGCGTCCATTTTGGTGCAAGCAGCCTGCGACATGTCACAGGCTGTTTTGCAGAATACCAAATGTTGCAACAACTGGTTTAACTTGCTACTTGCACCATTTTTTTGGTGCAAGTCAAGTTATGTAAGATGTAACCTTTAGATAATCAGGCCCTCTGACTTTATCCATGAGGCACTTGATAGCAACAAAACAGTGGGGTTCATATATATTGACCTCACTAAAGTATTTGACAGTGTCAAACATAGTATTCTACTCAGCAAACCACTTGCTATTGGGCTATCTCCAGAAACAGCTGAGTGGTTTAAAAGCTACCTTGCTCATGGAGCACAACAAGTAAACATAAATTATACCGTATCCGATAGCAAGCAGGTGTCGACTGGTATCTCGCAATGTTCCATTCTGGACCCTCTCTTATTTAGCCTGTTCCTCAACTCCCTCCCTAGTGCTTGCCCCGAAAAAGTCCTACTTATGCAGATGATGTAGCCATTTTCTCCAGCAGTCCACACCCTCACCTGCTAGAAACTAAACTTCAATAAAGTTTCTCCATAATTGAGGAGTGGTTTAATCATAACAAACTTCTTCTGAACTACAAAAAAAAGAAAGAAAGAAAGAAAGAAAGAAAGAAAGAAAGAAAGAAAGAAAGAAAGAAAGATGTTTGCAAACCCTCAAAGCAAATCTAAATCCAGCGAACTATCTAATCTAAACAACAAACATGAACCTCTTGACTAGGTTAACGCCTTTAAGTATCTAGGCATCACACTTGATGACTCCCTCTCCTATGCCTATCATATAGATCATGCTGTAAAAATAGTCAACACCAGAATCAGATTGCTGTATAGGCACGTCGCAGCATGACTACTGAAGCCTTGTCTCTGGCAGTCAAAAGCTCAATACTCTCTGTTATTGATTATGGGCTACTGGTGTATTGCACTGCCACTGATATTGGTCTTAAAAGGGTCAGAACAGCCTTAAACAAATCCTGTAGGCTGGTCCTAGGTGTGCACAGATCACACACACACATGACCTATACACCCAGACCAAGTGGCAAAACCTTCAGGGGTTGGATTAAGTACCAGGTCTGCCTCCTAGGGAAAATAAATCCTTGGCTTAACACCGCCAGCCATTCAAAACCTCCTTAAACCCACAACTTACTCACACCAGACAAGAGGTAAAACTAGAAATGCCTTACATATCCCCTTTCATCACATTGCCCTAGCCCAGTGGTCCTTTGCTTATAAGGCTCCCCTATGGCTTATTAAACTCCTGTCTGACATTGTAAAAGTGCCATAGCTTGGAACCTTTAAGAAAGTGCTCCTCCTACACCTGACTGCTCTAGGTACCTGTGAATGCATGTCCTTCTCCCTTTTCCTCCATCTCTTCCATCCCATATACCCCTACCTCACTTCTTTGTCCCTCTCACCCCCCACTGTCTCCTCTCCCATACCCACTCTCTCCAACACACACCTCCCTCAGTCCCCATTTCCTCACCCCTCCCATTACTGCTCCGTCCCCCTCTCCCTGTTCTACCACCCTGCCATCAACCTCCCCACCTTATTCTCCATCTCTTTTTCCACACCTTTCTTCCCCCCATAGCCTCTTGTCAAACACAATGTCTATCTGCTCTCTACTCCTCACCCAGTTATCCCCCTTCTCATGTCTTGCATCTCAGCACAGCTTGATTTATCTAGTTAAAATCTAATTTATTTCTGTACATTATCTTGTGTATATATTTTACTTTTTCCATTCTTTTCCTTTTTTTTTTCTTTTCAGTATTCACCAATGACTGTATTCACTTGTAACTTGTACCTTTCTCTTGACATGGAATCTTTGTAAATGAGCTCCTGTCTCAAAGGTGTTACTCCAGGATGACAAATAAATAAATTACTAAAGAGTAAATAAATTAATAAATAAACGAATTAATTCACAATTACTGTGATGTAATTATGTTTGAGTACTTTTACATTTTCTTCACGTATACAGTAACCTTAAACTGATAATGAATCAACACATTGTTGTATTTCCCCATGTGTCTGATGGTTTTCAATACTCACAAAAGGATTCATGAAGGCTAGAGAAACAATTCAAATACATAGCAAAATAGATGTGTTGTATTTTTCACAGCCTGCTTGAAGGTTTTTAGGACTCTCAAAGGAATTCATAATTTTTGTAATAATTAAAATATTAACATTAATGAATACTTTGTAAAAAAAGTCAGAGATCTTGTTAGTCCCTTTTGTCATGGCTATTTAAGTCTTAACATGTATGACTAAGTACTTTGGGGGTTTTTAATCTTTTTTCTAAGCCCTTCTACAGTCTCTGGCTTCAGTATCCCCCTAGGTACACACCCCCAATGAACCCCCTGCACTACATACCTGACAGATGTCTTTGATCTCCACAAATCATTTGTTGTACCCCCAAGGCGGAATCAGAAACCCTCCTGAAATATTTTTCATCAGTCTTCCATACATCTTGGTGGTTGGAGCCAGATATACTGGTGCCCAGTGGCTTGAAGGCAGGGCCATTTTCCTGTTTCCTCTATTCCAAGGCACCTCAAGGAACAATGTCATGGTTCCTGTGTGTACATGGGGTGTCTGCATACTGACATCTGTCATGATGCATGCTGAACATTGTAAGTAAGCAATTAGACACAATGGGGTGTTAATTGTGCTGCCATAACGACACGCCTAGGAGAACAGTAAGGTGTGAGGTTGCAGGACAAGTGTCTTCAGCCCTTGGAAGTACTGCAAGTTTGTAACAGCAAAACCAACACCCCTATCATGTCTTATTGCACTTACAAATTGAGTTTTGTGTTAAAATCTGAGAAAATTAAAAATTAAAATTAGTAGTTTTGTGTGAAATAGTTCTTCCGCAGGTGGTCTGAGTTGTACTATGTGAGCAACTAGGGTATATGTGCTTTTTTTTGTGAACTGTCACCCTCCCTGTGATATTCCACTTTTTGTCTTTAAATTGAAAAAAAAAAAACTTCATATTGGGGGCTATTCTTGGTTTATTTGTTTTTTTTAACAGGTAAAAGAAGGCACTATTTCCATCAAAACTACCTCCCACTCCCAGTGGGTGTATTTGCCCAAGTACCAAACAAAATAGCTATCCAATGAGTGTGTAAATGTATTACAATTTAAATTCCTTAATGTTAACTAACTCTTGAGGTGAGAAGTTCCACAATTTACAGGTATGCACAGTGAAACAGTTATCGCTTCTATTAGTTCATACATGCTGGACACGCAGTTGCATATTATGTGATTGCAAGTTTGTAGATCTTGTAAGCCTTATGATATTAAACTGCTTAGTTAACTCTGCATTGTTAAGAACATTAAATAACATAAGTAGATCCCCCCATGTCTTCTTAACTGAAGATCATGTAACTTAAGTATATTAAATCTATCAGCATAAGACTTGCTCTTAAGTCTTGGGATTAGGCTCGTAACACGTCTCTGAATGCTGTCTATTAATTTGATGTCCCTGACCAAGAAGGGTAACCAGAAGGATGCTGTGAAGTCTAGATGAGGCCTAACATAAGTCTTATACAGTGGCATAATACCTTATTCCAATCTAGAGACAAAATACCTTTGAATAGCCCTAATTATCCTAGTTGTAATCTGGGCAGTTTTCCTTCCTTAGTTGGTTGCCGAAAACTCTGAATTTATGATAATGCCCAGATCTGTTTCACTGTCAATATTTTTTTAAGGACTAACCATACATGTTATACGTTCTATACAGGAGTTTCTTGCCTGGATGCAGAACAGTGCATTTGTCCACATTAAAGAACATATTATTGGAATTGGCCCATTCTTTCATAGTGAATAAATCTTTCACTAGAGATAGATACTTGGCTTCACTGTCAATTTCAGCACTGATTTTGGTGTCATCCATAAACTTCAGGATTTTATTTTGCACATTCAGATTCAAGTCATTAATAAAAATTCCAAATAAAGTTAGCCCCAGGAATGAGCCCTGTGGGCCTCCACTGGTAACAGGAGCTTCCCTCGGACAGTGAACTATAAACCTTAACCTGCTGCATCCTATTGGGCAGCCATTTGTGTTTGCATCTAGTAATATAGGCATCACACCCAGTTTTGCACATTTCATGAAGGGGTACTCAGTCTGCTTAGCTCCACACCCCCGGACAGGTACACAGTGGCTGGAATTGATGATCACTGGCCACTGCAGGGTGCCTGTCCATGGCCCCACTCCCTGGCATGCTTGTGTGTAGGGGGGCTGTTCAGAGGACACATGCGGGTATCCAATCGGGTGTTTGTCCTAGTCCCGCTAGTGGATCCCATGGTCTGCATGGAGCAGGGGAGAGAGGAACAGTGTTGGTGCCATAACATACATCATGCATATTATGTGATTGCAAGTGCCCAAATGGCCACCCCAGCCCTCTCCACCTGATCAGAGGGCTGGAGCAGCACTGCGGATGTCTTTTCTCCCCTAGTGGCTGGAAGGTGTGCGTTTTGTTGGGGGGGCATGCAATGGATATAGCAAAGTGCATGCTGCTGTATCCTGTGCCACCTCACCTGATGGTGCGGAGTGTGGGCATACTCCCCCGACACTCCCACTGGATTGTCTGTGTATGTAGCCATGCGAACAACTGGGAGACTGAGTACAGAATGGGCATGTGTCCCTTCCATGCTTGCCACTGGGGATCCGCAGGCCCCTTAATGCATGGCTGACTGGCTTAGGCATGCCAGTGTGCTATGGATCCAATGCACATAGGCATTACACCCTGTGATGCATGGGGCTATTGTTTTACTTTGTGAATTTGAATGATAAGAGATGGACTTCAGCTGTTTCAGTTCAGTGACTGAGTGGACCAAGTATGGTAGTAATGTGAATGAAAGTAAAACTAGGATTAAGGACTGTAGCATCAAGTAGCTGCACAGTGTTATTTTTAGTAACTGAGCAATATTGGTACCAGGACTTTTCAATACCCATAGGTTGTGCTGCCTCAGTCCAATGGGTAGGAACAACTTTCATCCAATCAGGATGCAGGATTCTTAATTCCCATTTTGTAAGTGTTACCAATGGATTTCTATATCAGGTATAGCCAGAATTTGTACTGACAGGTTAGTGACAAGGAGTCGATAACCTAGTAGAATTGATTTACTATGACGGGTCATGCCCCTGCAACATTTCTATGACCAGTTAGTCACCCCATTTCCCATAGAATACAGGGAAAATATTATCTGTATGACTCATATTGCCTTGCTACACAGTAAAACAGTAGTGAGTTTTTCCCCACTTCTGCAGAAGGTGTATTAGGAATGTAAAAAAACAGCCCAATGTCAAATTTTGTTCTGTGGAAAGCTTAGTTCCACACCATTCTGCAGAATTCCATGTTGAAACTGCATACAACAAAAATTCTGAAGCATTACAGAATGTAAAATGTATTCCCTGGAGCTCTGTTAAACATTCTGTGGAATAAAATAACACAGAATGTTAAATCTTATGTTAATCTGATGGGGGATTTTAATTTTGTAACCACTCTATGTCACAGGGACCTTATGTGTGATGATTTTTGTGAGAACAGAGAATTTGCATACAATACTGTGCCTAAAACATGCAATGTGTGCAATTTTGTATGCAAGGGAAGTGGGTTGTTTGTTATTCTTGCATGAATGTTCAAATGTTCTTGCTGGATCTTCAGATGGTCCAAATCTGCATAAGGCATCATGCACAGCAAGCAATTTGCTGTGCTCCCATTTTATGCTGGATGCATTGTGGTATTTTGAAAGTGATTTGGAGCTGGCAGGATCTTGTATGCTAAAAAGGCAAAGAATGTCAGTGCAAAAGCACTGAGGCAAGGGTTGCCCAAAAAGGACACTGTCAACAAAGTCAAGTTACCAAGAAATACAATATCACACATACCCCAATAATGCAAACCATCATAGGATATATATGCAAATCCTGATGAGTATTATGGCTGGTTCTGCTTTAAGCAGGAATGCATACCAAAGGATCTCTCGTACAATCTGCAAAGGGTGAGAACAGAAGAAACAGACACGTGTTTTGTCATACATAGGACTCATCAGTGTGTCTCGTCTGTTTCTCATCTCAGGGGAAAAAAGCCAGCCCTAATGTGGATTTAGGATTTTGTATGCCTACAATGCTCTAAAAGTGACCATTTTTAATAATTTATAATATCACAAGTGCAGCTAATAAAAATGGAACTTAGACCCATAGGTGGGAATGCCTTTGTGTCCATATTATTTATCTCAAAGATAGCAAATGTTGTTACCCCCCCCCCCATCACATAATCAGGTAGTAAATGATAGTCTCCCATTTTCAGTTTGTAAACACTTTAATGAAACAGGTTATTCATTAATAACATTTTACCTTTTTATGGCTGTCAAGATCATGGCACGTTGACTCCTTTTAGGAAAAATACTCCTGCAAGCCATCAAAACTGATGCAACGTCATCAAAAGCAAAGCAAACAAAAAAATAAATAAAAGCGACCCACAAAATGTGTTTTTTGCAAATGCTGAAGTTACGGTGACAATGTGGGGGTCTGTCTGGTCATTGTAAATGCAACATGCTTGCTGCAACCTCGAGGTCTCCAGAAAATACATCCCATGGTACATAGGTTTAGTGTTAGCTGTTCTCAGAGGTACTGCAGTTATACTGCTGCGTTTGGTTAACCGAGATGAAAAATAAAGGGGACTTCAGCACAGGAGTATCTATTTCTGCTGGCTAGTGATATATTTTTCAACAGCTGAGACAATTTGTATTACATCATTTTTCTCTGGACATAAGAATGCTTAAAAATATTTTTCATCTTTAGCATGTCAACATACCAGCAGCAAAATGAAGAGTACCTTTCTTTACCCTTCCACCCCCACCCTAAATGTTTCATCATCCTTTCCAGTATTAAGCAACATTTTTTTTTTTTTTAATCTTTTCCCTCTGGTCACGGTCTGTGGGGCCTCTCTCAGGCATCCTGCCTGCTCCTGCCCTGCCTGAAGGCCTCCCACCTGTGCCTCCTCTCTCTTCTTTCCTCTATCCACAATCGGCACCCCCAGCTTAACCCCTCCGGGGTGGGACCGCCCCTCCTCTTGGGCACTCCCAACAGACAGACTCCGATGTGGCAGAAGACCAGGGTGGAGGAATCTGGAATGCCAGGCAGGATGGACCCAGCTGTGGGCATGGGGGCAGGTGCCATTGCCTACCCTGCAGATCGGGTTTTTCCTTGTTCTGATGAGTGCTTCCCCCCCCCATGCGTGTGCACATCCTGACGCACGGCACATGGCAACCCCTGCCTGCGTCAGGTCACGCCAACTACATGCTGCTCAGTGAACTACAGTACTCCTGGTCTCCACTAGGAGCCGCTGATGTGCCAAAGAATTCCCAGCCTCACCCCCCCCCCGGGAGGAAAACAGCACTGTGGGTGCTCAATCCGCTCCCGCTCCTGCCATCCCCCAGCACCCCAAGCTCACTCCCAAACTCGGGTCACAGGCATGGCGCGAGGTGTGGTATCCAGTGCCTCAACCAGTGCTTCAACCCTCAGTACCACTGGGCTGGCCCGTGTATTAAGCAACTTGAAGACAATTATACTGTTCTTTGAATATTTTACTTGTTATACTTACAAGATTGGGCTTCACAAATATTTATATTCTAAACACATTATGATCTAATCCACCTATGATTTGTGTGGGAGACAATCTCGATAGGCTGTTTTGCCTTCTTTCGTCTATAAAACCCAATAATACCCAGTAAAGAGACAAGCAACTACAAAGTGATGCCTCAGATCCCAGCTTTGGGTAAGAATGGAGGTCGTGATTGACTATTTTTTTCACACTTCCCATCTATAAACACCTCTGACAAAGTAATTTTGCAGACCCTCCCCTACAAAATGGAGATACTGTCTATGATTTTTATCCTCCTGCACGCGTGCATGCATGTACGTAGGTACACTCACTCACACACACTCAGTTACTGATCCCTTTCCAGAAAAATGAGTGATTTCCATTCATTTCAGTAGAGTTAAGTGTCTCTTCCTCTTTTTATTTAAACTCCCTCATCTCAGTGCTTCACTGTGGTATCTCTCTCTCTCTCCCTCCACACACAAGATTTAATACTAATAGTCTACCAAAACCATTTTCCTGTTTTACTTATCGGATTTCATATGACTATTTTGTGCTAGTTATGAACTTACGTGTCCAGATCATCAGTCATAAAGTTCCAGGGATCAGCAGTCTGTCTCAGGTGCCCCAAAAAGTAATTCTGTTTTACAGAGGTCTCAGAATCAAGAGAGCACCTAGCACTGAAACTTTCCAGAAATCCTGAATCACATTTTTCCTCCCAGTCTTCACATTTGTCTGATTTTGTTTCTGACTTGTCCACAACCTTTTCCATGTTCTCCACCATAAACTGTTCCCTTTCCATGCCAAATCCGGAATCGCATGTGCTAGAAGTATCCACTTCTGCTTTATCGCAGAAAAGTGAGCTTGAATAACTGTTCACGACGGCCATCCTCACTTTATCAGAAACTTCATTCAACTTCTGTAAATGCTGTCCTGCAGTACAAGAAGCATTCAAAATGTTTTAGGAGCTTCATACAGTCTGAAAGTGTGCCCGGTTTGAAGTCTGAACTCCATCTGGCCTGAGCAATGTCTGAACATGTTGTGTAACTGCTGTCGCATTAGGAAGTTCCCCTTGCAAGTGCTGGGGAATACCCATGCAAAGTGATTATGAGTGACAAACTGCACACACGTCTACTGTTTCTGTAACACTGGGTGTGGCTATAGTTGCAGCACTATAGCCAACTAGAACATTTTTGCCTCCTCGTGCTTGTGAGTCATGTGCACAATATTTATCGCAGCAGTATCCTCTTTCACAATACTTCACATTTTTGCTTTGTGTATGAATGCAATTACATTTACAGTAGTGTTTGTAAAAGTTGAAAATGTTCCTTTTTTCCTGGCACATGAGAACAAAAGCACTACTTATTTAATCTTTCAAGTACTGTACCTGCTGCGTGACATCCACAAACAAAGCAGGTTTCACTTGGGATGCAGACTGGATGTCAGGATCCAAGTTCTATTCCAGTGCAGCCACTAGCTCACTGAGTGACACCAGGCAAAGCAGTTGGCATTCCCATGCTCAGTGTGGCGGGCTCTTTGCAGAAATTCAGCCCCAAATTCTGTGCCAATGTACCTAAACCTCTGTGGCAGATATTTTTCCCCTCTTTGGCAAGACTTTATTAATTTTGTGGCATTTTTTTTCCAGCTATTGGTTAGTATACCATGAGTTGCCGTTGAGGAGATCAGTTTATTGATCATGAGGGAGGAGCTTCATAACCATCTTAGAGGGCACAAGAGCCTGGATTTTATTTGCAGAAAACTAATACAGTATTATTTTAATTTAAAATCAGCAAACATGGTTAATTCTGCAGTAGCACAATTTCTGCACCAGGATACAGGTTCTGCAGCATGTTTTGTGCCACAGACTTACAAGGTTTAAGGGGTATTGTTTATGCTTCAGTCTTTTTAAGGGACACTATCAACCTCCTCAGGTCTCGAACTGTCCCTGGTTAAAAAAAAAACACATTTTATATTTAGTAAAATTCAGTAGAGATTGCTGATATAGCAGACAGTTTTATTCAGATTCCTATTTCTTTTCAAAAATATGTTTGTTTACAGACCCTGATCTACTCCCATGGCATCTTTCATAGACTTGGAAACACCCCCAACACAGGCTAAACACTCACGATACAGTGGGAGAGGCTGGCATGGTGACGCTGAGGGTTGAGGCACTAGATGCTACACCTCGAGCTACACTGGTGACCCGGGTTCGGGAGTGGACTCGAGTAATCGGGGGTCGGCAGAGGAGGAAAGGAGTGAGCACCCAGAGCACTGCTCTGCTTTCCTGTTAGGGAAGGGGGCTGTAGATCCCAGTGCTTGGTGACTCCCTGTGGAGACTGGGGGTGCAGCAGCTCTTGGAATCCTTTGCAAGGAGACTGGCTGCAGCAACGCTCCTGTGAGTATGCATGGGAGAGTGCATGCTCATGCTGGTGCACATTGCACGGCCGAGCCAAGAGGGAGGGACAGAAAATGGAAAAGCCCTGGTTGCCTGATAGGCAAAGGTGGGGCCAGTGGACTTCAGGTGTACAGGAATGGGCTGGGCAGAGAGACTTCATCAGAGAGAATTCAGGCAACCAGTGAGGAGGGGGCATAAAGAAAGTTAAAAAAAAGATGCAGTGGGTGGACAGAATACTATTGAATCATTAGTGGCTGCACTGTTTGGGGTGTGGCTAATGTTCCTGAAGTATGCAATAAGAGTAGTTCAAGGATTTGAAACAAAACAAAGTTAAGTATCATTATGCCATTGGCACATATGGAAACAATCATAAGAGGTGTATTCCAGTAGAAATAGTATGATGTAGAAAGTGTTGACAGTGTCCCTTAAAGCAATTGTCCAACACTTAAGGAAACCCTTTAAAATACATTGTAAAATGGGTTGGAGAATACTGTGCTGTGATTGGTTGGAATCGGTATCCATTCAGGGTACTGACTCCCTAGCAGACCAGATAGACAATGAGGCCTACTCTGCTGGCATTTTAGTATGTTAGTATGACTATGCTGGTATTGCAGTACAACAGTACAGGTCAGAAATGCTTAACCTTCTGAACCTCTAACTTGGTCCTAAAATAAAAAAAAATTAGGGAAACCATTTTATAATCACAATAAGGCATTCCAGGGTGTGTGTAATTGAGGGACTTCTTGAGTATGAAAGCCCTCAGCTTCGCCTTGGGCATCACTTACTGAGGTGTGTTGTTATCCCTCAATAATGCACAGCCTGTCATGTCTTATTGCTTAAATAGTCAGGGGCTTCTGATAGCCCAGTGGATAGTGCATCTCACTCCTGTGCTGACAAACTGGGTTTGGGAGTAAACTTGGGAACTGGGTTGGGTGGGGGGTGAGTGGGCTGGGGTAGCAATGCTGCTTGGCACCCCTCCCAGCTGGGGAGAAATAGCTCTGTGGTTCCATCACTGCAACAACCCCCATGGTGGGCTAGGGGGTTTACCTCATCTACAGGGGCATCCCAGCATTTGGGCAAGGTCTAACAGAGCACCACCCAGCACTGGGGAAGTAGGAGGGTTTGGGGACAAGGGAGAAAACCAAAGAAAAAAAAAAACTATCTCTCCTGGCCACCTGATTGAGAGCTGCTGCTATTCTTAGGCCCCACTCTGTGTGAATCCCCAATGGCTCGACAGTTGGGGAAGGGGAGAGCAGAAGATAGAGCTGGGTGGTTACTAGCACAAGGGCCTAACAAAAGGCAGGGGGGTGGTTGGTGAGCATAAAGGTCTAGAATAAAAATAATATGTATAATATTCATATTTCAGCTATTTCATTAAATGTGTAGATCTATCTCCCCAAATTTCTTATTACTGGGATCATATGTGTGAAAACAGAAACTTTTTACGTTGCATAACAATCACATTTTCAAACAAGGAAGTGCCGCGCTCAGGCCAGGGCAGGGTGCTAGTGCTGGGCTGCAGCCCTTAAATTCAACAAACAACAAAACATGCACTAGCACTCCAGAGCCAGGAGCTGTGCAGCTCCAATGAAGTATATAATTCAACGTTAAAGTGAACAAGCAGGATTTTTATTTTAACTTGCTGAATTAGAATATGACAGACACAGAATAAACCAAGGTGGACTCCGTATGGTCAGGTGTCCCGACGCTTTACCATGTAAGACTTCAACAGGGGGCCCCCCCGATGAAGCTTTACTTGCTTGTTCGCTCGAACTTTGAGTTGTATACTTCACTGTAACTCAACAGCTCCTGGCTCTGGAGTGCTAGTGCAGGTTTTGCTGTTTGTTGCACAACAGTCACATCCACCTATATTTTCCTCTGTTACATTCATAACGCACTGCTTGTGACATTACATTCTGCTGATCTGGGAATGATTATGTTCATACAATCAGATAATTGTAATTCCAGGGACAGGAAATGCAGGAGGATGAGGTTACATCTGAGACATAAAGATCCAGTTTTCATACAAATGTACTCAGTAATAAAGAATGAGGGGAGATACAGTAAATACGGAAAATTAACGTGATGTAAGCTGAAATGTGTGAGGGGAGATGCAGTAAATAGAGAAATTTAATGTGATGTAAGCTGAAATGTGTCTGAAATTGAATATTTTGAGAGACTTTGCCTGAGGTTCAGCTGGGCAGTGAGCAACGTTGCCAGTGCCCCCTCCCCCGCCATGAGCACTGTTAGAGTGCATCTTTTTAAGCATCTTCCAGATGCTCATTTGCTACCTGCCTGCTGCCAAATTCAGTCTCACTCCCACTGTTGCTGCCTTCAGTCCACTACTGCCCACTACTGTAGCAGACCACCCACCAGACATTCTACCTTAGGGGCCCAGAAACATAGACCTTTAGCTCTGGTTTTCCTGCCTTGTTAGCAGAGGGACCATGTCCCCTTTGTCTACTACCAGTCAGGCCTTCCCTAGGGCTACCAGCTGCTCCACCAATAGAGCATCAGAACCCATTCTTCTCAGCCTTTTGTTAATGAAATATGGGACAGGGACACTCTAAAAAATTAGGGACAAAGTGGGGTACAGGACCTCAGAATGAGGGATGCATAATCATGCCTAAGAATGCAAGCTCAATGTGGAAACAAGTACTTTTGTTTTCTCAAAGTTTAATTTTGCTTTTGCATCACACAATGGTAAGACTTTCTGCTTGAAAATCTGAGTTTACAGCATCTCCTCTTGTGGGCAACACCTTTTCAATGTGGGACAGAGCACTTCTGAGGAGTAAAATGAGGGACATTCCTCATAATGAGGAACAGTTGAGAGGTATACCGGAAAAGGAAGACCTTGCTCCAATTCCTCCAAAAGCACAACTATTGGACCTTACTCCCTAATCCAGCTCCCATTCGGGCCTTCTCACTCAGGACTTTGCTCCCCAGACTCCTTGGAAACCATTGCCCCCTGGCTAGTTTGACCCTGCTTGGATCAGCAGGTAGAGTCTGCCTTGGGATCTGGCTCCCAGTGACTGTCTTCCTCTCTGGACCTTACTGTACAGCAGCCAGCCTGCACAACACTGGGACATTGTTCTCTGGCTCCCAGTGAGCTCCTACATCTCTGGACCTTGCTCCTCCAAAGTCTGCCTATCATTGGGACATTGCTTCACTACCTGCCCCAGTACCCTGCAGCCATTCTTGCTTTGTGACCTTGCTTTCTGGCTCCCAGAAAGCTCCTACTGCTCCAGATCTCAAACCTCCAAAGCTTGCCCGCCTAGCATTGGGACCTGACTCTCACTACCTGCCTTCTGGACCCTACAAAATGCTCCTGCTTCAGGACCTTGCTCCTGACTCCCCCTGAGCCATTCTAAGTTCTATACCTTTCATCTCATAATCCTGCCTGCCTAGTTCTGAGGCCTTGCTACCACTACCTGCCTCTGGAACTTGCAGATGTTATTGCTTCGGTACCTTGTTTCTTGGCTCCCAGTGAGCTCCTAAGACTCAGGACCATGCTCCCACATAGCCTGCCTGTCTAGCATTGGGACCCTGCTCCACTCCTACCAGTCTCCTGGACCATGCACCCATTTCTGCTTTGGACCTTGCCTTCTGGCTCAGTCAGAGCCCCGAACCATGCTACTGACATTGGACTTGACCTCCTATACCTTGCTCCCATGGCTTCTCTACTCTGAACTTTGTTTCCCTCTGTAGCAGTTAACCAACCATATAGCTGTGACCTCACTCTCTCTCTTTCCTTCTGATCCAGAGGCAGTGCCTTCTCAAGACATAATAGCAATTCAGAACCGTTGTGTTCCTGCCACCTTGTGGACTCACTTATTACTTCAGCAGTAGTCAGCTCTTGCTTCATTTCAGTATGAAAATCCTTAACCAGTTATAAAGAATGGACTACAGTACAACTGATGTCCATCCTGAAAGAACTTGGGGTTCCATTTTCAACCACAGTGAAAAAATAGCCTCTTGAACTTAATGCTGTCTATCTAAAAGCTATCATTGCTCAGCAACCTTCTCAAGAGACACCTGTGTCTCTCTGACCCTTGAACAAGCTAAAATTGCCTCATGTTGCATGTCATGTTAACTTGACAAGGCTTAAGACAGGAAATTCAGCCATGGAACAACTTCAGAGTCTGGCGATGTACTTGCAAAGCTGCACATTCATGATAAAGATACACCTTAAATATCTATTTGCCAGGACCTTCTCATCTTGTTTCCCACCTGTGCCCATTACTCTAGCTCCAGCCATTCCTAGAAACATACAAAGGTGATGGCAGAAGGAGACCAGAAGTCCATCAAGTCTGCCCTTGATGCCTTGCCCTGTCATGCTAGGCTTCCATTGCCAGCTGTGATTCCTACTTTTCCTGCCTTACCACAGCTACCAGACTTTCAGACTCCTGGTTTCTCATGGGAATTTGTCCATGTCACAGTCATCCATTCCTCAACTTGATCCTAACCTACACTTCCACTCAACTGCTATGACCAAAGTCATTTGCGAGTCCTTGGCAGCCAAAACCTAATTCTCTTTACAGCAACTACTGAGCTCAGACCATAATCAAATTGAGCTCTTGCCCCATGACTACCAGGCTCATGCCTCACTGACCGCTAGGATCATGACCCACTGTCACCTGGGCTCAAGCCCCAATGAATCCAGGCTCAGGGCTCATACCGTAACACAACTGGGCTCACATCCAATGACTACCAGGCGTATGTCCTTTTCCCCCCAGGCTAATGCCCTATTAACAAATGGGTTTCATCCAGGCCTACATCTCACTGGTCACTGGGCTCCTTCACCATGCAATCAGGCTCACACCCCATGACACTCAAACTGTTTCATATTATGCCTAGACATAAAGGGCCATCACACAATCTGGAGGGATGATGACCTAAAACTCCTAGAGGTTTTCTCCACAGGATGTTTTTCATCTTGTCTGTGTTGAAGTTCATAGTTGTTAGGTAGTTTGCATTCACAGTTTTTCCACCAGTTGAGCTGGGATCCAGAGGATGGCTCCTTCCCTCAGTGTAGCAGTAGCCTTCTCTCA